>CM075675.1:97363717-98613717 GCA_037962975.1 Clitoria ternatea | reverse complement strand
GAGGAGAACCTCTAGCATGACTAGAATTTTATAAGCTTTGCAAGAATTATTTATGGGAATAAATATTAAGTTAGGAGGTAGTAAGAATTAAATCATGGACCTACAGTTAAAGTGCAATACCTATAACCACTATGATAAATTGCCATTTGGTGTTAATATATATATATATATATATATATATATATATATATATATATATATATATATATATATATATATATGTAGAGGTTGAATCTCCCAATAAGAATGAAGTGCATTTCATGACAGTACTTTTTATGCTTACTAAAATGCAACAACATTTCATGATTATCAATAACTGCTTTGTTAGAACTTAAACTTTGATACCTTAAAAGAGATAACAAAATCAGGCTATCTAGTATGAAACAGGTTCAACTTTTTTCACGTCTAAAAAATAAAAGCACAAACCTGATCTTGAGTTAATAGAAGACTCAGTGAGTAATCCATTTTTTAAAATGTCAAAATATTTTCCAACATTTTCAAATTCTAAATCATTTCCAACATATTTTTTCATTTGGAATATGCCGTTAGAAGTTTCGATTCATTTCCCCCCTCTTTCAGCATCTCGATCTCTCACTCTCTAGTGGATTCATAAATTCTGAACAGTAATAAGATAACATTTCTCAACTTACACGACAAAAAAGTTTGAATAATAGAGACCAAGTGAAATACAATAAAGCAGGAGCAGCAACATTATCAGACTACAGATTCAACAGCTTCATCAATTCAGTTCACTTATAAGTTGGGTTTCTAAAAATTTAGAGTAACTTGTTTCTGGGGTACCACAACCCTACTCACTTAATTCGTGATAAGACATATCAGCACCAACTTTTGTATATATATACACACACACACTATGATTTTTATTAAGTTATGTAAAGCTTCAACTTTTCCTTAAATTTCATTCGTTTTAATTTTTCAAAATTTAAAATTCTCATAATATTTTAAGCTAACAAACTAACCAACATGTGAGTTTTTTTCTCATCATAATTCAAGTTCACTTAAAACCAAAATACATATATTATAAAACCTTACACTTTAACAAAAATGCACAAGACTCAATAGCCAGTAAACGTCATGTTGCTTGATGAAAAGCTTATGAATCTAAACAAAACCATAGCCCTAAACATAAACTTACACAAACATCATTAAACTACAATTCTATTAAAACCAATAACTCATAACAGAAACGTCTTTATCCAAATGTTTCTATGAAACAAAAATTTAGTCGAAACTTTATATATATTACTTCATCTTCTATAATTTAAGTTATACTGACTCTGATGGTACTATAGGTAAATTCAACTACATCAAATGTCATTACAAGATCTTAGATCTTGATTGAATCTATATTAAACATGTCTAGACAAAAAATTTCCGAGTTAAAGAAATTGAGGTAGACACCACTAAAAGAAAAACTGAAAAAAAAGAAGAAAGGAAATTGGTAAAAGAAAGAGGCGAGACACAGAGAAGACAATGGTGATGATTACAACCGGATAGAAATAGAATGATGATAATAGAAGTCAAAGAAAGCAGTGATAAACAAACCAACGACTCATCTGTGAGTTGGGTTTAGGTTGGAGTTGAATTGAAAAAAGTCACTTGGCAAGTCAATTCATATATAGTGGATCAGGTGAACAAACCATAAGTAAGAGTTTAACAGTTTTATTTTTGGTACGAGAGATTTTTGAACTTTTTTGAGAATGTTACTTAAAATATTTTTTTATCCATGTTGGTGTAAGATAAAAAAAAATTTCAGGTGTGAGATTCTCAGGAAACTTAATTATGAAAGAATTAAAACCTTTATTTTCTCATTTCAACATGTGGGTATCTTATACATTCCCGGGAATAAAAAAATTTAGGAAAAAAATACCTCCATTTTCTTCCCAAATTCTCATAAAACAAAAAGATTTCCGGGTAAGTTTTTTTAATACCAAACATGAGAAATAAGTTATCCAAAAAATGCATTCTCGAGAAAATTCCCGAGAATCTCCCTTAAAATGATCCCTCGTACCAAACACCACCTTAGTGGTTTCAGGATGAAACTCTGACACAACTTAATATTTTAATGTTAAAAAAAAAGAGATTTCACAATTTTCCTACTAAATTATGTAACTCAAAATTTAGGAGTGTATAAAATGGAGGAGTTGGGACGAATAATAGCTCCGTTTTAATAAATTTTGTCAGGACCAAATTTATAGACGTAAAAAAAAAAAGTGGATGAGTTTAGGTGTGTCCACTTTATTTACAACTATACAAAATTTAATATTATGTAACAATGTGAAATAAAATAAGCATAAAACTAAAAATTAAACGTATTTTATACTATAGATATTTTAAAGTAATAAAGTTAGTATTTATTTTTGGTCAGAATGCATTCATAAAAATAGAATGGGCTTAAGGGCCCAAGAGATACAATTCAACAGACCTGAAGCAAATGGAAACAGGCTGTTAAAAAAGTTAGGTTTTGGTGACACCCATTTAGCGCACAGGTAAATGGGTCACACATGGATCCGAGAATTTTTTCTTATAAATTATCTGCTATCAAGTTTTCATGTTTGAATTTGAAATTTAATATTTAAACAACTCACATATGTATATAACTCACATAAGTTTATTTTAAGTATTTTTTTCACAATTTTATAAATTTTATTTTAAATTTAATTTATATTTTTATACTATTTAATCCACTACCCATAAGATTAATCAAATTTAAATGAACTGAACTGTCACAACTAAATATTTTGATACGATTAAAAATGTGAGCACCTAATGCTCAATTAAATAAAAAAAATTTAAAATTTTTTTTCCGATTATTTGCGAACCCAAATTGGCTGCTTGGAAGTCTCGAACAATGATTACTCTAACCCTAAAGGGTTTAGAAAGGAATTAAGTGGAGTCCCAATGTGTTTCAATAAGTCATGAAGGTCTTGAGGTGCTGTGTAATCGGTTACATCAAGTCCTTAATCGATTACAATAGTTAAAATAGAATTCTAGAATTAGGGTATGCTTGGTAATTGATTACCAGGATTTGTATAATCGATTACCCACAAGCTTCAAAATGGACACGAGAAGGTACCTTAAAAATCAAGGAAATTGAAGCTCTCCTAGCCTTACCATGGCTTCCGTGTGAGACAAAGAAGAAAATAGAGCTTAAACCTTGCCCTAATTGGAGAGGAAGACGAAGAAGAAGATGGAAGTGGGTGGGTGAAGCCGCGGTGGAGGAGAAGAGTGAAATTTTCTTTTCTTTTTCTCTATTGCATGCACGAAGGTGAGGGGAGTGAAATTGAGAGAAGGAGTGAATTGGGAGTCATGATAGTAAGGGCATTTTAGTTCATTTATGCATTTAGTTAATTTCTAAAATCAATCGGGTAACTTCAAGTTACTTGAAACATACCCAAATCAATTTTAAAAATTAACATAACCATTAATAGTTAATTAAATATTTCTAATTTAATTATTTAATTAATAAAATTAACCAATAATTAAATCCATAACGATACACAATCACTTTTTAATTTCTTAAAATCCACTCAACTTTGACTCATTTAATATGTACATAAATTGATCGGATTTTCTCACTTACACATATGTATTTAAAATATACCAAATCTATTTGAAGATGTAAAAAAAAATCAGGTCAGGCGGGATCCAATGGATTGTAGAGTACCCTGAAAAACAAAGATAAAATAGTAATTATCAACCCTATAATATATGCATTATCCAACCGAAATAATAAACGACCAAAAACCCAATTATATTGATTTGATTTTATATTGACTGGTTGATACCAAACAAGGTTCTTTCTTCTGCTTTGTATTTGTGTGATCAAGATTGACTTACCAACGATGCAGCCGCTACTACGCACATGTTGGATTATTAGCGGGAAGATCTTATCCATCAAAAAAATATTTTTTTTTAATTTATTATCAAATAAAATTTGATCAACTTTAAATGACATATAAGATTCATATTTATTATTAGATAATAATTTTGTTTTCATAACCTTATTCTTTATTTTTTTGGTGAATCATAACTTTATTCGTATGAGTTATAATTATCATTAAATGGGCAAAATTGTAATATTTTTGCTTATTGGGGTTTTGGCCTAAAAATATTTTTTTAAAAAAAAAACCCCAATTAGTCATGCCTAGGTCCATAATTGAAACATGAATTCTGAATTGGTACTTAGATATATAGACAGTGGAAGCTAGGATTCCACGTATCCTAGTGGATAGAATATGTCTCCTAGGAAAATAAATATCTAGAGGCAAAATATAGGAAAGCATATTATGTTTTAAAAATATTAAATATAAATAATTGTCCGTAATAATAAAATCATATTATATTTAGTAATTATATAATTTTTATGATTATTTAAAAAATAATTAAATATAATAATTATATGTAAGTAGCTATGGATATTCATACATATATAAAATAAATAACATGCGCACCACCCAACAGTGTTTATATCCCCAATCCTTTCATATTGGCTGCGAACGGTAACAGTTGTGACAAGTGCCTTGTGTGGGGCATAACAGTGTTCTATTCAAATCCTTTTTGCTCGGTAATTAATTATTAAAATGAAATTGTAAAAATAAAAATATATATAATAATTAATATTAATTTTATATTATTTAATTAAATTATTTTTTTATATATTTTATTTTATTTTTATCCAAATATATTTATGCCCAACCAAACCCGCAGTGCATATGTTTTAGAGGTCCAACTGTCACGGTCTTCTATTATATTTACCATACTAGTTTCTAACCTGTAACTTTTAAATTATAATGAGGAGATGTAGAACAATAAAAAAATGTGAGGAAAAATTTATAATAGAATAAAAAAAATAATAGAACACAATCATATGATAGATAATATCATTTGATTTTGGTTAATACTATTTACTTTGTAATTGTAAACATATAATGAATCTATTACTTATTTATCAAAAATGCTCCATATAAAAAACATTAAATGACAAATTTATTGAATCCAACTTGTGAAGGACCTGTAGATTTTAAATGAGAGTAAACACCAACATTGGTCATGGGTGAAAACTAGTCGGCGTAGGTAAACATCAACATTGGAAAGAGTTTGTCCTTGACACTTATTAATAGTCAATGTAAATGAGACAATGAAGGGAAATTATCTTCGATTACATTTGATAGGAAGAGTTTTAGTTAAAGAAGTCATTATCATCCTAGGAATATGAACTATATCACCGACATGGGTTTCAGTTAACACTTGACATTGAAGAACATGCTTCCTCATTCGCTTTACTTGTAATCTTGTACCATTACATAAGCCTCGAGATTGATCTATGTTTCTTAACAGCATGACAGGCACCTTAATCTTCAAAGAGAGCTTGTGAGGGGGTAGTCGTGAGCAATTAATTGCATTCAAAATGTTCAGGGTAAAAGTTTCTAATTCAAGAATGGAATGTTTTTCGTCCATACAAAGACTATCTGAACATAATTAAATTCTTTCCTCTCCATGAACCTTATCTATTATATAGTTGTTGACATTAGAAACAACATCCAAGGTAGGAGCAAGAATACATCTTTCTTTAAAATATCCTTTAGTGGACATTTGTGTTGAGACTGATGGATACACAAAGGAAATCAAATTATCTAACGCAGATTTAGAAGGAGATATTAAAATATCCAATGGTATTTCAACCTCAGATTCTCCTTCACTCAAATCTTCAATCAAACCATCTCCAATCTTAAGATGCCAAGTATTGAATTTCTTTATTTCAGATGCCCATTTGAGGGGCTACTTTGAGTAAGTCGCATGTTTTAGATAAGGTCAACACTTTGCAAAAACATCAAAGGTAAGAGGAGTTGATTGTTGTTTGACATATGTCCTGCCTGGGATTACCGGTAAAATTTATCTTAAGTTAGCCCCAAGAACAATGACCTTTCCTTTAAAAGGGATATTAGGGTTATATGAAGCAAAAAATCTTAGAACATCTTTTAATGTTTTATCTAAAGCCTCAAAACAAAACTTATTGACCATAGGAGCCTCATCCCAATTGATTATGTTGCTTTATCCAATAGTTTGGCATGAACAAAACCTTGCTTTATATTGTAGGTTGAATCCTCGTTAACAATAAGAGGGATTTTGAATCTTGAATGAGTTGTTCATCCATTTGGAAGTAACAATGATGCAATCTTACTTGAGGCAACATTTAAACATATCTGACTATCAAACCTTATAGCTACAGATAAAGTATTCCAAATATAAGTCTTCCTTGAACCACCATATCCATAAAGTATTTCTTCATATAGATTAATTTAAGCAAACTTTGATGTCACATTACGAATCTTCAAATATATTTTGACATATTAAATAATCTAAGAATAAACTTGTAACCATTTTTTGCATTAATAAATCGTAAAGCAAATTATTTGAGAAAACATGACTATCAACCTAATCACTTTAATAAAATTAAATTATGTTGTACAAAAAGTAAATGAAGTCCTTAAAGACATTTGAAAAATAGTGATATACCTGCAGTCATAGAAGACCTTAATTTCATCTACGAACTTTCCCTTCCATACAACAAAGGCAGAATACTAGTGTGTTTAGTTTTCTTGATTTCACCATTTTTTCATTCAGCCACATAAAAGCCTTGCAGTACTTACATTGTCAGATATTTATAAACTAATTAATAACTTACACAATTAGTTATTATTATATGAGAGTTTATAGTATAAATTTAATTATAAAATATATTAGGATAAATTGAAAATAATTTATTTCAATAAGATAATAATATAATAACTTATGTGAATTATAAATTATTTTTATATTTAAGTTGAACTGGTCTGGACCGGGATCTAGGATCCGGTATGGGACCAGCCACAAGAATGCAGGTGTTTTAAGGGTTTGCACACCGGAATAGTATATATCCGATGTATTAATCCGGTCTCTCAGTGGGAGAGGCCGGTCTTGTTGTCCTGGAGATCCTTCACACCAACGTTTCGCGTTGTAGGAGGGCGAAAGGTGGTGTCACCTGCGAAGATTCTCCGACGCTCAAGTTAGAAAAGTGTAAGGACTCAATGAATGTTTTAGCGGAGTAATAGTAAAAATGCGGGATAGAACAACGATACCATGCATTTGTATTGAAATATGCTACTTATAGTTGCACGTCAAAAAATGAGTCGTTGGATACAGGTGGGTCCCTTAGCTCTGATTGCGTGTATATTGTGTCAATCAAAGTGGCTCGACTTTTAGAATGTGTCAGGAGGGTAGGTCAATTATCAGAATACGATCCTCTAGGGAAAGGAGAGCATAATCACCTTTTCCGCATAATCTGCTGACAAGCCCACTTACTTTCTGAAGCCATTGATGTGACTTATTTTGCTACAAATAGTGTCTTCGTTGATAAGTTATCAGGGGCTCTTCTCTTGCTGTGAGGGAAAAGCCAACAGTTATATAAATATCCTGTAACAATGAACATAGAACCGTTATGGAGAAAATGAATGATGCTGTCGTGGAGTGAGGGCGGACGGCCAGACAACGGATATCCGGTGTGGTAACGTTGAACCAGGACACCGGTTTTCCTTATATGAGGTCAGTCCGACGTCATAAGAATGGGGGCCGGTATCTAGACCGGATCATTTGTCCCCTAGCTTGTATGAGGGACTGTTAAGTTGCTCATATGAGCTACACAACTCTTTAGAGAAGTCTGGATGCCGGTAGTACATTTTGGTAAGTCTCTGGGAGCTCGGTGGCGTCCGCTCTAGTAAAGGGTGACTGACCTTCTCGCGTTGCGTACAACGGATTCAGACAGCATAAAATAAGTAATGGAAATCCCAAGAGTCTTTGAAAATCGAAACCCTTGGTATTCGAAAAGTGGTTGGGAGGCATTAAATGCGCACAGCATGATTGGACAGTAAATACGTTTTTTATGCAAGAGCCATCATTGCTCAAGAGTGTAACCGTCGATTGGGCTTATTGGGCCTGGATTCAAACTGAGTGGGGGCCCATTTTGCCAAAATGTTTACTGAAGCATTACCATTTTTCGCGCCCGTGCGTGACGAAACGACGGAATCGTTTCAATTTGAAGTGGTTGCGTTTTGATGCAAGCCTTGTGATCTTCGACGAAACACTGTGCTTCTTCGTTACCTATAAAAGGAACTCTTAGCAGATTTTGGAATCCATCCTTGTTCTCAAGCTTAGTGAAACTCTGCTCAAATTTCCTTGGAATTTCTCTGTCGTCTCTAACTTCTCAAAGATCCTCTTCCTTTAGGTAACCTCCCTTTCCTTCAACTCCTTGCAATTTTAGTAATTCTATTTCCATCATGCGCCCTAGAGCAAGCCACGCTGGTCATTCAAACAGGGGGAGATTTGGCTCTCGTGCCCCCCTTAGCCACCGTGGTAGGAGGATTCCAGCGAATCCTCCTGTGGCTGGGCGCCATCGCTCAGAGAGAGCCGAAGCTTCTTCCTCACGGGCGTCTTTTTCCCCTCGTCGCCCTGAGGTTCCCCTTGGTTCGAGGGCTACCAGCCGCTCTGATGAGGGGTCAAGTGCTGAAGGTTATCTCTCTGACGATGTTGCTTTTTATCACAGCACCTACGCGTTCCACCGCGCCTGCACAACCATGGATCTTCCAGGACGTGGAAAAACACTGTTTCTCCGCTCTGCTGAAGGGTGTGTCAATGTTGTGGCACATCGGCTTGACTGGGAGAAACTCAACAGGGAAAAACCTTATTGCTGGGTGGAAGAGGAATTCCTAGAGATCCCTTCACACCATGCTAGCGAGGAGGAATGCACGGTTTCTTTCCGCTGCAAGATATATTCGGATAAGAAATACAAGGCACGATACGCTGTGATGGCACCACATCCGTCTGAGAGAATATGCCACAACGTTCCTGATATGAGGTCGGTCTACATGTACGACTTCGTCTTCCTGAAACTGGGAGTACGCTTCCCCCTGACGGAGTTCCAGATGGCCGTCCTGTGTTTCCTGGACTGTGCCCCCTCACAATTGCATCCCAATGGTTGGGGTCTTGTCCGGGCTCTGGAAGTTTTGGGGGAGCATTTTAACTTCTCCGCCACTGTGGCCAAGCTATTTTATTATTGCCAAGTGGTCCGCCGAGCTAACAAGAAGGGCGGTCTTGGGTTCATTACTCTCCGTAGTGACTCAAGGGTGGTAAATTTCAAATCTTATACGGAATCCGCAAAGGTGGATGGGCGCTCCTTCAAACACTACTATACGCGGGTCCGGATTCAACCAAATAAGCCTGTCTTCTGGAGGAATAAAGAGGGATTTACCAAGTTTCCCCTTAGCTGGACGCACGAGCATTTTCTCCTTATGAGCCGTGCTTATTATACAGATGAGAGTGAACTTTCCCCTCATTCTGTTGAGGTCTTGAGCGCCATGCAGACGGCCTCAAAGACCCTCAAGGGATTTTCAAGCAGGCTCCTTTTGGCCGAGGATGACATCAAAAACGCCTACCTCCGTACTATCCGCTCTTAATCTCTTTCTGTTATATAGTTATTCCGCTCTGGTTATTTTTCCTTCTTGTATGCTTATTCAACTTTTCTTGTTTTGCAGAACAAATTGAAAAAGCCTGCCCAGAGATGTTGTCGTTGAGGACCATGATGGCTGATGATGACTCATCTTCTGAAGAAAATGAAATCCAGGCGAAGAGGAACGCCACCAAAACTCCCCTCATTCCTCTGACTTCTGCGGTAGGAGATGAGGTTCCTCTCTTCGACGAGGAGGAAACCGAAGAAGCAGCTGAGGCCACTGGAACGGGTGGCGAGGAGGCCGTCCCAGAGAAGAGGAGGAAGAAAAGGCATTTAGTAAAGAAGGCAGATCAAGAGAAGCCCTCCTCTGATGACCCTGTGAAGAAACGTCAGAGGATGGCCGAAGAAGCTGAATTGAAGAAGGACAAGGGAAAGAAACCCGTTCCTGAGTCCTCTGCCCCTTCTTCACAGAATGCTTCAGAACCGGACTCTGGGAACGGTCCTCCTCCGGCGTTCGATCCTCCGCGTGATTCCTTCCTTTCTCCTTACTTGTGGTTTCAAGGGTCTATGCCTCCTACTCTCCCAAAGGCACGGTATTGCCTCCGCCCTTCCCTCGACGCTGCTGGGGTCCGAGGTGCTTGCAAGACTGGGCGTTGGCAACTTGATGAACTGTCCGGCCTGCTTGAGTCCCTGAGCGAGAAAGCTGACTATATGGATCAGGTTGAAAAACTTGAGACCGAACTCGCGGTGAAGAAGAAATGGGCGGCCAAGCAAGCTGAAGTTCATAGGGGGGTGGAATCAGAGCTGAAGAAAACTAAAGAAACGCTCCAGAGGAAAACTGAAGAGGCAAGCCAAGTTCATTTTGCGAACAAGGCCCTAGAGCGGGAAGTTGCCGACCTCCAGAATAAGAACAAATCCATACCCCTCCTTGAAGAAGAATTACAACTGGAGAAGAAGAGATCGGCTAAGCTTGCTGACGATCTCAAAGTTATGGAGGACGGTCGCAACAAGGACCTTGGGGAGTGGGAGTCCATTCGGAAGGAGATGCAAGCCCAAATTGATGAACTCAAAAAGGGTGGTGCGAGTGCTGGGCCTTCAGAAGAGGATTATGCCAAGGTTCAAAGAAGATTAGCTGCTGCAAAGGCCAAGGCTGCCAAAGCCTTGGAGATATGCAAAAATGTGGCGTATGAATCTTTCGGCCTGGCCCTTCGTCAAGTCTACTATCGTAACCCTGGAGTGAAGCTGAATTTGTACGGATTAGATCCGTTCTTCGAATTCCATGGGGGAAGACTTGTCGAAGTTCATAAGGACGGCTCGCACCATGAACCCCGTGAATCTCTGTACGAACTGTCTCCCCTCCCAGAAGGTCAAAGTATGGAGCCTACAACGTCCACTGCTGCCTCTGGAGCTGAAGCACAAGAAGGTGCCCAAACTGGGGTGGAGGACAAGACGGAGAAGGCAGGAGTGCCCACTGTGGAGGATCAAGCACCGGCCTCTTAATTTTATGCTTTCATTCATAGCCGTGTTCTGGGATCGGCTCCAACTTTAAAACACTTTGTAACCTGCATATTTTCTTATTTTTGAAAATAAGATTCACTATTACTTTTCTTCAACTGCTTGCATCGAATGTGTGATTGCTGAATAACTTAGTGTTATACAAAACACTTTATTGTTTTCAATGCTTTGCGAATCCGTTCTGCGTGGTTACCTAGCTACTTAAAGCGTACTTATCACACTGGATTAAGATAACAAATTGTAACGAATAAATGACAATTAAGTTAAAGCATGCCCTGTCCCCAAGTGTAAGTACATTGGGAAGGGAGAGTTTATCTCAAGGATTACCTTTTTGTATTTACATGTGATAACAGGTTTTGATAATGACAATGGAAACAAGCAATGGGAAGTCTTCAAAGAATTAAAAACAATTAGTGATTTCATATGAAAGAAGAAAATGGTCTCACAAAGGTTCAAGAGATGAAGAAACCAATGAATCAAACAAAAGGAAAGCAACCATGTATCATTAGATTCAAATGGATGACCAACAGGCATGAGAAAATGTCAAAATGAAGAGCCTGAATCGATTCAAGCACGAGTGAATCGATTCACAGCCCTGGAGGTCATAAAAATGAGAAACAGAATGGGTTGAATCGATTCACCATGACCCTGAATCGATTCACAGCCCTGGAAGTCACTAAGATTGCAAACAGTATGTCCTGAATCGATTCACAAGGACCTTGAATCGATTCACACGATGCTGACAGACCAGGAACCCAAAACAGAATGCTCTGAATCGATTCAAACAAGGCTCGAATCAATTCATTCGACTCTGAAACTCCAAAATGCATAAAACAGAATACTCTGAATCGATTCAAGGATCTATGAATCGATTCACATAGTGGGAAACACCACTAAACAGACAGACTTAAGTGGAAAACATACACTCAAATCCCACTATACGCAGAGACATGACTTGCAACGGCTAGAAGCTCAAGAATGGCTATAAATGAAGTATCAATTCAAGCAAGAAGAAAATAAGAGAGAAAGGCACAAAACAAGGCAAAAATATTCTTCCTCTAAGAGTCTTTCTAATTCATTTTTTTTCTCTTGTATATTCTGCAACTCTAGTTTCTAAATTTGCATACAACTAAGAGTTGTTAGATTGTGAGCTCAAATTTGCATATTCTCTCTTGTTGAGAGTTAGAATTTGGGAGAGCTTTTCATTTGTATATTTGCTCTATTGAGAGAGTGTATTGATTGTAAACACAAACTCCAAACACACAAAGTTATTCACTCTAGGTTGAGTGGTTGTTCACTCTAGGATTGAGTGGTTACAAAGGTTGTGGACTCAACCTTTGGGATATTGTGAGATTGAGAGATTGGGTGGGTTGCCCTTATACTTGTGAGGATTGGGTTCTTGAGTGTGGGACACTAGGAAGCCGCAATTGCTCAAAGTTGTATCTCTAGTCTACAATAGTGGAAAATCCTCTAAGTGGGTTGCTTAGAGGCGAGACGTACACCGGATTGGGTGGAACTCGTTATATCGGTTTGCAAGCTTCTCCTCCTTACTCTTTTACTTCCATATATTGCTTATTTGCTGATTGATATTGTTTGGTTGAGAAGAACACTCTTGAACTTGCTTAACTTGCTTTACTCTAGATATTGCACACCAAGTGTTTGCTAAATTGCTTCAACAATACATACCTCTTGTAGTGCATTGCATATCATTGTCACTTGCTTTCACTTGCACAATCTCATAAACTTGGTTATAGAAATCAATTTCAAAGGCATTCCAAGCAAAAGTTTTATAACTCAATTCACCCCCCCTCTTGAGTATTGAGGCCACTTGAACAACAAGTGGTATCAGAGCTTGACTCTTGGTAGATCAAGCTTAACAGCTTCAAGAGATTAAATGGCCTCAAGTTCTCAAAATGTTTTTCCCGAGGGTGGTGCGATAAATAGACCTCCCGCTTTCAATGGGGAAGGGTATGCCTTTTGGAAAGAGAGAATGAAAATCTTCATTCAATCAATTGACTTGAGAATATGGAATGCCATTGAAAATGGTCCCTATATACCAATGCATACCATAGATAGCAAGAATGTTGAAAAACCCATAGATGAATGGACTAGCGAGGAAGAAAAGAAAGTCCAATATGGCTACAAGGCCAAAAATCTCATTACTATGGCTTTAGGACAAGACGAATTTTTTAGAATAATGACATGCCAAACCGCTAAAGAAATGTGGGATACTCTTCAAGTAACCCATGAAGGTACTAATGATGTAAAGGACTCAAAGATTAGTACCCTTACTAGCCAATATGAATGCCTTAGGATAAATTCAGGAGAATCTATTGTTGATATGCAGAAAAGGTTTACACTTATTATTAACCATCTTATTACTCTTGGCAAAGTGTACACTAACAAAGAGCTTGTGCACAAAATTTTGAAAAGCCTCAGCAGGGAATGGCAACCTCTTGTCACAGCAATAAAACAATCTCCTAGCATCAATGAAATGTCTCTTGCAACACTCTTTGGAAAATTGCAAGAACAAGAGCAAGAACTTAAAGCATTGAAGCTAGCCGAGGAAGAGGAGAAATCCACCAAGAAGAAAGGGCTAGCCCTCAAAGCCACCTCCATGCATGAGGAAGAATCATGCAGTGACTTAGATGAAGAAGAAGAGTTTGGGCTGTTCGTAAAAAGATTTGGAAGATTTATGAAGAACAAAAAGTTCCAAAAGAACTTTAAGCCCCAAGGTAAGAAATCTACCTCTAATGAAACTTCATCTTCACCAAGCTGTTTTGAATGTGGCAAGGAAGGGCACTTCAAAGCCGATTGTCCAAACCTCAAAAAGAAGGGCAAGGACAAACAAAGAAGAAGAAGAGCCTATATTGCTTGGGACGAGAATGACGTGAGCAGCTCCGACGACTCGGAAGATGAGCAAGCCAATCTTTGCTTAATGGCAAATCATCAAGAAGAGGAAAATGAGGTATGCTTCAAGGCAAGCAACACCCATTGGTACTTGGATAGCGGGTGTTCGAAGCATATGACGGGAGATATAACCAAATTTACATCATTCACTCCCAAACGAAAAGGAAGCGTCACCTATGGAGACAACACTAAGGGAAAAATCCTAGGCATTGGAAATATTGGTAAGAACTCTTCCACATCCATAAGTGATGTATTGTATGTTGAAGGCCTCAAACATAATTTACTTAGTATAAGTCAATTATGTGACAAAGGATATAGAGTCTTATTTGAATCAAATTGTTGCATAATTGAGCATAAGACTAATAAGGAAATCAAGTTTGTAGGCCAAAGAATTGATAATATTTACATGATTGATATGGATAGTTTGTCTACAAATGATGAACAATGCTTTATTTCAAAAGAGGATGAAACATGGCTATGGCATAGAAGAATAGCTCATATACATGTAGACCACTTGAACAAACTTGTTTCTAAGGATTTAGTAATTGGTCTACCAAAGCTTAAATTTGAAAATAGATTTTGTGATGCATGTCAAAAGGGAAAACAAGTAAAGGCATCTTTTCAATCCAAAAATATTGTTTCTACTCAAAGGCCTTTACAACTTTTGCACATGGATTTATTTGGACCATCCAAAATCAAAAGCTTTGGAGGTAATTACTATGGTCTAGTAATAGTAGATGACTATTCAAGATATACATGGACACTGTTTCTTGCTCATAAAAATGAAGCTTATCATGCATTCAAGAAACTTGCAAAGATTATCCAAAATGAGCAAAACTCAAAAATTGCATCCATTAGAACCGATCATGGGGGAGAATTTGAAAATCAATCTCTTGAAAAGTTTTGCGAAAAACATGGTATTAATCACAACTTCTCAGCTCCTAGAACTCCACAACAAAATGGAGTAGTTGAAAGAAAGAATAGATCTTTAGTGGAGCTTGCTAGAACCATGCTAAATGAAAACAATATTGCAAAACATTTTTGGGCCGATGCGGTAAACACCGTATGTTATGTTATGAATAGATGTTTGATAAGGCCTATTTTAAAGAAAACCCCCTATGAGCTTTACAAGGGCAGAAAACCCAACATTGCATACTTTCATATCTTTGGATGTAAATGTTTTGTGCTCAACGATGGAAAGGATAATCTAGGGAAGTTTGATGCAAAATCTGATGAGGCAATCTTCCTAGGATACTCTCAATCAAGTAAATCTTATAGAATTTTCAACAAACAAACAAATACCATTGAGGAATCTATTCATGTCAAATTTGATGAAAATAGCCATAACCCTCCGAGAAAGGAAGATGTTGATGATCTTGTAGGTACCTTTCAAGAAATGAACTTACAAGACAAAGAAGAAGAAGTCAACCATGATGGAGGAGCAGCACAAGTTGAGAAACAACAAGATTGGGTAACTTTGAAGGATCATCCCTTGGACAAGATCATTGGAGAAATAACCAAAGGGGTAAGTACTCGCAACGCCATTAGAAATGCTTGCAATCACTTGGCTTTTGTATCCCAAATAGAACCCAAGAATATTGACGAAGCCATTATTGATGAACATTGGATGTTGGCTATGCAAGAAGAGTTAAACCAATTTGAAAGAAATGAAGTTTGGGAACTTGTGCCAAGACCCAATGATCATCTAATAATAGGCACCAAATGGGTGTTTAGAAATAAGCTAGATGAAAACGGTATAATAACTAGAAACAAAGCTAGACTAGTAGCAAAGGGATACAACCAAGAAGAAGGAATAGACTATGAAGAAACATATGCTCCTGTAGCTAGGTTAGAAGCCATTAGATTATTGCTGGCTTTTGCATGTTGTATGAATTTCAAATTGTATCAAATGGATGTCAAAAGTGCGTTCTTAAACGGCTACATTCAAGAAGAAGTTTATGTAGATCAACCTCCAGGTTTTGAAAATTATAAATTTCCAAATCATGTTTTCAAATTGAGAAAAGCCTTATATGGTTTGAAGCAAGCTCCAAGAGCTTGGTATGAGAGATTAAGCAAATTTCTTTTAGAACACAAATTTGAAAGAGGAAAGGTTGATACTACATTGTTTATAAAACGCAAACAAAATGACATCCTCTTGGTACAGATTTATGTAGATGACATAATATTTGGTGCTACTAATGAAAATCTTTGTCAAGAATTTGCCAAGATAATGCAGAATGAGTTTGAAATGTCCTTGATGGGAGAACTCACCTTCTTCCTTGGACTACAAATAAAACAAGCCATTGATGGAACGTTCATTAGCCAAACCAAATACTGTAAGGAACTACTTAAAAGGTTTGGAATGGACAAGGCAAATGAGATAGCTACACCAATGAGCACATCCTGCTATCTAGACAAAGATGAAAAGGGTAAGGACATCGAAATCACCAAATATCGAGGTATGATTGGATCCTTACTGTATTTAACTGCGAGTAGACCTGATATTATGTTTGCGGTATGCATGTGTGCTAGATATCAAGCATGTCCTAAAGAATCACATTTGACTGCCGTAAAAAGAATTTTGAAATATCTTGTGGGTACTCAAAATGTTGGTTTATGGTATCCCAAAGGCGTTGAATGTAATCTTTTAGGATATTCTGATTCCGACTTTGCGGGGTGTAAGCTTGATAGAAAAAGCACTAGTGGTACATGCCATTTGCTTGGTAGTTCCCTTGTTTCTTGGCATAGCAAGAAACAAGCAAGTGTTGCATTGTCAACAGCTGAGGCAGAATATGTAGCAGCTGGTAGTTGTTGTGCTCAAATTCTTTGGATGAGACAACAACTTCTTGATTTTGGCATTTCCTTGAACAAAGTCCCCATTAAATGTGATAACACTAGTGCCATTAATATCTCGAAAAATCCAGTAATGCACTCTAGGACCAAACACATTGAGATTAGGCATCACTTTATTAGAGATCATGTGTTAAAAGGGGATTGTGTGCTTGAACATGTTGAAACCTCTAGGCAACTAGCAGATATTTTCACAAAACCCTTGGCTAGAGAGCAATTTATTTACATTAGAAGAGAATTGGGTATTCTTGATATGACAAATTGTATTTAAAGTGATCACTTCATCTTGTGTATTGATTGCATGACATCTTTACTAGTGATTAATGCAAAAGAACCCCATGGAAATGGAGATTCAATGATCCTATATGAAATTCCTCATGCCTTGAATATATTGGAATGAAAAGAAATGAATTTTGGAGTGAAACAGCCCTTCGAATCGATTCAGCACCCCCTCGAATCGATTCACAGACCTGTTGGTTCAAAAAAATCCTCAAAACAGTGTCGTTCGAATCGATTCACACTCCCCTTGAATCGATTCAAACACCTGATGGTCCATATTCCCTCAAACAGAGAGGTTCGAATCGATTCACAGCATACTCGAATCGATTCACGTGTCTGATCCTTTCATTTTTCTCAAATCAGTAACGTTCGAATCGATTCACAGCATTCCTCGAATCGATTCACGCGTCAGTTACTGCATATTCACGCTGATTAATTCACACACTCCCTCATTTAACTCTTCCACTATCTCCCACTCTCTCTTCTCAAAATCCTCAACTTCTAATCTCTTCAACTTCTTCTCCAAACCTTCCACTCAAATCCTTCATCTTCCATGGCTTCCTCCTCTCAACCTCGCAAGAAACAACGTGCAAACACCGCTGCAGCCTCCATGCCTCAACACTCTGATTTATCTAGATTATTCACTACCCAAAAGGATCTTGATAGGTACCAATCTTCATTCTCTGAGAAACATCTCATTTCTCCCCATTGGCTTGATCTCCCATTCTTTGAAGCATCTGGACTTCCTCTACTCACCACCTTACATCAACAAGAGCTAGTTGGCTTCATGGCTCTTGAGGAAGTAGCAATCTACCCCGAACTCATTCGTGTATTCTACTCCACTTTACGTCTTCAAGATGCTCGCTATATTGCCCGAGTGAAAGGTAAGACTATCATTCTTGATAATGAGGTAATGAATCAAGTTGGCTTACTCCCTCTTAGCAACGCTTCCTTCCATGGCAAAGAACCTCCTCTTGCATGGAATTATAATCCGTTGGAGGCAAGAGCTTTCTTTAATCTTGCAGGTCCCTCAAGCACGGTTGGCACCTTAAGTCTCCATCACCGCCTTTTGCACTTTGTCCTTGTCAAAATTCTCCTCCCTTCCGGTGGAAATTATGCAAGGCTAAATGAGGCCCAAATCTTGCTGCTCTGGGCAATTGTCAATGAGAAAGACATAAATTGGATTGACTTGGTTAGGCATCACATGGTTGAAGCCCAAAACCTCGCCCATCTTCCATATGCCATACTCATTACCAAATTGCTCCACCATTTTAAAGTGGACTTGAAAAATGAGATTAAGGAAGTGGTCGGTCCCAAGGCCCCTATTGGCAAATCTCATCTCACTAAGATGAATATTGTGGAATACCAAGGCATGTGGCAATTTCTTAGGCGTCCCCGACATGAAGTTGAAGATGACGCTCCTCCTCCTCCTCCTCCTCCTCCTCCTCCACCCACTGCTACTGATGATCTTTTCACAAGACTCACTGCTCACCTGGACCAGCGCCTCAACTCCATGGAAGCAAACATCCACACTCGACTGGACAGGATTGAAGCCAACATGGAAGAGCGATACACGGAGCTTGCCACCCAGATATCCAGCATTCACTTCCCGCATCCATGACTGATCTTTACTTTTCTTTATTCCTTTTATTTTTCACTTTCAGACTTGGTTGTTTTGGTTTCTGTTTTGGTTAATTATTTGCACACTATCTCGTCTTAGTTTCTTACTTTGCTATGTCGGTTGAACAATTATCTCGTTTGGTTAATTATTTTGGTTTTTCTAAATTGCATTTGCCAGAGATTATTACTCGATTTACTGCTTATTCCCAACTTTTGTTTTTGATAATGACAAAGGGGGAGAGATAGAGAGATAAAGAAATATATGTGCGATAGAGAGATAGAGAGATATATGTGCGATATTATGCGATATATATTCATGTGATACATGTGCGACATTATTTCAACGCTTGAAACCATTTGATGGTTTTATTGAAAAACAAAGGGGGAGACCTATTTTCTTAAAAGAAATAATCACTTAAAACAAGAGACATTAGTTTTCATAACTTGCTATTGGCTAATAAATACCCCAAGAGATGGCCTTTGGTTGTCATCATCAAAAAGGGGGAGAATGTATTTACATGTGATAACAGGTTTTGATAATGACAATGGAAACAAGCAATGGGAAGTCTTCAAAGAATCAAAAACAATTAGTGATTTCATATGAAAGAAGAAAATGGTCTCACAAAGGTTCAAGAGATGAAGAAACCAATGAATCAAACAAAAGGAAAGCAACCATGTATCATTAGATTCAAATGGATGACCAACAGGCATGAGAAAATGTCAAAATGAAGAGCCTGAATCGATTCAAGCACGAGTGAATCGATTCACAGCCCTGGAGGTCATAAAAATGAGAAACAGAATGGGTTGAATCGATTCACCATGACCCTGAATCGATTCACAGCCCTGGAAGTCACTAAGATTGCAAACAGTATGTCCTGAATCGATTCACAAGGACCTTGAATCGATTCACACGATGCTGACAGACCAGGAACCCAAAACAGAATGCTCTGAATCGATTCAAACAAGGCTCGAATCGATTCATTCGACTCTGAAACTCCAAAATGCATAAAACAGAATACTCTGAATCGATTCAAGGATCTATGAATCGATTCACATAGTGGGAAACACCACTAAACAGACAGACTTAAGTGGAAAACATACACTCAAATCCCACTATACGCAGAGACATGACTTGCAACGGCTAGAAGCTCAAGAATGGCTATAAATGAAGTATCAATTCAAGCAAGAAGAAAATAAGAGAGAAAGGCACAAAACAAGGCAAAAATATTCTTCCTCTAAGAGTCTTTCTAATTCATTTTTTTTTCTCTTGTATATTCTGCAACTCTAGTTTCTAAATTTGCATACAACTAAGAGTTGTTAGATTGTGAGCTCAAATTTGCATATTCTCTCTTGTTGAGAGTTAGAATTTGGGAGAGCTTTTCATTTGTATATTTGCTCTATTGAGAGAGTGTATTGATTGTAAACACAAACTCCAAACACACAAAGTTATTCACTCTAGGTTGAGTGGTTGTTCACTCTAGGATTGAGTGGTTACAAAGGTTGTGGACTCAACCTTTGGGATATTGTGAGATTGAGAGATTGGGTGGGTTGCCCTTATACTTGTGAGGATTGGGTTCTTGAGTGTGGGACACTAGGAAGCCGCAATTGCTCAAAGTTGTATCTCTAGTCTACAATAGTGGAAAATCCTCTAAGTGGGTTGCTTAGAGGCGAGACGTACACCGGATTGGGTGGAACTCGTTATATCGGTTTGCAAGCTTCTCCTCCTTACTCTTTTACTTCCATATATTGCTTATTTGCTGATTGATATTGTTTGGTTGAGAAGAACACTCTTGAACTTGCTTAACTTGCTTTACTCTAGATATTGCACACCAAGTGTTTGCTAAATTGCTTCAACAATACATACCTCTTGTAGTGCATTGCATATCATTGTCACTTGCTTTCACTTGCACAATCTCATAAACTTGGTTATAGAAATCAATTTCAAAGGCATTCCAAGCAAAAGTTTTATAACTCAATTCACCCCCCCTCTTGAGTATTGAGGCCACTTGAACAACACTTTTAACTTCTTAAAAGATAGAAATCCTTATCTGTCCTCGAAGATGTAGAGCGGGTATGTCAGCGTTCAACCGCTCCGGGGTGGATATTCTACCACTGAGGACGGACATTGCCTTTGAATTTTAGTATAGCTTTGACAAGGGTAAGCTTTTACGCCTTTCTTTTGAGGTTCGGTTTGGTCCTACATCTCAGGTCTTCACACGGTGTTCGGTTCGATCCTACTAGCCGTACTTGGAGTTCGGTGCAATCCTACAATCCAAGCCTTCAACACGGGGTTCGGATCAGGGCTAATCCTGAACCTACTGCGCCCGTTACTCGGGGTTCGGCGCGGTTTTCTGTGTGAACCGGCCTACTGCGCCCAAGCCTTCGCATGGGGTTTGGTTTGTGGCCTTAGAAAAAGGACCAGCCCTACAACCCATGTAGTCTTCGAATGGGGTTCGGTTTGTGGCCTTGAAAAAGGACCAGCCCTACAACCCATGTAGTCTTCGAATGGGGTTCGGTTTGTGGCCTTGAAAAAGGACCAGCCCTACAACCCATGTAGTCTTCGAATGGGGTTCGGTTTGTGGCCTTGAAAAAGGACCAGCCCTACAACCCATGTAGTCTTCGAATGGGGTTCGATTTGTGGCCTTGAAAAAGGACCAGCCCTACAACCCATTCCACCTCAAGGAGTTACATCGTCAAAACACACGATGTGTGATTGAGATCATCTGTCCCGAGGGGTCTTCATCCGTTGTCTCATCAACTACAGAATGGGTAGTTGCGTTCATCCGTCCTGAGGTGTATGCGTATTAAACTACGGCTATAAATCATAACACATAAGAAAAGTGAGAATGATAGGGCGGTGAAGGTGTATTCTTATTAAAATTGAAAATAGATTACACAAAGAGCATAGTTGGGGCCATGCCTCGTTAAAACCTTCTTGAGAAAACCCAATGGGAAAAAACTCAAGTAAGGAAAAAGAGTACACGCCGTCTTACCAACTAGCTGTAATAAGCTCGTAAGTTCTGAGTGTTCCATTTGTTGCGGATTGGGGTTCCATCAAGTTCTTCCAACCGGTATGACCCTCTTCCAGTCACCTCCGAAACTCTATAAGGTCCTTCCCACGTCGGTGCTAGCTTTCCTTGGTGGGCGAACTTATTCCCCACACTGGCCTTTCTCAGAACGAGGTCTCCGGTGTTAAAAGCTCTGTACTGGACACGTTTATTATACCGGAGTGCAGCCTTTGCTTTTATTGCCTGATCTCTGACGAAAGCTTTTTCCCTTAGCTCTTGGAGGACGTCCAGTTCTGATGCTAAGTTGGCGTTGTTATCTTCAGCTGAAAAATACTCCACACGAGCCGATCTTGTTTGTAACTCCACTGGGATCATCGCCTCAACCCCGTACGTCAGCCGGTATGGGGATTCGTTAGTTGAAGAATGAGGCGTAGTGCGGTATGCCAATAAAACATGACATAGCTGGTCAGTCCATCCTCCCTTCGCTTCTCCCAGACGCTTCTTTAACCCCTTTAGCACCTCTCGGTTAGCTACCTCTGCTTGCCCATTGGTTTGGGGATGTTCAACAGATGAAAATATCTGGATTATCCCCAGTCCTTCAAGTAAATCTGTGAACTTTTTGTCTGTAAACTGGGTGCCGTTGTCAGTCACAACCCGCCCTGGCACCCCGAACCGAGCTATGATATTCTCGTACATGAAACGTCTTGTACGTGCAGAAGTGATATGCACTACAGGTTCTGCCTCGATCCATTTGGTGAAATAGTCTACTCCCACGATCAAGTATTTAATACCTCCTGGCGCAGTGGGAAACGGACCCAAAATATCAAGGCCCCATTGGTAGAACGGCCAAGGCACGGCCGATGAAGATAATTCTTGGGCCGGTGTATGGTGGAGGTTGGAGAATTTTTGGCAAGCGTCGCACTTCCTCACGAAATCTGCAGAATCCTGCTTCACAGTGGGCCACCAGTATCCAGCCCTGAGGACTTTTCTCATTAGGCTTCGGCCTCCAGCGTGGTGCCCACATTGCCCCTCGTGTACCTCAGTCAAGACCGCTTGAACTTCGTCTTCTCTTAAACATGAAAGATATGGGACAGAGAATCCCCTTCTGTAGAGAACACCATCGACTATAGTAAAATATGGCAGCTCCCTCTTTACTCGTCTCCTTTCCTTCTCGTCAGTAGGAAGTTGACCATCAGCCAGATAACGAATATAGGGAATGACCCAAGAATCCTCATATGGATAGCTCACCATGATAGCATTCAGAGAAGGATACAGAGGTATACTGGGTGATGTCAAAGTGCTTTGAACCACCGTTGTTGTGCTACCAGGCTGCTTTGTACTTGCCAATCTTGACAAGATGTCCGCTCTGGTATTTTCTTCCCTGGGCACATGCTTGAACTCTAAAACTTCAAATCTTCCCTTCAACTCATTAACACAATTCAAGTATAATTGAAGTTGTGGTTCCTTCGCCTGGTACTCCCCCTGGATCTGTGAAATCACCAGCTGGGAATCACTGCAGAGTGTAACTGCTGATGCTCCGATGTCAATCGCCACACGGAGACCGGCCAAGCATGCTTCGTATTCAGCTTGATTGTTGGAGGTCTTGAAATTGAATCGGAGGGAAATTTCTAAGTGCACACCGTCATCACTTTCTACCACCACACCTACTCCACAACCTTTGCTGTTCGACGAGCCGTCGACGTAGATGGTCCAATGCGCTCGAGGGGTGGCCGGGTCCGCCCCAGTCATTTCTACTACAAAATCGGCCAACACTTGTGCCTTGATGGCTCCTCGAGGCTCATATGAAATTTCAAATTCAGACAGCTCGATAGACCACTTTATCATCCTTCCGGCGAGGTCTGGCTTGCTGAGCACTGAACGGAGTGGCAAATCCGTTCTCACCAACACTGGGTGCGCATGGAAATAAGGCCTCAGCCGTCGTGACGCCCACACAACCGCCAGGGCGGCTTTCTCAATCTTCTGATACCTTCCTTCCGCCCCCTGAAACGTTTTACTAGTAAAATACACCGGTCTCTGCCCTTCAGTGGTTTCTTTCACCAAGGCCACACCTAGAGCTTCATCAGAGATTGCTAAGTATAAGATTAACGTTTCGCCAGGGTCAGGCTTAACCAGAATTGGTGGACTCGAGAGAACGGCCTTGAGCTGCTGGAAAGCTTGCTCTTGTTCCTCTCCCCATTCACAACTCTTGTGTTTCTTCAATGCCTTATACAAGGGGAGGGACCTGTGCGCCATCTTAGTCATGAAACGAGCTAAAGCGGCCACTTTCCCATTCAATGATTGGACCTCCCTCAAACATTTAGGACTCTGCATGTCCAGGATTGCTTGACATTTCCCGGGGTTAGCCTCAATGCCTCGTTGGGTCAACATGAATCCCAAGAATTTCCCTGCTGGAACGGCGAAGGTGCACTTTAAAGGATTTAACCTCATGTTGTAATGCCGAAGTCTAGTGAAGACTTGGCGTAGATCTTCAATGTGGTCTCCTCCAGCGGGCGTTTTGGCTATGATATCATCAATATAGACTTCGACCAGCCTTGTATGCATACCTTCAAAGACTTTGTTAATCATGCGCTGATAGGTAGCGCCGGCGTTCTTCAATCCAAAAGGCATGACGGTGTAGCAGAAAACACCGCGGTCATTGATAAAGGCAGTTTTCTCCTGGTCTCCCTCCCACATCGGAATCTGGTTGTACCCTGAATAGGCATCCATGAAACTGAGGTATTGGTAACCAGATGAATCATCCACCATGCGATCAATGTTGGGCAGGGGATATGGATCTTTAGGGCAGCAACGGTTAAGATCCACATAATCTGTACACATTCTCTATTTACCGTTGGCCTTCTGCACCATGACCACATTAGAAAGCCAAGATGAATAGCGTATCTCCCTTATAAAACCTGCTTTCAATAACTCCTCTGTCTGCTCGCAGGCCGCCCTCTACTTCTCCGGTCCCAACCTCCTCTTCTTCTGGGCCACCGGTCTTATTTCAGGATACACTGCAAGCTTGTGGCAACAGAAATCAGGATCCATCCCAGGCATGTCTGCTGCTGTCCACGCGAAAAGATCCTTGAACTCCTGAAAAAGGGTTAACAAGCGTTGCTCCATAGCAAACTCCAGCTTATCGTTGATGTGTGTGACCTTCTCTGAGGAATCTCCCAACACGACATCCCTGGATCCACCATCTGGTGTGGGCTTAGATGGATTGAGTGGATCAATCTTCAATTCCGCTCTGGGGTCCAGGTCAATAAGACTGACAGACCCTGCCGCTGTTCCTCCGTTGTTCAACTTCCTCTTTTTGTTGAATGCTTCCAATTTAACCATGTTGAGGCTCAGGTTATAGCAATATCGAGCCATCTCCTGATCTCCGCGGAGAGAGGACACACCGTTGTCCTTGTCAATGAATTTGATCAAGAGGTGAGGAGTGGATACAATTGCTTCCATAACGTTCAGTGTTGGACGGCCTATGATACCATTGTACGGGGATTCTACATCAATCACCAGAATTCTTGACTTGACCGTTCTTGCACCGGGCTCCCCTTCAAAAGAAATCAAAGTGTCGAGGTATCCCTTAGTGGGTTGCTTGGCTCCGTTAAACGCTGTGAGTTCTTGTGTGTATGGTTGTAAATCTGCATCACTGAAACCCATTCGTTTGAAACAATTATAAAAGATAACATCACAAGAACTTCCCTAATCGACGAGGATCCTTTTGACATCCTTATTGGCTATGACGGCCACAATCACTACTGCATCATCACCTCCTGGAATTGTTGGGCCAAAATCATCATCAGTGAATGACACCGTCGGGGCTGTCATACCGTCCCTGAAAGGGCGGTTATCTCTCGGTTTACCCTGGACTGACAGAATCATCCTATGGTGATTCTTTCGTGCTGTGATTGATGTTCCTTCTCCCGCAAATCCTCCAGCTATCATCTCAATCACTTCTCGTCTGCCCTGCCTCTGCTGCTGGGGCATGTTACTTTGATGGGCACCTTCAGCAATCACTACCCCCTTCTGCTTCTCAGCCGTAGTGAACTTTCTTACTGGGTTGCATGTATTATCATCTTCATCATCAGGATCTCTATTCCTCTTCTCCATCCCGTGAGGTTCATCCATAGATTTTTCCTTAAACAAATACTGCTTCAGCTTTCCTTCCCGAATGAGAGTTTCCACCGTATTCTTTAACGCCTTGCACTCATCAGTGTTGTGCCCTGTCTGCTCATGGAAAGTGCAGTATTTTCGTGGGTTACCACCCCTCTTGGCTGGGGCTGGCTTCCTTATACCAAAGACGTTCAGAGTTGGCCAACCAACCTCCCTCATGATTTGTGAGTGCCTGGTGTTCAACGGGGCATAGTGGTCGAATGATGATACACGTCTATCTCGTGGATACTGACGATCGTTCACAAAGTCTTCTCTAAAGGCACGCTTCTCAGGCCTCACTCTCTCCTTTTCTCTCCGTGGCTGCTGAGCGGGTGTAGAAGGCTTTACTCTTGTTGCAGTTGCCTCCAGATGCATCTCTATGCCCACATATTTGGAAGCTTTCCTTCGAAACTCCTCGAAGGTTGTAGGTGGACTCTTTGCCAAAGATAGGGCAAAGGCTGAACCAGGTTGAAGAGCTTCCACTACAATATGGAGTTGTATGGCCTCTGTGAGATTAGGGACCAAAGCAGCCTCCTTGTAAAACCTTTTCAGGAACTCCTTAAGAGTTTCAGTTTCTCCCTGCCTTATCTGGGCCAGGGTATGAGAGGTTCTTGGTATATCCCTAGAGATGACGAAATGGCTTTCGAACGCAGCAGCCATTTCCTCCCAAGAGTCTATAGATCCTGAGGGCAAACTTTTAAACCAGCTGAGAGCTTCCTCCGTCAACGTCCTTGGGAACATTCTGCACATGACATCTTCGTCTGCTCCCAGATACATAGCTTCATAAACATAGGCATCCAAATGCTTAGTGGGGTCGGTCTCTCTATTATACTTCCCGATCGACAATGGCTGAGTTGTTTGCAAGTGTTTTGGGATGACAATACTCATCAGCCTTCTTGAGAAAGGGACACTGAGCTTGTATGTCCCTGAAGTTACCACCGCCTGCTCCCTTCTCCTGGTACTGACTCTATCACCAGAGTCCTGCGTCTGCTCCCTCTCTTCATATGTGGGGATCTTCGAATACTGGAGGGTGGTAGATTTATCCCTCGCTGATGCATGGTGAGCATCCTCTGCATGAGACACTACTCTGTCCCCAGCTCCTCCTCTCTCTCGCCTCAACTCCATCAGCTCCTCCTTCAGTTGCCTGATAACCTCATCGCGAGGGTCAGGCGTCTGCACTTGCACCATCCTCCGGGTTTGAGTTACAGGGGATTCGAAGACGAGTCTCCTCCCAGCCTGTTGATGGGTCACATCCTCCACGTGACCTTCCACGAAATCTCTCCCATCACCTTCCATTGCGACAACCTAACTTCTGCGGAAATGGGAATAACTCTATCGGGTCCCACCGGGCGTGCCAATGAACTGGTCTGGACCGGGATCTAGGATCCGGTATGGGACCAGCCACAAGAATACAGGTGTTTTAAGGGTTTGCACACCGGAATAGTATATATCCGATGTATTAATCCGGTCTCTCAGTAGGAGAGGCCGGTCTTGTTGTCCTGGAGATCCTTCACACCAACGTTTCGCGTTGTAGGAGGGCGAAAGGTGGTGTCACCTGCGAAGATTCTCCGACGCTCAAGTTAGAAAAGTGTAAGGACTCAATGAATGTTTTAGCGGAGTAATAGTAAAAATGCGAGATAGAACAACGATACCATGCATTTGTATTGAAATATGCTACTTATAGTTGCACGTCAAAAAATGAGTCGTTGGATACAGGTGGGTCCCTTAGCTCTGATTGCGTGTATATTGTGTCAATCAAAGTGGCTCGACTTTCAGAATGTGTCAGGAGGGTAGGTCAATTATCAGAGTACGATCCTCTAGGGAAAGGAGAGGATAATCACCTTTTCCGCATAATCTGCTGACACGCCCACTTACTTTCTGAAGCCATTGATGTGACTTATTTTGCTACAAACAGTGTCTTCGTTGATAAGTTATCAGGGGCTCTTCTCTTGCTGTGAGGGAAAAGCCAACAGTTATATAAATGTCCTGTAACAATGAACATAGAACCGTTATGGAGAAAATGAATGATGCTGTCGTGGAGTGAGGGCGGACGGCCAGACAACGGATATCCGGTGTGGTAACGTTGAACCAGGACACCGGTTTTCCTTATATGAGGTCAGTCCGACGTCATAAGAATGGGGGCCGGTATCTAGACCGGATCATAAGTTCCTCATAACTTTTTACAAACATGAACGTAATAAATACTAAAAATTTTATAATATCAAAATAACTTCAAATGATACTATTATGTTAATTCATGTTCGCACTCATGTAATGATAATTTTATTCATTCTCTGCCAAACTAATATTAATATTCATCCCCGCTAGACTTGTATTGACATAAAACCCATGCGATGCATGAAATATATTACATAAGGGAGACAAATACTTATCGTGTTGCGCATAGATTATATATAAAGATGAATATTTCATGTGTTGCATACATATTATACATTATTTATAAAATGAGTGTGAATATGCAACGGGATTATATATCATTTATAAGATGATTTTGAATTTACAAATAAATTAAGAGGTTATATAATAAGATATTTTTAAGTAAGAGAAATTTATGTTATAAATTTAATTAAAAATTTATTAAAATAAATTAAAACAACATATTTTAATAAACAAAACTAAAAAATTTATTGAAATAAAAAATAAACAACTTACACGAGTCATAAGTTATTTTCATAATCAAGTTCCTCGTAAATTCTTCCAAACATACTTTGAATTAAATATATAAGATTCATAATGTTAAAATTAATAACCTCAAGAAATATTATTTTTTTATAATGTTATCCTGTGGTTTAATTATTTATAAATAAATATAAAAGAAGAATGAAAATATATTTATATAAAAAGTACATATTGATTTTATGAATAAGATAATTAAAATTTATAAAAAATAGATAATAGAAATTTCACGTTATACAACACTAAAAATACAGTTTGGATAAATATCATCATGATTTTATAACAAAATCTTTCATCCTTTTATTGATGATAATTAAATATAAAAACAAAATAATACTTTTATGATAATATAGATAAATTTAATTTTTAATATAACTTTTCAACCTTGTGTATTATTATTATATACATATCATATAACTTAAATGTTCAAAAAATGATCAACTAAATATTTGATTTCTTATGCTAAATTTTCCATTCATATTTGTCATCCCTGAATAAACAGTTTTAATGTTATTTTAAGATGATAATTAAATATAAATATAAAATAATAATTAAAGATAATAAATTTAGATATATTCATCTTTTAATGTCAGTTTTTCCACCTCGTATATTAAAAATGTATCAATACATAACCATAATTTAAAAAATGATCAGGAAAACATTTTTTTCCTTACGTTGTTCATTCATATTTTCCATCCTAGGTAAACTAAAATAATGTTATTTTCTTTCTTATGCTAAAAAATGATATACTAAAACTAAAACAATAATGACAATACAATTCCTATTTATAAAGTGATATTCTCCAAGGAAAAAGTCATTTTAAATATTTGGTGAAACCTTTAAATTGATTAGAGGTTATATTAAAATTCTAAACATTTGAGTCTAAAAAGAAGAAATGATTGAGTGATAACTTTAATGCAAAACAATCTTGATAAAGAGCAAAACAAAACATGTTTGCATTAAAACTTGTGTCACCATAACCCACAACCATTGATCTAACTATATAAAGACTTCATTCATAATTGATAGCTGATATTGGTTCATAGGACTACTCATTACGTCAAGACATTAACAGGTACTCAATAGAAAAGATGACATACCAAGGTATCTAATACAAATGTAATGAATGAATGAATGAACCAACATTACAAATGCAACACCATATCAAATTTCAACAATCAACAAGTTGAATGTACCAGCCAGAGTTGCAAAAACACAGTTTAAAATAATTGTAACTACAATGTAAAAAACAAAATACATGTATAGAGACTTACCTGAATGAGGAGGTAGAGAAGGGAACGAGGAAGACACAAAAATCCCGTGCCTGAGAGAAAAAAGAAAGAACAATATGTGAGCGAGAAAATTAGAGAAAAAAAGGGAGAATCATTAGTAGAGAGGGGGAGAGGGCGGACTGATGAAGGCAAATAGTTACTTATCGAGGAAGTGAGAAAGTGTGAGAAAAATGTCACCCAAGAGAGCGAGACGATGGATAGAGAAACACAGTAGGAGGGGAGGAGAGAGAGACAGTAAGCTACTGAGAGATGAGATTAGGGAGGAAGAACTTAGGGCAACTGATTTGAGAGGAAGAGGGCTTTCGAATAAGATTAAAAGATTTAGCGACAGCAAAAACCCTATCGCTAATAGTGTCACAACACACACATAGGCCACGTGGTAACATTCTATTCGGTAATTATAATCCACATGGCAGAACCTTAGCGACCACAACACAACCTGTCGTTGACTATTCTTCCAAATAGCGATGGACAGACCCGCCATCGTTGCCTTTAAAAAAATTGAGGCAAAACGACACAGTTGGAAGAAAGGCATAAAACCAGTAGCGACAAAGACGACCGTCATTATGTCACCTTCATCTGTAGCGACGAACAAGGGTCGTCGTTATTGGTTATCTATACAACTAGCGATGGAGTAATAACTGCTGTAGAGATGACAAACCTGCCATCGCTATATTAACAAAACACATGGAGGGAAACCCCAAAAAATCGAGGCAAACCACATAATACTAGCGACGACCTACTGTCTTCGCTAATATTATTTTACAAGGAGAGAAATGATTGAATTTGTATGACTAGTCAAGATATGAGATACACTGGTTGAAATATAATTGAGGTAAAAGATACAGGTTAAGACACATCGGTCAAGATATATAAGATGCACTAATGCATATATGAGATACACCAACAAGATATAAAATATACAGGTCAAGATACGGTATACATTAAGTAGAGATGCAAGATATCCAATTTGCAAACAAAGTATGAGATATGATATAAATGAGATAAAAAAACGAATTGCAACTTGAGAAATGGAAATAAAATGTTTATAAAACAAGGAAAATTGATACAACAAAGAAAAAAGAAATAGCAAGAAAAGAGACTCCATCTTCTTCTTTAGAACCTAAAATACCGGTTTAGTTATCCCGTTCTTTTATATTTATTCTTAATATCTTTGACGACTTTGTTAAAATTTAATATAAAAAATAAACACGTTAATTATTCTTATTACACTTTATTTTCTGTTTTTCTATGGTATTTGTGGAGAATGAATATATAATTTATCCTTAATTTAATTTGGACTTTGACATACCATATATACACAACGAATTTAAATATATTTAAATCTTAAAATATCATGAGTATATTATTTTTAATATTGATAAATTTAGTTAAAAAAGTTACAATGAATATTAAAATAAGTTATTAAAAAATGATCAACGTCTTACCATTATAAAATGAGATTTCAACTTTTACTTTCCATGACAAAAATAAATTAAGTCTTTCGAACCATATTTAATTATGTACTTTTTACATACATTAAAGTTATGTTTGAAACTATTCTTTAAAATGACGATACTTTTACCTATCTTAAAGGGTAAAATAAATAATTTAAAATTTTAAAGTTATGTTATGCTTAAGATCATAATTAAACTCTCGATACTTATTTAAAAGAAGATAAATATCTCTCACATAACCTACACATAGCTGTGATGTTTCAAACATACGATTAATTCAGTTTTTCCAATTAAGTTGTAAAATCTTTAGTATTAGATCAACCTAAGTCAAATGGCTGGGCAAGAGAAAACCGCTCAAACGTACACCTTATCTTTTCTTGTGTCTAGGAATTGTATTGTGTCATCTCTTCCACGTGGTACCATATACACCTTACATCTACCGGAACAAATATGGATCAAATTAATTAAATTACATTCTATTAAAATTATTTATTTTTTTATAAAATTCAATCCAATTAATTTGGATTGAATAATCAAGTACCTGATTGATTTATAATCGGATAAAAATTAAAAAGTTATAGAAATACAATAATATATTTTTAAATTTATGTTCATAATTTTAACAAAATTACAATAAGAGATGTTTAATCACAGTATGTTTATTCGTGGTTCTTCTTATAATTTCATTTTGTAATGTTAATTGGGTCACAACCAAATAGTATTCAAACCATATACTAACACATTTAAACATACTAAACACATTGATAACTTTTATAAAAAATCATAAAATTAATTAGCAAGTCATATGTAGTCTTTTGAGAATAATAATAAAAAAAAAACCCTATCTACTAACGTCCCCACCATTGGATAGGAAGGAGAAGAGGGGTGAAGAATGAAGACACTGCATGAGTATATAAAAAGTGGAATCTATATAAATATTAATAATATGCACAGATAATAATAATTAATTAATCTACCAAATGTATACTATTACAACCAACCATTCGACTGGAGTAGAATATACAGGAAAAAAATTGTACAAAAACTAAAATGGTTTATATTGAATAATTGAAAAGAGAACATTTTTAAATTTGTTAGTTACACAGATTCTCCTCTGGCAAATATAGTAGTGAACAAGCTGAAATGCATGATTGAAGCTGGAAATAAAAGCAGAAACGGTGTCGAATTATGATAGGATGATGAGAATTTTCTTCCGTGCTATGTGGCCCTGATTCTGGAATCCATGATCAGATGTGACTAAGTAATGGCGTTGAATAATTACTTATGCTAAAATTTTTCTTGGTATGTTTCTACAAAGAGAAACCTAGAGAGCCCCACTTTATCACCTGTTTCCTTAACATCTTTCTCTGTCTGCTTTCTGTACTCTTGAAAAGTAAACTTCCTGTACATTGGTGGTGTCATAGGGCTCTCTATCATTGCATCTTTTGAAGGGTTATAGAAATATGCCATCGAGAACCTCTCTTCCTTCTCAGCTGCAACCACTCGGTGTTTAACACTTATGTAACTGTCATTGCTTAGCGCCTGCATACATATGTAACCAATCATGCTTACAAAATACCTATTCATTCTCCTCACCATCTTTCTTTCTTTTTTTTAATAAATCAAAGTTAATTGTTAATTTTTTTTAGTAAAGAAGTAGTCGAATCCACGACCTTCTCCTTCATGAAATTTCAACCACTATTCATTTAAACTTTATCTTTTGAAATAGTAGTAAAATTAGAAAGGATAAGGAATAAGAAGCACAAATGTCAAGTTCACTTTTATCTATATTATAAAAGACTTACGGATTAGATTAATTGGTTTGATTAATTAAATTATAAATCGGTTAAAAGATAAATTCTAGTTAATTTTTTATTACTACTAATTTAACCATAGTTTAATACATGATTTAACCATAATTTATTTGAACTAAAATCTTTAATAATTAAACAAATTCTAAAAAGATTTTGAGTTATATGCACTGAACTTACATTACAGTGAGGGAGGTCAATTCCATGAACTGTTTTGCCAAACAATAACTTCAAAGGATTGGTGGAGTAGAATAAAATAGAGTGATCATGAGTTTAATTTTCACTCGTTTGAATGAGGTGGGATAAATGTAAATACTTACCTCTTACTAGTATTTTTTTGAACTTATATTTTCAACCTTAAAATGAAATATTATCCTTTCTCCTGAAAAAAAAAAATACATGAAATCGGTCTATGAGATTATCGGTACTAAGTACATTAAACCCCAAAAATTATAAAGAAAATCATTTTAATTGGAAATTTTGTCTTTCATATTATTAAGCCACAATTATAGAAGTCTACGAATTAACAAGAATAAGAATAAGTACTAAAGTAAAACCTTTTTGTAGTTTTACAACTTAAACTAATTGACATTTATAATTTTTTTTGGTTTACCACACATATATATATATATCCCCATAGAAATAATCATCGTGACAACACTTATAATAAATTAATATAACTATTGTAGTAATTTGTGATTTGAGTTTTTCTTTAGGCAGTTAATCCTGGATTACTGTTTTTGTACTTTATCTAGTGGGATGATGTTATAAACATCCTGTTATATGGACTAATTATAAATTTCATAAAGCCCGTGGGCCTATTCTCTTACCTTTTCCGTGGTAATATGATTGCTCTTGGTTAGGCCCATTGTGTTATGGTCAGCTGAAAGACTGCCATTAAGTGAGGGAAAGCCAATGTTTGAACTCTGAAATTATTATTAAGAGAAAAAGTTGTCTGCATAATGAAATTTATTATGTCACTATTCTTTATGTAGATATTAGTTTCTGTACAGGACCACGCCCACAGACATATAAGTTATCTTGAAACGTTGATTCTTTTCTATGCAATATATATCACATCAACATTTCTTACACAGGTTATTATTCATTTTCGCACATTCTTTTCTCCTTCCTCCATTTTTATAGAATCATATGCTGTATTATTGTGTGTACGCAATGAATCGAAGCAAATACTTTGATGTAAATCTAATAATTTGCATCACTAAATGTTTGTTTCACATCTTTTACCCTTTCAATTACCTTTATACTTATTTAAAAGATAATTTCACTTTTTTTAATGATAAAAACACTAATGTACAATCTAGACATTATGCAAATTATCCTAACCTTCATCCATTAAATTAGGTTATTCTTACTCTCTTTTCATCAATTAGCTAAAATAACTATAAAAAAAAAGATATAAACATTAAAGTGATAAAAAAGTAAAAACTAAAACTGGTTGTATTATTTTAGTGGCCACTTTAATGGTGATGTATCTTTGTGATTATTAATGGTCATTGGATTCAATTAGTATTTTCGTTCGTTCATTTTAAAATTAAAGGATACTGTAACTCTATTATATCTCTTAATTGAAAAAATAGTTTCTATGTTCTGTCTCACGTCAATGAATTATTATCCTTCTCTTTCCGATGAATTGTTGATTTGAAACCAAACAAAAATTATTTTTTCTAATTAAAAAACTTTGTAAAGTCACAGTATACTTTAATCTTTAAATAATCGGAATAAGATAAGTAACCATCGATTGTTGGGTAAAAAAGATTCCGGCCACCAGTTATTCTTATTATCTTTTTACATATTTACGCGAGTACTGTAAAAAAATGATATGAACGTTAATTAGTGATAAAAAATAAAAAATAAAACTCGTGCTAGGTGTAAACATAGTTGCTAATTAAATTCATCGACTCCTTTATATATACTCCATCAAAATAACACATATGCCTCGGGAAATAATAGCCTTTTTTAAAAAAAAACATAGTTATGTAGTGAATATCAATTTAGGTTAATTTATAGTTTATTTTATTAGTTTAAAAGTTTGTTTGATAAAATATTTATGTTGAGTAAAGTTGTTTCTTTTAGTAATTGGACATTTTAAAAAATATTATTTAAAATAGTATTTGACCTTATTTTAATTTCTATATTTTCTTTTAACTATTTTTAATACAAAAATCACTATTATCTATTCTAAAAGAAAATATTTTTTTTATCATTTTATATTTAATAAACAATTTTACTAAATACATTTTACTTCAAACAACTAATTTATTAACTTTTTCATTTTGAAGCTAATTTTGTCTAAATAGGTATGTAAACAGTTACACTACTATATCTCACATAAGTTAATTATTTAAAACGCGTGTAAGAAAATTGAGATAAGGAATTAATGATACATTCTAAGAAATGGTAAGAGTGGTAGCTGAGGTTACCTGAAATAAATCACCAATATTAACAACCAAAGCTTGAGGGTTAGGTTTGATACCCACCCAATATCCATCTTTCATCAGTTGCAAACCCCCAATGTGGTCTTGATGTACAATAGTGAGGAAACTAGAGTCAGTGTGAGGTAAGAGGCCAAATACCTTTGAAGGAAATGGACATTGTGGATATCTATTCAGACGAAGAAAGCTTGAGTGTGCTGAACAGTTCTCTTGGAAGTAGCTGAATTTGATGTTCAGTTTTTGAGCTAGAATTTGCACCAACCTTTCTGCTAGAGGGGCAACTACACTTGCAAAAGCTTCAATAGTTGATCTATATATATATATTTAGAACAAGAGATTACAAAAATTAGATATTAAACAATATAAGCACATGTTTGGTTTCCATTTTTATTTTTTGTTTTTATTTTTAAAATATAAAACAGAATAACCATTTTTTAATTAAAATTGAAAATGTAAACTAAACAGGCTTTAAAATTTACGCCATCCATTCATCTCTAGAAAATACAGTATCTTTAAATAATTTTATTTTAATGTAAACTAGGAAGTATAATTAATTTTCTTCTAATTTAATTTACCCTTAAGATAATTATTATATTAAAATCGTATTTGTATCTTCTATTTTAATGTATAAATAATTTTTAAAAATTTATAATAAAAAGTATGATAGTAAATTTTTATAAAAATAAGATAATTAAATATATTTTTTAGTTCTTATAAAAATTAAACTTTAAACAACTAATTTTTAAAGACGGAAAAAGTAATAATTAACCAAAAGTCTTCATCAGCGATCATAAAAATAATGCATATACTCTAATTTTTCTTTTAAATAAACAAGTATTAGGTTAAACCCATGATTTCTCAGTCATTTTTTCACAATTTGACTAACGTTAGCAATTGGTATTAAATGTTACGGAGATGGTACAAGATCAAAAAAAAGGAGATGGTACAATGTATACATACAAAAACTTTTGGTCATCTTGTTACCGTAAGTACATGCATTCTCTTTATATCCCAAAGCTATCTATATCGACCATAATCTTCTTCAGAAAAGAACTTGATAATAGTTATAGATTTACATTGATTCAATGATTTTATTGTTTGTGTCGTGCATGTTGTTAAAGGAACAAAGAAATAAGAAATTAAATTACTTTTGTATGTTATACTTATATCTCTATAGTTGACCCAAGTCATCCCTTAGTATCAAGTTTGTGTTTGGAGCTAACTAGAAATAATAGAAGAATTGTTTCTTAAAAACTTAAAACATCATAAATACCTTTTATATATATACATATATCGACACACACTCTCCTCACATCCTACTCTGTTCTTATTTTACAAAAATAAAAAAATAATAGTTATTTTTTAATTATATATTAAAAGTTCTTATCTATTATATAGCATACTTTTAGTAATTTAAAACATGAAACAAAGACTTGACACTTCTCTCTTTGGATAAGAGTTAAATAGAAAGGGGGAATAGATGATTGAGATGGATAGAATTGAGAAGAATGCAATGTGTACCTGAAGGTTTGGTGTTGCTGTATCATAGAGATGTCTGGAAGAAACATGTGGAAAGCTTCGGACCATGAAATTTGGTTGAAATTAGTAGCAGATGGGTTGCCCCACCTGTAAGTTGTTGCAGGCAGATTCAAGAAGTTATGTTGGGACTTGTTTGCAAAACTGAGGCGGAACACTTGAATTAGCTCACACCTTAGACTCTGCAGCGTCTCTTGTGAAACGCCATGATTCACCACTTGGAAGAACCCCCAAGTTCTGGCGGCTTCAGTCATTTCTCTCATGCACTCCTCCCTCTCGCTTTCGTCAAGACTCAAACGGCCTAGATCAACTACTGGTATCTCACCACTCTCACATTTCTCACTTACATCAACATCATCTGCATTTTCTTCAAGAAGCCTCTTGTAAGTCTCTAAAAAAGGAGGTTCATAATCCATTTCTAAGTACTTGGATTGTCCTTTCAAACTTGAAACACACTCACACCCATATATATCCCTTTAATTAGAAATTAAAAGGCTGTTTATTATTATTAAACAAAATTAAAAATAAAAAAAATTTAAATGTTGATATTTATTCTTTACACTATTCTAAACGGTTAAAATTCTGTTAGACTATAAAATCTATTTTTAAATTACTCAACAGGATTAAAAAACCAAACATACCTAACAACTTCACAAACTTTATAAGCTAAAAACATTTTACTGCTTCTTCTCAAGTCTAAAACTAAATAAGCGCGACAGGACTAAATAAATATCTATGACCTAACATTTAATATTAATTACACCTTCATATTAAAGTTTTCAATATATTCTATCTAATCTCCTCCGATTTGACTTTAATGGGTTACGTGACGTTAAAATTATCTAAAATAATTTGGATTTCTAATAATATTTTTTAAGTCTGGTCCAATTTGAGTTTGATAGTTCATTCATTATTTTATTTTATTTTCAATTTTCAAAATAAATACTACCTTCGATTTTAAATATAACTAAATTTTAATGGAATTTTTAATCTACAAAATATGTCTTATTGTACATATTTCTAAGACAAACTTATTCTTTATATAATAAATGATATTATAAATGTTTTAGAAAGTCACATAAAATATTTAAAGATATTAATACAAATAAGTATACTTCCAACTATTACTTTAAATATATGTAAAATTAATTACTGTACAAGTGTGAAGTTTTGAATAAATATTTTTACCTCTTTGGAAATTCTATAATGGTTGGTTGATAAATGCTAACAACACATTTTTTTTCACGTACTTTTTAAATATTTTATGTGATTCTTCTGTGTTTAAAAGTCAAACTATATATGTCTTGTGAATTGCTATCTAATTTTACCTTTTAAAATGTTAATAAGTATTAAAATTAAAATGTGTTAAAAAGTAGTATGTTATTAGCATTTCCCATTGGTTATATAATTTACTGCAATCCTAAACTCCTGTTAATTAGCTTTTGAGATGTCTTAACTCTCATTATCTCTAATATGATATTAGATAAAGTTATTAAAATGAGGTATAATTTGTTAGTCAGATTATAAAATAAATGGGTTTGGTTACACAATTCAACATCTTAAAAAACAGTCAAACTTATTTAACTTGATCGGATAAAATCTGAGCTTATAACAAAAAAGTTTGATCAGGTCTGGATAGTCAGTATAAATACAATTAAATATTGCTTTATATTTTATAATTATTAAATTTAAAATTTAAGACCCAATAAAGTAACAACTTCCGGTCTTAAAAACTTCAAATTTCTCATGACATATCACACATTTGAAAAGAATTTTGAGTAATATAAACATTAGACACATCACACATTGTTTTTATTTTTATGGTATTTTAGATTGTATCATTTGAAAATTCTAAATAATTACCTCTCATCATATCATCCAAACACTCTCAAGAAAAAAGAAAACTAATCGTATATCATTATCTTATAAAAAAAACGTCATCTAACATGAATAAAGGTGACACCTTTTAAAATTGATAGCTAAAAACAATAATGTAATAATGTAATGATGTAAAATAAAAAATAATAGAAAAAACTTTTAAGAAATCATATGCGAGAGTATATATCTAAAACCTATAACCTAATTAATATTATGTTAAGAGTGATGACAAGGTGTGATATATTATCTGAAAAAACATAAGAATGATATATAATGTTTAAGGGAGGTATAAACCTTTTTTATAATCCAAACAATATATATACTTATAATCCAAACAATATATATACTGTTATTATTTACCATATTTCTTTATTTTTTTCATCTCATTTCACATTTTCATCCGTACTAGGCATAAGATATAAAATTATCAAGTACTAACAACAGTACTTTTTACTTCAAATTTATAAATGAGGGTAATATAAATCCTATAAAGTTAAGTTATTAATGTTCTTATAGATTTCACAATAAAAAAAGCCCTTCTAGAAGCTTTATCTGATTTTGGTGGAGCCTTCATTATTTTAAGGGGATGAATATATGGATTGTACTTTTTTTGGATCCATTTTCACGAGGATCATAATAAACAATCTCATAATAAGAGTAAAACATACACTACTATCATATCATTCTTCTTAATCTTAGTTATGGTTAAAAAAAACCATTAAAAATATGAACCAAGTAGTGGAGGATGACACAATCACATCTAAGAAGGCTATGCTGGCGCGTGCGAGGATATTTGTGAAAATGCTGAAATCAGCCAATTCCATTTATAGCAACCACGCGTCACAAATACTAAACAGTTAAATATCTTTTTTTGGGTACAGAAATAGTAAATTATCTTTTAACCGTAACCTCCCAAAACAATTTTTACAATCAACAGTTCGTTTATCTGAAAAAAGTGAGTTTTGATCGATCCTCCATTCCTCCTAACACAGAAACACACTTTTATGTACTTTTTTAGATGATAATTAACTTGAGATCATATACAAAGGTAGCAGAATATATAGTTCATGGCAACTGATATATGTGTTGGATGGTTCTTCCACCTAATAGTATTTACTTTGTTCTACCGATTAATTTGAATGAAACCAGTTATATTTAACTTACAAAATATGACAAGACGAAAAGATCATATGTTGTTCCTTGGGAACCAGCAATGTATAAAGCATGAGTGGGTATGGGGATCGGGCACACGTGATAATCCAATGTCACAACGTGATGCACCATGGTTCAAAAGGTTCCTGGCTGAAGAACCAATAGCATTTGGGCAAATATAAAGTGGGAAAGCATGATATGAGTCGGTAGGGATCACCCACGTGATAATCCAATGTCAAAACGTGAAGTAGAATTCATGGTCACAATGGAATTGTTAGAGACCAATATCTTCGTAAGAATGCATTAGAGACAAACCGAAAAAGACAGCGTCAGAGCTGTGGTAGACAGCAACTGCCCCTCGAACTATCAATGGCTTTAATTTCAGCTGGCAGTTCCCATCAACCCGTTTTAATTTTTAAAGCTTCTTTTGGACCATCCTTCATTTCGCGCTTATCTGTTCGATCTTAATTACAAGTAAGTCAAATAAATTTTATAAGATTAAGTTTCATTAACAATATTGATATGATATATGGTTCAAAATATCTTTAGATTGTAAATACTTTTTTCTTATCTAGGTATCGTTTATTTTAATTAAAAAAATTTAAAAATAAAACAGTTAAAAAAAGGTTTTAGTTTGGTTTTATTTTTATTTTTATTTTTATTTTTTTATTTTCCTTTATCTTGTAAAGTCCCAAAAAAATGTCTCTTTTAACATCTCTTTAGCGATTCCTAAGGTTCTTCCCGGGGTCTGATTAAAATCAAGAAAATTTTTTTGCTTTTGAAACACCTTTTACATCACTTAAAACCACTTAAAACTTCCTTTTGCAACTCTGGTAATCGATTACACAACCCTGGTAATTGATTACCTGCAAACCACTTGCGCAGGAATAAAACATACTCTTCTGATAATCAATTACATAACCGACTACCATATACTCTATTCTGCATAATTATGTAGAATTTGGCCTACACTACCTAATTTATCCATTTCAACTTCAATTGTTGAAAAACTCCATAGCCACTATATTTTCCCCATTCTGGACGCAATCCGTACATAAAAATTCCTCCATACAACCAAGATATGCACGAAAATGCAATTTACACCATTTCATACATAACCACACCCCAAAAATCACTTCAATTGCAACTGATACCTTACTCTTCCTACATAACCACATTAAAAATGCCACTAGGGAAGGGAAATGTGTTTGGCTTTCTTCAGCTGAGGAGTGACTCAGTTCTCCTCATCAGCGTTGGTGTTGACATCGGACATGATGCTTCGGAATTGATCAAGAGCACTACCTCCCATGCTCCCTGCAAAGTATGAAACAAAAAAACGTTAGAAATCGATATAATGAACCGATATCAAAAAAGTAAAAGCAAATATTAGAAGTACCCAGATGAGCGAGGTATTCTCTTCTGACTTCCTCAGCTCCCAATAAGGAGCGACACTTGAGGGGAACATCCTGGGAAATATAATTTAGAGCATCAAAAACGGCTCTAGAGCCTTCGCTCAGTTTATTCTCGTCCACACAGTATGCAGAGCTTGCTAACAAGTGCTGATATGTCCAGTCGGTGTGGATTAAGAATTGACCCTCCTCATCTTTCCTAAAGGGGCTCTCATTCCCCTTAGCAAAAACTTTAAAGAAAGAATGTTTGAACAAGCGCCCGCGGTCTTCACAGATTCCACGCACGCCTCAAAGTTGACGATGTCGCTCTAATGTTGAAGGTTGACAAAACCCATACCACCTTCGGGGTTCCCATGATAAAGCACGCGAGCATATTGGAGGAAAATGGCAACAGTTGGGGTGAAACCTAAGTGCTTGGCGAGTACCTCCAAAGAAAGGACCAGACTGCATCCATTCGGGTAAAGCTGGCTAGGTGCGATGTCCAAAAATTTAATCACCCACATCTTGAATTTATTAAATGGAAGACAGACTCCCACTTGGGTTAAAATAATCTCATGAAGAAAGAAGAAGCGCTCTCGGGGTATGTGGCAAACCAGTCGCTGTATAGCGGTGTAATTATTGCGAAAAAATCCTTATACTTGTTGGAGCACCATAAAAGACTGACGTCCAGTTCAATCCCGTCTTCACCTTCTGCATGGTAGCTTGGAATGTTGAGGACTTCTTGGTGGACCCAAAAGTAGGGGTCTTGTGACTTGCGAGCAAGCCAGTCGATCCCGTCAGGAAGCATGTTTGTGTCTTCGGGGTTGGTTCTTATGGTGGAAGATCTGACTGTCATGGTAACTGCAATAGAGTAAGAAATGAACCAATCTGGAACAAAATGTAAAAAAAAATGCAATAGCGTATCATCAACAGATTTGCTACCTCTCATTTTGTTATGTTTATGTTTATCTATTTATATACTTTATCTTGCTTATAATTAAATGGAAGCCATGTGGATCAAAATCTTGTGCCTACATCTCAAACTTCCCATTTATTTCCCCTCAATACAAATATATACTTCCTGGGCTGTTCTGTCACAAAATTGCATCTGTAAATCTCTTTCTCATGCTTCATTGAGAACCATAAATCCACATATTTATTTATCTATTAATTATAGTTTGTAATAAGATGGTTTTGCTTTACATTGTCTATATATTTTATTATGTTTTTATTTGTCTCATTTTGATTTTGATGGTGTTTCAATTCAAATAAGGCTAAGGTAGTTAATATTATGTTTTGGAGTGCTTTTAGAATGATTAATTTCCTGTTTAACTGAGCTTTTATTTTTTTTTGACCATATCTTATTTCAACATATTGTTTTATAATTTCATAATGCAATATATCTTAATTTTTTATGTACACTTTAACTGAAGGCCATAATTTCAAGAACAATCTATACCTTGAAAACTATAATATTTATGAGCTTATAGTTTTACAAATGCTGAAAACTATAATACACAGTTTTATAATATACATCTACTATCTTTTAATATTTAGGTTTAGAACCTGTCATTCCCTTTATCCATAATGCCACAAGCCATTGAAGGGACTATTATTCCTACCAATATTGTACCAACAACAGTATGTGGTGGTGGAAGTCATCCTTGTAATGAACCTATGCTTGCAACTGAAGTTGAAAGGCCAGATCCTAGTCTTCCTCTTCTAAATAACACTAAAAAGAGGAAACAGAATGCAAGTAGTACCCTTAAAAGATCTATGGTTTGGGACCACTTTGAGAAGTTAGTTGAAAAGGGATTGTCGATGGCCAAATGTAACTATTGTCCTAAATCTTATCATTGTGACCCTAAGGTACATGGTACATCAAACCTGATTGCACACCTAAAAGTTTGTCCTAAATATCCTTATGCTATCACCAATGACCCAAATCAATCTGTAATCAACTTTGAGGGTGGTGGTATAATTGCTGCAGATACAAGGTTTAACTTTGAGGCTTGTAAGAGGGCGGTCACAATTTTTGTAATCTTGGATGAGCATCCTTTCATTGTTGTTGAGGGTCTAGGTTTTAAACATTTGTGTAAGCAATTACAATCCCAATTTGATCCCCCATCTAGGCATACTGTTGCTAGAGATTATTTTCAGGTATACTTGGATGAAAAAATTAGATTGAAGGCCCTTTTCAAATCTAATTGTCATAGAGTAGCACTAACCACTGATTGCTGGACATCAGTACAGAATTTGAACTATTTGACTCTTACAGCACACTTTATAGATAATGAATGGAAATATTAAAAGAGAATCATTAGCTTTTCGGTCATTCCTAATCACAAGGGAAATACAGTTGGAAGGAAAATTGAGGAGGTTCTTAAGGAATAGGGTATTAGGAATGTGTGCACCATTACTGTCGACAATTCTTCATCAAATGATGTAACGGTGTCATATTAAAGAAATAGACTAAGGAATATGGGTGGGTTAGGGATGGATGGACAGTTCTTCCATATGAGATGTTGTGCTCATATATTAAAAATGTCTGAGCCGTTGTTAGATTTGTACGGTCCTCACCTTAAAGATTGGCACTTTTTAAGGACTGTATACAGTTTTCTAGAATTTCAAGTAAAAAACTAGTTTGTCTTGATGTCTCTACTAGGTGGAATTCCATTTACTTGATGCTAGATGCTACCGAAGGTTTTCAAGCAGCATTTGAAAAATTAGAGCATGAGGACCTGACCTATTCTGATTTCTTTGGGACTGTTGGTCCACCCACTAGCACTGATTGGGAGAATGTTAGAGCCTTTATGCACTTCTTAAAATTTTTTTATGAGGCCACTAAGACTTTTTCTACATCTGTGGATGTGAGCTTGCATGTTGCATTTCACCAATTAACTTCCATTTACTGTGAGATTAAAGAATCTGCCATGAATTTAAATACTGTGTTAGCCATTATGGGTTTTGAGATGAAGAAAAAATATGACAAGTATTGGGGTAATGTTAGTAACATGAATAAGTTGCTTTATTTTGGTGTTGTTTTTTATCCTCGTTATAAACTTGGGTTTGTTGAATGGACCTTTGGGGATATGTACTCTGATCAGCCGGGTGTTGCCCAAAAACTATCGGCTGATGTAAAAAGCAGTATGTTTGAGATGTATACATGGTATAAATCAGTTCATGATGAGCAAAATAGAACCACAAAAAACTGTAGTAACACACAAGATATTGGCAGTAGTGAGGCAAGTGCTTGTGCTGAAAAACCTCACTATTTGGCAAGAAAAGATGCTTATAAAAGGCTCTTGAAAGAAAAGGATACAATTGACAGAAAAAATGAACTAGAAAGGTATTTAGGTGAAGCTTGTGAAGAAGATGAGGATGGGAAGTTTGACATTCTGGTTTGGTGGAAGTATAATTCAAACTGATTTCCGATATTGTCAACCATGGTGAGAGATGTTCTTGCCACTCCTGTTTCTACTGTTGCATCTGAAAGTGTTTTCAGCACTGGTGGTAGGGTCATAAATACTTACAGAAGCTCCCTAAAGCTTGAAATGGCTGAGGCACTTATTTGTGCATAAAACTGGTTGAGGCCATGTCTTTATCGAATTAATGATTGCTACAAAGAATATGTTGTATCTGATCAAATTATAACAGGTTTTCTTCTATGGCAGTTCTTATTTTTAGATTATTATTCATTGTGATGCATTTAACAAGCATTGATTTCCTGTAATTGTTGCAGAATTTCAAGGAACTTCAGGAGAAGTTGGATCCACAATGGCTGGAGCTGCATCTCATTCACAGCCACCGCGTTGTGAGTGAATGTTGTTTTGTATGTTTCTATAACTTCAAGTTATGTTTAAATATTTTATGGTGCTCCACTAATTCACTTTTTTATGTTTACAGGTTAAATATTTTTTGAATATTTTTTTTGGAGTCAAGTCATTTCTGTAGTAACATGACTCAGTGATGATCTATTTGATGTTTAATGCATCAAAACTATTTTGCATAATCAATTCAAACCCTCACATGATCATATTTTCAATTGAAGTTTTTTGGTAAAATGGTAATACTTTTGTTGTTTCCTTGTTTCTTTTACAAACATCTTTGTCTGCACAATTAACACTATTATAGGTACTTTGTCCACAACTTGCGCTGCAGAATAGATGGACCTGTTGCATATGATGTTCTTATTAATTTTAGTCATACAGTTGTTCCAGGGGATGACCCTTTAATATAGGTTTCTAGTGAAGATGATCCTAAAAAGTGGCATCTTCAGGTTGGAAAATGAAAGCTTGGTTCTGAGTAAATGTTACTTTCCTATTATTCTTTAATGATTTTAAATATCATTCATGTCATTGCATTTTTTTGCAACTCTAACAAATCTTTCGATCCATTGACTCAGGATCTATGGAAGGATTTCTTTTTGTGGTAGAAAGTACAGAGGATCCTGCCTACCATGTTGTATCATGACTAATATCAGAGTTTGAGGTACAAATAAATCTGCAAGATATTCTCATTTTTTCCACATTGATATTTAATTATTTGTTGTTAAGTTTTGCGGCCTTTAACTCATTTCAGTTAGTATTTGTTCTACCTGTTACGCTTTTAGAACTAGTGAGACATCTGTGTTGAGTCTAGATTTAAATATTCAATCTAGTAGGTACCGTTGCATGCATCTTTTGCTGTTTTAGCCTGTATATGTTGATGTGTCTGCATCTTATTCACACTAAATTTGATACCCATTTAATGTATGCAGGGTCAAGTTGATGCTAAGGTTGTTGTTGCTGGTTTGTCAACAACTTGTAGTCAAAAGATTCACAATCAATTGGTATGGAATTCTGTTGGTATATATTGATAGGTTTTTTAATGGACAAAATACAGCCTTGGGTGATGCTATAATTCAGAACTTAACCTTATCTTCCTTACATTATTTTGAAGTCAATCAAAATCTCTGTTGAAATGGTGATGATCTTAGTACTAGTAGTTAATTATTGGAAAACATTTTACCAATTACACTAGTATTGTCACCTGGGAAGGTTGGAGTACAGAAAATGCATAAAGACACCAAATATGTATTATTTTTGGATGATGATGTTAGGCTACATCCTGGATCAATTGGAGCACTCACCCGAGAGATGGAAAAGAACCCTGAGGTCTAACTTAAAATTAATTTCTTGTTGTTATCTTTTAAGTGTTTAATTAGAATAATTAAGGGTACACTTGCCTGATTTTTTTAATTGTGGTATTAACTGTTTTTAAACAGCTAGTGTACACTTTTACTTCCAGTTCATCCCATTTCATCGATTTAGAAAACTCAAGATATGTTGATTTGAGTTGACTCTGTACTGCTTGATTACAAACATTATATACTGAGTTTAGAATCATATATATTGAATTGATTAAAATCATATTTCATTGTATCTAATCACATATTTTTGGATGCATAATTTTATCTGTTCTAAAAATTTTGTTATATACAATCTTTGTATGTAGTATCTTACTTGCAATGGATTAAATTTGTCTTAGATATTTTAATCTAAATTAGGCAGCTATTAATTTTTAGTTGGTGTTCCTGGGTGATTAAACGTAAAATTGTTTTTCCAATTACAGGTACGTAACTTGGCTTCATCAACCAGGCAACATTCTGCAGCCAATTTTAATTATAAAATTCAGTTGTATTCCGTTTGTTTAAACTTCATATATAGAACTATTTATACTTTTTGTAATATTTATGTGAGGGTAATTTGATGTAAATTTATACAATGGTGTTATGTTTAAACCTATATATTTATTTTATTTAATTATATTTTAAGTCTTTTATTTTATGATTATATGATATATATATATATGTACTATAAATATATATGTAGTACATACTATCGAATTGATGAAGAAAATGTGTAAAAAAACTTTAAAAGTAAATTTTAACCACAAAAAATATTGAATTCAGTACAAGATTAAATCGAAGTTAACCGTTTAAACTTAACCGAAACCGTTCAACCGAAACTCAAACAAACTGTAGGGTCATTTGGTCGAGTTTAGTTGAAAATAAATTATTTTCAGTTAACATTAATTAAAGTCTTTATAAATCGAACCAGGTCGAATTTGACCGGCGATCACCCCTAATCCAAGGAGTTCACTTGAAGTAGAGCAAATATCTTATACTATAAAACCAAAAAGGAACCACCGACATTGGATTACTGCACGTTTTTTGTCGGGAACAAGAGCGAAAGACCTAGATTTCTTACACAAGTCAATCATTAATGGCACTGTCACGTGGATGCAACGATTTATATATACAAATAGGTGCTTTGTCACGTGGATGCAGTGCGATTTACGCGTACTATATGCTACTTTTTCCCGTGGACATGTCTCAATTAAAGTGGTAAAGCCAATTCCTTGTATTTTTCACATAATAACAACAGCAGTCATTTCATTTTCATGTACACTTTTTAATTGGGTCGATCTACAGAATCTCGTGAAGGGTTAGCGACGTTAATTTATGACTCCTTCGTTTCTCGGTTGGATTAGTTAAATAGAGACCAATTTAATTTCTACAGTTAAACAACCACGTAAAAAGTTAATATTAATTTTTAAATTTTTTTATTTTTATAACCAAATGGATTAGAAGAAAAATGTTCCATCTCAATGAGAAATATTCCCCTACGTGCATTCATTGGAAAGAAGTCATGAGGGGGAAAATGAGCAAGAAAGAGGTTGACAACCGTATCCGAAAAATAACTTTAAAAGGTTATGCCATTAGGGAATTTAACGAAAATAAAAAAAAAAGCTTAATTAATAAATAATAATAAAACATTGAATCAAAAATTAAGAAAAAACAAACAAGGCCCCCTCATTGTTCCACTACGTGCCGCCGTGTCAGTATTTGAATAAAATTAATGTGTTGAAGATTTTGTTTAAGAAAGTAAATATGTATTTATTAAAAATTGTGTGAGTTTTAAATATATGGATATCTAATCACAAATTACCTACTACCTGTGCGTGTTTTTTTTCACTGTAATTTAACAAATGTTGCTATAATTTTATTAATGAGATGGGTTTATTTAGTATGTATTTAATTATTCAGTAATGTGAATGTAATTTTTTTAATGAAAAAATTAAATTTATTATGATATAGATACTATAGCCCCAATAGAACCACGTAAGATAAAAGATACAAGTAATTAAAAAATAAATAAATACTATGCTTTTTGCGGCGGCACTTTGTCGGCAATGGGTTATAAAGGCGAGCCGAGTTGATTTTGTTGTGACATGACATCAATAGAATAGATATGTCATCGGGAACAAGAGGAAGGTGTTTTTTGAGCACACCTTTAATCCTATATATATATTTATTGATGCCGGTGATGAAAGTTAGTCTGTTAGTCCGTTAAGTATGTGATGTCATCATAGACAGTGGAAGCTGTGAAAACGTTGTCTCTAATTATATGGTGGACAAGTTCAAATTGCCGACTAGATTGGCCCGTTCTGCCATAAGTACCTCCATATTCTACTCAGTGGGATTTAGTTCGACAATGGGTTTGAGTACAAAGTTGAGTTAGGGTCTATTTGTTTAAAAGTTGGAGTAAGGTTTGTGAAACGGAGTTTGTAAAATTGAGATTTTAAAAACGTGGTTGGGAAAATCGGGGTTTTGAAAACAGTTATTTATGTTTGGATAGTTTGTTATAAAAGTGAGTTGGAAAGTAGTGATTGTGTTTGTTTGGAAAATTTTTTGGTAACCTTAGTTTAAAAAAATGAAATTTGAGGGTAAAATTACCAAATAAGGTATTTGTTAAAAAAGTGTATATTTAATATTATTTTTTATATTAAACACACCTATTATTAAATAATCTTAAATATATTTTTAAAAATAAATAAATTATTATTATATAATTAATAATTTAATTTAATTGTATTACTTAATTAATGTATAGCATAGATTAATTTTTTACAATTTTTATAATTTGTTTAGCAGATTTTATCATGGTCCATACTGGTTCAGGCACACCGATAGTCCATCATCATCCACCGTTCATTTTGTCTTACGGTGCACCACTCTGATGAGGATCACTGGCGGTCCATCATCAACCTTCCACCTACACACACCCACCTTCATTTCAGACCACCAACCCTCATTTTCCCACTTCAATCCACCACCTCCCTGCCTCCGAGTGACTTCCACCACACCAGATCCAAGGGCAAACTCGTAATCCTCCACCAATGTCCCAAACGGAGTTCTACCAACCCACCTCCAGACCACCCACACCCCAACGTCGTCCAGCCACTCCTCAACGGAGGTTCCCAAATGCGGTCCACCAGACACCCTCTCCCAAACGCACCAGCCATGCCAACGGAGACACAGAACTTCGTTCACTCAACGGAACGGCATCCAAACTCCATCCCAAACAGGCACTTAAGGTCCGTTTGTTTAAAAGTTAGAGTAAGGTTTGTAAAACGAGGTTTGAAAAATTGGGATTTTGAAAACGTGGTTGGGAAAACCGGGGTTTTGAAAATAGAGATTTGTGTTTGGATAATTTGTTATAAAAGTGAGTTGGAAAGTAGTGATTGTGTTTGGTTGGAAAATGTTTTTATAACCTTGGTTTGCAAAATGGAATTTAAGGGTAAAATTACCAAAAAGGGTATTAGTTAAAATAATACAAATTTAATTATTAAAACTAAAAATTAAATATAAATTATAAATAAACGATGGGCTGCCAAAAAATTAAAACTGTCGTATCTAAACGCTATTTGAATTTGTGTCTAAACATTATTCGGATTTGTATCTAAACGTTATTCAAATATTTATATAAATGTTTAACCCTAACAAAATTTGTTCCTAAACACTTTTTGATTCTAATTACAACATACAAATAATTATCATACAAAATTTTAAAAAAACAAACACCCTAAAAAAATAAAAAAAATTATTTAAATAAAAAAGTTAACATAGTCCACATTTTTAAGTCCATACACATGCACCCTTAATCCAAAGCATCTAGTTAATTCCATCAACCTTTACTGTGCACTCTAGCCCCTGCAGTACACCCATGGTCCACCCTTATCCACCATCAAAACACTGTTTTTGTAGTGCACCTCACCCTACCCATGCACCACCACCCTAAACCAATCACCACCGCCAGATCCTCCCATATTTACGGTACACCAAGCTAAAAATTCCCACTGATGCTCCATCTTCTCTAATGAGAACATACCCTCCCCCATCCCTCCCGCGGCTTCCGTTCCACACCATACCACCGCGACAGCATACCCACCCCATCTTCCCCAACGGTCCATGAACCCATTGTACCCCTCCATTGAAGAACCCGATCGACCACCACCAAAACGAAAAGAACAACCCAACCAGCAATGTCTAGAAAACAAAACAGAGAGAGGGAGCCTTACATGTGGAGATTAACTCCAATCTCTGCTGCAAAGCCCAAAATCGCATAATGTACAAGGGTGAAATCGTCAACAACAAGGGAATAGCAAACGGAGCTTTGGAATGGGAAGAATGATGGAGCCACAAGCTAACGCGGTTCACACCTTGCCAACGGAGAAGATGGGAACGGAGACGGAGAAATCGGATCTTGCCAAACGCACAAAGAATGCAACGCTTTATAAAAATCCAGGTTTTCGAAACGGAACGAAGGGCAAACTTTTTTCCAAACAGGCACTTAACGGAGTTAGAAAATTAGGGTTTTGTAAATGGAGTTTAGAAAATTAAGGTTTTGTAAATGGAGTTTTGTTTGGTTGATAGTTGAGTTAAAGTGAGTTGAGTTGTAATGAGTTGAGTTATAGTGATTTTGTTTGGTTTGTAGTAGAATTCAGTATGAAAAATGGTAGTTGGGGGTAAAATTACTAAAAAGGGTATGAATTAAATATATATATATATATATAATTTGTGTGTATATTTGTTTATATAAATATTAAATGTATAATATAAAACCAAAAAGAGAATTAAATTTAATAATACATATTTAGTAAATGAATTAATATATTAAACACTAATTAATCTAAAACTTTTTATATATAATAAAACTAATTAATTAATGTGATTAATTTTACATATTATAAATTATAAATATATTTTATTGTTTTTATTATAGTAAAACTAATAAGTTACTTTTATCCATAATCTTGAAATATTACATAATCCTTGCATATTTTATTAAAACACTTAACAAATTAAACTAATTTATATATAAAAAAATTATCATCAAAAAATCAGGCAATGCTATTATACACCACACAGCAGCACCTCACCCATGCACCATACTCATCACGTCCCTCCATCAGCTGGACTGCATATCATCACCGTCCATCCCAACTTCCATCACCACCAGCAAAAATCCAATAGCCACCACTACCTGTAACTACCACCGTCCACAGCAAGTGTAACACCCTCGGTTAAATAGGACAGAACCTTCTATAGGATCATCCTACTTAACTAAGAGGTTAAAAGTTTTTAGAAAAAGTGAATATATTTTTTTTTACAAGTAAAATAATGGTAGATTAGCGGAAGCAAATAGTAGGTAATTCACATAGTCATTCATAAACTATAAGCAATTGTACTCTTAACAGAATGGGGCATGTAGGCACCCTTAAATACATACAGTCGTCCATTGTCTTATTATTTATTTATATATATTCAACTACATATATCCTACTTTTATTGAGTGCTCCTGGTTGGTCCAACGTATTGCTGTTCTTCGTACTCCGGTTCTTGGTTTCCTAGCTCCTCTGTTATTATTAAACAGAAAGGGTGAGTATATACTCCAGACCTTGAAGGTTCCCGGTGCGGGCATATCCAGTCAACAGATAATATAACATAAATAATCCAATTAACATATTTATAACTATAACAATCAATAATGTTGTTATGGAATGCATGAGTTAGGTTCATTATAATTTATCTAAAGTTTAAGTCTCATGATGCATGTGGGGCCAATAAACCAATCCACCATCACCATTATCTCATTCTTTGGAAGTCGTCCTGCTTAAGCTACCCCTGGGCACAACGTTTCCACACTAGAGCGATCGGAGCCCACCAAGTCCCCCAACCATTATTTAATCATCATAAGGTACGAATAAACTCACAGGTTCTAATCATTATATTATCCCGGGACTTGGCTCTACACGATTATAGTTACATTCCGGCATTTAGTCAAAGTACACCAGACTTGTATCGTCTGACCCGGCTTTAGGTGCGACTCTGATGTCATTGGGTTTCTGTCCCGGTTGTACTCCCAAGATTCTCCTCAGAGATCGGATGTGAATGTCCTCCAACGTACCCGGTGTATGCTCTAGTTTTAATCCTTCAAAAAATATCTTTATGATGCAAAATGCATTATTTAAGTCTTATCATTACTTTGATCCTTGGGTATCTATGTGTTTTCAGCCTCATAATATTTGTTCTCATGTTGTTAGGTCCCACCTATTTTTCAGACGTTGTAGGTTATTTTTATTATTTTATTTATTATTATTCTAGAAAATATATCGGTTATATCTTGGCTAAAATAATGTTTCGTTTAAAGAATAAGTAGTGTGTTCCTTATTTTATTATTCATAACTAAAACAATAATAATATTAGTAACAACAACAACAACAACCACAATAATAATAATAATAATAATAAGGCATCGTTTGTTATAATATAAAAAAATAAAATAAAAGGAAAAATTAAATGCAGAGAATAAGGCGGCAGGGCCGGCCATTGTATTTGATAAATAAATGACAGAAATTAAATAAGCGAAAACAAAATGTTAAGAGTAAGACGGTAGAGCTGTGCGTTATAGTATAGATAAGCAGAAATGAAATAAAAAGGAAAAATTAATACAGAGAATAAGGTGGCAGAGCCGTTCATTATAATATAGATAAGCAGAAAAAAAAAGATAAATGTGAGAATAAGGCGGCAGAGCCAGCCTTTAAGCTCAATAGTAATAATAATAATAATAATAATAATAATAATAATAATAATAATAATAATAATAATAATAATAATAATAATAATCATCATAATGATAATAATAATAATAATCATATTCATAATCATAATTATAATCGTAATCATAATAATAGTAACAATGATATAAATGGTGACCATCCATCCTTATTTCCTTGTTTATCTCGTCTTTCAAAACTTCCTCACTGGAATCCACATAGACACTCATGGTTCTTAATATTTTTACAATTCAATACCTAACATATCCACTTAATCATCATGGTTAGTAATAATCAACACAGCCAATTAATCATATACATAGCAATAAAAATATATAAAAGATATATATAAAAATTAAAGCATCTTAATTTAACAATAATTCTCGAACCTGCCCTCGGAAAGGTAAGGACCAAAAGTACCTTAGTCTTTCCAAACACACGGTTCTCCCTAGGATACCAGAGAATATACCCCTCTTACCTCAGGTGTCGTATTTTCGTGATACTAAACGAGAGGGAGAAAATTTAGCTTTCAAACCGTAGCTACGATCAACGATCCGTCTCCGTAATTGGACTCTACATGATGATTATAGCTTGGATTTGCCAATATGTAAATGATTATGCAAAAAGAGAGGGTGGCAGAAGTGGTGGAGGAAGAAGAAGAATAGAGGTTCACGGTGGTCGGAGGTGGTTTTGGCGAAGAACAGAGGTGGTTTAGTGTCAATAGAGGAGACAGGGAGAGAGAGAGAGATGTGCTGCATGAAGTGGGAGAGAAAGAGTGCTGCAGATTTTAAAGAGGGGTGATGCCATATTTATAGGAAAATCTGGCCACCGGGTCTAAATTTAATTGGTACCGGTTTTGAATAGTTAATTTTAAAAGAAAACAAAAAGTTACTTATAGTTACGGTTAGAATCTGAAAAAGTTTCCAACATGAAAGTTGTAGATCGGCTCTTTCTCTTCGAACCGATATATGGCATGCCAAAATCTGACACCAGGAGCAAAAGTTACGCCAAAAACAGAGAAAAATCAAAGTTGGTGTAATAGTTCTTTTTGAAAGATAATTCTACCGTGCAAAATCCGTTGTGAATTAGCTTTTGGTTTCTTCATGAAAGTTGTAGGATTTTTTGATACAAAACCATAAAAAAAGAACAAAGTTATTTTGACGTCGTATGAGAGAGATATTCACGTTTTTCTATAGGGAGTACTATTTTGTGCGAAAATCACTATTTCTCTGAAAATTTTTGCTTTTCGAGGATGATCGAGCAAGAACTAGCTTTCAAATTCTTCACAAGAATTGTAGAGGGATTTAATATAAGAACAAAGAAATGACAACGAACTGATTCTGAGCTCGTATGAGAAAGTTATGATTTTTCTAAGAATTTAACGAGATTAAATAACGGGTTTTTCAAGTTTGGTGATGATAGATCACAAAATAGAGTTTGAGGCTAGAAATAGAGTTTGTTAGGTTTTTTTTAGCGATGAAACCGAGATGAAAATTTCTTGATTTCGACCTCATATGAAAAAGTTATGCCCAAAACAGGAAAGATATTTGAGTTGAATTCAGAGGTTCCTATTTAACTAGATAATTTTTCTAAGAAACGAGGTTGATGGGGTCCGAATTAGAGTTTGGGCTCTTCAGGAGAAGTGTTTGATTTGTCAAAATAGTTCATTAGAGACTGTCCATGCTGGAATCGGATATCCTAAAGTGTAGAAACAGACAATTGTGGATCTCTTTTTGGTATGAATCGGATGTCTAGGAATTGACCCGATGAATGATGGTACAACTCTAATTAGTTAATTATATCAGTGTTAGATATAGGATTGGATTGTCAATTCTTGACTACCTGCAGGGTCTTTTATTTACTTATTATCACTTACAAAACTTCCATACTTTAAAATTTACAAGGTTAAGGCTGCTTACTAAAAATAGGGATGTTACAGCAAGGACCACCCCAACCCACCACAAACCATCAACCCAACAAAACCCATCCTCATAACCCGCCTCAACCCTAACCGGAACCCCACCCTAAACCACCCTCACGGCCACCGTCCCAACAACCCCTTTTCCCCATAACCCGACACTGTCCCAAACCAAGCCCACCCCCAACCCACGGCCAACGTCCCCACAACCCGCCCCACCCCAAATCAACCCCCCCTGCCCAATAGTCCCAAAGCCAACTAACAAAACAGATCCTAACACATAGAAAAGAGAGGAAAATCGAAAGGGATCAGGTGCCATATCTCCTTCACCGTTGCAGCTTCCCGCACGTTGATTGGTGGGTGGACGGTCGCAGCTTCCCCAAACACTTCAGATCAGAAGATTGGAGGCCCAGGTGTCGTGGCTCATGTCTTTAATTGCAAAACGGAGGGGTAAAATGGACTTTGCCTCAAACGTCATTGAGTAGAGGGAGCTTGGGCCTGCTTCTCTTCAACGCGAGTGCTGGCCAACGGAACGACGTTCACAGCGATAGAACGGAGGAATGGAGACGATCCAAATGAAGGGCCGTTGGAGACGACAGAAAAAGGGCTGTTGGAGTCGCCGGAACAGAGGGGAATAGAGGTTCACTCTCTGAACCAAACAAGCTTATAGTTTAACTTAGTTTGTTAGTTTTTTTTGTTTTTCTCTTCCTTATAAATAACTTTCTTGTTGTATTTGAAAATCACAAAATGCATTATATTTTTTACTATTACTCTCTCTTTGAAATTTCCTCTCTTACTCATGCTTTAGCTTGAAGTTTCTTGTGTGATTCATTCATGGAGGATGCCAATATCTATTGTGTGTTGATAAACTCTAAGTTGCTCAACCTTCATTGTTACCCGTGTGCTCGAGATAGCCTTTGTTAATAAGTCTATCACTTGAAATTAAAATGATATAATGCTTCATTCTGATGGAGCCTTGAGCAACTTTTTCTCTAACAAGCTAGAGATCAAGTTCAAAATGCTTGGATTTAGAATGAAGAACATACTTTGTAGTAAGGAGAACAACACCTAGGTTATCACACAAATTAAGGGAAGCGTGTTAGGCTTAACATGTAGTTCACTGAAAACAGATTGAAGCCAACATATTTTGCAATTAATGCTTCCAGAATTTGAAATTCAGCCTCAGTGTTGGACTTGGACACTATGTTACTTTTTAACAACCCATGAGACAAGGTTTTTACCAATGAAAATACAATATCCTGAAGTGGGTATCACATATGTGATATCTGTAGCACAATTTGAGTCTAGGTAAGCAATGATATTGAAATTGTCTAATTTTTGAAATAGAAGGCCATGAGTATAAGTTCCATAAAGATATCTTAGCACTCTCTCGACATATTTCTAATGAGATTTAAGAGGTTTGAGCATGAATTGACATAGCCTGTTTACAACAAAGGAAACATCTGGTTTGGTTTTCATACTACATAGCTCCAACTATTGATTTGTAAAGTGCAGGGTCTGTTGCTTCCTTAGTTTCCATCTACTATGAGTGTGCGATAAGAACCAAGTTGAGTTTTAAAAGGCCTAACACCCTGCATCTTAACTTTAATTAGTAAGTCTGAGATGTATTTTGATTGATTATGAAAGATGAGACCACTTTTACTTTCTTTGCTTCAAGACCGAGGAAATAATGAAGGTCACCTAAATCCTTTAAAAAGGAAACAAAGAGTTAAGTCTCATGTGAACAAATAAGGAGAATTGTAATCATCAAGATACGATCTATAAATCAATATATAAGTAACATGACCAAACCTTAAATGAATGAATAAGTTAGTATCACATTTAATAAGATGAAACCTAAAAAAAAGTAAGGGTAGAGGCAAATTTAGAAAACCAGACCCATAGTGCTTGTTTTAAACTAAAGATTGCTTTTAAGTTTGCAGGCAAAATTGATGTTGTTATGTTGAAAACCTTTAGACTGCTTCATATAAACTTCTTTTTCTAGAGAGCCATTTAAGAAAACATTATTGACATCAATCTGCTTAATGAACCACCCTTTTGAGATATCTATAGAAAGAGCCACTCTTAAAGTAACAAGTTTAACCACAAGACTGAAGGTTTCATTGTAGTCCAAACCCTCTTATTGAGTGAAACCTTTTTATCCACAATGTAATGCCCTGGCCGCTTTTCAGGAATGAACGACTCACCCCACAGACCAACACGAGACCTTTCCAATGTGCTTTTGTCCTCACTCACACATTTCCTGAGAACTTCCCAGGAGGTCACCCATCCCAGAATTACTCCAAGTTAAGCACGCTTAACTTTGGAGTTCTTAAGTGATAAGCCACCGAAAAGGCTAATGCATTTGTTTGTATAGGTAGTACGAATTCATTTCTTTAAGCTATCCTCGACTGTATAGTCCCATACCTATACAGTCTTTGGATCCCTCTCATTCTGATATGTATTCGGTTCGTTCATGTGTCCCTCCCGCTGGAAGCCTGCCAGGAGCCGCTCGTTGTCCGTGCCTATGCACCGGCGATCACTCCCCGCCCTTAACAGCGCCAGGATGTCACATGCCCACCAGCTTCTGCCTGGTTCGTCCCTGAACCATACCGTACTAGGAGAGGCTAGGCTCTGATACCACTGTAACGCCCCGGCCGCTTTTCAGGAATGAACGACTCGCCCCACAGACCAACACGAGACCTTTCCAATGTGCTTTTGTCCTCACTCACACATTTCCTGAGAACTTCCCAGGAGGTCACCCATCCCAGAATTACTCCAAGTTAAGCACGCTTAACTTTGGAGTTCTTAAGTGATAAGCCACCGAAAAGGCTAATGCATTTGTTTGTATAGGTAGTACAAATTCATTTCTTTAAGCTATCCTCGACTGTATAGTCCCATACCTATACAACCTTTGGATCCCTCTCATTCTGGTATGTATTCGGTTCGTTCATGTGTCCCTCCCGCTGGAAGCCTGCCAGGAACCGCTCCTTGTCTGTACCTATGCACCGGCGATCACTCCCCGCCCTCAACAACGCCAGGATGTCACATGATTCCTGAAAAGCGGCCGAGGCGTTACACACAAGTATAGCTTTATGCTTGGAAATGCTGCCATCTAAGTTATATTTAATCTAAAATCCATCTGGAACTTATGGCTTTCTTAACAAATGGTAAAGGTGCTAGCTCCAAAGTTTGGTTTTTTGTTAAAGCCAAAAATTCTTCCTTCTTAGCCTAAAACCATTCAATACATTGAAAAGTTAAGTCAACAAACTTAGGTTCAATTTTGGCAACAAATGCCTTGGTTTGAACACTTCTGGCTTAGCTCTTGTTACCATTTTGTGGGTGTTTGTTGGTTCAGTCGAGGAAGAGTTTATGACTATAACATTATTGTTAAGAATAGGAGCTGCGTCAATCACTATGGTAGGTGAGACCTGTGAAGGTCTTGGTTCAAAAGGGATAGTGTCATGGATAACAAATTTAGGTGAAGGAGAAGTATTGATATGATTATCATAATGAGAAATATCATTAGACAAATTAGATATGAGATGTATAACAGGTAAATAATGTTGTTAATAAATGCAACAGACTTAGTTTGAAGAAATATCATAATGACATGTTTCACCAAAAATACATTTCCTTAATGTTTTAGACATTTATAACCTTTATGAAATAAGCGATATCCTATGAAAACACAATATTAGGACCTAAAATCCATTTTATGCTTATTGTAAGGTCAGATATAAGGAAATAAGTACATCTAAAAGGTTTGAACATATTGTAATTTTGGATTTTATCAAAGAATATTTCAAAAGGAGATTTAAAACTTATCATAAGAAAAAAGATTCTATTTATCATAAAAGTAGCGGTAGTAAAAACATTAGACGAAAAATTGAAGGGTAGACAAGATTCTGCAAGTAAAGTCAAACTAGTTAAAGCAATATACCTATGCTTCCTCTTTGTTTAGCCATTTTACTCATGAGTATAGGCATAATTGAGTCTGTGAATAATGCCATTATCAGTGAGATATTTTGAGAAAGTCACATACCCTTTTCGTGCATCAGCCTGAATAGTTTTGAATTTAACAAAAGTTACTAAAGTCTCAAATTTGTTATGCAAATAGTATACCCAAGAGAACTTAGACAAGACATCTAAATAGGATATACTATCTATAACCCTCTCTACTAGGAGTAGGGGAAGGACCTGAAATATTAGAATAAACTAATTCAAGAGGTTCATTATAAACAATACATAGTAGGTATGGGAAAATAGAGTTTGTAAGCCTTCCTTAAACAACAAGTGGAACAAACAACTTTCATGTTATTATTCATTTGAATAAGTGTCTTACATTGTCTCATAACATGTTTCACAATATTCAAAGAACAATGGCTTAAGAAATAGAATTAAAAAGGCCAAACTTACAAATTGATATAGAATGATGCACAAGTTGCAATTGATCAAAAGCAAACAATCCATTTTTAAGTTGTCCTTGTAGAATAACTTTCTTGGTTTCTTGATATTTCACAAGGCATAATTCAGGATGAAACTCAAAAATAACATTATTATCTTTAGCAAATAGAGATACACTAATTAGATTCGTAGTTATATTAGGAACATGTGTTAACCCGGCGACGGCGCCTCAACGGTCCGTTTCCACCACCGGGTTTGTTAATTGGCAAGCGCACCAATCGTTTGTAGTTTTCAAAATTTAGATATCGTTCCACTGGGATTGAAAGTCCAATAACAACAGTAATTTTCTACTTACTATGGTAAATGTGAAGGAAATTATAAACAAAAGAATGATTTATATACAGTTTATACAATATTCACAAGATAGCATGGTTGAGTGATTCATAAGATAAAAGAAAATAAAAATCAATCTAAAAAGTCGAGTTGCAATCTAGAATAGGTAAGATACTTGAGATAAACACAGATAAACAAATTATGTTGGAAATTGGATCCCTAATCTAGAATAACAATGAGGAACTCAAGACATGCATATTTAATCATCAAGTTTCATGTCATTGCAGCTTAAAATCATTATAACCGATCCCTCGTGATATAAATTCTAAGAATTCACCGTAAAGTCCGATCCCTCGTGAGCTTTCTCAGTAAAAACTTGCATTAAGACCTGGCCTTATGGCAACAATGGTTAACAACCCCTATAGAATTGAGATACCAAGGGTATTCCAACTTTTTACTTTCGTCAAAACTAGTTTCAATACGGCATAAATAATCATTCTCCCGTTTGACATTTACACTAATAAAACCAGTTTCGATACACATGAAAATCATTCTCCCGTTTGACATTCATATTAATAAAAGGTTGAGATACTAACATGGACTTGAATCATAAACATGCAGAGGTCGAATTCACAACATTATACTCAATAGATTAGTTCACCAATTCCAACATAAACAAATTAGTTACACATGGTAAAAGTAAAAACAACACTTACAGAGTTTGACATTACGAAGACGATGGAAACTTCACGATACAACGATCACAATACACCGAAACACACTCAAGTATCTAGAAAACTATTCTAGAACTACAACTCAAAAAGAAGTACTCAAAGTCGAGCACAAGAGAGAAGAGAATGAGATGCTGTGTATGGAATGGGATGATTAGAATGGTGTTGGATGGCCCTATTTATAGGGCTGAGCAAGGGTGCTGACGCTATGCGTCCCTGTGACGCTACGCGTCAGGCCCATGACTCAGCTTCCATTAAACAGCTGATAATGGCCACTACAAATTATAAAAATCAATCATGCTTGGCCACTTGGACGTGTCTCCACTGTGTTTTGGCCATTTGTGCTGAGTGGGGTGGCCCTTGTGCTGAGTGGAGTGCCCATTATTGGGTCCAAGTGGAGTGGTTGGCCAAAGTGGGAGTGGAGACTACGCAGCACTGACGCTACGCGTGGCTGTGATGCGTAGCGTCAACATAAAAAATAGCTCTTGATGCTACGCGTGGGGTGAGGCTACGCGTCAGCTTCTCCAGTGTAATTTTCTCTTGATTTCTTAACTTTTTCACTGCAAAACTAGAGAAAATTGATCAAGGGCAGATTATTTCCAACAACATCTATTTATTGAATTTAAATCCTAATTTTCTAACAAATTAAACTAATTTTTATAATTTTTATGAAATTTTTATTTAAGCTTTTATTGAAAATTTGAGGACTAACAACATGCAATAGGTTCTTAATGAAAAACATATAGGAGACTTAGAGGATGTATATTTGAATTGCCAATATGAGTAATATCCAAACCATGACAATTACTAACATGAACTTTAGGCCATGATAAGCATATCTAATTATGATATTTGTTGAAATTATTTGTCAAATGGTTGGTGGCTCCTAGGATACTATATGTCATCATATTGAGGATTAGAATTTACAGCTGCGTTCATGGCTTGAGGTTATTGATCAATATTTAATGATGAACTAGTCTTTGATTAAAATTTTGGTTCAGTTAATTATTCATCAAGTTTATACTAGCAGTGATAAGTAATGTGACCAAGTTAAAGGGAAGAAAAAAGTCACTAACCTTAAAAACAAATTTTAATTAGTTTAAAATGTTTAGTTTTTCACCATGAATACAATTCAACCAATGAGATATAAAATAGTTGCATCTATACTTCAAATAACTTAAAGGAACTTTTTAGAGATTGAAAGAAAAATTAAGAAAAATTGGGAGAGATATGAAAAATGACATGGACATTATGTGACCAAATCTAAAGATTCATTTGATGCAACATGTGCAAGCACTAGTTAATTTTAATTTCTGGTTATCTAATGTTTAGCCTCTCAAAAATCTAAAATGTGACCAATGCAACATAAGGCACCATTTCAAATTCACTTACATTATGTCTGCTTTTTTCAAAGCTACATAGCTTTTGTTGTGTGAAGTGGGTATTTCAAAAAAAGTCCCACATTGCATGGCATGTGAGAATTGAAAGTGTATATATTGAAACTTGTGTGTTAGGGCTAATGAACAAGCAACAAAGGTTATGGGCTCACGCGTATATGAGATTGGCCCAAAATACTAAATCTAGTGTAAGTCCTCCGATTCACCCCCCTTGCGCGCACGATTATTGTAACTTGATTCCATTATTTATTTATTTTAAATTATTTTGACACTAAACCGGTTACATGTTTTATATAAGTTATAGTCCAAAAAACCCTAATCATATACAACCTTTTTCTTTAAGTTATTTTTCTTTCTTTTTTCTCTGTCGGGTTTCTCTTCTTTTCCTCTTGCTAGTTCTGGCCCTAGTTAACACCAGAAGGGCTGTTGTATCCTGGGGAGTATGCATATACTACAAATAACTTTTAAGGACAGCGCTATCACATGCCTTAGCCTACCGATCTTTCAACAATCTTAAGAGTTATTACATGGCTGACAATGATAACAGCGCTGCTCAGAATGTAGGTTCCAACGCAAATGACCAACCTAACCCAAACACCATCCTAAAATAGGCACTTGTCACCAAGGCTCCCATCACTATGGACAAGCCTCTCCCTGACGTATCAAAGATTGAAGTTTTTAGTGTTCGGTCCTACCGCCGTTGGCAGGAGTGTGTCTTCTTGGTGCTTGACATGCACGCCGTCGCATAGGCTATCTTCAAACCTAACCCAACTCAAACTAAACTTCTTGATGCATGGACCAATGCAAACAAGGTTTGTAGGTACATTATTCTTAGTACTTTGGTTAATGATTTGTTTGATGTTTACTGTGGGTATAAGGAAACAAAGGAAATATAGGATTCCCTCAAACTGAAGTACACTACTAAGGATGCCTGAAAATACATGTTCATTGTAGGAAACTTCTATCGTTGGGAGATGACTGACGACAAGGACATAAAGGCACAAATCAATGAATACCACCGTTTTCTAGAAGATGTCAAATAAGAAAACTTCTCTATGTAGGATAAACTAGTGACTTCCTTCTTCATTGAAAAGCTACCCCACTTCTGGAAGGACTACCAACAACAACTCAAGCACAAACATGATAATTGAAGACACTAATCGAAAAGAAGAGAAGCAAGCTCGAGCAAAAGCTTTGGCAGCAAAAGTAAACATGATACAAAGCAACTCCTCAAGGAAAAGGTATGAAAATAAAAAAACCTTTTGATCACATTCCTAAGCCATCTAACCCCCTACCTTCAAAAGGAAAGGATTTTGCCATGTGTGTGGAAAGCCAGGTCATCATGCTGCTGTCTGGGTTTAGGAAGAGAAACGACGTTCCTCATAAACCATAGGCAAACTTGGTTGAAGAAGATGATATAATTGTTATAGTCATTTCTCAAGCCTTGGTTGTGGCCAATGTGAGTAAATAGGTTGTAAACTCAGGGGCTACCAGGCACATATGTGCAAATCAAGACATGTTTTCCTCCTACACTATGATGGGAGATGGAGAAGGATCGGTATATCTTGGTGACTCTCGCAAAGCTGATGTTGTTGGGAAATGCAAGATTCTTTTAAAGCTCATATCTGGAAAGACACTAGCACTAAATGATATTTTGCATGTACCTAGTATTAGAGCTAATTTGGTTTCCGTGGCTTTATTGGGAAATATAGGGGTTAAAGTGTTATTTGAATTGGATAAAATTATCATGACTAAAAATGGTGTTTTATGGGTAAGGGATATTGTGATCAAAGGTTGTTTGTTTTAAACATTTTTGACATTATTAATAATAATTTATCTTTGGATTATATGTTTGACTCGTATGATATATGACATGCTAGATAAGGACAAGTTAGTATACCTTATTTGAATTGTATGCGTGTTGATGGTTTAATTTCTGGAATTAAAAATGCATGTTTAAATAAATGTGACGTATGTATTGAATCAAAAAAATTATGAAAAAATTGTGTATTTCCGTACAATGTGAATCTGAATTACTTAATTTGATCCACACAAACTTAGGAGATTTAAAACAAACAATATCTAGAGGTGGTAAAAAGTATTATGTAACTTCTATAGATGATTTTTTGAGATACACTAAAGTATATCTAATTAAGCATAAAGATGAGGCATTTAACATGTTCTTACTTTATAAAGCCGAGGTAGAAAATTAATTAAATGAGAAAATAAAGAAGGTTAGATCCGATAGAGGTGGTGAGTACGTCTTGTTTAATGAATTTTGTGAAAAAGAAGGTATAATCCATGAAACAACTCCACCCAATTCAACTGAATCAAATGGTGTAGCTGAAAGGAAAAATAGGACCTTGAAAGAAATGATGAATGCGTTATTAATTAATTTTTCTGCACCTGATAACTTATGGGGTGAAGCCTTGTTAACTGCTTATCATCTTCAAAATAGAATTCATTATAAAAATTCTAGGAAAACACCTTATGAGCTTTGGAATGGATACAAGCCTAATCTTATTTGAAAATGTGGGGGTGTTTGGCTAAGGTAATGTTACCGGATCCTAAAAAGAGAAAAATAAACTCGAAAACCTCAGATTGTATGTTTATTGGGTATGTTAAGCATAGTGCTGCATATAGATTTCTGGTCATTAAAAGTGATGTGCTTGATTGTAACATTATCATTAAAACTAAAAACGCTAAATTTTTAGAGCATTTATTTCCTATGAAAAATAATTTTGATAGTACTTTAACTTCACCTTTACTTGTCGCTAATGAGAACCCATATAATGATTTGAGAAGGAGTAAGAGACAACGAAAAGAAATATCTTTTGAAAATGATTTTTACATGTATCTTATTGAAAAAGATCCTTTGACCTTTTCTGAAGCTATTTCGTCCTCCGACTTAGGTTTTTGGAAAGAGGCTATTAAAAATGAATTAGATTCGATTTTAAAATCTAAACCTTGGGCTTTAGTTGATTTACCTCTGAAAACCAAGCCCATTGGTTGTAAAATGGATTTTTAAGAAGAAGCTTTTACCTGATGGTTCTGTTGAAAAATACAAAGCTCATTTAGTAGCAAAAGGTTTTACACAAAAAGAAAATATAGATTATTTTGACACCTTTTCCCGGTAACAAGAATTTCTTCTATAATAATCTTAATTGTTTTAGCATCCATTCATAATCTTGTTATTCATCAAATGGATGTAAAAATCACCTTTTTAAACGATGAGTTAAAGGAAGAAATTTACATGGTTCAACCCAAAGGTTACATTGTCCCTGGTCAAGAACATAAAGTATGCAAATTTATTAAATCTTTATACATATTAAAACAAGCACCTAAAAATGGCATGAGAAATTTGATACAGTTTGAACTAGCTATGGGCTTTCCTTTATTGAAGTTGATAAATGTGTCTGTATAAAAATAGAAAATGGTGAATGTGTGATTGTTTATTTGTATGTAGATGACATGCTTATCTTTGGAACATGTGATGCTATTGTGAATGATACAAAGAATTTTCTTGCTTGTAATTTCCATATGAAAGATATAGGTAATGCAAATATGATCCTGTGAGTTAAAATTATAAGGAAGGGTAATAGCATAATACTTTCTCGAGAACATTATATTGAGAAACTTCTTCAAAAGTTTGGACACCTCGACACTAAACCAGTGTCAACCCCTTATGATTGTAACTCTCAGTTAAAGATAAATACCAAAGACCTTATGTCACAATCTAAGTATGCTTAGATTATTGGGAGTCTGTTACATTTAATGAATTGCTTAAGGCCAAATACAGCTTATGTTGTTGGCAGATTAAGTAGAGACACACATAACCCTAATACTGAGCATTCGACAACATTGTCTAGGTTGATGAGATATTTGAGAGGTACCATGGATTATGGTATCCTATATAGTAGATTTCTCGTTGTATTGGAAGGATACAGTGATGCAAATTGGATCTCAGATTTAGATGAGATAAAGTCAACTAGTGGTTATGTATTCACACTAGGTGGTTGTGTTGTCACCTGCAGATCAGCCAAACAAACCATCATTGTGAGATCCACTATGGTGTCAGAGTTTATAGCTCCGGAGCTGGCTAATAATGAGGCTGAGTGGTTGAGAAACTTCTTAGCAAGTATTCCTCTAGGTACAAAACCAACGCCTTCAGTGTCTATGCATTGTGATAGTCATTCGGCTATAGGTATTGCTAAACATAACTCTTACAGTGGTAAGAACTGACATATATGATTGAGACATAAAGTTGCAAAGCAGCTACTGGAAAATAGAATCATATCTATTAGATATGTAAGGTCAGAAGTGAATTTAGCCGATCCTCTGACTAAACCATTAAGTAGAAAACTTACTTATGAAACATTGAGGGGAATGAGACTATAATCCACATCAGAATTAACAATGATGGGAATCCAACCTTTGTGATTGGAGACCCCATGAAGAAGGTTTATATGGGTAATAACAAGTCATTGTTAATTCACTAGCACTTTTTCCTTTCCCATTCCTATAGTGTTGAAGTGTTAGACTGCATTGAATGAGAGGCTAGGTTATGAAGCCTTTAATGATTTTATATCCCTTATGGGTGGTGTATGTAATGCAAGATACACTTGATGAGGTCACCTATATGAGTGTCAAATGGGGCCGCTTGCATAAGGTTAAGGCAAAACCTCTAGAGCACTCATGAATTACCAGGCGCGCGCATGGCCTAAATACACTAAACGACGATAACGACAAGAGAAGTGGAGTGTAGTATGACAGGTAAGCCTTTAGCTTACTCTCAAGTGATGTTTGGTCATAGAAGTTATGCTTCACCAACACGTTGTATGGTATGCTTATTTGTCTAGGACTTGGTTCATAATCTAAAAGACACCAAGTCTGATGTATTCACACTCATGATGTAAACCCAGCAAACTCAATGATATTTTAAAATTTCTTTTATTATTGTTGTTTTGAAATTCTTTAAATGTTTTGAAATTCTTTTAAAATATGTGGGGGATTGTTGTGTGAAATGGGTATTTCAAAAGAAGTCCCACATTTTTTGGCATATGAGAATTGAAAGTGTATATATTGAAACTTGTGTGTTTGGGTTAATGAACAAGCAAGAAAGGCTATGGGCTTGCGCGCATACGAGATTGGCCCAAAATGCCAAATCTAGGGCAAATTCTCTGATTTGCCCCTTCCTACGCGCATGATTATGCAGATGTGGATACTTTATATGGTTTCAAATTGGATAACTTTATAATATATCTTGTTTATTTTAAATTATTTTTACACTAAACCGGCTACATGTTTTATATGAGTTATACTCCAAAAAATCCCTAATCATATACAACCTTTTCTTTACGTCGTTTATCTCTCTACTTTCTCTGTTGGGTTTATCTTCTTTTCCTCTTGTTAGTTCTGGCTCTGGTTAACACTAGAGGGGACTGTTGTATCCTGGAGAGTACGTATATACTGCGAATAACTCTTAAGGGTAGTACTATCACACGCCTCAGCCATTGATCTTTCAACGGCTTTAGCATTGAAGCATATGTAAATTTTAAAGGTTAAAAATACAAATTCTAGAAGTGGTAACAATATTGTCATCCAATTGTTTTTCACATTACCTTAAGAATCTCTAAAATAATTCCAACCTTTTAAGAAAATTTGGTTAATATAGTTAAAGTCATTTAATCTGATTACAAATTGTACTAGTTTTCTAAAAGTATTTCCATACATTTATTAGGACAGACAAATTTTACTCTCTTTCTACTTAATTAATGTTTATTTCCTTAGTTGCTATTAAGGATTTGGTGAAAAGTTAATTAATGTTGTTGATTCTTTAATAAGGTTCTTGTATTAATTTTAAGGACCAAAAAAAGTTCTTACATTAAGAGATGGATAATATAATTATCTTGGTTCAAACATAATCACACTTGTTTATTTGACATCATCTCTGAATAGGGGTAGTAAAATTTGACGAAGCAGGCTAACCCATTAAGGAAAATGAGTTTGAAATGTTGGCTCGCTCCACCTATGGTTATTGCCAAAACAAAATGTCAACTCATCTCGATCATCCTTTAACCCACATGGTTTGATGAGTCGGGTTGTAATGGGTAACAAACTAAAGTTTTGTTTGTCCATTTTGTCATTTCGGTAGGGTTGGTGAGCAAACCAAGCAGGTCTAGTTTATTTTATCATTCGTATCTCAAGATTCGAACCATTATTCTCTTACAGTAGTTATGGTGTATTTTATCATTAGTACAACATCTTATAACAAAATATATATTTTTCAAATTGAATATAAAATCCAAATAAAGTATGTAAGAAAAATAATAAATGTTGAAATTGAATATAAAATCAATTTGAAGGTTGAAGAAAAACCGGCACATCGCCACCAAAGTTAGTGGGATGGGAAGCACAAAAGCTTGGCCTACGAACTTTGATTTGTAAATCAGGTATTATGCTCCACATAACTAACTGTTGGTATGATATTTGAGAAGATTCCATTTCCAACAACAATGTCTTTATGTATGTCGGCACTCGCCAACAAAAACAGTTTGCTGTGTAAAAATGCTTCCAATTATCACCGTTCTTTCAAAAATTAAATCCATGATTAAATTGATTTAAACCTATTTAAACTCGTATTAATAAAATAATATATTTCAATAAAAATTAATATTAATAAAATAATGTTTTTAAAACAAAAAATTATATTATATAAAATATTATTGATAAAGTAATATTATTGATGAAAAATATATCTTATATAAAAATAATATTAAAAACATATAATTATTTTACAATACTAAAAAACTAAATAAAATACACACTATTTTTTTAAAATAAAAACCTCAGATATTACCCCAAAAAAATCCTGTATTTTCGTAACTGATATATAAAAAGACTTTTTGTCTTCAATGTGAAATTGTTTGAGGAGTGTGTCTCGGGATTTCTACATTGCCTATAGTCAGTTGAATAAAGTTTGATTATCTATTTAAAAATAAGCAAAACATCATAAATTTCAAAACGTAAGAAAGTATGCAAAATTCATTTAATTAATCTGTGTATCAGATGCCCGCATATTCTTATTTTCTTATGGAATTCTCACGTTATAAGGACTAACCCAATAAAAAAAGATTTTACGGTTAAATAAAGTTTTATTTATTTTAAATGATGTGAAAAATTAATATTAATTTTTAATTTTTTTCATTTTCATGATTCTGTTTTCCTAACTGTAAACTAAACGATCAAGTTTTACTAGTCTAAGGTTTCGATTGTCCTATTTCTTGCTGGTTTTGGTTTTTGGTGAAAACCTATTTCTTGCTGGTTAAATAGCTTATTGTCTTGCGCCCTAAAATTAGCCTATAGATGACAATTGGACCTATTGACCTTCAACAGGCTATTGTGTATTTTTTTTTGTTTTTGAGACAAAGGCTATTGTGTATTCATAGACTCATAAATGGCATGCTAATTAGGCTTACCCATCGAAGGTCTTCTTAACAGGTTTGTTACTTGTCAATGGCCCAACCTGTTTTTAAGGGAACACTCACCATTTAATACTCATCAACCCAAAGCTGTTCACGTGGAACCTTCCAAAAAAAAACCAAAAGCTGTTCACTTCATGAAACAAAAACAAAAATCAAAAGTTGTTCATAAAGAAATAATTTTAAAAAAAACTCATAAGTTGATGGATAGCACAAATTTACTCAGGCTCCCTTAGCATATTACAAAACAGTATGGTTATTATCAGTAGTTGTTAAGTGTGAGACAAAACATAGTGTACACCATTAAAACACCAAATTGTGATTTAACATCATTAATGTGCCTCCCCATCAACTTTTCTCGATCTTGTAGACGATTTTTTTTTTCTGACTATGAAGAAATTACTCCCCACATCCATAATCTCAAATCCTTCGTGTAGCTTCCAAATGTTTTTTACATAATGTAACTACTTCTTCCCTAGAAAGACTACAGTCAGGCGTAATAGAACAGACAGTTTTATGTCATTCATCATGTCCCTGAATAAAATATGTTCATGACCCTCCTTTTGCGTTCTCATGGGGCTAACTTGTTTTCTTGCCATCCAAACGTGTTAAATCAACCAAAAAGATTTAAATTTGAGTAATTTTTTTTTATAAAAAAGGATACCAAATCAAAGAGTTGGAATTGTCAAGGGGGATTGGTTAGAGTATGTAAGTCATTGACACATGATCAATTTCTATTAAAAAAGAATTTAGGATAATTTATTTAGCATTTAAAAGTAATGATAATTCAATGTGCGTGAAAGGAACTATGAAACTACAAGAAAACGAGTATTTATTGGGGGTTATTTTGACATTTCCCGATGTGTAAAACCGCCGCTGTTCCGGGGTTCTAAAAACCACCACTAAGTGCCTGTTTGGTTATTTGGTTTGGTTGGTGAAACCGAGGTTTGACCAACCCCAAAAATAAATCCTACGGTTTTTGACTATCTCGAACGGCGTGAAGGATCAATATCAACCCTTAAATTTCTTCATTTCCCCAACTCCGTTTCCCCAACTGGAAACCAAACGGAAATTCCGATAAATTACCCAAAATTATTATAAACCGTTGAAACAACCGCCACAAATAAACAAATTGCAGGTACAATCGCCATGTTGTATTAAGCTCCGATAATGTTTTTATACTGCCAGTCAGTTTTTTTATTGTAACATCATATTTTATCCTTATTGATTTTTTAACGCCTCAATTATATTTCATATTTTATTGACTACATAATTAGATTTTATTTCTATATATATATAATTAAGTTTTCATATACTAAATTATTTTATTATATATATATTATAATGAAGTAAACATATAAAATATACTTACAAGAATCAATAGTTCAACAAGAATTATATTAATAACAAAGTGAAGTTTTAATCTAACAAGTAATGTAGTAGCAATAATAAATCTTATACAAAATATTATACAACTAAATCAAATTGATAGTAAACTCAATAACATATAAATTGAAACACCAGCCTTAATATGCTAACCTAATGCCAAAAATAAGTAAAATATAATAATATTGTAAGAACAAAAACAATTAGCATTAAAATAATATTCATCATGCACAATGCTTTGACAAACTTGCCTGTTGATTGTGTGGGGCAAATAGGTAAGCCTGTAAGACTACCACAAATTTCATTTTTTGAGCAAATCCAGTTAAGAAGAAAAAAAACCTATTAAATATTTTAGAAGAGATCAAGACAAATAAGTACTCACTTTGGCAGGATATCCCCTCGTTGCTAGCCTCTAGCTAAAATATATGTACAATTATACAGTTGTCAGTTACTTCTCAGCAATTGGTGTAACTGTGTAAGTATTGCAGCCTAAGACTATACACAAAATGCGACTAGCTTCTTACCCTTTGGAATAGTCAGATAATTTCTTTTTTCAATAAGAAAACTGTCATGGATTGTTATTATTATCTTTGTGACACAGTTTAAAAGAATCAGAATTTATATCATTAATTATATCATCAATAAAGTAATGTGAGAAATAATGATGATTTATGAAATTTTTTCATAAAAAAATACAATTAACAAAATCAGAAAATATTCCTTTGTTCAGCAAGTTTAGGCAATATATGTATGTAAATGAAGAAAATCAAGATGAGAACTTTTTTTCCCTCTGTACAACCGGCAGTTCTAGTGAAGGTCTCTCCACTTTGTTGATGCCATGAGAATGCGTATGATATATACATGTCCTTCATACTTTACCAGACCAATAACAAGAAGAGACGAGGAGAAAAAATAGAATTAGCACAAATGGCAAAATTGAACAGCTGACTTATCTATTAATTAATTGTAATACAATAAAAGAACTAAACCTTTTATTCACAAATCAAAATGTTATGAAAATAGATTCTTCTTCACATTAATTACTTACTCTCACATAATTTCACCGTATAGATGTCTGATATTATAATTAATCTACCTTAGAGAGACTAACAGTGCCTTATAACTCACATAATTAGCTTTATCTTAATTTAACTAGCTAAGCTGTTAGTTGGAATAAGACACATTGTATTTAGCCTTGAGATGACTGATAACAGAAACCTTGCAAATTCTGATCATTTGTCAAAGAAAGCCATGGTGATTATAGATAATAGAATAAGGATTTTATTCTGTATCTTTTTAATCAAATTAGATTATAGAATAAGGATTTAACTCGTCTAAAGTGATTTAGAATGAATTATTTCTACCTGAGTGATCAGTGCTAGTCTAAGTTACTGAATAAACTTGGGGGGAACTGGCATAAACAAATGACATATTTTCAGGTAATAACAAGTAATTCAACACTTATGTATGCTTTCATGAGACACGTGACTTTTAAATTTAAGTGCAGTTCATCATGAGTAAGAAATTGGAGCTGAGTGCAGAAATTTCAACAATCTATTTTCCTTAAGTTAATCATATATAAAAAGTAACTATGAGCAGTAAATCACGTACCAGACTAGCAATCTTGAAGAAGTCAAACTTGACTGCCACCCTTCTTGTGTTAAGAGGCACTAAATTGGCAATGGCCTGCAATGACAGTGGCAACTTGTAGATTCCCAAACATTGTGAATTTAATGAAGTTAAGCTGAAAAAGTTACTGCTCTGAAACTTATACTGCAATCAATCCCTTTAAGGCTTAACTTGTCCATTTGTATCCAACATGAAACTATTTCTTCACACTTGAATTGCAACCATTAGCATTGCCTATGTTCTCAAACAACATATACAAATATTCAAAATAGTGGTTAGCATTGCCTATGTTCTCAAACAACATATACAAATATTCAAAATAGTGGTTAGCACTAAGAGTTTCAGTACCTGGTTGTAGAACGGCCAAGTTTCTATATTTTGAGCTCTCAAGGTATCCACATTAATTGCTTGATAGATCTTTCCATTTGGTCTCAAGAATTTCGGTCTCTGGGACGTTTAATAAAAACAAGTATTTCATGTTGAAAAAGAACCCAGATTCTTTCTCAAGCCTGCACGCATTATGAAGCATGTAAGAAGAATTAAACAAGCAGTTAAATTGATGCCAAAACATAATGAAAATAATATCGGCTTGTTAGGTGGTTAAACATTTTTACTTCTGTTAAATGGTTAAATCTTAAAGTAATGCTAAAACAAATAAATTAGTTTTAAAGCCAAATCATTAAATTTGTCAATTTTTTTGTTAATCAGGGCCGGCCTAAGGGCAGGTGAGGTAGGCGTTTGGTCAAGACCCATAAATAAAATGGGCTTAATTTTTGAAATGTGAGAATAGGTTAGATAGTGTCTAATTTAATTATTTAAGATCTAATTTTAATAATAAAATTAGGTTAATAAATTTTGAAAAATTTATTTAATTAAAAAAACCGAGTTTGGGTTTTATAAAAAAATGCTTTCAACTTATCTAGTCAATTTTTTAAAATTCTCATATGATTTGATAAAATAGATAATAATTTATGATATAATATAAATTATAAATACAATTGATATTTGCTATATATACAGTTAAATTATGAGATTAAAATATGAAAAAATATAACTTAAAAATACAAAATTGATAATTAAATATATTTTGTATAGACTGTTAACTTTTTAGAGACTTATTTGTTTATTTGAGATGAGTTCGTTTATATTTAATATTTGTTTGTTCGTATTGCTATCGGTTTTAATGTAAATCAAGTTTTTATAGATACTATCAAGATAATTCAAACTTTTAAATAAATTAAAAATATAGTATACGTCAAGTAACGAAAAATATACATGCCTACAATTAATTGCTCTATCTCTTTATACTACTAGCTAGATTACTTTGTCGTCTCTTTCTACTACTGGAAGCGAATAATTGAATTAAATTTTATCTAGTACTATAGTGATATATATATTGTTGATTGTAGATACGAGAAGTATTTTAATTTTTACAATGCTATAGTTAATTTTTGGATTTTAGGTAATATATAAATTGTTACTTAAATTATAAAACTCTTTTACTTGACAATGAAAAAATATTTATGCTGCGTTTAGTTCATAAGTTTTCTTAGAAAAATAGAAAATTATTCTTAGAAAAATTTTAAAAAATAGAAAAACTGTTTATTTACAAATTATTTAAAATTTTTTATAGAAAAATAGAAAACTGATTTTCTATTTTTTAAGAAAATCAGAAAACTCTTTTAAAAGGTTTTCTAAGAAAAGTAAAAAAATAAAAAAAAGCGGTAACTGAATTACAAGATAAAGACTGTTGTAACCAAATGAGAGTATGAAACAAACTGCTACTAATTCAAAAAGTTCTACTGCAACTATTTTGAAATATATTTAAACACAAACTCATTTGCTCTCATTCTAATATTAATTTAAATTTTTGTCACAATTTTTATCTGATGCATATACTATACAATATTGTCATAAATAATATATATATATATAAGACACATCTTAATTAATTTGAATTAAAGAATGTTTTAAAAAATAGAAAACTGAATGCATTTGAACAACTTTTTTAGTTTTCTAGTTTTTCAAATTGAAAAACTGTCACATTATCTAAATAAGTTTTCAAAATTTTTCTAGCTATTCTAGAAAATGAAAATTTTAGAAAACAAGCGGAAAACTTTTCATAGAAAACTAGAATAATTTTCTGTAACTAAACGCAGCCTTCTTTATACTTGTTACATCTTGGATACTAAAAAAATAAGAAACAACCTTAGGGAAATATAGTAGATATTTTAGTTTGGCTTGGAGTTCAAAATTGGTTTTGGGGTTCAAAACTAGTTTAGAATTGGGGTTGAAAACTAGTTTTATGGTTCAGAACTGGCTTTAAGTTTAAAACCGGCTCAAAACCTGTTTAAAAACCAGATCAAAACTAGTTTGAGGGGGTTAAAAATTGGTTTTCAAAATAGTTTAGTTTTCAACCGATTCTGAACCAATTAACTACATTGTAAATCAACTCTAAACCAGGTTTTAATATGGTTTGGTTTGGTTAGTTGAGACATATTCATGGTTAGGTTTGGTTTGTAAAAGGTCCTACCTAAAACCTAACCATGAACAATCCTAGTCTTAATTAAGGTGCTTGTTCAAAGGTGAAACAATATGTGAAGCAAACTTATAGAAAATCAAGGAATAAATAAATATTCAATCTCTCACTTCATTATGGTTATGGAAATAGGTTTCTCACATTTGCATTCCATCTAGTTAAAAGGTCTACTATATCTTCATGATAAATTCATTAACATTAACTTACCTGTCACGCTATATGATAGATATCTTAACATGTAGATGTCACGCTTGCTTCAAAACATAGACAAATTAACAAGAGTTAGTCCCTAACATATTTAAAAAAATTAACAATATTACAAATTTAAACATTACAACATAACAAAGGTTCGATTGAATTCGCTATCACCACTTCTAGGTAATACCCCTTTTGGTTTTTTCCCCATTCTTATCATCTTTTTTTCTGGATGCTTGTTGTTGTATTGATGATGGTAAGTATAGTTTGTGAACATTTATTGATTTTTCTAATTCAAAGTTTTGGTTTTTTATTTTTATTTTTTTCAGTTTTTGTGAATAAAAAAGTCAAAGAAGAATAATGAGTTATCACTTATCTAGTATAGAACTCCTTCTGTTGTAACAACAATATGATTTTTACAAATAATTTGTAAAGAGTCTGGAGAATAGTTTTTAATTCTCATCAATGTGGGAGACTAGAAACTTGCTCTAAACCTAATGTGTATGTTTTACGCTCTAGGGGAATTTTGCCCGGTAATTCTTGCATTGTAGTATGTGTAAGGGGAGAACATATCCAAAGAGGGTAGAGGAAGGTAAAAATAAATAAATTAGAACTCAAATATGTAAATGTATGCATTCCCTCTTGTCTTCGGTTCTAAATGACCATGGCATTGTTTTGACCATGCTTGAACTCACACTTATAGCTATTAGGATGCCTTTAAGTTTTTGTTCTGAATTTAATGAGTTTAGTTGCCTGATTTCCAAGGTCAACTTGTGCACGTGTATTTGCGCCAAAGTTAACACTACAATGAAATTTAGCCTCACAATATATTGTCGTAAAGCTTAGTGATAATGGAGAGTATTAGAAGTCTTGGAAGATTTTGAACGGAAGCCTTAAGGTTCATCACTAAAGTGGAAGAGAAAGATTTGGATTGCATCAGTGTTGATGTTTTTCATTGGCATTTATACTAATTTTTGTTAATTTGTATTTGTTTTGAAGTTAATGTGATATTCATATATCAAAACATAAAACTAAAGTTAATGGATCATTAGTATTGTATTTACTCAAAGGCAGGAGCACCCAAAAGCTTCCAATAAAAAGGACATCATCTTTTACCAACTTTTAATCAGATAGATAGATGTAAAAACTCTTCACCACGAGGCCCACATTTTAAAAATCTCCAAACAAAAACTTTTCCTATTCAAACAAATTTCTTCTCCACTTAAACTCTCACTTCCATTCCATCCTACTTGACTTTTATGACTGTTAGTTCGGATTGGTGGTTTAAGGTTTATCAGGTCATATACGTTCAGTGAGATTGTAATGTTGATACATGATACTGCAATATCTCTTTGTAGTTTAAACTCGAGACATGCATTAAGCATGACAAAGTTTATATTAAGAAAATAGAGGCAAAGCCTTATAAAGCACAGTCTAAGTGCTTACATTAGATTAAAGTTCAAAGTTACACACACGATCACTCTTGAAGGTGATCTTTATTATGATTGCAACAAAGGTACAAAAAAAAAAGATATAGCTTCGTAGTAGCAATAGCATATAAAGCTATCACATTGCTCCGTGACGAGACTCTTCTTTTAATTCATCAGGACGCAAATCACACCCGATGGGGAATTCCCACCCACAGGTGGCAGGTAACACAAAGATCTCTTTCTCCATTAGTTCAAGCTTCGCCTTACTCTGCAACTTTTCTTTGCTGTTATCCAGTATGTTCTGCAATGCTTGGCAATGGCATGACGGGTTGTACCTCAGTTGAACTAGCTGCCTGCAGCACTTGTCCAAGATCTGTTTCGCTTCTTGTTCATCTTGGTCTTGGTCTTGGTATTGGTCTTGGTCTTGTTGCTTACTATTCCCCTTTCTGAGATGGAAGTGCTTTCGAAGGTGGTTGATTCTGCGCCTGATTCTGGAATTCTCTTCTTCTTCATCCTCGTCCTCCGGGACTGAAATCTTCTTCAGTAAGAGCTTCTCGCAGGGGTCGAGGTTCACCTGGTCGAGTTGCTGGTCACAGCTGTGCAGCTGCGGTTTGGAGGCGTGTGCGAGTGCAACGAAGAGAAGAGCAACGAGAAGGGATAGGAGAATGCTGAACTTGGCCATCTTGGTGTAATGTGTGGAGAAGAGAGCATGGATGGGGGAATTTAAAGAAGATTTGGGTTGATGCATGTAAGGTACGTGGAAGACAAGTGATGGGGTGGCTGTGTTTGCATCAACGTCTCCTTCTTCGTTTACACGTAACTGCCTCATGCATTCGTTTTCACTTAGGAGGAGGCCAGCTACTTTTTCTGCTCATTCTCCCAACGGACATGTGGCTTTCTGCACTCCAAACTCCATCCACTCTACAAAGGATACAACTTAAGTGTCACCTCTTCATATATAACATTATACATATTCAATCTCAATACTCAATACTCATTCTCTTTCTTTTTTTTTAACCGTTATTTCAATAAATAAAGAAAATGTAAAAAATTAACTGATTGAATATTAAAAAATTCCTTATTGGTAGACAGAAAACTAATTACTATCTTTCCTGGTTTCACACACACACTTATTGATATATATATAACATGAATATCTTAGAAATTTAATGAAAGGTGGTTCCAGAAAAAGTAAAAATGATGAGTATACAATCATAAGACAGAAGAATAAAAAAAGGATGAATCTATTAATTTTTTGTTTTCATTCTGATGATATTGTTATTAAATATGTTAAAATTATTTTTAAAATATAATATCATTAATAATAAGTGAAAACATTATATCATATATTTTTTGTTTTTTCTTTTCAACCTATTACGTTCTTTAATTTTTAAAAAAATTATTTTTGTCAACGTTTTAAGAGATGAATTTCAACCTATTTAATAATATAAGAATAAAAATTAATAAAAAATAACTTAAAGATTAAACTAAAAATTGATTAAAAAATAAAAATAAAAAACAATTTAACCCATAAAAAATATATGAAAGTTGGAGTTAAATTAAATTAAGAAAAACATTTTATATAAACGATGTTTAAAGTAAATGGGGAGGAGTATTTGGGTCGCTGTCACTTAAAATAATTATTGCTCCATCTCGTGAAGCATCCTGACACTAACAAAAGAAGGGGAGGGCGGGGAATCTTGGCGCATTCTTGCTTTAGAGCGGTTAAAATTATTGTTATCAAAATTGAACTGATTCGACCAGTTTAATTGGTTTGGTTGAACTATAAATTGTTTAAGTGTTTAGTCTGAGCTAATTTTTTAATACTATCGATTTTAATACGGTCTTTATGAACTAGTATCTTTACCGGTTTAATGATCGATCTGGTTCTAAAAACATTGTTTAAAATAATATAGCAACCACTATTCAAAGTTCCTTGCATCACTTCCACTACTCATGAAGAGCTTTTTGGAAGAAGTTTATTTTATTGATCCAAATTAGTTATAATAGAAGGAAAAAAATTGTAATGTTAAATAATTTAACGGAAAATAAAAATATTGTACAAAATTAAACAAAAATAATTAAATTAAAAACATTTCAAAATCAAATCAGGAATTTAAATAAACATAAAAAAAATTTAAAATTATAATTTTACCAAAATCATGAATACTAAATGAGCAACTTAGAAAGAAGATATTGTTCAACTTGTCCAAAAAAAAAAAAAAACCAATACAACATCATATATATGTTTGGCTGGGTTTCGTTTCTTCTTACACTATGAATCCCTACTTCATTGTATTTGTAATTACTTCATCACCAAGAGTGGGGAATATGTTTTATAACTCGATGAAAAGGGGCATAAATCTGCACTAGTTTTCTTTTATATTTTAAAAAAGAATATTAGTTGGTTCCCATCATACTAATAAACCTTTTAAAATATAAAAAAAAATACTCAATTGCATGCGACTTAAAAAAATCACTATTTCACACCAATTTTGCATCGATAAATTTGACGTGGAAGGTTTGTGTCCCACACAAAAGTCTTATGTTAAATCAATGATAAAAATTATGTGATTCATCTTTCATTAATTTAATAACGTATGATTGAAATGTGACGTCTGTTGAAATACCTATTTAGTGATTAACATAAATATTAAAAATTGCATCTAATTAAAGTGTATTTAAATATATGTATCCTATAATTAATATCCTATGTAACTCTTCATATAAGAGTATAATTTAAAAGGTTATAATTCTTGATAAATAGGCATATGAACATTTCACCACATGAATTCGTTAAGTTGGAAAATTTTCAACACAACAATGCGTTGTGTAAGAGGCAAAAAAAGAAACCTAATGCAATGATTGTGTCAAAAAAATATGGACGCTACTTACTTTGATGCTACGTAGTCGAGGTCAAAAAATATGGATCTTTTTGACACAATCATTGCATCAAAGTTTTACCACGTAAAACACTAACATCAGAGTTTCTTCCCACTCAATAACCAAAATATCTCATGCAATAGACAACATCAAATTAAAAAAAAAAAACCACTCATTTATGTCTACATTTTCTGATGCTAAGCATTAAAGTTCGAATATAATTTTGCATCTTGCGTGACAAACGCTACATACAGAACTCTAAAATCACATTTTGTTGTAGTGTTCGTAACCCATAATGAAAAGATAATGTGGAAAGCACCCTACATGTTGATAATTAGTGATACACACCAATTTTGAAAGAGAAAGATTTAAACATAATAGGATAACTAAAGAATCAAACAATAAGGCAAGAATCGATGATGATTCATACAAGAAAGAGCTCTAATATATAATCTTACAATTGATGTTCTGTATATACATATAACTTAGATCCAAGTATGATTATTATTGAATTGACTTGTTTGTTTGATGCTTATGGTAGGGTGTGTTAACCCTTCGACACCAATTCTATTGTTGTTGCAAATTATATATGTAAGGATTGTCGATCCACATAGCTTTATGATAATTGACATATGATCATTGCTAATTTATCTAAAAATATATATATATAGAAGTTGTTGCAAATATAGGAAACGATTTTTTTTAGCATTTTTCTAATTAAAAGCAAGAAATGGAGACTAAAATAAAAGAAAAACGCTGGGATTGAATCACACCTTTTTTAGTTTATGTTCTCATAATTATTAGGTTCAATTATACATAATCAAACAAGCTATTGAAACTCCTAATTCACACCGAACCCAGTCCCTCAGAGTACAGATCTTATACCTTATCTTTAAATGAAGATCCCTCTAACAAATAAAGATAGAATCAACTTTATAAACAAATGCTAACAATTTCTAGGTTCAAAATTATAGTGATGCTTCAATTAAACAAGATAATGGTTAAATTTAGTAATTAAACGAGTAATTAAACACCAATTTAAAGGTATATTTTACACTAAAAATCATGTAAATTTGACATTCGTCGTATGGGTGAAGGGGTTTTGTTGTCACAATTTTGGGCCATGGTTACTTTTAGTTAAGGGGCTGTTGATTTGTCATGAAGGGGTCTTGATGGTCATGTTAGGGGTCGTGGTGGCTTTGGGCTCATCGATGATGATTGTCATGTAGAATAGGGGAGGTTATGATGTACATAATAATTAGTGGTTTTTGGTGGCTATCTTAACAAGATTAGAAATCAATTTTTTAAAAAGTCATGTTTAGATGATCTAAAATCTTTTTTAAGTTGTTTATGAGAACTTTTTCTACTAAAGTTGGTGTATAAATTATATTCATGTTTTATTAAGATGTTGACATATATAAAATTCACGTCAATTAGACCTGTCATTTTCTAGTATAGTATAAGAGTCTGACCCATCTTAATTATGTAGTAACACCATAAATGTCTAGACATATAAACTTCACGCTCTTGGTGTTTAATCTTAGGCATGATAGGAGGTGTGTTGAGACAAGTCAATATCGTATAGGAATATGGTTATTATAAGGCTTATGGAAACCCTTAACTCATGAGTTAGTTTTTGGGTTGAATTATGTCATTTTCTAATATGAAATATGAAGTTTGTAGGATTGGACATGTACGGGTTACCACCACCTATCCTACTGTCAATAATACTACAAATTATCTTTACGTTATCTCTTTACCTAGATTTACATCTCTCCATTAAATTACCTATTTCATTGTTGAGTGGCCTATCATTAAATTGCATCCTTTATTGTTAAGTCACATCTTGTTGTGGGTTACATCTTCCATTAATTAGTATGTCGAAGAAAAATTATATAATAATAATTACATAGTGAAGACAAAAATTTTTATTACAATTATATAACTAATTCACTAATGAATACAAAAAAAACTTTAAAAAAAGAAACTTAAAATAAAAAAAATTAAAACTTGACTATAATCGATCGACAACCAATAATTTCAAAATATTATTTTATAAATCTTTCTCAGTGTTACATAATTAATAGGTGGTAGATTGTAATTGGATGGACTACATGTTGGTTGCGTAATAATATTGATTAAATTATATTGATAATTAATATTTCATTGTATTTTGTATTAATTATTATTTGTTTTAATTGGTCATTTGTATATATTCATTAAATTTTGAATATTAATTGTGTATTTGAATTAACTATACTTAATTAATTCTGATTAAAATTAGTGATAGCTAGTTGGTAAATTTCATGAATTGAATTTTAATTTTAACATGTTTAATATTATTCTATAAATGTAACAAAAAAGAAAAGATTTAAAAAGGGGATTTTTACAAGGGGCGACCAACATTTTCGCTTGTTGTAGCGTGGGACACTAATGTTCCACACAAGTGAGTTTTGTTGGTTGTTGCATGTGACATTTATGTCCCATAATCTCCCAACACAAGTGTTTGTGTGGGGGTTGAAGAGTTTCACGTAAACTTTTCACAAGGTTTTTTTTTTTGTGACACAACTCTCACACAAATGAGTTTTTCTATAAACTATTTGAGTTGTTGCCCCACACAAATGCGTTTTTCTATATGGCGTACAATATATACATACGTGGTTGTATGAAGATGAAAGGGGGAAGAAATTACCCGTGCAGGTCTAGCGATGGTAAGCAACGTCAATTAGATATAGGGATGACAAAACAAGCCAGTTTATTGTGAGCTCCCAAAAATGTGACAAGCTGATAAAAGGGTTAAAAAGTCAAGCTCACCCCACATTACGACGAGCTCGAAGGCTAGCTTGCCATAATTTTTTTAAAAAAATGGTTTTTTGAAAGAAAAAATTAGGGTTAATGGATTGGCCCGTTGGCTTGCAAAATAAATTAAAAATTGACTCTATCCATATAATCTATACACTACAAAATTTTGTTTTTATATATAATGGTTTTCAAAGATACTATCTTTCTCTATATCATATTCCTTAATAATTTCTCTTATTTGGCCTATGGCATTATTTCATTACTTTTGACAAATTGCATTTGTAATTACTACAAAAACAACCTTTTAAGTTACTTAACTATATCTATTGTACACATAAATTTAACATGCACAGCCAATATAGGTAAGTGCATATTGTAACAACATCACCACCAAGTTAAAAAAACAAATAAGAAATAAATATTAAATTGTAACATCAATCTATTTGGCTACGAATCAAAACATTCAATATCTCAATTTAAACCGCAATCAACACGTATATTAAACTACAACAGCAACTTGTCTAGCACATACATACTACCTAGCATGCTAAATGTAGCAACTCTCAAAGTATTCAACCATAAAGCAACAATAAATAGTAAAATCCAAACATGTTTACTTAAAGTAAAAAACTAAAGCAAAAAAACATAATCCATTAATGAATCTATTGATCCACACGTCAAGCCAAAAACAATATCGCATTGAACAATATCAAAAACAAATTATAAAATTTTTCAACATCATTATATTCTACTTCTAACATCTCGATATCACATCGAATGACAAATATGTGTTATAAGAAAAAAGTTCTACCCGTGAATTGATTTTCTCAATTTTTAATTCTAACTTCAGCGTAGCCAGTCTAAACAAATGACCATTTAAAGAGACATACTTTTTTCCTTAACTAATTCATGACACATTAACATTATGTTTAAAAGGTGAACTCTAATTTCCAAAACTAAAACAATCACCAGTTTTTTTATTTTCTTAAAAGTAAATTTTTTTAATGAAGTCTAAAAAATATCTGAAGAAATCAAAATATCAAGAAAGTGAAAAAAATAAAAGATAGGAAATAAGGGAAAGGTTGATGTGTTGATGTGTAATTATGAAAATAATTTCACTCAAAATTGTACCTTGGCTTCTAGCATCAAGCTCAAAGATGAAGCAGCATTAAATCAGGGATGAAGCAACATGAGATCAGAGATGAAGCACTGAGTCATTGAGTCGATAAAATCGCAGCCTTCAGCAGAGAATCAAAGCACTAGGGGAAGGATTTATGGTAGATCATTGGTTAACCATGGACACAGACGCATCGCGACAACAACAGGGTGAGGTGAGATCTAGGACTGAGTGAGTATTGGATTGGATCCGATTTAATAAAAAAAAATTGATCGATCAAAGTTAATTGGATTGGGTTGAGTTGGATCTGATGCAATCTACGTTGATTTGGAGTCAGATTAGATGATCAGATATCTGATTAGTTATGACTTGTTATAAATTTTATACAAATAAAAATATAGAAAATTCCAAACATAACAAAATCCAAACCATACATTTAGTGTCACAATGACAAAACTCTATGAAAATTCAAATCATGACCACTCAACATAACCACCACAAGCATAACATGAACATTGCTATGTAAAACTACCAAACAAAAATCACATCTTGGCATTTCCTTGAAGTCTTTAACATATAAATATAAATCTAAGTCAACAAATTAAAGTCGTGAGCTTGACCGCTTGAGTTTGGTTTTCTTTTATTCCTTTCCATGGCATGAACATTAATATGTTAGATAATGTAAAATAAAAATATAAAATAATAATAATAATAAATAATAATACAAAATTAGGTCAGATACTAATTGAGTATTCAGGCTTACGAGTCTGAAATTCGATATCTTATTCAATTACAATTAGTTCTTGGTTGGTTTGGATTGGTTCTGATCTGATTATCAAAAAATCTAATACGAGTTGTATTAGATTGGATGATTGAGTTGAATAGGTAAATCTGACTCGTTGCTTAGTCTTAATAAGACCGTGAGTGTAGGCCAACACATATGAAGAAATAAAATGAACGAGAGTTAAAAGTCCCAACTTAATCTAAATAAGAAAAAAAATTAAAAAACTAAAGTTAACCCTAAACTAATGAAGTTTAAAATAAATAAAATAAAAAGAAAATATTTTATTATAGTTAGAGCTAGTAAAATGGGCCGGCTCATCCAAAAAATATAGTGTATAGCCTAAAAACAAATTTTAAATTAATAAACAGAAAAGAAAACCCAACCCTAAAAAGTCTGAAAAAACGGACCAAGTGCGGGCTAGCCCGTGCAAGCTATGGGCGACTTGAGCATTTAAAAAAAATAAAAATTATTGAAAGTTTTTCTTTTAGTTAGAGTTTTCTTCCCTTCTTTCTATTTTCCCTCTTTCTATTTTCCCTCTTTCTATTTTCCCTCTTAGAATATGGACTTTTTGTTATGAACTTTAATGATAAATATTTATGGAATGTTTCAAAAAATATTACAACTATGTTACGCTTTTTGACCTAACCCTAAGTGACCCAAGTCACCCGCACCCTGTTTATAACTGCACACCCAAATTGACGGCTATATTATTATAATATGTAGGCGGAACACATCAGGTCGTTGTGCCTGGCTTAGTGGGCCTACTAATTAATGCGGGTGATAATTTACGAACCAAACCGGTTTCATTTTTCCATGTGATAACTCACGAGCCAAACACAACATATATGAGCCAATTTAAGTTTTAATTTAATTTTTTTAGTAATAACTCACGGCTCATGAGCTATTGTGAGCCAAATTTTATGAACCAAGAAAAACTCATTTTAAACTTAAGTTAAAAATAGACTAGCTTTAAATTTAAATCATTTTTTAAAAGCCGAATTATCAAAAGTCCATTTTTCCATGTGATAACTCACGAGCCAAACACAACATATATGAGCCAATTTAAGTTTTAATTTAATTTTTTTAGTAATAACTCACGGCTCATGAGCTATTGTGAGCCAAATTTTATGAACCAAGAAAAACTCATTTTAAACTTAAGTTAAAAATAGACTAGCTTTAAATTTAAATCATTTTTTAAAAGCCGAATTATCAAAAGTCCACATCGGACTCCGACTCAAATTCATGACTCTAATCTAACCGATACCAATGATTAAAATCTTATCACATCTGTAAAGAAGTTTTTTAAAAAAAAAAACTAACTTAGAACCAACCGGATTGGTTCAAAGTGGTATAATTATATTTAGATATTTTATAACTATTTATTTGAGTTTTACTTTTTCTTATTATAATTGAAATATTTGTATTATTTATATATATTCAGAATGTTATGAATAATCAATAGTATACTTATTACTATAGTCTAAACTAATTGGTGGTTGAAACCAATAATTAACAGAATTAATTCAAGTCCAAGACTTGTGATGGAAAAAGGGTAGTTGTGGTTTTAGAAAAAAAGATCAACCCAAATGAAAACTCTAGTCGATCAACATAACCCCATAGATCCTTTGTAGATCAATTCAAATCTTAATGGACAAAGAAAAAAGAAGCTCGGAGTGTGATCGAATTAAGTGACATCTAGCAAAGAGCAAAGGTGATGTGCATGCAGCATGAGATGAGAATATATATATAGATTATTAAGAAAACAGAGGCAAAGCCATATAAAGCACAGTGAAAGTGCTTACATTACATAAGAGTTCAAAGTTCCGCACCCGATCACTACAGATGGTGATCTTTATTATGATTAAACAAGGTGCCAAAAACAAAAAGATAGCTTACGTGGTAGCATATAATTAAGGTATTACATTCTTCCGTGACGACTCTCTGCTTTTAATTCATCAGGACGCAAATCGCACTCAGCGACCAACTGTGGTGGCAACCCACATATCAGAGGTAACACAGTGAGCTCTTTCTCCACTAATTCAAGCTGCTTCTTACTCTGCAACTTCTCGCTCCTGTTCTCTAGTATGTTCTGCAACGCTTCGCACTGGCATTGGGGGTTGTGCAGCTTTTTCAGCTGCCTGCAGCACTTCCTCAAGTGCTGTTTCATTTGTTGTTCATCTTGATCCTGATCTTGATCTTCCTCTTCGTCTTCGTCTTGGTCTTGCTTACTCCCCTGTCGAATAACGTTTCGAAGGTAGTTGACTCGGCGCTTGATTCTGGAATTCTCATCTTCTTCATCCTCGTCCTGCTGGGATGGAATCTGGTCCATTATGAGCTGCTCGCAGGGGTCGAGGTTCACCCTCTCGAGTTGCTTGTCGCAGCTGCCTTGCTGAGATTTGGAGGCGTGTGCGAGTGCAACGAAGAGAAGAGCAACGAGAAGGGAAAATAGAATGCTGAACTTGGCCATTTTGGTGTGGGGAATTGGTGTAGAGAAGGAGAGCATGGGTGGGGGCATTTTATAGGGGATTTGGGAGAATGCATGTGAAATAGTACGTGGAGGAGAAGTGGCGGGGTGGCTGTGTTTGCTTCAATGTTTCCTTATATGCTTACACGTAACTGCCCCATGCATGCTTTTTACTCAACTACCACGCCACCTCATCATCCTCCTAACATGCAAAACATAACCAAAATAACCTTACGTGTGAAAATCCGAAGGAAAGACATCAGAAAGAAAAAACATAAAATAAAATAAATTGTTTGATGAAGAGATATAGAAAAAATTTAAAAAAATATTTTTTTTATAGATAAAAAGAAAGTGGATAAAAATAAAAGAATTATTTTAAAAATTAAACTAATTTATGTATAAAAAATTAATTTTTATTATAATGAATTTTTATAAATTATTTTATAGCTTTAATAATATTTTTAATTTTATTATTATTTATTAAATAAAATTATCATTTAATAATTTTCTTCCACTTCCTTCGTATAAAGGAAAAATTAGTTTCTCTTGACCCCATTTATTTTTTCTTTTTTCTTTCAAACAATTAAAACAAAAACATTCTTTTCTCCTTCCTAAATTCCCTCTCTCATCTTCCTTCCATCCAAAAAAACTACAACATTTTGTAGTTTAGACCACAACTAAAAACTACAGTCTAATGTGAAAAAACTGTGGCTTATAGTTTAGGCCACGGTTTGGCCATACCTTTTGTGGCGTGGTCTAAAACAAAAGGTCACGGTTTTCTACTTTGAACCACACTGTTTTGAAAACTATAGCCTTAGGCATTAAAATAAGCCGCGATTTTTTACGTTAGTTTTAAGCCACGGTTTTTTACATTAATTTTAGGCCGCAGTTTCTCAAATATGGCCACATATTAAGGGCCATGGTTTTTTACATTAATTTTAAGCCACAATTTCTCAAATGTGGCCACATATTTAGTCCTTAGGCCACACTTTTTGTTATAGTTAAGACCATGATTTTACAAATACGGCCACTTGTTAAAGACCACAGTTTGTTAAACTAGTCCTTAAGCCACATCTTTTGTTATGGTTAAAATCATGGTTTTACAAATATGGCCTCACATTAAAGACCACAGTTTTTTAAACTTATCTTTAGACCACGTTTTTTTTTGTTATAGTTTTTATCATAAGGAATTTATACAAACTGCATACAAAAATTGCTTTTCTGCTGGAATGCTAAAATTATCTTTCCAAAAGAAATATTTATACTCCCTGCTTAAACAGCTGAACCTGTATTGACAAATCACAAGAATCGATATTCAAATCCTAGAGGAGAAAGCAACAAAGAACAATGTAAATCGTACTCTATGGTTGAGGCCTTCAGCAAATTGAGATATAAACATATCTTTTATAAGCCAATGTAAGATTGTGAATTTGTTTGGGGGATAAAGATCAATATTTTACAAGATTTAAATTATAACACAGCCAAGATAAGTTGATGCCAATGAGTCATTAACAAAACTATGATTACTGTCAGTTGTGTCACTTCCAGAGGTACTTCCAGTTTCATCACAGCCAATCTGTAAGCTTCCTTCTCAAGAAGCTTTAGCCTTTTCACCAACAATTTTTGAGCCTGGATGCATCTCTCCAAATCAACACCAGTTCCCCAAAGCTCCATGTCAGCAAGAACGTTCACCTAACAGAAGTGTTAAAATAAGCATCAAATATTCCAAGCACATAACCTGTTGAGATCCCACATCAGCAAGGTATAAGAGTAAAGGGTAAAGCAATCCTTATAATGACTTTTGCAATCATCTCCCCTGTAACTAACTTTAATGGTTGAGTGGGCCCAATATGTTCCCAATTCTAATATAATCGTTTAAATTAATTGTGCATATAAAATTATATAGTAAACACTAACAAGAAAATAATTTATCATGCAATAACACAAGTATTTGTATTTTAGTAGTAAGAAACTAAGAACCATCAAAATCATTTTCTATATGGAATTACTTAGGTTGTAGGTGTTAAGTCTTACAGAGTGTCACCTGATCCTTTTACAATATGTCACCAAAAAATATGATTTACTTTGGGACATATGGCATGTTACAAATAAAACCTTTGAATAAAATAAATCAAACAATATAAATTAAGATTGGGACAATTTTTTTGGAGTATATGGTAAATTCGTGGAAGGGAAAGAGATGAAAGAAAAATCCATATTAAGAGAATTACAATATACTAATGGGTACAAATAAAACCTTGAACACTATCCCTATTTATATTAATTATGATCATATATAATTAAGGAAATAAATCATAATAATAAATAAAAATATTAAAACTAGTCCTAAGGTATATTGTGGAAGTGCTAGATATTGTGAGGAGCTTCCAGTGTATGAAACCACTCGTGTCAGCGCTAACCGTGCCACTGCTAGTTGCCTTATAGTGTAGAAACAAACATTTCGTGGTTTGATTAAGTATGTAAGATTATTGATTAAATAAAATGATCACTGGTTATAGCTTGAATGATAGAAACAAGAGGTTTTGTAAAACACACGGTAAAGGGAAAGCCAGATCTAATACAACACTATACAAGCTTTTTGCTTCCTCTCTTTATATTATTTTTCTTCTCTGGTAATTAGTAACAGTGATAAGCTATGTCTTCAGGTAGATTCATCAATTGTCTTCCAACAAATCAAGCATTAACTAATTGTGATTAAGACAATGATCGACAGTTTTATAATATTTTCTTCGGTATCTAACATAAGAAAAAACATTCAGGTTATTTGGTTTTTACTATAAGTGTTGACCAATTTCATTATTTTATCATTATTTTTATTAAATATAATAAAAGTAAATTTGATGATTAAATTAACTTTCTAAATGACTTTAAGAAAATTAAATAAGTTAATAAGTGTAAAGAATTATTTTTTTTATATTAAAAATTGGAAGGGAGTAACTTATTAGAATAGTGAAGATCTTTAAATAACCAAAGCATAATGCTGATTATGGTTTTTTCTTTTTTTGCTGGCTTGTGATTTATAAAAAGGAGTGCAAGTGTATGGGATTTCTTCTCCATTAGTTAGTAATCCATCAACAGATGATGTATTAGGCAAATCTTATAATAGGATAATTACTATATAATTTTTAATATAATATTGGCCTTAGCCACTTCATTTTTTTAAAATCTTAATGATATGCATACAAAAAATTCATCAAGAAATCTAAATTTTATTTTAATATTTTTTACGTCTCAAGTCAATTAATTCTCTGTTATCAGTCCCATAAACAAATGAAAAATAGCTGGAAATAAAACAAATGAAGGAGATAAAACAAATGTGTTGAGTAAACATATTTGACTACAAAGGCCATGTAAAAATACTGGAAATAAAACAAATGAAAAATAGATCCATGCAATGATGAAGGAGATTAACCTGTTTATGATTTAGAGCTAGACAATAAAGAGCAGAACCCACAAGATCTTTCCCAGAGAGGATAGCAGCAACAGCTCCAATAGTAAAGCCCAAGCTAATGTAGTTGTACTGAAATACAACCATATGCAACTTTCAAAATTAAGGTACTACCAAACTTGTGACTGAAAAATAATTAAAGACCAAAGACTTTGATTTGAACAACATAACAATTTTCTTGTGAAACCTGAAAATGACCGATCAATTAAGATCAAATACGGGTTTAGCAAAAGCATGGCAATGTGCCATGCTAAGTTACTTTAGTGGCTCCTAGAAGGTTGATTGTAATAAGCAATAACAAAGTACAAGACAGCTGGAAAGAATATCAGGGCATCAGATGATAGCACTATCCAGCTCATGATTAGTTTTCTGCAAAAACATGCCACAGTTAAATATATTAATAATAATAGAGAAGTTAAAATACTCACTACTCAGTAACAAAATTGTATATTTAATCCTACAAGATAGGACTCATGACCTCTAGAAGTGAAAAGTGAAACAGAGTCGGGGTGGAAGAAAGAAAAAGCCCATAAAGGAAATTCTGGTAAGCGGTAAGAGGCGAGTAGTTAAGTCCCCAATAGCTCAAATTGTTGCGGGTGCTGTTCCTGTACCATTCTTTAATTGGAAGGTTGATGGTGATCTCCATCCAATGCCTTTGTGCCTTATAGTCTCCAACCTTTGGAGGCTTGGCAGCACCTGAGTAGAGATGCAGTGACACAGCCACACACACCAACAACGCAAACAACCCAACAATGATGAATGTAGCAGCTGTTCCTTTCGAAACCAGCCACCACCAATAATCATCATCAACATCACTTGTAGTGTCCTTCACCTTCTTTCCCTTCCCCATTTCAATAAATTCAGCTCAGGTCCATTCACTGGGTTGATTCCTTAAACTAAATGAAAAATTAAAAAGGAAAAGATCCATCAGCCATTGTATATCCAAGTCAAACTATTCTTCTACAGTCCAATCAATAGCCAATATATACAGGCATATATAAGTGTATAAGTGTATAACTGCTCTAACTCCAAATGATACCCGGTTTTAAAACTTAGCAACTAAGCCTTCCAGATCATGCCACCCAAGCCTCTCACAAAAAACTGAAACCATAGATGCAAACCTAACAACATTTTCTTGCAAGGCTTGAAGCATTCCCCTGGCAACTTTAAATGATTCACAAACCTCGCTAACAGGAGTTTCCTTTATAAAATCACGTTTATTCATAAAATGAGCTCTAATGAAATTCCAGGTATTAAATGGAGAAGGAAAAAGATAGATTTAGATGGAACACAAAAGAATAACAATACTCTACACATGAGATGTCAGTCAAAAAACACTAAATTCCAAAGCAATTCATAATTGAGCAGTAAAATCCTAATCCAATGGAATCTTCAAGAAATAGAGGAAATTAATGTGTGAACAAGTTACCTAGTTGTGTCGTTATCGGGGTTATGGCTAATGACGATGGTGTAGTCACTGGAGGATGGATAAGAGAGGCAAGACATCACCAACACCAGAAAATGCAAATCAAAATAAATACCAAACCCTAAGGAAGGAAATGGAAAAGAACCTCGACGTCTTCGGAGGAAGCTGCGGAAGCAGAGGAAAAGGGAAGAAGGAGCGACGTCAGGATCGAGAGTGAGGAAGAGGAAGAGTGTGAGGGTGAAGAATCTGAGAGCCATGACAAAGAGCAATGCAATGAACCAGTTCTGCTGCCAGGTCGGGAATTCGCGGGAGAAAATGAAGACACCTTGCGCGTTAGATCAGAGAAAATTAAAGAAGTAGGGAGATGATTGGGGAAGGAAGATGCGTAAGAAGGAACAGAAAAGAAGAAGCGGTGCTGATTTGGGGGGAAGGGTTTACGAGTTAATGGAATGAGAAATTAGGAAATTAGAGTGGGAACCATTATTGATTTTGGACTTTCACGTGTCAAAAATTTTAATTTTAATGCGTTAAAATTTAGGGTTTTTAGGCCATATTTTTCTCTATTGCCGTAGGCACACTTTCACTAAATCACGTTACAACTGTGGCCTATATATATATACATAAGGCAACAGTTAATAAAATGTTGTTTAAAATTTTTATAGTTAATAAACCGTGGTCTATTATAAAATAGGCCGTAGTTTTATGTAAGTTTTTTTAAAATTTGGTATTTAAACTTATCAATAGCCACAAAAGTATAAAATGTGGTCTTTAGGTTGTTTATGTCACATTTTTTAGCTGTGAGTTAGTTTGGTGTGGCCTAAACTACAAAATGTTGTAGCAGTAAATAGAATAATTCCAGGGACAAAGATATCTTTAACATGTGTAAAATACTTAACAGATAACTAGATCTTTTTTTATGTAAGTGTTAAAAGAAATTCCAATGTCGAGAAAAAGTTTTGTTAGAAAAATACAAAACTCTTCTCCACAAATTTTATACTTAGAAAGATTGTTTTTTTAACTATCAAGCCAAAAATAGTTTTGAATTTTCAAAAATAAGACAATTGAATGGGGAAGTAAGGATGCTAGATTGAAATCTTATTTTCGTCGCTTGAGTCAATGCGAGTCAAATCAATATGTTGGTGTGGCAAAAAAGTAGGGGAATATAAATCAAAATATAAAAAAGAAAAAGAAAAACAGGATAACGATTTAGTTTAATAATATGATGACTAAGTAAGCAATATACTCACAAAATAAATGTATATACCAGGAGAACTTATTCCATCCCCCTCCCCCCAACATTTATTCAAATAATTAATGGACAAATTATGGAGATATAAAAATATAATATTATATTTATTAATTAATTGAGATAAATAATTTAAACATGTAATATGTATTAGATTTTCTTAAGAAGAAGCATGAAGCTTATACTTTTTTTTATAGTTTATTGAAATAACTGTTATAAAAATATTTACACTAATTTATTTTAATAATCAATATAAAAAATATTTTTTATATTGGTTAGTAAAATAACTTATATATGGAATATTATTTATTTTTAACATTTAATTTATCAATTATTTTAACAATTTGTATAAAAATATTTTGTTATATTAGTTACTAAAATAAATGATATAAAAATATAAAAAATTATTTTTACACTAGTTATATTAAACAACCAATATAAAAAGATTATAAAAACATAAATTGCCCCGTATTGATAATAAATCTGACATATATATAGTGACTATTGTTTAGATTATAACCTGTATAATAATTTTTCTAAATAATAAGAATATAAGATTATTGGAACAAAGTTAGCAAGATCTATATCCTTTATATTTATACATACAGAGGATATTTGTAATGAGAAATTTTTTTTAGGTTAAAGTAAGAGATAAATCTAGGCTATATAATCATATATAAGTAACTGTGATTAAAAATTTTTTAAAGTTACATGATTAATATATTTTAATTTTAATTATTCATAATAAGATTTAATGACTCAGATTTATTTCTCACCTAAAAAAGTATTTCTTATTTATTTATATATATATATATATAAGTAATTTTATTCTATTGTAATTATGAAATCTAAATGATTATGTTGTAATTAGTTTTGTTCTTTATTACCTCTTTTTAACTTTCTAAACTTTTGTACATATAAAGGGATTTGTGTAGATCATTCTCATGAGCTAATATTTAATATTTTTTAATATATTCTTAATTTTCCTGCATGTTTTCTGTTTTTTTTATGTTATAGTCAAAGTTCTGAGTCTTTAAAGTTTTGCTATTTCAACCATGGCCTCTGACGACTTGGCCACCACAGCAAATCCATGACAAGACCCCACTTCACCTTATTATCTTCACCTATCATAAAAACCCTTCCTATATTTTAGTATCATCTATGGTCAAGGTCTATCTGTATGATCCTTATCTCTAAAAATAGGCTTGGATTTGTTGTTCGATCACACCACCTGCTCCTATGAATTCCTATTTTCCAGCTTCAGAACATGCCAATACTGTTTGTTTCTTGGCTCCTCCGTGCAGTTTGACCTTAGATCAGTCAAAGCCTCAGAGATTTGGGCAGATCTCAAGGATTGTTTCTCGTAAGGTGACATACTTGCATAGTCGATCTAGATTATCTATTTTTTCTTTTAAACAAGGTGCAATATTTGTCAAAAATTATACCGATGCATATCAAATCATCAACTTTCTCAGGGGGTTGAATGAATCATACTCAGTTGCGTGAAGTCTCAAATAATGCTTATGGACCCATTTCCATCTCTTAATCATGTATCATCTCCGGTCACTCAATAAGAACCAAAATTGTTCGGCGAAATGACAAAACCGGAAGTCATGGCTAGAACTATCACAATGGCTATGGAATGACAGAGGTATAGGTTCAAGTGATAATGGACCAAGTCGCGGAAACAACCAGAGATCTAACAAGAGAAAAAGCAGTAGTAATAAGTTGTGCATATATTGTGGAAAAACTGGTCATATATAGAAAACATGGAAGTTTAAAAACCAAAATCTCATACTACTGCATCCTAAACGAGTAGTCAAGTAGCTAGACTTAACGTTCAAACTTCTTTGCTTGGATTTTAGACATTGGGGTAACAAATCACATTTGCTCCTCCTTGTATAAAATCAAACTCATACAAACTATTTATTTCGTAATTAGTTACAAAAAAAATTAATAGTTGATATTAATTTTTTATACCACTTAAAGTAATCAAAACTTTATTAAACTAATGAATTATTTTAAATTTTTTAATTAAATCATAGTTTAATTGACCCAATGGTTAACTTAACAACCATGTGAAATCATATTATTCAGAAAAAGTTATCCTTACTTACACATACTTGATTGATGGTGTTCTGTACATAACAACATTTGCCTTCAACTTGATCTCTGTATCTAATATTAGCTAAATTTGTTTCTTGTATTCTTTCTTTTCTATATGTTCCAACGTTTGAGCGATCCAACAACGAATTCCACTTTTATATTTGCTATAATAGTTCAAGGTCTCCCTAAAATTGTAGGTGCTGATAGCACACTGTTGCATGAATATTTTAAATATAGGTCCCTTGGGAAGGTTTATAATATTATTGTTCCTATGGATTTGTGTGTTTAATTGAGCAAGGAGTAGACTTGTAAAAAACAAATCTATATTCATTGGTATGTGTATATCCATATTTACTAAATAAATGAGTATAAACATTATACTATTTGTTTTGCGGGTATTCACATTTTGCAAATATTTGTTTGTTATCAAATATATTAAGACTTTTTGTTATTTTATAATAAGTAATTTTTATTTAATATTAATTCATGATAATATTTTTAATGTATTAAGTCCAAATTGTATTACACAATAGTAATTTATAGTATTTCATACTAAAATAGTATTATATTTAATACATTATATGTTACTTTCTTTTTTGTTATAATTTTTAAAAATATTGATAGACACCTATGGATACCCGCGGGCAAGGGGATGGATGTCATAATAAACGAGTCTATCCATGGCCAGCCCTATTTACGTCCTTATGTGTGAGGGACAGGATTTCTTACATGGTGGCCAGGATTGAATCTCGGTTCTTGCTTAGGATGAATAAGATAATGACGACTCTATGTCACGACAATGGGGATCTGTATGGTTTATAAGATGGTTGAAGGATTTTTGTATTGATGTTATGGATAGGTTTTGGTTACACTGTAGAGGGTGGAGTTGGAGATTGAGTTGGTTAATTACAAATAAGGTCATACACCATGTAACACCCTCGGTTAGATAAGACAACCCATTCTATAGGATCATCCTATTTAACTGAGAGGTCACAAGTTTTCATAAAAAGTGAATATTTTTTTTTTAAACAAATAGATGGCATATCAGTGGAAGCAAATTGTATGTAATTTACATAGTCATTCACAAACTTACAAATAAATGTACTCATAACAGAATGAGGCACGTAGGCACCATTAAATATTAATACAGTCATCCATAAATATTTAACTACATATATTCTATTTAAGGAGTGTTCTCATTTGGTTCAGCATATTGCGGTTCCTAATTCCTCTGAAAATTGTCAACAGTAAGGGTGAGTATAACCCAATACCCTGTAGGTTACCCGGTGCGGACATAATCCAGTTAACAAGTAATAACATGTAATCATACAATTCACATTTCTAAGATTATAACAATCAAATATGTCATCAGGGAATGCATGAGTTTGTTTCATTATGATATTTCTTGATTACGTCTCATGATGCATGTGGGCCCAAGAAATTATTTCTTCTTCTCTTTCTATGGAATATCACCATTCCAATCATCTAGAGCGATCAGGGTCCGCCCAAGCTCTGGTACAAATGAACTCATTGGTTCTCATCATTGATTTATATATATATATATATATATATATATATATATATATATATTTTTTTTTTGAGACTTGGATCCCTACGATCATAGTTACACTCCGTCATTTAGTCAAAGTACACCAGAATTATTCGTCTCACCCGGCTATCAGGGCGCGACTCTGATGCCATTGGGTTGCCGTTCCAGTTGTACTCCCAAGATTCTTCATGGAGATCGAACGTGAGTGTCCTCCACTGTACCAAGTGTATGCTCTAGAGGTTTTTCTTCTTCAAAACTATTTTCATGATGCGAAATGTATTCTCTTTCATCTTTTGAGTCATGGGTATTTATGTGATTCCAGCCTCATCATATTCGTTCACAAGCTTTTGATTTAATGGATCAAACGTTGCAAGTCATTTTGATAAAATATATCATTTATAACTTAGTTGAAATTATACTTTGTATAAATAATAAAATACAATTCATATTTATTTACTCATAGTTAATAAAATAAGATATTTATAACAATAATACTAATTATAATAATAGGAATAACAATAATAAAAATAATAATGTAAATAATAATAATAATATTAATAGTAGTAATAGGAAAAGACTAATAATGATTTTTTTATAACATTTTAATAATTCAATAAGGAGTATAGAAGGAATTCTGAATGAAAAATCCAAGTATAAAACGTTAAGACTGCTTTTCCAAGGAGAAGGAGTTAAATACCGAGTGACAAATAGGTTTTTCCGAGTGAAATCAATTAAATCCCGAGTGAAATATAATTATCCGAGTAAAAGAAATCTGTTTCCGAGTGAAAAATGAATTTTTCGAGTAGAAATAGATTGGTACTGAGTATAATGAGTTTTCCGATTAAAGCACAAGTTATGTCCGAGTGAAAATGTTGATAACCAAACTTTCTGAGTAAAACTTGGATAAATAACGAGTGCAAAAGTTAAGATTCCGAGTGAAAACAAGCAGGATTTCCAATAAAATCGAACTGAGAGGATTTTCTGAATAAAACAATCCTGGATCCGAGTGAAATCAATTTGAAGGAGTTTTCTCAGTGAAGTTAAAACATTTTTTTTTTGAGTAAATCATAATGAAGAAAGAGCTCTCTGAGTGAAATAATTATTTTCTGAGTAAATTCTGATTAAAAAGAGATTTTATGTGTGAAAAGATTATAAATCTGAGTAGAATCATACTGATGAAGTTTTCTGAGTTAAATAAGATATTTCTCGAGTAAAAATCAAACTGGGTAAGTTTTCTTGAGTGAAATAACTGATTTTCCGAGTGAAATCAAAAATGAATAAGTTTTTAGTGGAATAACTGTTTTATGAGTGAAATAAGATATATTCTAGTTCAAATATATATATATAGTTCCAAATGAAATCAATTGAAAAGAGCTTTCTAAGTGAAATACTGATTTCTGAATGAAATCAACTTGAAAAGATGTTTTTCGAGTGAAATTAAGGTGTTTATCAAATGAAATATAGTTCTGTTTGAAAATTTAAATAAGAAACTTGTATTCTTCAGATAACCAATCGGATTATTATATAACTGGTCGAATCACTGTAATTTCTGAGTGAATTTGTGTATTCTTTAACTGCTTTGGTTGATTAGTACAATACCGAGCTTAATATCATAATATCCGATGTCAGTTCATAACTTTTCACTGGAGTCCTCATAAATACCCATGATACTTTAATATTTTTACAGTCCAGCATCAAACATATACACATTCATTCATATTAATCAATAAAATCAACATATTCACTAAATTCTCATGGTCAATAATAAACAACGCTGTAATTAAACATGTTCAATACATTATATATACAAATATAACAAACAATTAAAACATTTAAATCACAACAAAACCAGATCTGTCCTGGAAAAGTGAGGACCCAAGGTACCTTAACCCTTTCCTTTCACTCAGATTTCCCCAGAATACCTGAGAATATACCCCCTTACCTCAATGAAGTTCCTGGATGGAAAGAAAGAGGTTCCCTTCACTGTCCTGCTTCAAATCCGAGTGAGAGAGGAAAGAAATTGAGAGAGAGAGCTTGCAGGAAGAGGAAATGATAACAGAAGTATGTCTGTGGTTATATTTCATGTATGTGTGTTCTTAGAGACATAGTACTGGGCTAAATAATGAGAGTTAGTGGGAAACTAAGTGGAAACATTGGTTGGAGAATTAGGTGGAATAATGGAGCCTTTTTGACTCCTTTCACAGTCAGCTTTGCATTTGATTGGAATAAAATATATAAAGATATTATAATGGATGCAATTTTCTCCTGTGATTGGTTCGTTGTGCCAATTATTCTTGGTTTTATATGATTAAGTGGGCTGATCACTAGCTGAAGTGGAAATTAAAAAAAAATGTTCAGTGCTGGAAAAGAGGTCGGTATTGGGTGTGTGAGGGCGGAGTGCAGTGTGAGGCGGTATGGAGTGTTAGAGCGTTATTGAATGTGAGGCGGTATGGAGTGTTAGGGCGGTGTGGAATGTGAGGCGGTATGGAGTGTTAGGGCGTTATTGAATATGAGGCGGTATGGAGTGTTAGGGCGGTGTGGAATGTGAGGCAGTATGGAGTGTTAGGGCGTTATTGAATGTGAGGCGGTATGGAGTGTTAGGGCGGTGTGGAATGTGAGGCGGTATGGAGTGAAGAAGGCGGTGTTGAGTGTGAGAGCGGTGTGGAGTGTGAGGGACAACGCCCATGGAAGAAGATGAAGAGGTCGGATTTGGTGAACACCGGCTAAGGGTCATCCGGTATACACACATGTTCTAAGGACGGTTAACTTCCTAATAGTCAACCGGAGTGAAGTTCTTATCCGGTCTGCATCATGCTGGGTCCTTTCTTTCTTTCATTAGCATTCCGATGTGAGATAGAGGACATCGGGTGGTTCCTGACATCGGATCGCTCAAGCGAAATCCTACTCGCTTGAGTGAGTCATGCTATCCTCGCTTGGGCAAAGTGAGGAAAAGACTATCAGGGTCGAGTGCGCTTGAGCGTAGCTTGCTCGCTTGAGCGAAGTAGAAAATATTCATCAGGGGTCCTTCTTGCTCAAGCGGAATCCGACTCGCTTGAGCGAGTCATCCAGTTCTCGCTCGGAATTCCTCTGAAACCGACTCAAGTACTTGATTTCTCACTCGGTTTCTGTCACTCGGCTAAATGTTTCTTAAACCGACTTAACATCAAATCACTTTTCACTCAGGATTTCATAACACCCTTCTCATTCGGAAGTGGTATCCCTGTTTACTCGGTTTATATTTATAGTTTCCACTCAGAATAATTATAACATCCTTCATTCAGAAATCAACACTTTCTCCACTCGGTCCACTTATATTTCTCCCTCGGTTTGAACCAAATTTTTCAACTACAATTTCAATTGAAGCCTATTAAGGTCATTACCTCTCGGAAAAGACACACACGTATGAGCCTCACCCGGATTTGGTCCAGTAGAGTACCTCTCACTCGGAAGAGGAGTCATACTCATAGACTTACTCGGAAATGGCCCTGCCAACTGCAATTCACTCGGAATGGATTCCCTAATACCATTTTCCGCTCGGTATCTACTCAATTAGCATTATTCATTCATCACCACTCATATTCAAGCCAAGTAATGCTTTAACCATACAATATATATATATATATATATATATATATATATATATATATATAACACCACTCGGAATCCTTAACTTAATCACTATTTCATCCATCAATACTTCCCAAATAATTTTCAACAACACATTCCAGTCGGTATGAAGCATCAAATCAACATAAAATACTTACAGGTATTCATTCACTCGGAACTTCACATTATTCACTTGGGGTTCTCATTCAGACCTAATAAATTCTTGCCTACTTAGAACCATTCAAACTCTACATCACTTGGAGGGTTTCATTCACTCGGATTTATTTCATACTTAACCACTCGAAATACAGGGTTGCATTTTTCACTCGGACTAGTTACTTCTTAATCAATCAGTATTTACCACTCAAGCATTTAAGTCCTTACATTCAGGTTTACTCGGTTTTTCATCTCTTAGCAACACAGACTATTCTTCCTCACAATACATTTCATTTAGAATCCTTTAAGGTCTTTCACCACTCGGAAAAAGAGTAACAGACGTAAGCCTCACTCAAAAAAATGACTCCAAGCCTTATATATATATTCTACTCGGAATGTTATCCCTTCCTTACTAGGGAGATCCTGACTTGGAAAAACTCACTCGGATTGCACTCGGGTATATCCTTGACTAAGTCCCTTTACTCGAAATACTGTAATCAGGGAAGTTTCATTCGGAAAAAATAACATTTGGCATGGTTTGACTCGGAATTTTCACTCAGAAGCGATTCTCTTGAACACATTTCACTTCATTTGTCTCTGAGATCAAGATTTCACTCGGTAGTAACCTTCTCGGTCATATATTACTCGGATAACATAACCTTACACTCGGAATTTCATCCTTCAGTTGGACTTGCTAATCCTTCACTCAGAATTTCACTCTGTCACTCGGATCAGAGCCTTTTTCACTCAGAATGTCACTCTGTCACTCGGATCAGAGCCTTTTTCACTCAGAATTTGAATAATAACCTCAAAGGTCTGTATAAATTCCATAATTATACCCAAAAATAGAATTTTTGGAGTATTACTGACCCTATACAAGGTATTTACTCACTTATTCTTACTTACTGACCTTCCACACTTCAAAATTTACCAAATAAAACTGCTACTAAAAACAGGGATGTTACACACCAAGTCTCAACATGGTGTTTGTAATGTTCATGAATGTGTATACTACCAAGAAAGTTCAAGATTTGCAAAATAGGAAGATGAGGCGAGTTGGGAAGTTCTTTTCATGCACAAAGTTACGGTTAAAGAGGAACCAATGAAAGGTCGAGAGTGCTCCCTTGGCAACTGACATTTATTTGAAAAATATAGGGACGTTGAGGCTCTCTCTAAAGTTAAGGATAATGTATGTGAATACTTGTTTGTTGTTAAAGTTGTTTTTTAGTTCTTTGCTTGATGTGATCAATGTTGTTAAGAGTGTTGGTAGGATTATCAATGCTAAAGCTATATAATGTGCATGTGTGATTGGCTTAGGTGAAAAGCTATAACTGGCTTGCTAGCCTTATTTTTCAATTCCTGCCCAATGTGAATTTTTTAGCATGTTCATAGTGAACCTATTAGTTCTTTCCTATCTGTCAAAATTTAAGCGTTATTTGACTATGTCTAAGGAGCAAATAACTACACTTTTGAAGATGGTTTGTTTCTTCCTTGTGAATCTCATTCTCTTAGGAGGATTGGTAGAATCATCATTATATATAGGGTATGATATTGGAGAGGGGAAATTGTTACTTGGATGAAGAAGATTGCAAGAGGACTGAATAATATATGAGTGCTTTGCTCCTATGCAGATCATGTCTCTCATCTCTTGCATTTCTGATCACAAGCACTTTCTTAGGTATAACTTATGATCATTTGGCACCTATTCCTTATATTAAAAGAAACATTTAAAAGTTTAGGAAGAATGACATGTTTTAGTTAGAGCATGAACAAAGTGAAGAAGATGATTAAAATAGAAAAATGAAGTTTTTTTATTTGAGGAAATTTATAAATTTCAGCCTAGAGACTAAGTTAATGTTTACCATATGTTTGGGACCTATTTGATGAGATTATGTGACTCGGCCTTTCAAAAGAGTCACCTCAACTCCTTTAACGATATGTGGCATACTATGCTAGAAGATAATGAACCATGTAACACTTAACTAGACGATGTTTCAATATAGGTCTGGCGACATCGAGTAACTTGATGAACAAATGGATATGTTGGGGTTTATGATGTCATTTTGGTAGTATAAGAACTAATTTGATTGATCATGAATAGATTGAGGATCTAAAATTAAGGTTTTACTAAAATAATAATAATAAATTATTGTTTTATCCAGTATTAGGGATAAGACTCGAGTTGGGATGTCGGTCCATCTCTTCATTATGATACTGTCAGATCTTGTTTGAGCCTACGTCTCGTAGATGGATCTGAAGGACCAACATCCTAGTGCATTCTTCAGTCATCACACCGACTTGATGGGCGAGATGTGGTGTAACCTGTAAAGACACTCTGATGCTCAAGTTAGTCCAGATACTTAATATTAGAGCATAAAATGTGGATTTAATGAACGTAACACCTTACCTTTGAGGCATGAATGAGATGCATTTATAGGGAGTGATGGTGAAAATGTCCTACATGTCGTGTCAATTAGAGTTGGGAAAATGGGTTGACACGCATTGACCTGCTCGAACTCATCGTAAAAAACATAGTGTGTGAGCCTTAAAAATAAATTCAAAATTAATAATTAGAAAAAAAACCGATAACAAAAAGACCTGAAAAAAATAGACTGAGCGCGGGTCGACCCACACAGGCCTGGGTGGCCTTAGTCTTTTTATAATTTTTTTTGGGAACTTGGGACTCTTATGTAATTTATTAGTTAATCTAGCATTATGAGAAATACTATTTATTAGTTGGTGTTTTTACAAGTAGGTTTTTTCAAGAAATATTTTTTATTTTATAGCACTTGTGTGTTAGTAACTTAGTAGCTAATGTTTCATTCATTTAAATTTTCAATTATGGTACAAAAACAAATATATCTTTTACAAGAAAATTTATTGAGTTTATAGCATTGTTTGTCTAGCAACAGTTAATTAATTTCAATAGTACAAAATTTTTTACAAATGTAGTTTTAAAAAAATTCTACTTAGTTGGTTCAATTTTTTATAATTCAATTTTTATAAATTAGTTTTTTAATAATTTCTTTTAAAAAAATAGGTCGTCCGATCAAGCTCGCAATCTATTGAGGGTCGAGCTAATGCCTCTAATGTCAAGGTATGAATTTATAGGGCCTTTTTTGGCCCAACCCTAAATAGTCCACAACCTGATAAAGTCCGATCGTTTAGGGTCACCCGCCTGAATTGCCAACTTTAGTGTCAATACGGACTTTACAAATCAAGGATAAAGTTGGCACACTTGCAAGCATTCTTGACACCTGCTGCAAGATAAGGGCCGATATGCTCTGTACTTACTCATGGTGCTTCCCTAACTTTAGTCATGGGCTATACCGGTAAAGATACGTGGATTGCCATGATGACTCCAGTTAGGGAATATGACATGGAGTGTTTTCCATGGGAAAAAACTAGTGTAGGTATTTCACGAGGTCTCACTTTGGTAAGATTGATGACTAGCTAGTTTAAGGTTGGTAAGGTCTGGTGTGGCCAACGATGAAACTTCTAACCATATCTTTGGGACCGGTATCAAACCCAAATCAATTACTACACCAAACTTTTCAAAGGTTATTGTTTAAAGGACTATGTGATTTAGAAAAGTTATTTTTCTTTTAAGGCATAAATACACATTTAGTCCTTTAAATTTCAAGTTTTTCATTATTAAGTTCTTTATGTGTTTTCTTTTTGTCAATTTGGTCATTTAAGTTACACAATATTTCCAACTTAGTCCAAATTTGTTAAATTGGCTCACGCCATTAAATTGATTTTCAATTTGGTCCTTTAAGTTACAACGTCTTCAACTTTCTCTTTTAAGTTACCATACATTTATCATCATTGGATGAATGGTCTAAAATCAATTGTTATAGTATATTGTTTCACTTCCTTTTTCACTCTCATCGTTCCACTTATTCATTCTTTTTCTTCTCCTCCCCTACCTCACCTTCACCACCTCTATGTACTCCACCCTTCACTTACTTTACCATCCCCCTATACCACTTTTCCATCTCCACTATAACCTGGTTCCTTCACCGACAACACCTCAATAAGAACAAGTAGCCATAGAAAATAATTCTCAACATTGAATAGAAAAATAAAATTATAAAGAAGTTAAGTTGTCCAAAGTTAAGGATCCAACCACTAAAAACTATGATTTCATTTTGGCATTTTATTGAATACCGTGAGTGCACCATGGAACTAGTTAGTGTAACTTTCCAAAACGTAAAATGTAACACCCCTATTTTTATTTTTATATTAAAATTTTGAAGGAATTAAATTATGGTTCTTTAGAACTTTTTAATCTACGTATTATTTATGATTTTTTGGAATTTTTTTTGGAATTTTGGAATTTTTTAATAAAAATAATATTTTTTTTAAATAATTTTAAATTCATACAAGTGACTTAAATTAAAAATATTTATAAGAAAGTGAATTTAAATTATAAGAAAATTTTCTAAAATCCGTTTCAAGTAGACTTATCTAAAAATTATCGGTTTGAGAAAAATCTTGATTTTTTCCAATCGTTTAAAAATTAGAAACGTATCAATAAATTTTTATTAACAGAAAATTTTAGATTTTTAAAATTTCAGCTTTATATTACTTATTATAAAATTAGTGAGGACTGATATAATATCGCTAAATTTTAAAAAGGACTCATTTTGAATATTTAAAATATACCGAGTGAAAGGTTACTATTTGGCTTAATAATTCTGCCAACAGTTACTATGCAAAACACTGTGCATGTACGAAATTTTCAAAGAATGCATAGTAACCTGGAATAAAAAATTCAAAAATGCATAGTACTTTTATATTAAAATAATGGAATGCATAGTAAAATTTTTTCCTATAAATACCGAAGGATTTCTTCTTTAGAATTCACAATTTCAGATTAAGTTTTCTTAATACAGTAGTGCTAGTGAGATAGTGGTGGAAGTGAGAGAGAGAAGAAAAGTTTTTGGAGAGAAGGTTCTGCCAAAATCCTAAGGTAAGAATACTTCTCTTTTATATTTTTTTAGATTATTTTTATATCGTTTTTAGAAATCTGTTATTATACTGAAAATAATATTATTTTAAGTTACTATTCTGCATAGTAAACACTATTTCAATAGTAAATTACTATTTTAATAGTAAATTACTATTCAAATAGTAAATTACTATTTACTGTTACTATTTACCGTTACTATTCACGTTTTACTATTTACCGTTACTATTCACGATTCACTATTCACTATTCACTATTCACTATTCACTATTCACTATTCAAAATTTACCATTTCTGTTTTAAGTAGTAATCTTAATCTTCGTCTTATGCTTATACTGAAATAAAATTGATATTAATATTTCTAGAAATCGGAGGCGCAAAGCAAATCTCTTTTTGGTAACGACTCAAGGTAAGGGGGAGTGAGATAAGAATTATAATATGAAAAGACATAAGAATAATGGGAGGAGTCCCCTACTCCTTTTAAATTTAATAATATTATTATTTTAAAAATATTAACTTTTTAACTTAACATTTTTAATAAATTTTAAATTAAATATCCGGTTTAACTAACTCTAACATACCTATGCAAAGACTTGGACCATTATGACCTATATGGACTGGATTATACCTATGCAAGGACTTGGACCATTATGACTCATATGGACTGAACTATACCTATGCAAGGACTGGATTATATGGACTTACATATACCTATGCGAGGAATTGACCAAAAGGACTAAAATTGATTATATTAATAATCATTAAATTTTGTATTATGATATGTATTAATGATATTTAATTGATTTGATTATGATTGATTGATTGATGATATTTAGTTATGATTGATATTATTTGATTTTGATTGATGATATTGTAATGTGGAGTTTGAGCATATAGCGAGCATGACGGAAAGCTAAAATTCAGTAAGAATTTCTTACCTTACTCTTTAAATTTTATTATCTTTTATTTCTTCTTAGAAATTATTTTTAACTTTATTTTCAATATTTAGAATAAAAAAAAAAATTAGTATTTATTTTAGAAAGAAAACATTTTATGAGAATTTATTTAATTAAATTTTGAGTTAAAGAAAAAAAAATTTTGTAATTTTAAGTATTTTTGGTTAATAATTATTCTCTTTTAATAAAACAAAATTTTTTTGAAAGAAAATTATTTTATCCAACTTAATAATTAAAAATATTTGGAAATAATTGAGATTTCTAAATTTGACTTTGTTAAGATTTAATTTGAGAAAGATTATGTAAAGTTTTATATGAGAAAGTTTTTAGATATTTAAGGCTTAGAAACTCAAATTTCAGTGAGATTCAAAAACTGTACCAAATTTATTTCTGTGGGACAGAAATTCAGAGAATCGAGAAAATGTACAGTTTATTGAAATAATGTTGTAAACCTTTAAGGGATTTAATAATTGAGTTTCTAAAAGCCTTAACCAACTCAATACGCGAGTAGTTCATGCATCATGAATCATTAAAGTGAAATGAAATAATATTGTCTGGGGACGGATTATAGAAACCGAGGATACATTAGAGGAGGCTTAATTACGAGCCTTGGGATGAGAGGGTGTGAAAGGGTGCTTCAGGGGACCTGGGGTAGCTCCCTAGTGTCGGGTACTTTCACAATAAAAACTTTCTCAATCTGACTAGTCTCTAAGTGTTTCCACACCAGTTGAGCTGTTCATATTATTATTATCCGGACTTATGGAACAGTGTAAACTCCTGGTTGGCCCAGTGCAAATTAAAATTTAAGGGCCCACATATATAAGTAAGTTATGATGAAGATATTGCATAACATTCATGCATTCATAATTGATTGTGTATGTGATTGTGATTGATATTATTATGTATTGGTTGTGAAAACCCTTTGTTGCTTATGTCTTATTCGGAAATATTATATTCTGTTTCTCACTCCTTTCTCCGTGTTTTTGTTTCACATGTTTTAAATTGATGGTTCAGAGGGAAGGATCGAAGAATATCGGCAGTAAATATAGCACGTTCTAGAAAGGGAGCTCGGTATGAATACCGTGGTCCAATGACTAAATAATGTTAATAAGTAACTGCTTCTGGGCCATGGAGTTTCCTCTCTTTCTTATAATGTTTAATATTTATTTTCTTCGGATGAATGTACAAATACTTTATAAAGTTTTTAATAATATTTGTGAGGTATTTCAGAAATAATGTATATAATTTATTCCGATAGTTTCTTTTTAACAATCATATCTTTAGTAAAAAAAAAAAAAAAATTACGAGTTTTTCTAGAATTTATTAAGGTGTAACAGAGGGTGTTACAAAGTGGTATCAGAGCAGTTAATCCAATAGGCCTGGGGAAAAGGTCTATCTTGCTTTGTCTGTAAACTCTGTATAGGTAGAATATCTGACTTGGTAATAACTGTGATTGATGTGACAAATCTCAGTTACTGTGAAACAGGAAACTAATGGCTGGAAACGATCTTGCTGGAGTTGTAGAACGCTTAATCAATGCAATGGGAGCACGTGAAGGTCAAGGTAATGATGCCTTGAGAAGACTGGACCTATTCGAAAAGCGCAATCCACCTCGTTTCAAGGGAGGATATAACCCTGATGGAGCACAAATCTGGATTCGAGAGATAGAGAAGATCTTTCGAGCATTGCAATGTAATGAAGCTGATAAGGTAGTCTTCGCTACTTATGCCTTATCTGAGGATGCCGAACATTGGTGGGATAGCATGCGTAAACAATTCGAAGTCAACGACGTGGAGATCACTTGGGACTATTTCAAGGATATGTTTCTGGAAAAATACTTTCCAGCTGATGTTAAAGAGAAAAGACAATTCGAATTCCTGTCGCTGACCCAAGGAAATATGACCGTTGGAGAGTACGCATCCAGGTTTGAAGAGCTATCTCGTTTTCATTCTCATTATAATGATGCTACTAATGAAAGAGATCGGTGTGCAAAGTTTGTAAATGGACTGCGGCCAGAAATTAAGGAAGCTATACGAATGCAGGAAATCCGTGAATTTTCTGTATTGGTAAATCGCTGCAGAATCTTTGAAGAAGACCATAAGGATAGAATGACCAAAAGTCGTGAGCCCATTCACAAGGCAGGAGAGATAAGAAGTGGAGGACCTCACCATCACCAAAGAAGAGATTTCAGAAGGAATAAGCCTTACCAAGCACCATTTCGCCGGTTTGGAGCAGCATCTGTTCCTAACAGACCCCAAGCTTCAACTGGAAGCTATTATCCAACATCTGCACCAAATTTTAAATGTTTTATCTGTGGAGGACCCCATTTGAAAAGGGATTGTCCTAAAAACACTTATGTTTGCTTTAAGTGTAACAAACCAGGTCATCACATCAAGGATTGCCCAGAGATGAAGAGAGAAAACCCTGAAGGTGCAAGTACAAGTATAAATACTCAAGGAGGCGCGCACAGTGCAGTCGGAAGGCCGAAAGCAAAAGGAAAGGTTTTTGCAATCACTGGAGAAGAAGCATCTCATGCTGATTCCATGGTAGAAGGTAAGTGTATCATTAATAAGATTTCTTTAACTGTTATGTATGACTCAGGTGCATCACATTCCTTTATTGCCAATGACTGTGTAGAAAAACTAAAATTACCTGTGATAGAACTTCCATTTGACTTATCTGTACATACTCCTGGAAACAATCCCATTGTCACTTCTAAAGCTTGTTGGAAATGCCCTATTGTCATAGATGGTAGGGACTTTAAGGCTAATCTTTTCTGTTTACCCCTTTCTGGCTTAGAAGTTATTATTGGGCTAGATTGGTTGTCTGACAATCATGTTCTAATAGATTGTCATAATAAAACCATAATGTTTAGAGAACCAGTGAATTTGAATCCTGAGGATTCGAGATTTCTAACCGCCAACCAAGTGAGTGCCTCTTTAAAAGGAGGGGCTCAAGGATTCATGCTATTGCTTTCAACGAAAGGAGAGCAAGAATCAAAAATCAAAAATCTGCCGGTTGTGTGTGAATTTCCTGACGTTTTTCCTGAAGATATCCCTGGTTTACCCCCAGAAAGAGATGTGGAATTTTCCATTGATCTAGTACCTGGAGTTGGACCCATTTCAATTGCACCATACCGAATGTCACCTCTAGAATTAGCAGAGTTGAAGAAACAACTTGAAGAGATGATAGAGAAGCAGTTTATACGACCCAGTGTATCCCCCTGGGGTGCACCAGTGTTGTTGGTTAAGAAGAAGGATGGTAGCATGAGGTTGTGTGTAGATTATCGACAACTGAACAAGGTGACAATCAAGAACAGATATCCTCTACCAAGGATTGACGACTTGATGGATCAGCTGCGTGGTGCCACGGTGTTCTCCAAAATTGATTTGAGGTCTGGATACCATCAAATAAGGGTGAAGAAAGAAGATGTATCGAAAACTGCTTTTAGAACACGCTATGGCCATTACGAATATCTAGTAATGCCTTTTGGTGTAACTAATGCACCAGCCGTATTCATGGATTACATGAATAGGATTTTTCATCCATATCTAGATAAATTTGTAGTGGTGTTCATTGATGATATATTAGTGTACTCTAAAAGCAGAGAAGAACATGTTGAACACTTGAAGGTTGTGTTAGAAATCCTGAAAAAGAAACAACTGTATGCAAAGTTGTCGAAGTGTGAATTCTGGTTGGAAGAAGTAAACTTTTTAGGACATGTAATTAGTCAAGGAGGAATAGCTGTAGACCCTTCCAAGGTGGAAGCAGTTTTAAAATGGGAGAGACCAACCACGATCACTGAGATTAGAAGTTTCTTGGGCTTGGCTGGATACTATAGGAGATTCATTGAAGGCTTTTCAAAGCTAGGATACCCATTGACCAAGTTAACACGGAAAGGACAACCTTTTGTGTGGACGACACAATGTGAGAATAGTTTCCAAGAGCTGAAAGATCGACTTACTTCTGCGCCAGTGTTAGTACTCCCCGATCCACATCGAAGTTTTGAAGTTTACTGTGATGCGTCTAAACAAGGACTAGGAAGTGTACTCATGCAAGACAAGAAGGTTGTAGCCTATGCGTCACGTCAATTAAGGCAACATGAGATTAACTACCCTACCCATGACTTAGAGTTAGCCGCTGTAGTTTTTGCCTTAAAGATTTGGAGGCATTATCTATATGGTGCAACATTCGATGTGTTTAGCGATCATAAGAGTCTCAAGTATTTATTTGATCAAAAGGAGTTAAACATGAGGCAACGGAGATGGATGGAGTTCTTAAAGGACTACGACTTTGAGTTGCAATACCATCCTGGAAAAGCGAACGTAGTAGCTGATGCTTTAAGTCGAAAGTCTCTACATGCATCCACAATGATGATTAAAGAGTTGGAATTAATAGAGAACTTCAGAGATCTTAACCTAGCAGTAAAGGTTAATGCTAACAGCTACAGATTAGGAGCGTTGCAAGTTACAAGTGAATTCCTGAGACAAGTTTTAGAGGCTCAACGAGAGGATGAATTACTGCAAGAGAAGAAAGAACTCTTGAAACAAGGAAAAGAAGTCGAGTTCAATGTGGGAAACGACCAATTATTGAGATATAAGGATCGAGTGTGTATCCCTGACAAAGAGGAGTTGAGGAAAGCAATTCTAGAAGAAGGCCATAAAAGTTATATGAGCATTCATCCCGGAGCTACTAAAATGTATCAAGATTTGAAGAAGTTATTTTGGTGGCCTGGAATGAAGAAAGCGGTGGCAGAGTATGTGGCTGCATGTCTAATTTGCCAGAAGGTTAAAGTGGAACATCAAAAACCCCCTGGAATGCTACAATCAATGGAAATACCAGAATGGAAATGGGATAGCATTACCATGGATTTTGTGACTTCTTTACCCAAAACTCCATTAGGACATGATTCGATATGGGTAATAGTTGATAGACTAACAAAGTCTGCCCACTTTATTCCCATCAACATTCGTTACTCTATGGAGAAGCTGGCAAAATTATACATCGAGGAGATTGTGAGATTGCATGGAATTCCTTCAAGTATCATTTCTGATCGGGACCCTCGTTTTACATCACAATTCTGGAAGAGCTTGCACAAGGCTTTGGGAACAAGACTACGTCTGAGTTCAGCATATCATCCTCAGACGGATGGACAATCAGAAAGAACAATCCAATCTCTAGAGGACTTGTTACGAGCTTGTGTGTTAGAGCATAAAGGAAGTTGGAATCAATTCTTACCATATGTGGAGTTTACCTACAACAACAGTTTCCATGCTAGCATTGGCATGGCACCTTTTGAAGCATTATATGGAAGAAAATGTAGGACCCCGCTATGTTGGTTTGAGACTGGTGAAAACTTGATGCTAGGACCAGAGTTGGTACAACAAACCACGGATAAAATCAAAATAGTTCAGGAAAAGATGAAGGCAACACAGAGCAGGCAGAAAAGTTACTATGACAAAAGAAGAAAGCCGCTCGAATTTCAAGAAGGCGATCATGTATTCTTGAAAGTCACACCTATGACTGGGGTCGGTCGGGCAATGAAATCTCGAAAACTAACCCCTAGATTTATCGGTCCATACCAAATAATTCATAAAGTTAGTCCCCTTGCCTACCAAATAGCATTACCACCTTTTCTTTCTAATATCCATAATGTTTTTCATGTGTCAAACTTGCGAAAGTATATATCTGATCCTACACATGTTATTGAACCTGATGTCATACAAGTTAAAGATAATCTTACATATGATGCACCACCTGTTAGAATAAGTGACAGAAGAATAAAACAATTAAGAGACAAGACAATTCCGCTTGTAAAGGTTATTTGGAGTGAAACGAGAGGAGAAGATGCTACATGGGAACTAGAAACTGAGATGAAAGAGTCTCATCCTCATTTGTTTTACTGATTAATGTAAATTTCGAGGACGAAATTTTCTAAGGGGAGTAGAGTTGTAACACCCCTATTTTTATTTTTATATTAAAATTTTGAAGGAATTAAATTATGGTTCTTTAGAACTTTTTAATCTACGTATTATTTATGATTTTTTGGAATTTTTTTTGGAATTTTGGAATTTTTTAATAAAAATAATATTTTTTTTAAATAATTTTAAATTCATACAAGTGACTTAAATTAAAAATATTTATAAGAAAGTGAATTTAAATTATAAGAAAATTTTCTAAAATCCGTTTCAAGTAGACTTATCTAAAAATTATCGGTTTGAGAAAAATCTTGATTTTTTCCAATCGTTTAAAAATTAGAAACGTATCAATAAATTTTTATTAACAGAAAATTTTAGATTTTTAAAATTTCAGCTTTATATTACTTATTATAAAATTAGTGAGGACTGATATAATATCGCTAAATTTTAAAAAGGACTCATTTTGAATATTTAAAATATACCGAGTGAAAGGTTACTATTTGGCTTAATAATTCTGCCGACAGTTACTATGCAAAACACTGTGCATGTACGAAATTTTCAAAGAATGCATAGTAACCTGGAATAAAAAATTCAAAAATGCATAGTACTTTTATATTAAAATAATGGAATGCATAGTAAAATTTTTTCCTATAAATACCGAAGGATTTCTTCTTTAGAATTCACAATTTCAGATTAAGTTTTCTTAATACAGTAGTGCTAGTGAGATAGTGGTGAAAGTGAGAGAGAGAAGAAAAGTTTTTGGAGAGAAGGTTCTGCCAAAATCCTAAGGTAAGAATACTTCTCTTTTATATTTTTTTAGATTATTTTTATATCGTTTTTAGAAATCTGTTATTATACTGAAAATAATATTATTTTAAGTTACTATTCTGCATAGTAAACACTATTTCAATAGTAAATTACTATTTTAATAGTAAATTACTATTCAAATAGTAAATTACTATTTACTGTTACTATTTACCGTTACTATTCACGTTTTACTATTTACCGTTACTATTCACGATTCACTATTCACTATTCACTATTCACTATTCACTATTCAAAATTTACCATTTCTGTTTTAAGTAGTAATCTTAATCTTCGTCTTATGCTTATACTGAAATAAAATTGATATTAATATTTCTAGAAATCGGAGGCGCAAAGCAAATCTCTTTTTGGTAACGACTCAAGGTAAGGGGGAGTGAGATAAGAATTATAATATGAAAAGACATAAGAATAATGGGAGGAGTCCCCTACTCCTTTTAAATTTAATAATATTATTATTTTAAAAATATTAACTTTTTAACTTAACATTTTTAATAAATTTTAAATTAAATATCCGGTTTAACTAACTCTAACATACCTATGCAAAGACTTGGACCATTATGACCTATATGGACTGGATTATACCTATGCAAGGACTTGGACCATTATGACTCATATGGACTGAACTATACCTATGCAAGGACTGGATTATATGGACTTACATATACCTATGCGAGGAATTGACCAAAAGGACTAAAATTGATTATATTAATAATCATTAAATTTTGTATTATGATATGTATTAATGATATTTAATTGATTTGATTATGATTGATTGATTGATGATATTTAGTTATGATTGATATTATTTGATTTTGATTGATGATATTGTAATGTGGAGTTTGAGCATATAGCGAGCATGACGGAAAGCTAAAATTCAGTAAGAATTTCTTACCTTACTCTTTAAATTTTATTATCTTTTATTTCTTCTTAGAAATTATTTTTAACTTTATTTTCAATATTTAGAATAAAAAAAAAATTAGTATTTATTTTAGAAAGAAAACATTTTATGAGAATTTATTTAATTAAATTTTGAGTTAAAGAAAAAAAAATTTTGTAATTTTAAGTATTTTTGGTTAATAATTATTCTCTTTTAATAAAACAAAATTTTTTTGAAAGAAAATTATTTTATCCAACTTAATAATTAAAAATATTTGGAAATAATTGAGATTTCTAAATTTGACTTTGTTAAGATTTAATTTGAGAAAGATTATGTAAAGTTTTATATGAGAAAGTTTTTAGATATTTAAGGCTTAGAAACTCAAATTTCAGTGAGATTCAAAAACTGTACCAAATTTATTTCTGTGGGACAGAAATTCAGAGAATCGAGAAAATGTACAGTTTATTGAAATAATGTTGTAAACCTTTAAGGGATTTAATAATTGAGTTTCTAAAAGCCTTAACCAACTCAATACGCGAGTAGTTCATGCATCATGAATCATTAAAGTGAAATGAAATAATATTGTCTGGGGACGGATTATAGAAACCGAGGATACATTAGAGGAGGCTTAATTACGAGCCTTGGGATGAGAGGGTGTGAAAGGGTGCTTCAGGGGACCTGGGGTAGCTCCCTAGTGTCGGGTACTTTCACAATAAAAACTTTCTCAATCTGACTAGTCTCTAAGTGTTTCCACACCAGTTGAGCTGTTCATATTATTATTATCCGGACTTATGGAACAGTGTAAACTCCTGGTTGGCCCAGTGCAAATTAAAATTTAAGGGCCCACATATATAAGTAAGTTATGATGAAGATATTGCATAACATTCATGCATTCATAATTGATTGTGTATGTGATTGTGATTGATATTATTATGTATTGGTTGTGAAAACCCTTTGTTGCTTATGTCTTATTCGGAAATATTATATTCTGTTTCTCACTCCTTTCTCCGTGTTTTTGTTTCACATGTTTTAAATTGATGGTTCAGAGGGAAGGATCGAAGAATATCGGCAGTAAATATAGCACGTTCTAGAAAGGGAGCTCGGTATGAATACCGTGGTCCAATGACTAAATAATGTTAATAAGTAACTGCTTCTGGGCCATGGAGTTTCCTCTCTTTCTTATAATGTTTAATATTTATTTTCTTCGGATGAATGTACAAATACTTTATAAAGTTTTTAATAATATTTGTGAGGTATTTCAGAAATAATGTATATAATTTATTCCGATAGTTTCTTTTTAACAATCATATCTTTAGTAAAAAAAAAAAAAAATTACGAGTTTTTCTAGAATTTATTAAGGTGTAACAGAGGGTGTTACATAAAACAAACAAGAAATATTAGAGAATGGAGCTTTATACTTGTCTTATTGCCAGTAGAGGGTGGTAGCGTGCAATGGCAAAGGATAATGTTGTGCAAACTAGGCATGGTGGTCACAACGGTGGCTCGTGGAAAACATGGGGTTTCTAATCTAACTATGGACTTTGATATGTTTGCAATTGGAGGTAACAATGATTTTGATTGTTAATGGCGATTTTGATTTAGGGGTTCACGATGATGAAGATGTTATATTGATGTATGATTGAGAAAATGAAGGGTGAGGGTGAATGTGAATGTGGTGTACGTGTGGAGGTTACAAAGGTAAAGGAGGGAAAGTGGGTGGAAGTGTATATCATAATCATTGATTTTGAATTTTTATCCAACAATAGTAAATGTATATGTAATCTAAAGTACCAAGTTGAAAGTATTGTGTAACTTAAATGACTAAATTGAAAACCAATTTAACAATGTTAGTATTCTAACAAATTTAGATAGAGTTAAAAATGTTGAGTAACTTAAATGACCAAATTAACAAGGAAAAACAAAGATAAAAGACTTAACAAGGAACTTTTAAATAGTAAAAGCAACTTTAACGACAAATGCTTAGCTCTTTTTTCCTTGATAGAGTGAGTTGCTTTTTGGGTCCTAGTTCATCCAAATGTTTATCATTCTAACTCATCCTAACCGTTAATATTAACTTTGCTAGATACTAGTTTTTTTTCATGCTTAACAGAATGTTTTATGTTGCTCTTAACATGGTTTTTGAAATATTTTTATCAACATGTTACTTTAATCATTTTATCAGTTAAAAAGAGGATTGGTGATTTAAAAAATAAAAAAACATGAGGGATCACGTAAGACTTATCATGAGTAACTTTTGATGGTACACCACTAAAGATGAGATCTCCTTAAATTTAATAGAGCGGAAAATAATGATGTATAAAACATAGGACTTGTTTAAACTAATGTTTTTAGAATCGCATGAGTCATTAAACTAGGGAAAGTACCGATTACAATGAAATATAACTAAATTGGGATTAAACTATGATTAAATCAATAATAATAAAGAATTAACTTGGATTGATTATCTAATCTATTCATAATTCAGCCCATTGAAATAATCGGTTCAATTTATTTTTGATAACAATGATTCAACCATCTCTTATGGATGCAGTTGAGCTGACCACTAAAGTTACTCTAAATGCGCCCTACTACTAGGGATATCAAAACGGGTTGGGCCTGATGGGTTGACCCGTCTAAAAATAACGGAACAAGTTTGGAAATTTATCTTATAACTGTACCAAATTTGGCCTTGGTGGGTTTTTTGGTGGACGAACCAACTCAGTGGGTCAATGACTTATTTTTTTCAAAAATTTCTATCTTAGTAGCAAATTACTTTATGTTTTTCTAAGTTAATAATTTTTTTCTTATTTACTTCTTAAAATAATAAATTAATTAATTTTTATAAATTTTAATTATGTTATATATTTTGTTGAATAGATTAGTTCATCAACTCACAACTAAAAACTTTTATTTTTTAACGAATATTAAAAACATTTTTTAAAAAATCTATTTTTTAAATGACTTATTTTTTTCAAAAATTTCTATTTTAGTAGCATATTATTTTATGTTTTTCTAATTTAATAATTTTTTCTTATTTACTTTTAAAATAATAAATTAATTAATTTTTATAAATTTTAATTATGTTATATTATGTTTTTGAATAGGTTAGTTATCAACTCACTACTAAAAACTTTTATTTTTTTAACGAATATTAATTTTTTTAAAAAAATATTTTTTTAAAAAAATATTTTTTAAAACTTAATACTCATCAACTCATCAATCCATCTCACCCTCCATTTGATGAATTAAAGATGTGATTGCTTGATCCACGACAACATCCAGATCCACCAAGGTATTGTTTGATTTTTTGTTTGGCCAACTTAAAAAAAAAATCTTATAATCAAACAAAATTTTAATTATCTCAAATAAAATTTTAATTATCTTAAACGACGTAAAAACTTAATATTATACTTTAAATTTTCTCCTCAACTACATAACAAACGGAATATAAGAGTTCTAGGATGACATTACTCTGTGTTCATTGACAGTTATATCCTTGTATAGGAATTTCATTCACACTCTCCTATCAAAGCTTTTACTTGTACTCGCTGTGGTTTTCTGCAACGTGTCCTCAATAATTGACTATTGGTAGCGCGTGATTTTCCTTACCCATTCACGAGTGTAGAAACTTATCCTCACACGTGATGTTCATTGAACCTTAACTCACCCAGAGTGCATCTCACGTCTCTATATTTTCTTCTTCAGATACAACTACCCTTCTCTCCCTCCTAAACACCGCACACCGAGCGAGAGCGAGAAGGGTTCTGCCTTATCCAATTTAGGGTTTCAGTTCTTTCCCTTGTCTTTGACGTATCGAAACCCTAAACTAGAATCAGGTAACATTCAATTACTGTTCCTTTTTGTTTTTCTCTGTGAATTGTGATCTAACTTTACTCCCCTAAATTTAGGGTTTGGCCTGGCCTCGTTGTGTTAATCGCTTAAATTGAATTGAAGTTTGTCTGAATTTCGGGGGTTTCATTTGGTTTCGATCAGATCTTCCTAGTAGGAATCGTTTATTCTGCTCGAACTAGAGATTCCCTTATTCGTTGCGTCTTGATTTTTTTTTTTTGGGGGGGGGGGGGGGGGTGGGGGGTGTGGCGCTGATCAAGTGTGCTCGCTTAGATCTAGTCGACGTGCATTTGAAAATTATAACTTTGATAATCTTGTTTTGTATTCAAAATTTGGCTTATTGTATGATTTAGTAAATAACTTACTCCGTCACTTTAAGATCTTGTTAATTTAACCATACAGTAATGATTGGAAGTCTTGTTTTGAATCGATTGATCTCATTCATCTTTTTGTTTCTCAAAACAAGAGTTATTATTTACTTGACTTGTTATCAGTTGTTTTGTCCGGATTTGTGGAGGATTGTTGACGATGATTTTGATGTTGCATTACCGTGTGATAGTAATTCGGCTAACATGTTGATTGTATAATCCAGGTCTGAGCAATCTGGTTGGTAGGACCTTCTGTCTCGGAGAGTAAGTTTCATGTCTGAATTAGACGCACAGATTCCTACTACCTTCGGTATGTCGGAACTTCTTGATTAGTGTTCTCTCTGTTAAATAATTCTCTTTGTCGTTATATGCGGTTATTGGGATAATTTACCAGCTTGTCGCTTTGATTAATAACATAGCATGGCTTTTGTTTGAATTTTCCTCAGTTGGAGTTCTACTATTATAACTATACACTTATTGAGTGGGGTATTTATTGTAGAACTGCCTTCGTATCTTCTGTATCAAATTGTCTGGAATATATATATGTCTGATCAACTTTACATTTCAACTTGCATACTCCCAACTGATATGATATTATGCAGTTTTATGTTTAAATTTTGATCTTAGAGTTAATGGTTACACCCTGGAATTGTAGTTGGTAACTTATTCTACCTTTTTTCTTTTAATGTTCCTGCTTGAAGCTGGGCCCTGTTATTCACTTTCAATTGTCAATAGAGGATTATTATTATTATTATTATTATTATTATTATTATTATTATTATTATCAATTAGATGGCATTCCATTGTTGAACAAGATGTATGTATAAAACATGCTGAGACTTGTACAGAACTTTTCTCAGAAATATAAGGGTTTTCACCCTAAGGTGGTTCTTATATTGGGCTTTTAATGCATTGATGGGGTTTAGGTTTTCACATTATAGAAGGTTGTTGTGTAAAAGGGATGCTTTCAGCCTATACTGCATTTACTGTTAGGAGTACTTAGTTAACGGGTTTATAACAATTTGGTTCAACAATGTGATAACCTTAGAAGTATGTGTGTGCAAACAATTTCAGATCCTTTTGCTGAGGCAAATGCTGAGGACTCGGGTGCTGGGTCATCAAAGGAGTATGTGCATATTCGTATACAGCAGCGAAATGGTAGAAAAAGCCTGACAACTGTCCAGGGATTGAAGAAGGAATTTAGCTATAACAAGATACTTAAAGACCTTAAGAAGGAGTTCTGTTGCAATGGTACAGTTGTTCAGGACCCAGAACTAGGGCAGGTATGTGTTGAAAGCTTGACATCCCTGTTAGACAATGTTCTATCCAGTGTCTCTTCAAATAAAAATATTTTTCTTGTGTAGGTTATTCAACTTCAGGGTGATCAGAGGAAGAATGTTTCTACCTTCTTAGTGCAGGTAACTATGAATTCATCTTGGGTGATGCAGTTAGGATGTTGTCAAAGAATGGTTTATCCTTTTCAAGTTTCATCTACGGTCTATTTTGAGACCAATGGGTTTGTCTAGTTGTCACACATCTGTGTGCATTTGTGTGTGTACTGAGTGACATATCTGGAATCTTTCTGTTGAAGATGTTGTCATTAAATTACTGGAAAAATGCTAATTTCTTCTTAATGAAATCCTGTTGTTTTTCTGCTTGTGGATGTTAACAGGCTGGTATCGTGAAGAAGGAGCACATTAAGATTCATGGTTTCTGAGCAGCTGGAAACTAAGGTTCAAGTCACTCCTATCTAGCTCGCTTGGAGTTGGGTGTATTTGTGATTGTGGTGTTTTCTTTTGTTCTGGATTTTCAACATTTGTGATTTGTGATTTGTGATGTGGGATTATGGAATTTGTGATATTATGTGCTATATGCTTAAATAACATGTATCAAAGAAGTTTGATAGATTTCTTTACTATCTCATTTCGAATTAGAGATACTTGGATGGATTACCCCTAACATACTGTGCTGGATTTATTTTATTTTTTTGGTCGAAGAAAGAAAACTGTGCTGGATTTATTTACGAGCCTCAGAAATGTACCTTTGGAATCCGATTGGTTGTTAACTGTTTGTCTTGAGCCTACAAGAAAAAAAAAAGTTTTCACCAGAACTGTGGCCGTCACCATCCCTGATGTTGCCATCATCATCACAATGATGATAACTACTGTTTCGTTGTAGCCTCTACTGCCACTATCATTTTAACTTAATGTTATGCGAAGATTTTGTAATTCTATAGTAATTTCAATTCAGTAAGACTTGGATTCCTATTTCATACATCAAACATAATATTACTTTAAAAGACTTCACAAAAATTATTTATTCTTGCGAAGAAAGGTGACTAGGGTTAGTTGCGGTATGTATCGGTTTTGATTCGATGAAATGGGGTTTAGATTGGTTTATTTAGTGAAATATTAGAATCATTATTGTAAAAAACAATTAGTATAATAAGAAATAACAAATAACTATTTCTAGTTTTTATAGTCTTATAAGTTTTAGCAAGGTAATATAAATATAAAAATAATATATTGAAGATTATGGTTAAGATGAGTCTAGTATGTTTTTTTGAGATAGATATGGAAATCAATTCAAATCATACACATAATTTGATTTTTAGTTTTTAGTTATTTCAAATTGATTAAACAGTTTTCTTAGGTTTGGATTATGGTGGTAAAATTAATTTTATAAAAAAATAGAATATTATTTTGTTCTTAACTTTTTTCTAGTTAGTCAGGTTTCCTATATTTTAAAAAATGTTTAAGTTCTTGTTTATTTTTTGACTAACCCATGTGACAACTCTACATGTTAAATTTTTATTAACTACCCTTAATGAAAATTTGACATGTAAAATCGTCACGTCGACAAATCTTATATCAACATGTAATATGTGATAGTGTTGCACAATTAGCAAATGAGGGCATAACTATTTGTGATTGTTTACCACGTCATAACTTTGTTAAGTTAGTGAAAATTGGAGTGAATAATAATTCAGCCTTATAATTATTTGATTCTTGTGAAAAAAAGAACTAGGATAATGTTGATGACTCTAAAGGGTCATATTGAAAGAATGTATTAAGGATAACTTTTAATACACAATTTATTTTTAATTAGTATTTTAAGGACATTTTGTAAAAAGATTTGAAATTATTTCATACACTAGTATAAAATAAATTATTGACAGAAATAAAATTTCAATATTAGTAGAATTTGAATTCCAATATTAGTAGAATTTGAATTCCAATGATATAAATTTAATCCTGAACTTTATTTAGAAAATTATTGTATCTTCAATGAATTAAATGTATATTTTGTATTTTTTACCAAGTGTAATATGATTTTATTATGGATTTGTTTCACAAGGTAAAACTCACTTCAGCCTTTTCACTTTTAGTTGAGATACAACTTTAGATTGAAAAGAAGTGTTAGAATATGTTCTAGGTGGTTGACTTTTGAAAGAATCTGTTAGAATATGTTTTAGGTTGTTGAGTTTCAACACATAATTGAATTTATTTTCTATTTTAACTTTTATTGTATATGATCATCCTATTTTAAAAATAGAATGATATTAATTCACGAGCTTATGTAGTTTTTGTTTTTCCTTATTTTTTAGTGCTTTCTTTACTTTATTTTTAAAGAATAAATAATTACAACTCAATGTCCGTTTGGCAACCAATTGAGGAACAAAATTATGAAAATAGAAAAAATTATTGGTTAATAATGATCTTTTATATCATTCTAAATAATCAAAATTTTGTTGAACAAACAGATTTTTTTTTTTCTAATCAAACCTTTAGGCCAACCAAACATCCACTTATTTAAGTAGATAAATGAAGTGTGTTATAAAAGTTACCGGAAAAAGATCAATTTTAGTTTCTATTTACTAAAACTATTTGACTTCTACATATCAAGTAAGAAAAAACATAGAAAATAAGAAAGAACATAAACTATATAAAATGTACCACGTTAAAGACTAAAGCCTAATGTCATATAAGAACTAAACTTAATGATGAGCTAAATTTCAGGTGCCTAAAAGATATCCAAGAGAATAAAATATGACTTTACCATGAAATGCAGATTAAAAAAAAACCTGAAAATGCACACACATAAATGATGTCACGGGTCAAGACAAGGCAAACATAAGACACAGAAACGGCGTCGCTTCATGATCGAGCCTATCGAGTCGACCCTCATCACAGTTGAGAAATCAATTTCGTGGGAAATCAGAGAAAGAAGGAAGAAAACAGTTCGAGCCCCATTCGCAGCAAGCAATGGAGGAACTATTCGTAGCTATACTTTCGATGCTTCTCGTAGTAGCGTTGATCCCCCTCTATCTATGGAAACGCCGTCAAGATTCTCGCTCTTCCCTTCACCGCGACGAACCTCCCCAGGTTTGCAACTTCCAACCCCATCGCTTTCCCCTCCTTTCGCCTCATAAACCCTAATCACTTCAGCTTTCAAATCAAAACGGAATCCTTAGATCATCAATATTCAATCCTCAGGCTCCGCAGCGAGAAACCGTGGCTCGCGCCACCGCCACGCGTCGCATGCGTCGAAGACCAGCTGCTTCTAGAGCTAGCACCTCGTCAAATCCACCTGCAACGCAAGAAGGTTTCTCCTGTAACTCGTTCATTTTGATTTTATTATTTTAATTAATTTAATTTAATTCTTCTTATGTAATGCAATGCCTTGGTGGTGACTGGAAATATTAATCGGAGATGTAATTTGAATTGATGCGTGTTGTGTTCATCTAGGAAAAGGTTGATGGATGTGAAATAATGGAATTTTGGTGGTATTTGCATGTCTAGTTTTTTTATTTTGCTATCTTGTTAGTAACATCAACGTCACCGTTTTATTAAGTGTTTAGGTTAGAAGCTTAGAATGACATTTAGGGATGTTTGCTTTGCACCAGTGGACTCAACTATATTTTTGTGTGACGTAAGATTGGTTGGTGAATGGAAGTGGGATACGTACACAGTACACTGCTGTGTCGGAACTTGGAAGCATGTATACAGATTATTACATCTTGAAACTGGGTTGCATTTTTTTGAAGTGGTCAATTGTATGCATTTAAACAGAATCTGCTGATGAAAGTGATGATGAAGCTGCTGGTGGAGGGTATTATGAGGCTAAAGCATCAAAGAAAAAGGAAATTAAAAGGCAAGAGAGGGAAGCACGGCGTCAGGTATTCTTTCTTTATCATGTTTCAAAAACTGGTACAATTCTTTTTTACTTGGATATATTTTTTCTTGGATTATTGTTATTTACACCATGGCTTCTTGTAGCTTTCTATGACCAAGGACTTTGTAGTTTGAATTTGACTTGCCAAAATACAATGGTTTCTAGAAATGAAAGATGCTGTGTGTATTTGAAAGTTTAATAAGGACTAAGTAGTAAGGACACTGACTTAATCAATATTTTTACTGACACTGTCCAGTTGCACTCCTTGTTACTCTCTCTCCTGAGGAAGTTTCTGCTGTAATGGCATTCCTTAATTTTGCTAAGGAAATGGTCACTTTCTTTTGAACACCAATGTTGTTTTTCCTGTGCAGTGTGCATAGGTACATCTCATGGTTTGTATTTAATTCTCAAACTAATGCTTAAACTGTTGAGTATTGGGCTCCAAGGTCTTTGAAGAATACTGAACAGAATTTGCATTCAGATATGGTTGTCAAGTGTATAATCCAAAATAACTCCCCTCTCCCACTCCTCCAGGACATTGTTTTATATGTCTCAAATTTCTGTGTTTAATTATTAACTGTTAAGGTGTGTGTTTGTGTGTGTGTTGGGAGGAGTGGTGCGTTCTCTATGTTGATTATTGAAGTTTAAATAGTTAGTTGAATTGGTCCATCTTTTTGGAAGGCTGATGAAGCTGCACGAGATTCAAGGCAGGCAAAACAAGATCGCTATTCAGAAATGCGTAGGCTGAAGGATGAGGAGCGCGAGGCACAGGAGCGTATGTTGGTAAGTTTGTAATCCTGTTCTGATTTGATTTTAGGATTGACTTTCTTATGGTTGTTTATTAACTGGCAAAGCTCATATTTGATCGTGGTCCATGCAGGAAGAGGAAGCCAGAGCTCAGAAGGCTAAGGAGGAGGAGGCTGCTGCATTGGAGTTTGAGAAGTGGAAAGGTGAGTTTTCAGTTGATGGTGAAGGTACCCTTGAAGAAGTGCAGGATAGTACTGAAGACTTGCTAGCCAATTTTGTCAAATATATAAAGGTTATTCTCTAACTATTATTTTTTGAATTTATCCATTCTTCATTTCCTTGATTTTCCCTGACTAAATTTGCCAAAGTCTACGTTTCTTAGGGCATCAAAACTTAACAGCAGTTAACTGGGGTTTTCATTGCACCTTGTAAGAGGTTTATAGCTGTTCTAATTTGGACTTAATTTCTGTGTAATCATTCAGAAGCACAAATGTGTTCCCTTAGAAGATCTTGCGGCAGAGTTTAAATTGCGTACTCAGGTATTCATTCCTATTTTATTCCTTTATATTTCTTATTTTGGTCGTTGCTATAAGTTTATGAGAGAAGCAATGTAGTGTATATGGTTTATGTGCAAGATCTTTTGCATCTAATTTGATTTTTTTACCTTTTTTAGGCTTCATAGTGTTGAAAGAAAGCAAATTTATTGGGGGAAACTAAGGAGATTTGAAGGACATTCCACTAATTAATTAGATTAGTTCTACACACAAGTCAATCCTATGTCCCTGTTTCTACTAATACATGTGACCAATACTACTGAACAATTACTGGTACTATGCTACTATACATATTACCTAAGACTTGAGTCACTTAGCACCAATCTAATTTTTGTTCCCTTTCCCAAAAACAATAGAATATAAGTATTGTTCAGAATGATAACCAAGCCTACCTAATCTTGGCTATCTAAAAAAATATTAAAATATAATTATTGAGTCAATATATCGGTGATTGTATAATTCTATGTATAAAGGTTGTTAAAATCGTGAGGTTACTCCTAGGATTGCATTATCCTGAGTTTTTCTCTGTATCTGCTCTTGATTACAAGTAGGATCAATAGTGAGATTATTGTAGTAGGATCACCAGGGAAGATTGTTGTTCTGTAAGATTGTCAAATCGTGATTTCAACAAGCTTTTATGAGTTGCATCCCTGTGATTTTGCAGGACAGGTTGCACGACCTGGAAGTGTGAAAACTCATTTTTATGGGTTTTTTTTGCACCCTAAATCTATGTTCCTTTCTTCACATGGGAGCACCAAACTCATCTCTGTGGTCTGAAAATGTGACCCTCAACCAGTGATTTGAGGACTTGAATTCCTAAATCCCCTTTGTCTCAATCTGCCAAGTATCACTCAACCTCCCTCTTCTCTGTCAGACCTGACCCTTCTCACTCAGACCCCCCTTGATGACTGAAGAAGCTCTCCTCAATGATGGCTTGATGGTTGTTTATTATATTCTCATTTTTTTTGTTATTTTTAAAATTTTGAGAATATATTAGGATTCATGCTCCAATCTCATGATTTATGATCTTTCATTCCTCTCCCAATCTCAGCTAGGATCTTACCTCTGGCAACTGCTAGACTTGAAAATTTCACACACAAACTGATAGGGATCCCCTCCTTTCCTAGTCAATTAGAGAGTTAGGGAGTTAGTTGGGGCTGAAATTATTAGAGAGATAAGGCATGTATCTATGAACAAGAGAGGTGGTTGAAAGGGAAGTTTTATCTTGTGATTTGAGTGGAAATTCAGATTGTTGTGAGAGAGCCCAGGCCTCTCACAATTCCCGCGAAGCATTTGTACTCTTTTCGGTTGGAAGAAACTTTTCCTTCTACAATTCTGATACACTTCTATCATAGATAGACAAGGTAGTTTTATTTATATATTATATATGGATTAAGCAAGAAAAGATTACAACAGAGATCAAGCCGGATAGGAGTAGAGTAACACTGGAAAAGTTCCTCATAGAATAACCTCTCAATACACAATACACAATAGACGGGCCCAACCCAAGCCCTAAGAAATAGTTTTTCTCTCTCAAAAGATACTCAATATCAATTACTCACTGAATATATCAACTGCTGTGCTGTATACATTTAGAACACCAGACGATATATTTCACACAGACCCATTATTGCTTAAATAACTTCCTAAAGACACCACTGATAATTCAGATGCACAGCTTGAGCTTCCTAACTAACTGCCTAAGAGAACATACATAACTGTCCTATCAACAACTTAGCTATTTATACTAATACTGCAACTACACAACAATTTGTACCCTTTAACTTTGGGTGCACAAGTAACTGATAATCAAAATGCCCTTCATTAAGTACTGATTGTCTTCCTTATCTTACATTACATTTATACACATCACTCCCCTCCCTAAGATGCAAAAGTAAAATACCTGTTCCATTTTTGGGAGAAGAGATAATGGTGTTGTAGGTTGAATTACAGTTCCACCATGGTAATTTAGCTTGTATTTTGCTCTCTAATTTTATGGGTGTTAACCCAAGTGGTGAAATGCCTTTGCTGTTTGAGTAGGGAAGTGCTACTTTATAGTTCGCTACTCTATCAATACATCTAGGATGAATCAAAAATATTTTTTCCCCCAACTGGCTTACTTTTCTTTTGACACTCTTTACTGGTGCAGGAATGTATCAATCGCATTGTATCTCTGGAAAGTATGGGTAAGAACCTTCTTTTATCCTTTCTTTTAAAGTTGTCTTCCATCAAAAGAAGTACCTATTACTTTTCAAGTTTTATTTTACTTTTTAGATTTTGGTCCTCTGCATCACCTATGCCACCTTTTGGAATTTTATATAGCCAATTCACCCAATTTGATTGTATTGGCAAAGGATTCAATAAATGGAAGAAATATTTTTTTCTTACAGCTGAGCAAAAATAATAATAGGGAATCTTTAATTTTTATAGTTTATACCCCATATATTACAAGATATGGGCTGTCTCATACTCTTTTTTTTGCCCTTATATTCAAACCTTCCTATGAAGAATGGATAGACACTGTAAAATACCAAATGAAAATGTGACTATTCTAACCGTTGTGATTTGTAGTCGATCTACTAATATTTTTTTGGTGACCAAAGTTAAATTTCTTATTCCTCACTTTAAGCAAACATGGTGCATTCAATTTGTTGAGTTCAACATGTGTCAGTGTGTTTGAGTGGTCAGAGTGTTTTTCATCATTCATATTTCTAATTTAATTTCCTGTCCATTTCACTTTTGTTTTTTGCTGCCTTCTGACTTTGCATCTAATAAATATTCTGTATTCTGAAAGAAGTTATATCACCTTTGTACATCATTATCTTCACATTATTCCTTTGCTAGGAATTTCTACATTAAGAGGCGATTTGTTTCAGATTTTTTTTCCTTGAAGAATCACTTTTAAAATCTTTATTGTGTTTATAAGCTTTTGAAATTAGATTTATGTTTTTTTTTGTGTTTTAACCATAGTAGTCAAATTGCGGCGTAGCGGCCGCTATAGCGCCGCTAAATAGCGGAGCGGTCCCCTCCCGCGATCGGCCATGAATCCCGGTCCAAGCTGAAGTAGCGGCGCGATGTCCGCGATCCCAGCATCGCGAATCGCGGTGAATCGCGGTGGTTTGCGGCCGCGATATGCTGGAGAAGCAAAACTACGTCGTTTTGAAATTTTTAAGGGTAAAGATGTCCTTTTTCCCTTTCCCCCTTTTAATTTAGGTCTCTTCTTCCTCCCGTTTGTGCATCTCTCTCTCCCTGTCTCTGTTTTACGCTTCTCTGTTCTCTCTCATGCGCACCCACTCATTCTTCTCCGGCAGTCCATGTCGTCTTCTCTGGCAGCCTCCATCGTCTTCTCCGACAGACCCTTTCTTCTCCGGCGAGGTCTGTTTCGTCTTCTGCAGTGAAGCTTCTATTTAAGCTTCAATTTCTTCTGTTTAAGCTTCTCTCTCATGCGCACCCACTTATTTCTTCTCCGGCAGTCCCTGTCGTCTTCTCCGGCAGCCTCCCTCGTCTTCTTCCACAGACCCTTTCTTCTCCGGCCAGGTCTGTTTCGTCTTCTGCAGTGAAGCTTCTGTTTAAGCTTCAGTTTCTTCTTCTTCAGTTAAGCTTCTGTTTCTTCTTCTCCAGCGAAGCTTTTGTTTCTTCTCCTCCGGTGAAGCTTCTGTTTTTAATTTCTGGTTTTCCAGCAGCACTGCAACAGCATTCAGCATTCTGTTTCTTGTTTTTTGATCCCTTATGTTATGTATGACATTTGAGTTCTAGTTTTTTTATTATGTTTTTGACTTTTGATTGTCAATTATGCATTTAGAGTGGTTTCAATTATTATTGTGTTTTTCTTATGTTTTTCTACATATATATATGTGTGTGTTTATTTGTTTATGTTTTATCCCCGCGATAGTAGCAAATATTTTGGGGTTGGCCGCGATGCTCTGCGATTTGGGATTGACTACTATGGTTTTAACTACATGTATCCCCTATAAACTTGAGACAATCCTGTCTGGAGCTTATTATTTTGACAATCAATTGAGTAGTTTCGGAAAAAATCTTAAATTATAATTTTCTTTTAAAATAAGACCACTTTTTGTTGAGTTCAACATGTTATTTGGGCTACAATTACAAAAAGTGGTCTTATTTTAAAAGAAAATTATAATTGATTTTTTTCTGAAACTACTCAATTGATTCTCAAAATAATAAGAAATCTAAGTTCCGGACAGGATTGTCTCAAGTTTATAGGGGATACATGTGGTTAAAACAAAAAAAAAAAAGTAGAAATCTAATTTCAAAAGCTCATAAACACAAAAGTCAGTAGTAAGTTCATCTTTGATTTCAGAAAAGGAAAACTTTTAAATGAATGGAAAATAATAAAATTCATGCATCTGTGTCATGCCTCATAATTCATTACAATATAAAGCTTGTAATCAGAGCACTGCTGCTTCTGCTCCTTATTTTTCACTTATAGTTTCATTTTTCCAAGGCCAGTGTAACACTATTGAAGAGATTGATGTTTTTGCCACAATTACAATTATCACTTTTTAACATGGTTACGACTTGTCAAAATTAAGATTTCCGTTCAAATGTTATTGGTTTTATTTGAGACTGTAAATTCTTACATATTTTTTTTGTTGCTGAGGAGGATGGATATAAAAATGCTGTTTTATGCATCAGGTCGGCTTTCAGGTGTTATGGATGATAGAGGGAAATTTATTTACATCTCACAAGAAGAGATGAAAGCTGTTGCTGATTATATAAAGCGGCAAGGTAGGGTTAGCATTTCCCACTTAGCTAGTAAATCAAACCAGTTCATTGATTTAGAGCCTAAAGCTCAGTACACTGAGGACATAAGTAATGTGGAGGAGATAACTGTCAACTGACATTGTCTTTTGACTTGTGGGTTGGAGGAAAATCATGTTATGTACATCGACAAAAAGAATGCAATTATCTTTGCTTGCTTAGAGTTTGGTACAGGAATTTGAGCAGCTTTAGTAATAACAGCAATTCCTGCCAAAATTAAACCTAGAAAAAGAGAAGTATTTCAAGAGGCGATCTACTTACTAGTTTGAAGATGAAATGACTCTCCAACACTAATTTTTTGAATGTGTATTCCTTTTTGTTGGCGCTCGTAACGATTTTAGCTTTACTTGAATAGCTAGGAGGACATCAGAATGTGCTCCTACAAATTAATTTCTAGCTACATTCGGAACTTCAGATGTAATATTATCAGTAAGAACATGTTGAACAAGAGACAATTTTTTTTTTTTTTTTGGCATTTCAAGAGATAAAATTTAAAACCGTGGTTCTTTTCACCCGAATGTTTGTAGGGTCACACCTACTTATATCTAGAAAGTGTATAACTTATCCACGTTTTACTTCTAAAATATTGGTTTCAGATCAATTTTCATTGAGAAAGTTGAACGGAGTTACTATGAGAAAGTTTTTTCACTCTTATTGTAGAGCGCTTATTGTACGACAATTCAAATCAGCAGGTGTCACAAATACAAATAATATTGGTGAGGGATATCCGATCGATCTTTGCTAAATTTAAATGCATCTTGTCCCGGAATTCCCTCTTCCATGACTCATTCTTGACTGCGAGTGTGATGAAATCTGTGATGTATTTTGAAAATCAAGATTGATCGGTTCTGTATGCCGAGCTGGGATTAGTTGCTAAATCTCTCAAGAGACCGGTATAGTGAAAATTTGATATGTATAATTCATCTAAGTTTCAGCTTGGGAACCAAGTTCGACGCCTTGCTTCGACCAAAGAGAGCTTGGGAACCAAGGCCTTGAATTTCTTAGTCTTGGAGATGGTTGATGTTAATCTGACGTGTTCCTGGAAATTGGAGGATAGATATTCTTATAAAGACTTGGATGCTCGTATTAGTAGCAGTTACTCCATCTATTCTACAACTGTAGTATAAGTTTAAGACGTAATTCATTATTTTTTTTTCCAATTTTATCATACTGCAATAAATGTATATTTTTTTAACTCTGAAAATCATAAACTAAAGTTACGCAGGATGTCTACAAACTATGAGTTTGTTTTACAAAAAGAGTCTAAGGGTATATTTTGTGGTATATTTATTAAACATGTTTACCGGTTATGTTGGACTAATGTTGTCCGAGGACTAGTCTGGATCACAAGTATTTGACATAATCATGAAATTTTTCTTGGATAACATGATCTTTCATAAAAACGTATTTTGTTTGCAGTAAGACTAACATTTTAACAAGGAGTTTTTGTCCCTCTGTATACAAGGTTTGATATTAAACCATAACATGTTTGTATATTGACTTCTTTCACTCAATTGTAAGCTTCGTACATTTACATTAAAAGATATATTTTCGTAAAATGCAAATTTTATTAATGCAGCAGTGATTCGTGCTATGATAAAAGATAACATATTAAATTTAAACCGTGCTTGTAATTTCAGGAACTAATGCCGTACATTTCTCAAGTTATTCCATCCTCTTTTTTGTACGTTTCCTCTTCCTAATTTTTATTAATTGTATCCTTTTCAATCTCTATCAAAATGAAAGAATTAATAAACCAAGAGAAGCAATACTAGGATTGAAGCTCTTGGGAGCATTAGTGGCGCACCCCCTTATGCCCCTCTTTCACCCATTTTAAAGGGATCTCAAATTAAAACCGCATCATGAAAATATCTTGATGAGAGTTAGAAAATGAACCTACTAATTAATCAAAAGACAAGACACTTTCTCTGAGAAACGTAACTGCTAGAACTAACAAACCATACACTAGACTTTAACATAGGGCAGACAGAAGGGCCTTCTAATTATAATATGAACCAGATATGTACTGAACTTATATATATATATATAAGTTCCACACGCAATCTTGTATCAGATCATATACACCGTTATACACTTTTACACAAAAGGCTGCATCACTCATCACATGGTCATGTCATATGCATAGTTTTAGCTACCTGCCCAGTTTTTATAAGCACCCTGCAGTGGTTGATGAGTGTGATATATGAGAAGAGCAACCCTGAAGGAAGGAAATACAAAGAGCCTTAAAGCGGAGCTTTTCCGAAACCAATCCAAATTCTCTGCTGTGTCCACTGTTCAGGTTTACCTATCATGGTAATTTATTAAAAACGATCTGTCATCAGCAGCAATGTCATCAACGCCGTGAGGATCACTGCAAGCACACTGATGGAAGGTTTATGCCCTGAACCTCTGACAGGTCTAATTGGAGGAAGTGCACACTCCATTCCATTGAAGTAAACCTTAGTTGGAAACGCATCACGTGTAACAACAAAGTTCTTCACATGCTTCTTGCTGAAAGAAATCACTGATTGCTGCTTCCCTGGCACTCTTGGGTCACCTTTACGTGTTCCATTGGTCTCTCCAGCCAAGTAATTCAAACCCTTTAACCCTTGAAAGAAGACAGTTTTAAGACCGGGAATTCTTGTCCCATTGAAGGAATACACATCTTCAAAGTCTTCAAAAGTGTTCTTCAACTGAATGGCTGTGAACCAATCATCAAAGGCATAGTCTTCCCAGTTGAAAAGCGTGATCCTTGCCGTCCAGCCTTCCTTGTGGTCAGAACTCACGTGCCAGTTTATGCTAACAGGGCAGTGATCTCCACAGGGCATCTTGGTAGGCAGGCGAAAGTGTTTGAGCTTGGCCCAAGCACGTGCCTTTAAGGTTCTGTTGACAAAAGGGACAAGAAGAGCATCGGGTGGAATAAGCATGGGATTGGCCCTTGAGTTGCAAGTTTTTGTGTTGGTACAGCCACAAGCACATGTGTTACAAGGGATAGCTGATTCGTTGTAGAATGCTGAGAATGAGACACAACAACGAGCTTCCTGAGGCTTTGGTTTTGTGATGTTGCAAACTATTTGCCAACTTGCCACAGATGTGAAAATAGCTTTAAGCCCATTTGGGTCAGGGAATTCTTGTGGGTCAACTCTAACAGGGGCCCCACATTTGTATTCAGGGTTGATGACACCATCAATGTGCCACTTCATAGGAGGGGTGATGGCGGTTCTGTTGGAGGCGTCAGGTGGCAATTTGAACACTTGCATCTGAAACATCGACCTTGCTTTGTTCTTGTCCATTACTGGAGGCAGAACAGTGCCATTCCTACAACAAAAGGGAAGTTTTCCAAGCTTCTCATCCTCTTTTTTCTCCGAAGGAAGGTCAGAGATGATTGGCTTTTTCTGACAGTTTGCAACTTGTGAGAAATCCATGTCCCCGTAGGACTTGCCTGCAATGTCATTGAGACGTAAGATTGATTCAGCAATAAAGAGAGAAAAGAAGAAAGGAGAGATTGTAATCTCGATTTCATCTGCTAACAAAAAATAACACTTGCCTGCAACGCCATAAAAGCACTCGGAAAGGTCCTTGACGCGAGGAAAGGCTCCTTTCATGGAGTAAATGAACTCTCCCCTTTGCCATTCGAATGTTAGGTTCCAATGATCAAGACGACCCAATGGGTGGTTGTTGTCAATTGTGACTTGCACGTAGTAGTTGTTCTGAAAGGCTTGAAGCACATCGTATGCTATGGTTATGTCTCCACGCCGACGAGGAGGGTACTTTGTTTTCTTCTTTACCACCGCCTTCTCTTTCGGATCCTTTCTACAGCACACGTGCATTCTTGGCCCTGCATCATCCATACATCTATATATAAGAAATTGTTATAGTTAACTATGTCAATTATGTTGCTTCATCCATACTAGATGTAACTAACATTACTCTAAATTATCCCTTTTTTTCAGAGCTACACAATTTTTTCGAATTACTTTCCCCAGACCCTCACTAATCAACATTCCATCTCATGTTTCAAGAGGGATTAAGGAGAATGCAAAAAAAGGATATAAAATCAACTTTCTGTAGAAAAGGAAAAGAATGCAAACATCATTATTTTTTTCAATGTGGAGGGTTGAAAGAGATAAAAAGAAAAGAAAGGAAGAGATGGTATGAGAAGTGAAGTACTAAAAATTCAATATCCTATTTTCCTTGCCCCGTTTTACCTTAGGTAATTAATTATAAGAAGATAACACATCATTAAAGAACAAATTTGTATCTCTCTCAATATGCTAATTAATATAATTCATAAAACTATGTAAATTATAAATAGTGGTCAAATTAATGTTTAAAGTACAAAAACATCATCTTAATTAACTTAAAGCTACCAAGCCTGAATCATCTCAGTTCTTAACTGTTACAAGGATTAAAATTACGTTGGCTTAGTAATTTCAAAGACTAATTAAATTAATAAAATAATTTTAAGAAAAAAGAAAGATATATATATATATATATATATATATAGAAGAAGAAGAAAAAAAAGAAAGATGGAAAAAATAAAAGATACGACAAAAAAGGAGAAAAATATAAAAATAAAAGATAATAATTTCAAACAACATCTAAAGTTTAAAAAACAGTAATGTTAGATTAATTATATCTCGTAATTAATCATGTAACAATGAGATTCTTGATCACATTTCATTTCACATCATTTTAAATCTATATCCATCTTCATCTTTTTCTTTTCCTATTCATTACATATTTATATTTCTTCTCTCTCTTTTCTCCTTAACTCTCCTCGGATATATGTTTGCTTATTATTCTGTGAAATTTTAATAAGGACAGGTTTATTGTTCATATTATATCGGGCTTGAGCCGTATAAAATATGTCAACAAAAATGTTTGTTTATCAATTTATTGCGTGAATAATAACAATAAAGAAATATCATTAGACTCACATGCATGCATGCATGCATATATACCTGTACGAGAGGGTGCAGGGCATTTGAAGCCATCATTAACGAGACGAATAGTCTTAGGCATTGGTGTGGCACCAGCACCTAGCCCAAACTGCGTCCCACGCATTCGAATCCTCACCCCCATCTGATCCATATCCCCCGCCGTGTCTATCGCCGTCTTCAGGTCCGCCATCGCGCTCCCCGCTAGCGTCGTTCCGTTCCCCACCTCCGCCGGAAAGTCCCCGGCGTCCATTAACACGGCTCCCTCCGCCGACACCAGAATCTCCCGATGCTGAAACCCGACAAACATGTTCCACCCCGCCAACTCCTCATCCCCTACGTTTATCAACGCTGCCTCCGCCTTGAACGCCCACGCCTGCTTCGACACGTTCTTCACGTGCGGATATTCCTTCTCACGCCCCACCAACGCGTACGTCAGAAACACCCCGTCGCAGTTGTCCAGCTCCGTCATCGGTGGCGGCGTCGCCCGCTTCGTGCCATCGACACCTTGTCCGTGACATAACCCAATATTCACAAACAACAACAAGAACAACAAATTCTTGATGATTTGCAGCCTCGTTTTGTTTGTGTACGAGGAAGCTGCCTTCCTAGAAGCAGTTTCCATTATTGTCGGTTTATTTTCTTTTTCCGACCAGTGTGTTTATGTGTTTTTTTTTTTACAGGAAAATGATGACGTTTTGTGTTTTTGGAGGAAAGTAAAAAGTCGCGGCCGCGTGGGGACGCGGCGAAGATAAGGAAACTAAAGAGAAAGGGAAGGGAAATTGAGTTATATTCATGGGAGGGAATTGTTATGTTCCGCTAGTTTTTTAGCGGTTGTTTCGTGTGACAGGTAATCCTAAGAAGCTATAATTAGAACATGAATTCAGGAGCAACACTTCTTGGGGCAAAAGAAATTTGTTTGACCAATATAGGGTCTCATTGATTTCCATCCAACTTTATTATTATTATTATTATTATTATTATTATAAAATTTAATAAATAATGACAGATTTCACACAATAATATTTTTCCTCAAATTTGCACTGTTTTTAACCCATCTTTTACTCTGACTAATGGAAACCAATGTTTCCAAGTGTTATTAAGGAAGAAAATTGTATTTTAAGAATTACGTTATATAATGTATCACTATATATTGTAATTTTTAACGGTTTTTTATATATTTTTTAATTTTCATTCTTCAATATTTAGTGTTCTTTGTGAGACTAATTGTTACGATTATTGATGTTTAGCATATTAAGACTATGGAACACTAGTTTAGAAAACTAAAGAGATTATATTATTGATATTATTGAAGCAAAGATAGGAGTACTGATATTTATATACATCTGAGATTGGGACGGAAACTATATTAATTAAAACTAATTAGCTTTCTAGATATATATAAAATAGCACATGCATAAAGTATTAGCCAACACATTTGGTATAAAATAGATTTTAACTCTTGTTCTCACACTTTTCAATCTATTTTCCTCATTTCTTTAAAGAATAAAATATATATTTAGTATATCTCTCCGGATGAAACTCATTACGTACGTAACAATAATATATATATTAATTCAGGATAATTAATGGATATTTGAATTTTTTTTAAATATATTACAAATGTATGCTTTTCTTTACTGTTTATATAGATGACTTCGTTGGAAAATAATTTTTTTTATCAGAAAAAAATTATAATATATTAAAAAAAGGTTAAAAGGGTACCTTAACCAGAACTTTTTATCCTGATAGGCATAACAAAGATTGCTTATACCATTTACCAAAGCTCTAAAAAAAATCATTCATACGAAACCTTAACCAAAATCAAGACCTATATTGAACCAGCTCAAACATTTTCACACCACTCACAACCCCACCTTTGAAGATGACGTCATTTCCTGTCTCCCAAATAGACCAAATAGTAGCAAAACACATCACAACCCAAGTTGAATATCTTTTTTAACCCCAACTCCCAAAGTACTTTCAAAATGTTCCTTAGCACGACAATGCATCACCGAGTGGTATCCCAACCAGGCAAAACAATTCTGCCGTAATAAATAGGAAATTTTACATGAAAAGAAAAGGTGAAAACAAGTCTCTACATACTCATCACACAATACACACAAATCCGATGGATTTTCAAGCTCAATTCCACGTGTAATCAAGTTAAGCTTAGTTGGAAGTCGATCAAGAAGTAATCTCCAACCAAATCCTCCAACTAACAGAATGTGAATCCCATATGGCTGACTACTGAATCAAAATAGTGTAAGTCAGAGAAATCATAATAGAACATAATACTATTTATATGAACGAAAATTGAAATATACATTCAGAAAACACCTAAATAAATAAATAAGGTAGTTCATAAAGAGTATATAGAAAGAGTTATTATTAGTCATCAATTAAGAAATACTGGGTAGTCGGCATTAAATATAATTACTTAAAAAGGTAAATATTGAATAAATTATATTTTTATTAATATTATGTACATTTTGTATGAATACTCTTTTAACTGTTACCATTTGAAACATTACCAAAAAACAGATTACCAGAAATTGTAACCATTTGCTTTAATTTTATTGTGAGACGGAATTAAAGGCTGTATGAATACTCTTTCATGTTTGTTTCAATGTTTGGTTAATGGTTATTAGTTTGTTGACATTTAACTGTTTTTTTCCCTGGTCAATGACATTAACTGTTTACAAAAACAGACATGCATAAAATGACTTTTTCTAAGATGGTTCTGTTATTGTTTAATTATCATTTGAGTGAACCACCATACTAACATATTATGGTATTAAGTTTAATATCTTAAATATTGAAAGTCATCAACGGTTCAAATGTTCAACATATACATGATTGTCTAGCTTAGAATTACGGAGTTTATTTAAGTTAATAATGTTTCCCCTAAATTCAACCGTATCTTTTGTTGGCTTTTGTTAATGTCTTCCCAGATTTAAATAAATCTTTACATAATTGACCATTATTGAAAAATATCTCCAATAACATAATAAACAACAGTAGAAAGAAAATTTATTTGAAATAAGAAATGAATATCAAAAGCACTTCCATTGACTCAAAATCGAATGGTTGTTTCCTTTGCAATGACAAATAACAAATATACAAGTACAAATAGTTAATTGTACAAACATTCTATTTCAATATACAATCTCGCTTCTTTCAAATGAACAAGAAAAAAAAAACAAATTGAATTCACATACAACAGTTGTTCAGGGGAATTTGATGGCCTGGATACTATACTAGGATTCCCCCTTTTTTTCCAATTCTGTAAACTAAAGTCCAATGATATTGATGGACTCCATTATTGTTAACCAGGGAATAACTTGGTATGGTGCCGGAAGTAACATATCACTTGATCAGCTCACAACAAAAAAATCATTAAATGTATTTGGTTAGGTTTTCTTGGCCTGCAACAATCGCAAAATTACTTGTATAGTAAGAGGTAACCAAACGAGATGATAACATTGTAAAAAGAGAGACTAAACTTTCAATAGGTCCTTGAAATACAGGATGGTTATCAATTAGGTCCCTCTTAAAGATATCGATTACCAAATAAATGATTATCCTATCTTTCGAGGACCAATTTCTTATTATCATGGTGGCAAAACCAATCTTTTTAGTACTTATTTAGCGACCATCGTCTTTGAGTGATCTAGTTAACAGCCATGCACTTTATCTTTTAAAAACCAATTTGATTGTTTACTCAAGAAGAAAATAATGAAAATACACACAAAAAAAATCAAAAAATAAGGATATGATTAAACTCATGCAAACTGATAACACTGCTTATTCTATCAAATTCTTAATGTGCAATGAGTGATGATTTTGGCACTCAGATCTGATGCAAAAGGTAATAGTAGTAAGCAATAAGGAAGAAAGAAAGGCAGGAATAACTAACAGTTTAAGAGATAGATACAATGCCTGAGGTGTATCTAAGTAACATTGAATGGCAAACATATTTTCATGTTTTGCATCCAAACTGCCGATCTGATATTAAAGATCAATACTTAAATTTTGGAATACACTACCTTTTTCAAATATTTCTTGTGGAGTTTCATAGCCCCGGTGCAAGCTTTTTTGGCATCTAGATTTCCAGTTAAATCATTCAAGATCTGAAAAGAATTATATCAGATCAGAGGAGGGAGCAAAGAAGGAAGTTAATAGATACACTAAAGGAATGAAAATTTTGTTAAAGAATATAACAAGTTTATTATTTATTGAAATACTAAGAAGTCTTAAGGCACATGGTTCATTATGAAACAAATGAATTAAAAATATATCATTTATAGCTTATTCACCAAATAGGGGGAAAAGTATTTCACTCCTTTTTCTTCATATCAAAGTGATTGCACCATCTAATTTAATGCAACTTAAAACTTGTATGTCTTAAGACTAACCTTGACAACATCGTCGAGGCCTCGTGCTTCCTGGAGTAGTTTTGTGCTTTTATCTTTCAACACACTAGCAACAAGGAAAACAGATATAGGAAGAGGAGCTTCAGCATTCTTTGCTCCATTTTTCATATTTTCTCTCTCATACTTCCCACATTGACGTATTGACTTTGTTTTCCCTTTAGCTTTATCAGATGAAGCTGATTGAGGCTCTTCATACATCAAGAACAACTCAGGATCATATTCAAGAGCCCACATCATCTGTTCAAATTTCAAGTAATCAGTAATAAATTATCATTTTAAATGGTACCCAAGATCCTCATCCCAAAGAGAAAACAGAAAGAAATCATGACTCCATCAACTGTTCTCATAGGAGGATATATGTATATAAATATATTTCACTCACCTCTTTCAAACAGTGCATATATACAAAGAGAGCAAAAACATTAAACCAATATCAAACTTAAGATAGCATGAGATAAATCATCAATAATTCGATTCGATCCAACAAATTCTAATAGAAATAATACAAACAGTGGAACAATAATGAGTTAACACAAAGTAAAAATAGGGAATAATTTTCTTTTTCTCAATATTTGTAATAGAACATTTAACTACAAAAGAAGCCAAACATACCTCCCAAAGGTACAATGAATCACAAAAGGAGAACTCTCGACGAAACAAAACCATTAGCATGCGAAAAGCAAATAGATAGTCACCTCCCCCAAGATGCTCTGTGCTCCAAATTAAAAGATAGCATGCTGTTACTTTCCACTTTCCATTTTTCAAACATCAATTAACAACAGTGTAGCAAAATTTACATTTGTTTTCAAGTAGGGATTCATTCAACAAATAATTTAGAATGCCAATATAACAGTGATCATAACAAATCAGTTTCCACTTTCCATTAATATTTTCTTGCAATCATCATTTCTTAAAACAACAATCACAAAAACCACATAATAGAGTTAGAAACATTATTCCATATTTGGCCACAAATAAAATACAAAAGCATGTATAGAAGAAAATACCTAAATGTTGATGAAGTTTTGGATCAATTACTTGAGTAACTGAAGCCAAATTACTTAGTTGAGCCTCCACCCCAACAGAGCTATCAGTGCATCTGAAATTCCCTCGCTTTAAAAATTCAAGAACATGGATTATAAGAAACTGAGATGAAGTTAAATGTCTGAAATACTGCTAATAAAATCTAGCCATAAAGTGTTAATTAAACTGATCACATGGAGTCCTTGTGCACCCACTTATATAAAATTTCAAACAGCTATTGTCAATGAAACTCTCCCTAAAAGTTTAAGCTGCAGGTGAAGGCCCATGAATGGGTTTATTACTTCCCTAATGCACCCCCATTACACAAGACCCCTTTGGGTTTCAAGCACGGCAATGCATATATGCGTAATTTATACCATGTGCTGAAATTCAAGTTTAACTTCTTACACCTCTAACGTGTACAAATATATGCACTGTGCATCTTAAGCAAGATATAATATCTAACAATGAACAATCAAGTTGAAGAAAACTAGGAATACAACTTCCCCTGAAATACCTACAGCAACTTAAAATACATGATCAACCAAAACCCTGTACATGTTAAAGTTAGAGGGAAAATCCAATAGCCAAACACTAGGGTCTTTTCACATCTTCCTCAAGATATCGTGGTGTAAAAATTGTACTAAAATAATTCAATAAAAACAGAGCATAGAGATAAGATGCTTACAAGTCTGCGCATCAGACGCTCAAAGCACCAAAATGCATCTGCTTCATCATCAAGAAGGATTATCATAGGAGAACATAGGTCACTCATTCCTGTTCGAAATTGTGAAATGCTTAGATTAGTTGCACGTGGCGGTAGCAATTATTTCTACCAAGATTGCATGGAAAACAAAAGTAACAGTAACACTAAATGAGTAGACCCTATATTTATTATATTTTTTCCATAAGAAATCAATAACTAAGTTGGAGTTTTCTTCTCATGTTGTTCAGCTTTTCTTTAATGAAAATTGAGAGGTCTTTAATTTGACTGACTACTTAAATTAAAAACCACATGAAGGAACAGCCGCGTTATTTCTAAAACCCAAAATACAATTGAATAGAGTAAGTGTACATTAAATAATAATTAAACATTCTATGAATGTTTGCCTTTGTTGAGGTTAGCAGTAGGGTCAACAACTTTTCAGATATATTATGGAACACTGCAAACTAGTTAAATGGAATTATTGCATGTATTAAGGTAAGAACTCGGAATTTAATAGGAATATTTAAAATTCTAAATATGGAACCCGTCTATGTCCAATAGATACCAAATATATATGATTCAAATGGACCACTTGTTTAAAGACCCACCTTGACCGTAACCAACATCTTTATCTATCCAAGCATAAACAGCAAGAATATCCCATAATTTCGACAAGTTCTCCTGCTTCTCATAAAAGACCAATGTCCTATCTGTGCGAACCACATCAAGACCTGAAACATGTTATGTACAAGGGTCATCGACCATGTGAATTATATTATGACTATAAGATCTTATACAACTAGATGAGAAAACTTTCAAAAGATATCCATCTCCACTACATTCATACCCATTTAATGAAGGTCAAGGTCAATGTCAACTAAGTCATGCTATGTACATCAGATTGCATTTGTACAACGCATTTTTGTCACAATTGATTTACAAATAAAATAATGGTAGGGTTCTGCCTTTGTTTTTGGGTTGAAAATTTGAAATCAAAGTCAATGTCAATGCATTTAATGAGATCAAGGTCAATGTCAACTAAGTCATACCCATTTTTTGTTGGTAGGGTTCTGCCAAAAGAATACATAACATAATAGCTGAAATGTAACAGCGGTTCCTTGAGAACAAATTAATCACAAACCTATTTGATGGAGAGTTAACATCCACTGGACTACTCTCTTGTCTGTCACCTTCACTAAATTATTTGCAGCATCCATACTTGAAGGGCTATTATTATCTTGAGGAAGTACAGCCAAATCCAATCCCTTGGCCGGCCTTGTTTCTTTCAGAACATAAGGATCTTGAATTGGTTGACCATCTTCAGTAATAACAGGTGCCGTGATAAATCTACCACTTCCAATAAGAGGAAACAATTGGCGGCATTCTTCCTTCCATGTAGCATATTGCATCCTAATACATAAAAGATAAATGTGATATTCAAGTAATAATATATTCTATTAGATTTGAATTCACAAAGTGAAATTTTAAATCACAACAAAGTATGTGTTATTCCAGTAAAAATATGTGGAAGCAATTCTCGCCATAATTGTTAAGTCTTAATTCTTAAGTTAAGCCTGCGGTGACATATTATAGACATTGCACTTTTATTTAAAAGGAAGACCTAGGTAACAAAGAAGTGAAACACCAAAGAATTTTAAATGTTCAAGGATGCTGTGAATGTAATGATAATAATGGTGAAAAGGAAAAGGAATTCTACAAAAAGAATCATCATTAAATAAGAAAACCCATTACCTTCGGCGTCGGCTTATCTGATCTCTTTCCTCAAATGTACTCTTGGGATCATAGCAACCAAGTAGAAATTCCCAAACTTCTCCTTTAATAGATGGATGAACTCCCTGGTTCAAAAATTATAACAAACTATCAACCCAAACCCACACCCACAGGCATATACACCGATAAACACTTGCCATCACTTGTGCACATAAGCAAACCATAATCTTCAATAATTTGAGGGGAATGAAGAACCAATAATATGATCAGCAAGCTAAAGCTTACTTAAGATCATGAAGAAAAAACATTAAATATGAGAAAAAATAAATCAACAGGAGAACTTTTCATGACTATCAGCACACATTTATGTACATACATAGGTAAGCATATGTATAAATGGACAAAAGTCATCTGAAAAACAAACCTCACCCTCAAATAGTAAGTGCTACCACAGATTAGTGAAATATGTCAAATCTAAATTGAACAACAATTTCCTTTCCTTCCTTACCATTTAGAAATTAAAAAGGAATTTCGATCTTATCCTACTATCTTGAAATCTGCAGCTCCTGGAACTTAGTCAGTTTGATTCATTATCAATGCTTAGTTGTCTATATATGCACTTCAATGTCAACCATGGTAATGGGATCACATGCTCTACGGAGAACCAAATTAGACCCACACAAAAAATTTGAGATATATTTCAAGAGTCAGTTCATCCATACAAGACAGATACCTAAGGTTTTTCCAGCAAGTTATAGTTCCCTGTTGCACCGATGACACCATAACTGAAAGTAGGAGACAGACTAAATTTCATACCCTCAAACATATTGAACCAGCATTCTAAATATAAAAAACAATTACCCCTCGGTAGATTCGCCTTAAAGTCTTGCCTATATCTAGATACCCTTCTGGAGTAAATGCAGAGTGCCATTTTCTTGCACTTAGTGTTTTACCAGCCTGGACCATATAGCAAAAAGAAGTAAATAAAAGAACAATATATAAGTGTTACTCAATTAGAATTCAGCTAAATGTAATAGTTCTCAGCTTAAGGCTTGCAATTTTCTTTTTCTTTTTCTTTTTTTTTTCTTTTTCTTTTTTCTTTTTCCTTTTTTTTTCTTTTCTTGATAAATAAAGAGTTTATCAAGTTTGAAGGGAAAGGTACATATATGCATTGAGAACAAGAAATATTTAATGTTTGTACATATACATTCTTGTAAATACCAAAGAAACTGTAACAGAAAATTTAAAGGAAAAAAGATAAATTGAGAACAAGAAATATACAACATGTCAGTCTTTATAAATGTAACAAAGACACTCCCCTAAAAAGACCATAAGCATAACACCAGAGAGAATCTAGAAAAAAAGGAACTCAAGAGACAACCAATGTCCAGTAAAGATTCTAGTATTTCTTTCCAACAAAATACACCACAGAACCACAAGAATGCATATGTTTTTTGCATTAAAGTACAGAATCATCTGATTGATTTTTGTTATTTAACGTAACATAAGATAAAAAAATCCAATAAACATAATTAATCATTTGGTATTGGTCGTGGTCCACCATAATTTACCAAGTGCATTTTATCCATACTCAGAATTAATACTCTTATAAAACTACTTTGCTAACCTAGCAATAAAACAATTAATAACCAACTCATGTGCTGCATTATTGAATGAGGTAATAGCAAAAGGGAAATCTCGATACAATTAATGTTTTACTTAATCAAGTTCTAATTAATGATCCGGGTCATCAAGTGCTTCTAATTGAAACAACTGATATACGAATCAGGATTGTATCAATAAAATTAGGTGCACTCATATTATAACAAATAGCATTTACATTCAGTTTTACATTTATGGTATGTAATTTCTGTAGGTCAGTGAATCAAATACCATTGATTTTAAAAATGATAATTGCATCACTGAATTGGCACTTTGTACAATATCCTAAAAAGCGTAATCAAACCTCCTTTCCCTTTGATCAAATGCCATCATCATAACCATAGTTGACAACTTTGTTAATGTCAACAATCAATTTAAACCCTTACCCTCAAGTATGAGCTTTTGATTATCAGAAATCACAAGCTATCCCTAAATGGATAAAAGTTTCTTCCGGTTGTTAACTCAACAAGCTAGTCAATACAGCTTAGAAAGACAGGTAACTGTCAGGTAAGCCATGTGTGTGTATGAGTTCTTAAAGACCAAATGCATTCTCAAGGCCTCATATTAACAAGCATTATTCATCAAAGACAAACACCAATTTCCATCAACCAAGTACCTCTTTATTCTTATTGACATATGCATAAATATACACAGATCAAAATACTTGAAACCAAATATATATATATATATATATATATATATATATATATATATATATATATATATATTAAACCTATAAAAAATGGGATGAAATAAAAAGAGAAAAAACAGACCTTGATCTTAAATCGACTAATGGGAACATCGGTGCATTCGGGGCGGATTTCATAGAAAGAATCAGCAGGAACTCCTGGATCTCTCCACATCCCAATTCACCAAAAAAAAGCTCTCGGAAAAGGAAACAAAACACAAAAAACTAAAAAGCAACGATTTTTGGTATGAACAGAGCTTGCCAAAACGCAGGAGCTGGACCCTTTGAAAATATGAAGCAAACCCAGAAACAAACACTTGTCAACCCGAGAATTCAAGGGGGATCCAGCTCCAAAACCAACAGTGAACAAAAAAAACAGACGTTTTTTTTGTGTGTTTAATCAATGGTTAGAATGAATAACATTGTGGGGTTGGGTTGGTAGTGACGATGTCAAAAGGGTGGAATGGGAAGAGAAGATTTCCAAACTTTCGCAACCCCTTCTTTCTACACTACCGTGTACTGCGTTTTACTTTGTATTTCTTCGTTTGGTCTGTGTGATTTTCTTTTTTACTTTATTTTATCGGTAATGTAAAAAGAAAAGTATATAATTTCATATATTAAAAATAATTGTGGTTATGTTATTAAATATTTGATGTAGTTTCTTAATATATCTCTAATATTATTTATTACAAAAAGCATTAGTGATCTTAGAAATATATATAAGGAGAACATATTTAATAGACAAATATTTAATGATACTAAATATGTATAATTTTGTTTGTATTATGAAAAAAAAATTCATTAAAATTTGTTAATATTTAAAACATTAGTTACTATTAGATAATTGGTTAATGTTTTTCTTTAAAAATTATGAATTAAATCAATTTCAATTTTAATCCATAAAGAAATTTTGATATATAGATATGTTTTAATTAGTATTTGGAGGGGCAATCAACATTAGGGGTGGGGATAGGACACATTAGTGTAGTGGAGTGACCTAGTCGAATTAAAATATTTTTGTCCCCTCATTTTTGTTTGTGCATTAAAATGCACATAAATTTTCTAACATAATTTCTAGAAGTGGACATATCCAATGAAGGTAGAAAACAACTTGATGGGGAGGATTTGAGCCATGCGAGTTGAAGTTGATCTAATTGCTCTCAAGTTGTATAGTGTCATTAACACGATTTCATCACAATAAAGTTCAATGGCAAGCATTAGAGGAAATGATGGATTAAGCACAAAATGATGAAGACGGTGTCCTTTGAGGATTAGTTTAATTTTTTGCCTCCACAATAGGTAATTCTTATCATCTAATTTGTTGGTGATGGTTTAAGAAAAGGCTAACAGAGAAATCATGAGGACAATTAGGAGTGAAGAGCACCCGAAGCGATGACAATGGTGGAAATGAAGTGTGTGCGATAAGGTAAGCCATTGAGAATAATTGTCTCAAACTCGCGATACCATATTGGAATCTAACATCACAGAGAAAGAAAAAGAAGAAAGAGAGGAGTGAATTAAGTTAATATTAGATGTAAAAGGTACAAGACCCTAATGTATAAAGGGATAAAAAGTACTGATGGCAATTGAGTCTAAACTTGTGGGCACCGACTCGCTCTACCCCGACTTTGATAGGGAAATCCATTTTGATTGACACTAGTGCATAATAGGGTTTTAAGCACGGTTAAAAATGACCTTTAAGCACGGTTGTAGAACCGTGTTTGTTCCTATCGTGGTCATAGATAAAGGATTTTTACCACAGTTTTGAATCGTGCATGGTTATTAGTAAATGTGGTTAAAGGGTCACATTTTTAACCATGGTTACAAATAACTATGTTTAGAAGTTTAAATTTTTAAACATAGTTAAAGCGTAGCCGTCTTTAAAAATGACACGTTTAAACACAGTTATGGTCATAATCGTGCTTAAAAGTAAGGTTTTTTTAATACAAGTTCTGTTTTTATACATTCCCTAAACCTACAATCAGAGAATTTATAACCAGACAACCTAATTGATGCACACAATAAGATATGTAGCTCAATTAATGAAAAAGATAAAAATGTATAAATTTCAATAAAACTATATGGTATGTAATTCAGGCTTCTTATTTTAAATTTTTTTTTGATAAAATATTTTAAATGTTTAAATATGTCCATTTTATAAGTAGGTCAAACCAATCCATCCATTAACACATACCGATTTTGTCAACTCTACTTACCACCAAAAGGAAGAGAGAAATTGTATTTGAACGAAGACACACTTCAACTCTTGTATTCTTCTAGCATAAAAAAAAAAAAAAAAACTATGGGTTGAAAAAACAAGTATCCACACCAACCATTAAAAGCGCCATGAAAAATAATGAACTAGTACGTGATGCCATTGAGTGGCCTTGGAACCTTGAATCATATACTTTTATCATCTACTTTTTTTAGTTTAGCCTTGTAATCCTATTTAATGTTCATTGTAAATTATGCTTCTTATTTCACTATCTCCTCTTATTATTGGAAATTTGTAAAAGTTAAACAGCTAATATTCTTCTTGCTCTTTGAATACAAACAAAAAAAAATAATTACCTCAATTTTTAAGAAAAAAATAATTACCTCAATTTTTAAGAAAAGCAGCTGACCCTGTTTTATTTCAATGATTTTATTTAAAAAAATCTCTACTTTTTACTATAATAGAGGTTTAATCTTTATCAATTAAAAATTAAAGGTTTTATTAAATAAGAAATTTTAAAAATACTTCCACATTTAATGAATTAAAATTTACTTATATTTTAGAAAAAATATTTTTTCTTATATTCAGGGATATGTATAGTATTTATTTAAAGAGTAAGACTACATTATGAAATAAAATAATAAAAATTTTCTTAAACTTCTAAAATGATAAAAAAAAGAATATTTTTTTTAAAATTAGGCCATATAAAAATGAATCAACAATGTACTTTTTTTATTTTTCTCAATTTATGATTAGCGAAAGTAGTAAATTATATTTCTTATTATTTATTAAGAATTTGTGATGCAATTTTTATAGATTTTCTTTTAAAAAGTATAATCACTTCTAAATTTCAATGAATTAATGTTTTATCTAAGTAATTTTAAAAAAACCAATAAATACTCGTAAAACACTGATAAAAAGGATAGAAAATATAAATATTTGGATACTTACATTTGAAATTTTTGATAATTAGGGATGATAAAATAATTCACACTCGTGGATACCCCTGAACATACTCACAATGAGTATCTATAAATTCTTTAAATAGGCAGGTATGAATAATGTACTACTCACCCTGTGGGTATTGACGTAAGTATTTATACTTATTTTATATTAAATATATTCAAAAATAAAGACATTTTATTAGTTTATAATGAGATAGAAAAATTAATATTGCTTAATGATAATATTTTTAATGCCTAATATTGTAATTATATTAAATAATATTAATTTATATCATGTTATGGAGAAACAATATTATATTTAGTATATGTTCTTTATTATTATTATTATTGTTAATTGTTTAAAATATTATAAATAAATAAATACCTGTGATATTCATTTTTTTACCTTCAGATATTTGTACCCACTCTTATATTTATGGGGGTATCATACTACCCGCACACCCGCTCCATTGACATCCCTATATCGATAATATTTAAATTAGTAAATACATACCCCATGCCAACCAACCTAATTTACTGGGAATTGACAATCTTTAATCTACCTTCCTATGGAAAAGTAAGAGTGTGTTTAGTTAACATATTTTTAAGACAAAAATAAAAAAAATATTTAAAAAATACAAAAGAAAATAAAAAATATGTTCAATGGCCTAATTATCTAAAAAACTATCCCAACTAATATTCCAAATTTTCTATTGTAAATAATTTCAACTTTTCCAAAATTTTTGAAAACTCTTTTCCTTAAAAATATGTGCACGTATGCTCCTTCACATTTAGAAGACCATTATTCAATTAGTAAAAAAAATTTTTGCATAAAACTTTTTATACCACTCCCTCGGTCAACATATCTTTAGGTGCGTTTCTATTTGAGAATCATCAAAATAAAATTAATTGAACATTTTTTAATTGAGATGACATTCTGTCACTATGCGAAGGGTGTAAAATTGTGTTTCATTCATCCTAAACAAATTTACTGATTTTGCCACTTCTATTTTATTAGTTTTTGTGATATCATTAGAAAAATAAAGTTTTGGTGGTATTCTTCCTAAACTGTTTTTAAATCAATTATATAAATAACCGATTATAAAAGCCTAAAATGCACTAATTTCACGTCCGTCAAACTATACCAAATCTAAATCCAATTAAAAAACATTGTTTAACTCCAAAAATGATATTAGATAAGAGAATAAGTGTAATCACACTGTTGATATCATTCACTTGAAATAATCTTATTTGAATTGAGAATATTCTTATTATGATGTGGATAAATCTTTAAGCAGAAATAATTTCTTAGACTTAGATCCAAAATCTTACTTTGAGATACTCAATGATGCGCCACTTGAAGAAACTGTTTGTTCAAATTGTTTTGTTTACTTTTAAGTCATATATACTATGTTTAACTTTTATGCTATTAAAACTTTGTTCATGAACTTCAACTTTTTCTAGTGTCATTGATAATATATATGGATATATATTTATCAAATAACATATATATTTATATAATATATTTATATAAATATGTACATAATATAGGGTCATATTATATATATATATATATATATATATATATATTAAAGCTGTCAAAACGGGCCAACCGAGTTGCCCACCACAGGTTAAAATTTTTTATAATCCAACCCAACCCGACTCGCTTTCTTGAGTGAACCAGTTTTCTCAAGCCGACCCAACCCACTAACTCACCGGGTGGCTCACGGGTTGACCCACCTTTTTAAAGAAAATTAAATCAAATAAAAAATAGGAAATGCCAAAAAATATTTTTAAAAATAGAAAAATATTTTTTTCTTCACATTCCAATACTAAATTCTATTTAAATATTATATTATATCATATAATAAGTTTATTATTACAAATATACAAATATATAAATATTATATTATATCATATAATAAGTTTATATCGTCGTGGAGGAAGGCCTCCATGTACGTGTGCGTCGCGGTTACGGACGAGAGAGGAAAGTCAGCACTAAGCAGCATCACAACATGCATCGTGTGGAGGACCTAGAGGTTGAACGTAGAGGGGAAGTGAAGTCGTGATTCGTAAACTAAGGAAAAGAAAAGAAGCCATGATTTGTGAAAACTAAAGCCGTGTGCAAAAGTGTGGAATTGGAGTGAAAACTGCAAAGGGAAAAAAATTAGGGCCAACTCACTCAACTACTACTTGAAGTCTTGACCCCCTCCTCGTGTGTAGTGTGTGTGCCATATTGAAATTTTTTATTTTTTTAATTACGAACCCGCGGGCCAGCCCGTGAGCCGGGTTCAGTGGGCCGAACCAGTAAAAGTTTCGTTTTGAAAATGAGTCATTTTCTTCAACCTGACTCACCTAAAACCCACCTCGAGCCGGGTTGGCTCACGGGTTACAACCCATTTTGATGTCTCTCTTTCTCTCTCTCTCTTTCTCTCTCTCTCTCTCTCTCTCTCTCTCTCTATATATATATATATATATATATATATATATAAATATATCACATTTTAATTGGCTTGAATGAAAGAATATGAGAAAAAAAGAAAAAATAGAAAATCAATTGTATTTGAACAAGTTTTCTAGTATTCTAAATAAGAAAATCGGTACACTCACAAAACACATTTTTATAATTTTGCGTACTTTTTAAGAAAATAAAAAAATTGAAAAACTTAATAAAAATTGAAAAAGAAAAAAACTGAAAAAATGTTATTCCAACTAAACATACCCTAAAAAAATATTTATTAGTTTTTATTTAATTATTATTATTTTAAAAAAGCTTACAGTTAATTTGAATTAAGAAAGAAAAATGCTGAATGCCACAAAAGAAAAAATAGAAAACCGGTTGTATTTGAACACGTTTTCTAGTATTCCAAATTAGAAAATCGGTACACTCACTAAACACATTTTCATAATTTTACATACTTTTTTAGAAAATAAAATTTTGAAAAACTTAATAAAAATTAAAAAAGAAAAACTGAAAAAATGTTGTTCCAACTAAACACACCTTTAAAAAATATTTATTAGTTTTTATTTATTATTTATTTATTTATTTATTATTATTATTTTAAAAAAGCTTACAAATAATTTGAATTAAGAAAGAATTGGAAAGAAAAATGCTGAATGCCACATATGAGAATTCCTATAACTTATACCAATATAACGTTCTTAAATTTTTAAATAAAATTTCAATAGTCAAATAAATTTTTCACAAATAATTCCAATATTAAAACATAATTTGAATTAAATAATAATATTGTCACTTTTTACAATAGCCGAACAGCCCATTTAATATACAAAGAAAATATAACAAGTCGGTATACACAGGAGCTGGTCAAGGCTTCTACAAAATAACTATGTATACTATGTATTGTACATGCTAATACATAATGCTCCAGTCGGATGAGTGACTTCACACGCCATCACTGTGCCCTATATCCACTGTAAAAATAACAACAGTAGGGGTGAGCATAAACATATCAAATAATAGTTATTGAATCGGATTTAAAAGTCCAATTCATAACTAAATATATATAAATAAACACAACCGAATCAACAACTCAGCATAAGCATCATGTTATTCTCAATAACATATATATATATATATATATATATATATCAATACATGCACATGCTCAATCAAATGGATCCATTATTAAGTCTTTTAATTGTGTTGCAACACTGGCTCCCCGAGCCATAACTCAGCTCTCAGCTGATCCGGCCGTTTTACTGGTACCAAACCGTTTGCACCCTTATGTGACACCATCACTCTCAGTGACAACGGTTAGTGCCACGGGCTAAAACCCCGAGCCCCGCTTAAGAGGTTGCCTTGAGTCCCACCCAAGGTCTTTTGTCTTTTGCCTTGAGTCCCACCCAAGGTCTTTTGTAGAAATCATATCATATTTCATAGTCATTCATCACACAAGCATCTCATGAAAAATTCATGAAAACCATTCTCATCATCGATCACACTTATATAATCATCACATCAATATTGATAATATGAATGGAAGATAAGAAAACATAAAGCATTTAATCGGGGTCTCAGTAACCATTTATGCACATAACATATATACATCATAACAATATCACCCCAAATCCATTCATAAACCATTCATTTGAAATGTAACGCTCCCCCTACTTGGAAATAAGAGTCCCAGTAACTTTTCAAGCTCTATTCAATCTTAGCTTCATGAATTCTGATTGGAATTGTAGTACTGAATCAGTCCAAGCTTTCTCTCTTATGAAATTCAAGCTTTCATGTAAAGAAGAAGAAAAGAAGATTAATTTCTTCTTCGTTGATGGTTTTCAGTAGAGATTGGAGAGAAAAGGATTATAAAAGGTGTTTTTCACTTTCAAAAGTTTTTGAATTAATCCAACAGTAGAAGTATTTATATTCTATCCATGCAGAAGAGACGTGAATAATAGAAAATTGTCTGCTACACATATCTTCAAATGATAAGGAAGGAATAAGCATTTAATGAAAAGGGACAGCACATCAGAGAGGGTCCCATGCTTGGAAAATATCAGAAAAAGAATCTGCTGGAAGGTAGAAGAACAGAGTGACGTGGAAAGCTTCAATAATTAAAATAATTATTAATTCCGACTCAGTTTCAATATTCTGGGCATATCTTTCCGAGAAAGCCTCTATTCATTTAGAATTCCTTCATTCGGAGGAAATTCACTCGGAAAGGTTCCATCCATGAAACACCTAGCTTTCCTTCCTTGGAAATACCCCACACGGAAATATCTCATTCAGACAGCTCACTCAGTTATATTCATGTCCGAGTCAAACCTTCACTTGCGTCACTCGGGAGTCTTCCATCTAAAAATCACTCGGAGTTTGAAGACAATTCTCTCTCTTAGAAATCTTTTCACTCAAAAGGGTCACTCGAGATCGAAGACCATTTAAAAGAAAAACCTGAGTTCAAACTCAACAACTCTAACCGAACATAATTAAATGAATTTATCATTCGGTCATTTACTTCCCTTGAAATTATTCACCCAGAACATACTCATTTGGAATTGGAGTCTTTCTCCGTCCAGAAGTAGTCTCCTTGTAAAGACTTACTCGGTCTTATCTCAATCGGTGCCATCTCTCTCGGAAGTATCACACTCAGAGATACTTTACTCAGAAAGTCACAGAAGTTGGAGGTTCTCCACTCGGTCACTATTCAAAATATTTTAGCCTGAGAAGTACTTATTCAAATTCAAAGTTTTTCCCACTCAGGAGTACGTCTCTTGAAAACGTTCCAATCGGAAACGTTTCACTCGAAGCCGTTTCACTCGAATTTGCCTTATTCTAAAGTGTCTCATTCGGACACCGTTTTCTTAGCTCGGAAGTAATTCTCTTAATGATGTTTCACTCGGAAACATCTTAACTTCACTTGGAAATAGCTTTCTCAGTCTTATTTCTCTCGGAATTATACCATTTTCACTCGAAATATCATATTTCAAACAGTATTCACTCAGAATTTCATTCGAAAATTCTCCATTAATCCTTAATGAATGATTTTTCTAAAAATTACAAATTTTGGGATGTTACAACCAACATCCAAAACTTCAGTAATTCTGGTGTAGTTCAATTTTTAATTTTTTTATATCTATTAATTTTTTTTATATTAATTATTAAAATAACTGATGTAAAATATTTTTTATACCACTTTTTTCAATAACTGATACAAAAAATTTATTTTAACATCAATTATTGAAATAATTAGTATAAAAATTCATATTTCACAACATTTGTTTGAATAATTGATGTAAAAAATCTTGTGCACCCATTGTTTTAATAAACAAGTGAAAAAAGTAAATAGCTGATGTAAAAATGTTGTTTAAATTAGAAATTAAAATAATTGATGTAAATATTAATTTTTATATCATTATTTAATAATTGGTATAAAATATTGATTTTTATTCTAGTTATTATGAAAATCAACATTGTACACAAATTATTTCAATAACCATGTGAAAGACATTTTTACATTGATTGTTTTAATAACCAATGTAAAAGAATTTACATTGATTAATAAACAATGAAAAAAATAATAGTTTTCTTTAACAATGTATTCTTGTACGAAATAAATTCGTAACAAATAGCACCTTGAATAAGAGTGTTTGTGGTTTAGGGTTTGGTTAAATTTTTAGATAAAATATAATATGATTTGACTATCTTGTTAAGTTGTGGTTCGATTGAAATATATGACTATCGTATATAATCGAATACAGTTCAGTTCAGATTAGATCAATTTTATATTAAGTATATATATTTTTTAAATTAAGTATGAGACATATAATTACGGTCTAATAAAATCAAAAATAACTAATTCAAAATTGAATTATCACCATAAGCAAATTCAACATAATGTAAAAAATATATAAATATATGAATAATATATTAAAGATTAAAATTTGATTTTTTAAAGATAGATGTAAATTTCAATCTAAATTATATACGTAATGTTATTTTTTTTACTATTTTAGTTTTATCAACTTTTAATTATTTGAAATTAGTTAAACAATTTTTTTTGGGATCTAGATTAGATTTGACGATGAATTCCCTACTTTGGAATTGGAAAAGATTGGGTCAACATAAAAAACACATGATACAAAACACCGGTTATGATAGGTCGAAATGAAAACAATATATTGACCCAAAAAAAAAGAAACAAAAGAATGAAAACAGTATTTATTATGTACGGAGGGACATACGAATCATTTCCACACTCATTACACCTCTTATTTACATCAATTGTTTTTATATTCTGCGTTAAAAGTAAAAATGTCATTTTTTTTTATTAAACTAACCGATCAAAACTGTAAAATACGGGTGGGGTCGGGTTAGACTACAGGAAGGAAATAAGTTAAGAATTTAATCCCAGTTGATTTAGGGATGAATTGGTGGATAAACCAACTTTCCTCCTTCTTTTAGTTTTTTTTTATCAAAATTTTATTTTTCACTAAATAATAATTTTTAGATGATTTTTTAATAGTCTATTTTCATTATAATTCACTAAAAAATAATATTTAAATAAATAAATAAATAATTTTTAAATATGGTTAGCCCAACATGATTCCTCTTTAATTCATTTTTTAACAGGTCAAATAGAAATTCCACTTTAACACTTGAAAACCCATGCAAGAAACTATCCAAATAACTTTTCTCCCAAAAAAAAACTATACGAATAACTTTGGTCAAAATACCTTTTTAGCCTCTCAAAAGTCTAGGGTATAGGAAAAAACCCTATTAAATTTGCCCTAGAATTTTGGCCCTTATAATATTTTAGGTTATGTAAAATTAAGGAAGCCTGACTTTTGCTGAGGTGGCTAATGCATGGCCCACTTTAATAGTGAAACGTGGAGGATGACGAGGCTAAAATTAGCTAAACATCAGTTTAAATAATTAAGTAAGTTATTAGCCCTGTTAATTATAATTAACAGATTAAATATTAAGTAAAAATAAGAAATGTTTTTTTGGCAAAACGTGTGTTTTGATAAGTTATATTTCCCTCGTCTTCTTCCTTGTACGAGTGTTTATGCATTCTCCTCATCTTCTTCTTTGAGTGTCTCTGCAATTCCATCGTCTCCTCGAAGAGTGTCAGTGTGGTGTGTGCATGTTTGAAAATCTTTGTGGGTGTTTCCAGTTTCCAGTTTCTAGGTTGGACATCAACAAGTAAGAAGACAACGTGGGTGTTTCAAGTTTCCAGGTACATTTTTTGAAGTGTTTATGTCGAAGTAAAGGTTAGTATATTCTAAAATTGTTTACTTGTTGTGTATTTAGAGTGAGGTTCAGGGGTGTGGAAGGACCACATGTTGTTAGTTTCTTGGGGTTTAGGGCTGGACCACATGTTCGTTGATTGAAAAAACAAAACTTTAAAAAACATAGCTTTCACTTAATGTGCTTACTGTGTAGCTTATTTCAGTGTTATTTAGGTATGATTTTTACGGTTGTGATACACCATAAGGGCAAATTTCAAGAGGGCCCACCATATGCTTACATTGATAAGGAAATACATGCCATTCACAACGTAGATATTGATAGATGGTCATTTTTTGAGGCACGGTCACTGGTCCAAGTCCTTGGGTATAAGGGGGAATTTAAGTTGTGGTGGAAAAAAATAGGAGAAATGGAGTACAAGAGTGTAACATGGGACTCACATGTATTAAAAATGAGTGAGTTTGCAGTTAATAATAACTGTGAGGTGGACCTTTATATTGAGCACTGTGTGGAAGAGGCTGAGGTGTTTGTGGGTTTGGCTGAGGCAGAAGAAGTAGCTGTCCAAGAAGGTGTGGCCCAAACAGAACAGGCCCAAGAAAGCCAACATTCCCAACAAGCCCAATAAACCCAACAGGCCCAAGAAGTCCTTGGAACCCAACAAGAATTCAGAACTAGGGGAACAAAGTTTGTGTCTGCTCACAGCCCTTATGTGAGTCCCACAAAAGTTGTGAAAAGAAAAAAAATTTATAGGAGTCAGTTGTAGAGATTGAGAAGTATAGGGTCTAGTAAAGGATCAAGTCAAGGCCCAAGTGGTGTAGCACGTGAGGGGCCATCTGGTATGGCAAGTGAGGCGCCTTCTGGTCCAACAAGTGAGGGGCCTTCTGGTCTAACAAGTGAGGGGCCTTTTGGTGTGGCAAGTGAGAGGCCAAGTGAAGTGCCAACAGAAAGCTTTGTGTGCAGTCTGAATACTAAACAGTTTGATGTTCCAGAGGTAGAAGATTTACCTGAACCTGGGCCAAGACCCGAAGACACTTCAGGGGATAATAGTGAAGGTTCACAATTTGAAAATTATATGAGTGACAGTAATAAGAGGGATGAAAGGGATAATGACAGGACATGTTTTAGGGATGAGGATCTACATGGTTTAGGGGGTGATGATTATGGAGGCGTAAATGATACCTATGATACTGATGAAATGCATACTGATATGGATACTGATGAGGAGTGTGACATGGGGCGAACTGAGGCATTTGATGAAGAGAAAATGAGGGAGAAGTATGAACTGAAAGTGGGTATCGAGTTTCAGTCTATGGTTCAGTTCAGACAGACAATTAAGGAGTACAATCTGTATAAGGGGAGGGAGGGGGAGTTTGTGAAAAATGAGCCTGAACGGTGTCGTATGAAGTGAACAAATAAAGATTGTAGGTGACAGGCTTTTGGGAGTAAAGTTGGCAGGACAAATGTCATAATGTTGAAGAGATTAGGGCTTGAGCATACCTGTCCTAGAGTGTTTGACAACAAGAATTATAATTCAAAATGGGTTTCCAAAATGCTTTTAAAGCATTTGAGGGTAAATCCCAAGATGTCTGTGGTTCAAATCATTAAACTTTTTAGGGCTCAGTATGTTGTGCAATTAACTTATTGGACTGCATACAATGGGAAAAGGATTGTACTCGATATGTTAGAGGGTAAGGCTGGTAGGCAATATAGCTTGTTGTGGAGGTACAGTGCAGAGTTGAAGAGGGTTTCACATTGCAATAGATGCAAATTGCAGTTGGACAACCCATCAGGAGGTCCGCAACCATATTTTGGGTCATTCTACATGTGTTTAGGGGCATGCAAGCAAGGATTTTTGAATGGATACAAGCCCTTTATTGGGGTTAATGGTTGCCATTTGAAGACCAAGTTTGGTGGCCAGCTTTTGACAGCAGTTGGTAGGGATGGGAATGATCAGTACTTCCCATTGGTAGTAGCAGTAGTGAAAGTTGAGAACAAGCATAGCTAGAAGTGGTTCCTGAGTCTATTATTTGAAGACATAGGTGATGTCAGAGACAGGAAGTTGGTCTTCATCTCTGACCAACAGAAGGTAGTATACTAAACCAGTGTTGAATTTGTACATTTGAATTTATTGTTCTTGCCTGGTCTGTTGCAGGTTTGTTATTGACTTGAATTTGTTTTTTTAGGGTCTGTTGCAGGTTTTTGATGAACTATTAGATGGAGTGAAGCACAGGTTTTGTGTAAGACACTTATACACAAACCTGAAGAAGAGATTTGGTGGAGGTGCCTTATTAAAGCATTTTATGCTTGGTGCAAGAAAAGCTACATATGTCCAGGGTTGGGAGACCAAAATGCAGGCCATCAGGGATCTGGATCATGGGGCATATCAATGGCTGATGGCTATCCCTACAAAGCATTTGTGTAAGTATGCTTTTTCATCTTATTCAACATGTGATGTAATCATGAACAATAACTGTGAGGCTTTCAGTTCAGTTATCTTGCCATCTAAGGATAAGCCTATAATTACAATGCTAAAATAGGTACGACAATACTTGATAGGGAGGTTTGCCAAGTTGAGGTCTAAGGCCTGCACAATTAAGGGGGACATCATGCCAAGACCCTATAAGAGGTTAGGGAGAGAAACTGAGTTTAATAGAGAGTGGGTTCCAGTGTGGGCAGGACAATTGCTATTTGAACTGGAGCACACTCAGTTTGAGCATAGGTTTATAGTTGACTTGAGTGAGAAAATGTGTAGCTGTAATTGGTGGATGTTAAATGGCATTCCATGTAGGCATGCCATATCTGCTACGAAGTACAAGGGTGACAACCCAGAAGCTTTTGTCTCCCAATGGTACTCCAAGACAACATATGGTCAGGCTTATGCAGGTATTATCTAACCTATCAATGGGTAGCCTATGTGGCCTAAGGTTGATGCACCTGAGGTCCTTCCTTCATCATATAAGAGGCGTCCTGGGAGACCAAAAAAGTTGAGAAGAAGAGACCCATATGAAGATGACAACACAACAAGGCGTCCAAGATTTCCAGGCCAGTACCATTGTGCAAACTGTGATGGTACCGGTCATAATAGAACCATATGTCCCAATCATGATTATTTAATCAGCTTATGGAATCTTTTTCAGAATGCAACTACACCAAATCCTGCACATACTGATACTCATGTAGGTGGTGAATTTAATGCACATACTGAGTCTCATGTCTCTACGTTTGTACCTGAACCTGATGCACAACCACCTGAGGCACATGCTGAGCCAAATATTGCTGGTGCCACATCATCAACATTAACCAGGGGAGACCAAGAGGAGGAGGAAGACGTAAGGGAAAAGGAAGAGGAAGGGGCAAGGACAGAGGCAGAGAAAGGGAGACTAAGAATATGACAGCTGAATCCCCTTTCCAGCCAGACACAACAACAGACCCCAATACATTCCCTGGAACCTAACATAGCCACAACAACTAAAGAACATTTTAATTTTCATTCCATTATGTTTTAAAGTCCCAACATATTTTACTTCCCCTTTCATGACTATAATTATGTAAATATATGACAAGTTAATCTATGTTCAGGTTTCATTTAAATTTGTAGCTATGTTGAGCACTTATTTGCATTAGGATCAACATTTAATTTACTTGTTAATTTACTCCATAAACAATTGAATAAAACAAAACACTTAACTTACAGCTCAATAAAAAAGATTATGCTTGCCAAAATAAGGAGCATTTCATTAGGGATTATATTGATTACAAAACTAACTCCTTAACAAACCATATAACCAACAAGGGCCAACCCACAAACCCTAAATCCTAAGAACCTAAAAAGGGGCTAAATCCCAAACTCAAAACATGTACAGACTCCTTAACAAATCATACAACAAATAGAGGTGTTTTCTGCACCCTATTGAATACAAACTTCCTTTTAAAAAACCCACAACACACGTTTCAACCTCAGAACCCCATTTCTCCTTAATGTTTTCTTACTAAATATATCATCATCATGCTCAGGGTAATGGCCAAGGAAACAGTGAGGAATGTCAACAACATTGAAGTTTTCCTCTTCTTAGCCACCAACTTAGATTTCAGTTTTGCACACTTCTTTTCAAATTCCTCGCGCATCTTATCCAGCTCCACCTTGCAGGTACACCCATCATTCCCATCAATGTTAGCAGTGGAAACAGTAGGAGCCCACTTGAAAAAAACCACAATCTTCTTTGCTCTAACACAACAAAAAAAATGTTTCAAAAAAATCCAACAACAAAAACAATGACATTCTTCCACTTACCAAGAAAAATGGACACCTCCAGAAGGCCCGTCCATTGTTCTTCTTCATTTTTGAAATGAGAAGGACAAGGTTCTTCCCACACCTGCACCTTACGTGTTCAATCTCCATTGATGAGGAGTGGAAATGTTAGACCTTGCCATCTATTTTAGGTTGAAGACGAGGAGAATGCAGAAACACTTGCACAGGGAAAAAGACAAGGGAAATGTAACTTATCAAAACACACGATTTGCAAAAAAACATTTCTTATTTTTAATTAATATTTAATCTGTTAATTATAATTAACAGGGCTAATAACTTACTTAATTTTTTAAACATATGTTTAGCTAATTTTAGCCACGTCATCTTTCACGTTTCACTATTAAAGTGGACCATACATTAGCCACCTCCGTAAAAAGTCAGGCTTCCTTGATTTCACATAACTTAAAATATTATATGAGCCAAAATTTCAAAATTCTAGGGCAAATTTAATAGGGGCTTTTTTCTATACCTAGACTTTTGAGGGACTAAAAAGGTATTTTAATCAATAACTTTTTATCATCCCTTTTCTTCTCTTCAGTCCAACAATGCCTTTTCATTTTTCTTCTAAAATGCATAAAATTTTTCCCTTTCTCCTTTCTCTTCTGTTTTTGCTACTTGGGAACACCATTATCCTCTGAAGCTACTCACCTTCTCCAAGCAAGTAACACTCTTTCGTTCGCTTCATTTTGTTATTTTCATGTTTCATTATTATAGTTTCAACACTTGATACTGATGATTCTCTTTATATAATCGTGCATGATGCTGTTTTGTTTTGCTTTGTCTTGTGATTAAAGGTTGAAACGTCTATTTTGTTGATGTTTATTGCTTTGGTTTGCTTTAGAAGTTTAATGTGATACTTCATGATTGGTTTTTGTTTTGTAAAGCTCTGGCAACAGGATTTATTGGAGTGTGCATACCATTGCCAACACTTTTTCATAGTTGTTCAACGATGGTTGTTGAGGGTTCTGATGAGCCAAATTTGTTCTGTGATTTGGATTTTGATGATGGTGACAATGTGGTAGTTACTTTCAAATGGCACTCGGTATCTAAGGAAAATCAAAGGCATTTACAAGCAAGTTAAATAATCATGGTCATGGTAGAAAGTCACATGGACATGTTTCTCATATGCCTTCATCAATTAGCAAAAGTTATGGAATAAAGAAGGGTAATGTTTTGTCATCTGATAAGGTCACAACTGTTAAGTCTTGTGCAGGCAGCACCCAAGTGCCAACTTCATTTGCCGGCATTATGATGATGATGATGATGCTGATGATGATATCCCTTTTTCAGCTAGGCTATTGAATATTTCTAAATTGGCTAGCAATAACCGAGATAAGTTTGTTAAGAAGAGGCCTACAACACTGCCAGCCAAGAGACTGTTAGATAACAACAGCAATTCTTTGCACATTTTGGTTAAGAAGTCAAAGGCATCAGCCGTGTCCACTGATAAATCATCTTCCTTAAAAAAGTTCAATGGGAAAAAACTTGAGTTGGATGAAATTTTGATCAAGGAATGCCAAAGGAAGAGACAAGAAGAACAGCAGAGACTGCAGCCTGTGCAGAGAGATGTTGAGTGGTGGTCTAGAGAGCTTGAAAATAAGAAAAAGCAAGTTGAATGTATTAAAGAGGAAGTGATTTTACATACCCACATCTGGAAACAAAAGAGAGAGAATATGGTGAGATCCAAAGAAGCATTGAAAAGCTTAACAGTGAGTTTAAAGCAAAGGGAGAGAAACTGAAGTCAGTATAGAAGCTGATTAGTGAATGTGATACTCAGCTGATGTTAAAGAAGGCAGAATGTAGCGGGGTGAATGAAGTGGTGCAGAAGTTGATTAGTGAGCATGATGAAATTTCCAAGAAAATACAGAGAAAATTTGAAGAATGTGACAGGAATATTGAATTGAAGGAAGTGTAGGTCAATTTGGTTGAAGACTTCATTAGAGTGACTGAGGAAGGGCTTAAGGCTAAACAGATAGAATTCCATTAGGTCCTGCACACCATTGAGAAAGATGCTGAAAGGAAAATAGAGGAACATGAGGCAGTTCTGGAGGTAGTTGCAAAAAAAATTGTTGAATGCACTAAGGAACTTAAGACCAAAGAGGAAGAGGTTGATGCGAAGAGAAAATTAATTGATGCACAAGATAAGGAAATAGAGTGTGAAAGGAAAAGCTTACTTAAGGTAATGGCAACAAAGAGTTGTTATTTAAAGGACTTGGATTCATTGAAGAAACCATTTGAAGAAAGAGTTAAGAAGATTGAGTCAAAAGAGAAGCAATTTGAAGTACGAGTGAAAGAGTTTGAGTCAAAGGAGAAGCACTTTGAAAGATTAGTGAAGGAGCTCAAGTCAAAAGAGAAGCAACTCATTGACCGAGAGAAGGAGATCAAGTTAAAAGAAAAGGGGCTTGAAGGTCAAATGAAGGTGCTTGAATCAAATAAAAATCATTTTGAAGGCCAAGTGAAGGAGCTTGAATCAAAACAGAATCAATTTGAAGTCCAAGTGAAGGAGCTTGAGTCAAAAGAAAAATAAGTTAGATGTACAAGCAATGGAGCTTGAGTCCAAAGAGAAGCACTTTGAAGGACTGGAAAAGGAGCTTGAATCAAATAAGAAGCATTTTGAAGGTCAATTGAAGGAGCTTGAATCAAAACAGAATCAATTTGAAGTCCAAGTGAAGGAGCTTGAGTTAAAAGAAAATAAGTTAGATGCACAAGCACAGGAGTTCGAGTCCAAAGAGAAGCAATTTGCAAGACAGTTGAAGGAACTTGAGTTTACAAAGAAACAGTTTGAAGTGCTAGTGAAAGAGGCTGAATCAAAAGAGAAGCAATCTGAAGGAAAAGTTATGCAGCTTGAGTTGAAAGAGAAGCAATTTGAAGAACGAGTGAAGAACTTTGAATTAAAGGAAAAGTATCTTGAAGGCCAAGTGAAGGAGCTCGAATTAAAAGAGGAGTAACTCAAAGACCAAGTGAAGGAATTCAAATCAAAGAAGAAGGCATTCAATTCAAAAAAGAAGAAATTTGATGATCGGATGAAGGAGCTCAAATCAATAAAGAAACAATTTGAAGGTCAAGTGAAGGAGCTCAAATCAACAAAGAAACAATTTCAAGGCCAAGTGAAAGAGGTCAAATCAAAAGGGAAACAATATGAAGCACTAATAAAATCATTTGAAGAGGAAGAAGTACAGGGTAAACATTTTTCTGTATCTAGTTTGTTGAAACAATTTCATCCAACTGTTTCTTCTAATGATCCTGATATATTATTCTCCTCATATTCCTATTTTATCAAAATCTCTTTTTTTCATGCTCACATTGTATGCTTTAGTCAAATTGAAAGATTTCTCTAATGTTTGTTTGTCTATATATGTACGTGTATGTGTGTGTTCCCTCTTTTTAAGCACTATTGTCACTTGGAAGTTCTAAAATGCAAAGCTCTCCCATAATATCCTTTGCCATGTGGTTTAGTATAATGGTACTGCAACTATGGTGTCCGTTCAATATCCTGATAAACTATGGTGCCATTTGATAGTCTTGTTAGTGCAACCTCCTCATCTTTTTCTCTTAATGAGTTGATGATCTTTTTATACATTTTCTAGTGATTCAGTTGTAGTGCTCTGATGATATTACTAGTAAACATTCGTATAGAATGACTTTCCTTGTGTCACCCATTCATATCAATCTTCAGGAGATTTTACTTTCTTTCACATAGTATTATATGATTTTTTAAATTTCTATGGTCACTTTGATTTTCTGATGCTTCTATAAATGAGAGTGCTGAAATATCTGCTGGCTAAATAAGCAATTGCATCTTCCACAGATGATAACTCAGGTTCAGCCAGCGATAGCAGAAGTTTGCGGTTGCTCCAAGGTGGAGAAACAGATGAACTTGAATCGGTTGATGATGACATTCTGGTTAATACTGGCTACAGGGCCATTGATACAACTCATGCAGAGAGGAAGACATGCACACGTTTACGGATAATTTTCCGTACAAGTGAACCTTGTTGAGAACGTGCCTTTGCAAGCTGTCAAAGTAGTTTTTAGTTTGAACAAGTCAAGATAAAAATGTTATTTTGTTGTTAGTGGATAAGTTAGTTTCTGATTTTATCGTTTCAATGTCAGTAGCAGTTCCTAAAATTAAGGAGCATGATCTTTGATTATGTTATTTTAAATTGTCTTGCAAGTTGTATTCAATAAAAAGTAAGCTTAGCAACAAATTCCTCTGCTGTATCAATTTCTTTAAGCTGTTTTGTTTTAACTAAAAGGAAAAAAACCATCCTTCTTGAGGGGCCTGTGAAATGGATGCTGAATCATCAAGGTTTTTGTAAGTTGCTCCACCTATATTTGATGGAGAGAGCTATGACTTTTGGGCTATGGTGAATCAATTTTAATACACTTATTATAGTTTTACATTTGGGGTTTATTATATATTTATTATGTTTAATGATAGTATTTTAATTAAGTTTTATGTTGTTTAATTTAATTAAAGTATTATGTATATATGTTTCAATTTTTGTTTTTTGTTTGTATCTTAAGTGTCTTACCTTGTTTTGGTCATAACTTGGGCTTTTATGATCTAAATGGGTTAATCTTGGAGCCCATGGAAAGCTAAGACAAAAGCCTACATTATGATGATTATATTTGGTTATTTTGTATCTGAAAATAATAAAGAAATGAAGCTTGAATCAATTAGTCCGTAATTGTCCCACTAACATTGACATAGTTCACTAAAATACACATATCTAAAGCTGTAGATATCCAAATAATCTAAATCTTGTGTCAAGTTCTTAATAAGACAAAGACATGTTGAAGATTTTGTGAAATTAGGTCATCTAGAGGGCCATATTCGGCTCACAAGATGGAAAACGTGGAGAAAAGGATGAATTTCAACACCTACCACTGTTTTCTTTTGGATTATTGTAATCTCAAGCCTCACCAATGTTAAAAAATACATCAATGATCAGAATATGAATGTATAGTGTCATGATACCTTGTCTATAAATAGATGCTTGAAGTTATAAGGAAGATACAAGAGATACACAATAAATACATGTTTAAGTTTTCATTATATTTCTATGTCTTTGCTTTAGTTTCTTAAGTTTTAGTTCTTCTTTCTCTTGCTTTATTTCTTTGCTCTGTATTCCATTCCTTAAATTATGATTTTCATTTTCCTTTCTTAATATGAACTAAGTTAATTTCATTATTTGTTATTTACTTTTATAATCAAAGTTATAGTTAACTTAAGTTATCTTTCATTGTTTAAAATCATCATAGAAGCTTAATCTTTTAAAATCAACTTAAGAAATTTAATTTTCCTTATGTTAGCTTTGAGTTTTGCTCTTAATATTTTGATTGAAGATAATTACTTTTCTTGAGTTCTTTATGTTTCTAAATTTGATTTATCACCCACAAATAAATTTATTTTTCACATTATTATATCATTATTTAGTTTTTCTTCAAATCTCAACTACAAAAGCTCTCTTTTGTTATAAAAATTAAGTCCACTTAATTTGACTAAAGTCCTCTAGAAACAACTAAGGTTGTTTACCTGACACTACATTAATTTAATTTTTTATTTGACCCGACAACGACAACGCATCAGGCTCTGAGAATGGAGAACTACCTTAAGGCTTTGGATCTTTGGGAAGCTGTGGAAGAGGATTACGATGTTCCTTTGCTGCCTGACAATCCCACTATGGCCCAGTTGAAAAACCACAAGGAGAAAAAAACCAAGAAGGCAAAGGCAAAGACATGCTTGTTTGCTGGTGTTTCAAAAACAATTTTCACCAGGATCATGACTCTCAAAACAACAAAAGCAATTTGGAATTACTTGAATTTGAGACAATCAAAGAATACTCAGATAGATTGCTCAACATTGTCAACAAGGTTAGATTATTGGGCATCGTGTTTGCAGATTCAAGAATTGTAGAATAAATTCTTGTAATAGTGCCTAAAAGATATGAGGCATCTATAACCACTTTGGAGAACACAAAGGATCTTGTAAGATCACCTTGGAAGAAGCCATAAATGCCTTGCAGGCCCAAGAGCAACAGAGGCTTATGAGGCAAGATCGCATGGTCATAGGTGCTCTACTAGCCAAGAGCCAAGAAGTTGGAAGGAACCAAAAGAAAAACTTCAAGAAGAACATTCCTGGAAGTAGTGATAACAACACTGCAAATAATCACCACAAAGGAAAGGGTAAAAACAAAAGTTACCCACCTTGTCAGCACTGTGGAAAAATGGGTCACCCTCCATTCAAATGTTGGAAAAGGCCAGATGCAAAATGCAGCAAGTGCGATTAAATAGGTCACGAAGCTGTAATTTGCAAAGCTAACATTCAACAAGTTGTAGTTGAGGTAAAAAATACAAAGCATAAAGAGAAAGACCAACTTTTTGTTGCAACCTGTTTCTTCAGCAACAATTCATGTGAATCTTGGCTGATTGATAGTGACTGCATGAATCAGAAGCTTCCTCTCCACCAACTCCCAAAACGGTACAGCCATTGTTGACAAATGCAAAGGGAGCTTTTCAAAATCCAACCCATGTCCAGCTCATTTTTTCTTGCAAGTAGTGTTTAATTATTAAGTTTATTAGCATTCTGAGTTCTATAAATGGCCAGGCAATTTAATCTATTTTCATCAAGCAATCAATAAGTTTTCTTCCTTAGCTCATTTGAGTTTTCTCTCTTTGAGAGTTTCTCCTTGGCATTCTGAGCCATCTTGGCATCAGAGCAAGGTTCCCAGAACTTGCTGCGCCTTAGGTTGAGTTAGAGAGAGCGGAAACAGTGAGTGGGTAGTTGTTCCCTCACCGGAAAAAATTGGGTCACCACAAAACGCCCTTTTCCAGTCCGTTTTTGACAAAACTGCCACCGCAAAAGTGTCCGGAAGGTCCCAAAACCTTGGGATGCTAAGTTTCATGTAAAACGGAACTTATTTGAGGTTACAATAGCCTCGCCGGAAAAGTCGCCGGAAAATCGGGCTTCGCCGGAAAATCCAGAGGTTGAAGACGATACTTTTAACACCAGTTTTACAACCGCTGTTAAAAGTCTGAACACCCGCTGTTAAAAGTTTGGACTTTCTATAACAGTTTTTCTTTCAAGCTGCTGTTAAAAGTGTCCTCAACCACATCCTACCACGTGTCTCTTTGACCCAGGTTTGACCAGATACTTTTTTTATTACACATTAGCCCTTTATATTTCTATATATTTAATTGTAGCCTATAGCCTTTTCAAATTACACATTGGCCCCTGTAGTTTCAATAATTCTCTTTTTGCCCTTAAACATTTTGAAATTACAGATTTACCCTTATCTATCTAAAATTACCATTTTGCCCATCCTTCCAAAAATTACCATTTTACCCCTATCCATCTAAAATTACCATTTTGCCCAATTCGTCCAAAAATTACCATTTTACCCCTATCCATCTAAAATTACCATTTTGCCCCATCCTTCTAAAAATTACCATTTTACCCTTATCCATCTAAAATTACCATTTTACCCCATCTTTCCAAAAATTACCATTTTACCCCTATCCATCTAAAATTACCATTTTACCCCTATCCGTCTAGAATTACCACTTTTACCCAATTTTCAAAAAAGAATTATCCTTTTACCACTACCTTTAAAATGCCTCCTAGAAGACAATTTGAAAGAAATCTCCAAGACATCGAACTAGATGACTTGCGACAACAAATTCAAAGGTTGCAGGAGATAGTTGAAGCCCAACAAGCCCAGCTCAACCAACAAAGAAATACAAATTCTGTTGAAAATGACTCTGATGATAGTAATTCTTTCTCCCCTAACAATTATAGAGTGAGAAGGTCACGACAACAAGGCCATGACTTCAGAATGGATATACCAGAATTTGAAGGGATATTAGAACCTGACGAATTTTTGGATTGGATTCGTACTGTTGAGAGAATATTCGATCTGAAGGATATTCTAGATGAGCAAAAGGTTAAAATCGTCGCCATCAAACTAAAGCGACATGCATCCATTTGGTGGGAGACTCTGTAAAAGAATCGTGCAAAAGATAAGAAAAGTAAGATTAAGACTTGGGAGAAAATGCGAAAGCAACTCAGAGCTAGATTCTTACCTGCTAATTATCGTCAAGATAATTATATGTGGCTTATTAATCTTCAACAAAAGACAATGACAGATGAGGAGTATACCAGGGAATTTGAGCAGCTAAAGATGAAATGTGAGCTGATTGAAGAAGAAGAACATACCATAGCTCGTTACCTTGGAGGGCTAAATACAGAGATTTCTCATCTAGTCCAACTACAACAATATTTCATCCTAGATGATGTCATCCGACTTGCCATCAGGATAGAAAAACAACTTCCCAAGAGAAACCAGTTCCATCCTTCTTCTTCCAGATTACCTTTCCAACCTTCTTCTTCTAGAAACCCTTCCTTTTCCCGAAAAACATAAACCACCCAACCACCTATCCCAAACAAAACACCAGCCAAACCATACAAAGATAACAACCCTAAACCTACCTACCAATCCAAGTCCACTATAAAATGCTTCAGATGTCAAGGTTTTGGCCATATAGCTTCTGATTGCCCAAACCGAAAGGTTGTCACCATTATTGAAGGAGAACCTTTTGAAGCTTTAGAAGAAGAGCTAGAAGTAGAACTAGGAGAGCCGGTGTATGACAATGAACTCACGCCTGCTGATCATGGTGAGTTACTAGTTGTCAGGAGAAGTCTACACACAACACAAATGAAAGAGAACTCTTGGTTGAGACACAATATCTTCCACACTCGTTGCACCTCGCTAGGAAAGATTTGTAACGTCATCATTGATAGTGGAAGTTGTGAGAATGTAGTCTCAAACTACATGGTGGAAAAGCTCAAGTTGCCAACACAAAGTCACCCGCATCCTTACAAATTACAGTGGCTTAATGAAGGCAATGAGGTAAAAGTTTCTAAAAGATGTCTTGTGTCTTTTTCAATTGGCAGGAAATACCAGGATGAAGTTTGGTGCGATGTTGTTCCTATGGATGCTTGCCATCTTCTTCTTGGAAGGCCTTGGTAATATGATCGTCGTACCCAATATGACGGTTATACAAACACCTACTCGTTTGAAAAGGACGGAGTGAAAATCAGATTAGCTCCACTACCGCCTGATGAATTCAACCAAGACAAAAAAGAAGAAAAGCAGTTGGTGTCCTTAGTCACCAAGAATCAATTTAAGGTGGCTACAAATGAAGTTAATCATTTGGGCTTTTTATTATTGATTGAGCAAAATTATGGAACCAGTATACCACCAGAAATTATGCCACTTTTATCAGAATTCCCAGGTGTTATTCCAAAAGAAATTCCTCCAGGACTACCACCTATGCGTGATATTCAACATGCTATAGACTTTGTTCCAGGAGCAGTTATTCCAAATAAACCCGCTTATCGAATGAATCCTCAAGAGCATGCTGAAGTATAAAGACAGGTTGAAGGATTGCTGAAGAAAGGATTAATTCAGGAAAGTGTCAGTCCTTGTGCTATTCCTGTTATATTAGTCCCTAAAAAGGATGGCACATGGAGGATGTGCATGGATAGTAGAGCTGTGAATAAGATCACCATCAAGTATCGATTCCCGATACCACGACTTGATGACTTGTTAGGCCAATTATATGGTGCCACTATCTTTTCCAAGATTGATCTCCGTAGTGGATACAATCAGATCAGAATCAGGCCTGGAGATGAATAGAAGACCGCTTTCAAAACACGAGATGGTCTGTATGAATGGACAGTCATGCCATTTGGGTTATCCAATGCCCCCAGCACATTCATGCGCCTAATGAATCAGGTATTACGCCCTTTCAATGGACAATTTGTGGTTGTTTACTTTGACGATATCCTGATTTACAGCAAAAGCAAGGATGAGTATTTAAAATATATAAGACAGGTGTTAGAGGTTCTTCAGGAACAAAAACTCTATGCCAACCTGGAGAAATGCTCTTTCATGACCAAAGAAGTGATGTTTCTTGGTTATATTATTGGCGCTAAAGGCATCCGTGTAGACCCTAGCAAGATTGAGGCAATCAACAACTGGCCTATTCCTCAGTCAATCCATGACGTCAGAAGTTTCCATGGGCTAGCTTCTTTTTATCACAGGTTTATCAAGAATTTTAGTACCATTGCAGCTTCGCTCACCAGTTGCATCAAAGGTGATAAATTTCAATGGTTAGAACAAGCACAAAAGAGTTTTGATGAATTAAAGGAGCACTTGACGAAAGCCCATGTACTAGCACTACCTAACTTTGACCAAGTGTTTGAGGTAAGTTGTGATGCTTCTAACATTGGTATTGGTGTAGTACTCAGTCAGGAAGGCCGACCAATAGCTTTCTTTAGTGAAAAGCTAAATGATGCTAAGCTGAGGTACTCCACTTATGATAAGGAATTTCATGCCATCGTACGAGCTTTGCAATATTGGAGTCATTACCTGCTTCCAAAAGAATTCATTCTCTATTCAGATCATGAAGCTCTCAAATACTTGAATTCCAAACAAAAAATTAGTCGTAGACATGCTTCATGGATCGAGTTTCTACAGGCTTATCCATTCCTAATCAAACATAAGTCTGGGAAACAAAACTCTGTTGTAGATGCTCTTAGCCGACGTCATGTTTTGCTATCCACTTTGCAAACAAAAGTTATTGGCTTTGAGATTCTAAATGAATTATATCAAGATGATCCTGACTTCACCAGTATTTGGCAATCAACAGAGAACCAACCTTTTCAAAGTTACCATCGTCAACAAGGCTTTCTATTTAAGAACAATGTTTTGTGCATTCCTCGTTGTTCTTTAAGAGAAGCCATTATCTGGGAAGCATATGATGGAGGATTAGCTGGTCACTTTGGCAGAGACAAAACAGTTGCACTGATCAAGGAGAACTTCTACTGGCCTAAGCTTGAAAGGGATGTCATTCGACATATCCAACGATGTCGTATCTGTCACCTTGCCAAATCCAAGAGTCAAAATACTGGATTATACTTACCATTGCCAGTACCCACAGTACCATGGGAAGATGTTAGCATGGATTTCGTTCTTGGGCTACCACGAACACAACATCAGAAGGATTCTGTAATGGTGGTCGTAGACAGGTTTTCAAAAATGGCGCATTTCCTACCTTGTCAAAAGACTAATGATGCTGTGTACATAGCTAACTTATACTTCAAGGAGATTGTACGACTCCATGGAATTCCCAAAACTATCACATTAGACAGAGATGTCAAATTTCTAAGTCACTTTTGGAGAACTCTATGGAAAAAGATGGGTACGAAGCTATAATTCAGCAGTGCTAGTCATCCTCAAACAGATGACCAAACAGAAGCAATCAACCGATTGCTAGGAAACCTATTACGAAGTTTTGTCGGTAAAAATCTTCGTCAATGGGATCAAGTTATAGCCCAGGTGGAGTTCGCTTACAACAATTCCACAAATCAGGCTACTGGAATGTGCCCTTTTGAAGTAGTGTATGGTGTACGACCTATCAGTCCATTGGATATGGTTCCTTGTTCTACAAAGAATCAGTTCAGTGCTGATGCTGACCAAAGAGCCAAAGAAATCAAGAAGCTTCATGAACAAGTTCGAGCTAGAATCGAAAAGCAAAATGCAAAATACAAAGCTCAACGAGACAAGCATCGAAAGCAACAAGTGTTTAAAGAAGGAGACTTAGTATGGATTCATCTTCGAAAGGAAAGATTTCCAAAGCAACCCAATGCCAAGTTGTCCCCTAGAGCCGATGGACCCTTTCGGGTAGTCCAAAAGATCAATGATAATGCTTACAAAATTGAGCTACCAGGTTCCTATGGTGTATCAGCTACCTTTAACATTGTTGATCTCTCTCCGTACTTTGAAGAGGAAGATGCTTAGACTCGAGGATGAGTCTTTCCAACCTGGGGAGAATGAACCAGAAGCTTTCTCTCTAGCAACTCCCAAAAGGTGCAGCCATTGTTGACAAATGCAAAGGGAGCTTTTCAAAATCCAACCCATGTCCAGCTCATTTTTTCTTGCAAGTGGTGTTTAATTATTAAGTTTATTAGCATTCTGAGTTCTATAAATAGCCAGGCAATGTAATATATTTTCATCAAACAATCAATAAGTTTTCTTCCTTAGCTCATTTGAGTTTTCTCTCTTTGAGAGTTTCTCCTTGGCATTCCGAGCCACTGCACTAATCATATAACCTACGACAAAGAACTATTCAAGCATTTGGAAGCGAGAACATGTTCTGCTAAAAGACAAGGGAACAATAGCTATACCAAGCTACATAGGTAAGAAAATCCTTAGTGATGTTTTATATGTACTTGAAATTAATCAGAACTTGCTTAGTGTTGGACAGTTACTTGAGAAAAGATTCAAAGTTATTTTTGAAGATAAAAGCTGCATAATCAAGGACCCAACAGGCCAAGAAATGTTTAAAGTCAAAATAAAGAGCAAGAGTTTTTCGTTTGATCCAATGAAAGAAGAGCAAGCTGTTTTCCCAGTTACAGCAAGCCCAACTGATCTTTGGCACAAAAGACTAGGTCATTTCCATCATTCGGGAATGTCCTACATGTTGAAAAATCAACTAGTTCATGGAGTTCCTACCTTAACAGAAAAGCTAGTTGAATGTAAAGCTTGTTAGCTTGAGAAGCAAACAAGGAGGCCATTTCGTGAAAGTAGTTGGAGGGCGAGTTAAAAGCTCCAACTTGTCCCCACTGATCTTGCTGGACCATAAAGAACTCCATCACTAAATGGAAGTCTTATTATATTATTTTTATTGATGGCTTAACCAGAATGTGTTGGATTTATTTTCTTAAACACAAATCAAAAGTAGCTGCAGTGTTCTAGAAATTCAAAGCTCATGTTGAAAATCAAAGCAATTGTCATATTCAGACTGTGAGAGGTTAGATAATGGGAAAGAATATGTAGCTAATCGGTTTCAATAAGTCTGTGACAAAACAGGAATTGAACATCAGCTAAGCTACTTACACTCTTCAACAAAATGGAGTGAGTGAAAGGAAAAATAGATCAATCATGAAGATGGTAAGGTGTATGCTTCATCAAAAGGAATTACCAAAGAAGTTATACGTTGAAGCTACAAACACGGCTTTTTTCATACAAAACAGGCTTCCTACACAAGCCTTGCAAAATCAAACTCCTTTTGAAGCCTGGTTTGGTTTTAAACCTTCTTTAGATTTTTTAAAAGTATTTGGTTGCTTGTGCTACTCACATGTACCTCAGGCTAAGCGTGATAAGCTTGACAAAAGGGCTGAAGCTGGAATATTTATTGGCCACAACATGATTTTTGGATTTTTCAGCCTCAAACTGGAAAAATTCTGATAAGCAAAGATGTCCACTTCATGGAAGACAAAAGCTGGTGCTGGAGTGACTCAAAGAAAAATCAAAATACTAAATTAAAGGTTGAAGATACAATAGATGGTCCACCTATTTGAGGAACAAGGTTACTTTCTGATATCTATCAAAAAAGCGATGTAGCAGAGTGCAATATAGCTATTTGTGAACCAGTCAGTTTTGAAGAAGCTGCTATGGAGGAGAAATGGTTAGCTGCAATGCAGGAGGAGGTGTTCATGATCGAGAGAAATCAAACTTGGGAGCTAGTTCCAAGACCTTATGACAAAAATGTCATTGGGGTGAAATGGGTGTTTAGAACAAAATTCAACCCTAATGATTCTGTAAACAAGCACAAAGCAAGGCTTGTTGTAAAAGGTTATTCTCAATTATTTGGAATAAATTATTCAAATACTTTTGCTTCAGTAGAAAGACATGACACAATAAGGCTACTACTTACCATTATAGCACAAAAGGGGTGGCAAGTGTTCCATATGGACGTCAAGTCAGCTTTTCTTAATGGTTTTCTACGGAAGGAGATTTCTGTTGAGCAACCAGATGGTTTTATGATCAAAGGCCAAGAAGATAAATCTACTTGCTTAAAAAGGCTTTATATGGCTTAAAGCAAGCCTCAAGAGTGTGGTACAACAGAATTAATGATCATTTTCTGCACTAGGGCTTTCGGAAGAGCATTTCTGAAGCTACACTTTATGTCAAACATGCTGGTGCTGATACTTTAATTGTTTCATTATATGTCAATGATCTTTTGATGACAGGAAGCAACCTAGCACTAATTGAAGAATTCAAACAAGAAATGAAGAAGACCTTTGAGATGACTGATCTTGGTCTTATGACTTATTTTCTGGGCGTGGAGATCACTCAAAAGAAGAATGAGATTTTTATCTGTCAGAAAAAAAATGCAAAGGAGATCCTAAAGAAATTTCATCTTGATGAATACAAAACAATGAACACTCCAATGAATCAAAAAGAGAAGTTAATCAAGGAGGATGGAACTGATAAAGTTGATGAAGCTCATTTTAGAAGTTTGATTGGGTGTTAATGTATCTTACATCCACAAGGCCTGATATCTTATTCCCAGTGTCAAGATTCATCATTGTGCTAGTGAACTGCACATGAAGGCAGCAAAGAGAGTTGTAAGATACATCAAAGGAACTGTCAATTATGGAGTCAAGTACTGCAAGGTTCAATACTTTAAAATTATTTGGTTTCTCTAACAGTGATTGGGCAGATAGCTTGGATGATATGAAGAGTATTTCAGGATACTGTTTTAGTATGGGTTCAGGTGTTTTCTCTTGGTGTTCAAAGAAGCAAGAGGTGGTAGCTCAGTCAACAGCTGAAGCTGAGTTTGTAGCTGCAACAGTAGCTGTAAAACAAGCTATCTGGTAAGAAATATTCTGGCAGATTTGGGCCTAAAGCAAAAGCAAAGCACAAAAATTTCTGTTGATAATCAAGCAATTATTTCAATCTCGTATAATACTGTGTTTCATAGGAAGACTAAGCACTTTAATGTCAAGCTCTGAAGCACAGGTACGCTAAAAATAGCGACGTACCCGTACCGGGTACGTGTCGGGTACGGGTACACAGTGGGTACGCGATGGATACGCACCCAATACGTACCAGAAACAGGGGAGGGTGGGGTACGGCTCCGGTGCAGCTCCAGTACGGCTCCGATGTGGCTCCGGTACGGCTCCGGTACGTTTTTACCGAAACATACCGTTTTGGTCAGGAAATTTAGGGATTTCGTCCAGCATCCTTCTCTCAGTCTCCTTCATCCATTGCTTCCCCTCAGTCTCGGGCTTTTCTGTCTCGTCCCCTCAGTCCAGTGTTTCTCTGTCCAGTGCTAGGTTGGTCCTTCATCTTCTTGTGCTTCTCTGTCTCGCATCCTCTGTCTCGTGCAGAACTTCTTTGCACTCCTTCATCTTTGCAGGTTGTCTTACCTTACCGCGGCAGTCGTCTCTCCTCCTCAACCACTCTTTCACCACTCCTTAGTGGTTCCTTTTTCTCTTTTTTTTGAAATAATCGGTATCTGCTTCAAAGATCTCAATACCCAGCAGCAGTAAGTTTTTTTTATTATTTTTCCTTTTCTTTTAATGTGAAGTTTAAACTTTAAACTGTTAAATAAAATCTGAAGCATTGAGATTTGATTCCATATTTTTTATCATATATGTGTCCGTCATATTCTGTTGCTAGTTTCAGGAAGTGGCAAGGAATTATTTATTGTTATAGAAATTATTTGTTGTTATAGAAATTATTTGTTGTGGACAAGAATTATTTATTGTGATAGAAATTATTTATTGTGGACACTGTGGATTTGATTAAATATAATTCAGAGGTGGATAGGAATAATACTTGTGCCTGTGCTTTGTTCAGGAATAATGTTTGTGTCTGTGGATTTGATTAAATATAATTTATTATGGTAGAAATTAGAATAAATTAAATATTGTGTCTGTGGGGTTAAATTGATTGAATATGTTTTATTGTGATAGAAAATAGAAATTAGAATTAGAAATTGAATACAAGGTTTTTTTTACATATGTCTTCCTCACACACAGTTATTGGTTCTACAAGCAAGGAATTATTTTTTATTATTAAATTAATTTTTTATTAAATTAACGTACCCGTACTCTATATTTTTAAAATTTCTCATACCTCGTACCCGTACCCGTATCCGTATCCGGTACCGTACCCGTATCCATGCAACGTAGATGTCAAGTTATTTTACTTAAGAGAAGTTCAAGAAAATGGTGATGTAAATCTGGTTTACCGCAAAACTGAAGACCAAGCTGTTGATATGTTCACCAAGTCCTTTCCACTCAGCATGTTTGAATTTCTAAGGAAGAAGCTAGGAGTTTTCAGCCTCCAAGGCAAGGAGTGTTGAGAACGTGCCTTTGCAAGCTGTGAAAGTAATTTTTAGTTTGAACAAGTCAAGATAAGAATCTGTTATTTTGTTGTTAGTGGATAAGTTAGTTTCTGATTTTACTGTTTCAATGTCAGTAGCAGTTCCTAAAATTAAGAAGCATGATCTTTGATTCTGTTATTTTCAATTGTATTTAAATGCAAGTTGAATTCAATGAAAAGTAAGCTTAGCAGCAAATTCCTCTGCCGTATCAATTTCTCTATGCTGTTTTTCTTCAATTAAAAGCAAAAAAACCAACAAACCTTAATTGAAATATATTATTATGGGTACTGAGGGTACCTTCAAGTTTGCTAATATTATTCTCCATTGCAAAGTTGCTCCAAAAATTGTCTTTGACCCAGGTAATTTCTGTATGTAAACATGATCTGGGAAGATGGAGTTTTCACTCCTACTGGCATTGTTCCTTACAATTATTTTGTGTATGTAAATATGGCCCCTGCAAGTGATTTGCAATAGTGCCCATTATGCTGTAAATGCTTCTTTAGAAGTTATGAAACTTGTTAATTTTCTTAACCCCTTACTTTGTTGATATGCTAGTATGCTACTGTACATGGTTCAAATGTTTTATGGTGCTTGCTGCGAATGATTTGTTGTGCATGCTGTGAATGATTTAGTTGCAAACATCAGAGATATCTAAAATAAGACCAAATTTACAACATACATCTCTTTGCATTTTGGAGAAAATCTATGGATGAAAAGAGTTACTGAAATTTACAGAGATATCATAAAAGAGATACCATAAAGTTAAAACTTGAAAGCGTTCGAACAAGGCATGTGAAAATGCTGCACGGTGTTAATGTACCACATGTGGGCGGGTGACAAAAAGAACGGAGATACATCATCAATCAATTATTGCTGCAAAAGGAAAAACATCTTATTTAAATTATTAATATCCATACAACAGATTACTGAACTTTAAAAAGCTTCTGACAGGGTATTGGTATGATATTTTATTAGAAGGTTTTCATCGAAAATTGGTGGCAAAGTTAGCACTTTTTTTGTTTGATTTTGATTTGGCTCTTATGTTGTCTTTTAATTTGGTCTCATAATTTTTTAATGTACAGTAAGTGAACTGTTTTCTATTAAGTCAAAGTTAGTCACTTTCTGAGGTATGCTTGAGAATGTTAATTGTCATTTGTCAATGTATTGATGTTGTCTCTTACGTGTTGTTTGGATTGGAAAAGAAAATAAGAGGAAAGAAATCAAAAGAAAAGTAAAGAGAAAAGAGAGATTTTTATAGTTGTATGAATGTGTAGAAAATGAAAGGAAAAAAATATATAATTTTCTCTCTCTCTCTTTTTTGGTTTGGGAGAAAATTTAAAAGAAAGAAAAATATGTGACAGCTCAAACGGGTGTAGTTAGATTGGTTAAGAATCTCTTGTTTGATGACAAGAGTGTATTGCAGAGGCAAATGATATTTATGTACCGATAAGTTACTTGGAGATTATTTTAATTTCATTCGTAATGAAGAGAAATTTGTCACAATTTAAACCTATGTAGAGTATCAAATAAGAAAAGTGATATTTATTTATTTCCGTGACTAATGTGTAGCAGAGAGAGATGCAGAAGAGATAAGATCATGGGTGTGAAAGGCGAGACTGAGTTATTGGTGGGATTGGATAAATTTTAGATTATATGATTAAATTGAAACTATAAATAAAGTTAGATAACCAAAGTAAAAATTTTACAAAAAATTGTACCAGAATTTTGACATTGAATTGAAATAAGAAAATATCAGCTCTTCTTAATTTAAATTTTAATATTATACAGAAAAAATGCCTATAAGCAAAGCATAAACCTATGCAGCAAATCCTTATATGAAAGATTCAAAAAGACTACTATTAACAAAGAAAGGGAACTTATGCTTTGCTCCAGAATCAAAGTAACCCAAAGGGAGGAGAGAATAAGAAAAAGTTTCAAAAGCTTCCCTGCCACACTTGGTAAAGTTTCCATACATCTGATACCTACAAAACCCCCCCTAATGAGGGTCCAATTTATTGCATCCCTCTAGTTTCAACATTTCCAGCATTGTAGTTGCAATACCCTCTTGCCCCTTCTCAACCCCTCATTGATCATCTACAATGACTAATAATGAAGTAGTTCATGTCCTTGGCTTGTTCTGTCTCATGCTGTTGTTGCACAAGGGTGATGCCTATGAATTCATGGTTGGAGGGCAAAAGGGTTGGAATGTTCCAAGTGACAATTCCAACCTTTACAATCAATGGGCAGAAAAAAGCCGATTTCAAGTAGGAGACTCCCTAGGTGAGTTCTTATTCAATCTCAAGGCGTATAAATAACACTAAGGTTGTAATATATGTCTTCTCTTCATTGGTTTTACAAAGCAGGGGGAAATTGGACTATTTTAACTGGGGTGAAATTAAATGACATATTTTTTATTTGATTTATGGTAGTCCCCGTTCTGTTTTATCTGTTTTCATTTCGAAAAGAATTTGTTTGTTTTTATCAGTCTCTTTAGAGTTTCAAGAATTTATTTATTATTTTTTTCTGTTATACTCTCACCTAAGGAATGACTAAATACTAATAGCATTAATAAAGATTTAATTTAAGATGAGGATAAAATAGGAAAGTAGATGTAAAAATATTATAATCCAAAAACATTAATTATTTTTTTTTTAATTTATGTGATTTAACCTTGAAAAAAAAATAAAAAGGATCAGAGTGAATAGTAATTAATTTGTATGTATATATTTATCTGCTATTGTCTTAATATATATTTTTTTCAAAACACAAATATTTGTTAGTTTTTTTTTCATTTAATATAAATTATAATATTATGTGAAGTTAACTGAATTATAAGACCAATAAAAAAGTTAAATATATTGATTTTTTTTAAAATTAATGTAATATTACAATTTTACTTTTATAAACTTAATTAAATGTCATTGAGAATTAAAAGTGCATTTATACCTAGGTTAATTAATAAAGATAGATAAAAAAAATCAATAAATATTATATGAAAAATGTAACTTGTAAAAAAACAAATATTTTTTTAAAACTGTCTTATATTAAAAGATAGAAGGGAGTATGATATAACTCAAGAAAATAGTTCTGTCCCTTTTCTTTGATTGATACAAATTATTTCCACCTTTATCTGATGAAAGTTCAAGAAATTTTCGGATCAGTGTTATACAAATCCAAAGGATCTAAACATCGTATTGCGTTTGCGCCTAATAGTTTCCATTTCCAAGACTAGAATATTAAGACTTTGCAATAGGTAAAATGATACAATCAGTCATTTTTATGAAAGAAAACGGAGCTATATTTCAATTTACACATATGGCAATTGCAGTGTTCAATTACCCTTCTGGCCAAGACTCAGTGATTCAAGTAAATAGCCAAGACTATGCCAGTTGCAACACTGATGCACATTCTGAAAAGTTCTCTGATGGCCACACAATCATCAAACTCAACCAATCAGGGCCTCACTTCTTCATCAGTGGAAACAAAAACAACTGTCTTAAAAATGAGAAACTGGTGATCATTGTTTTGGCTGACAGGAACAACAGAAACTCCAACACCAACCAAACAAGCAATGCTTCCCCTTCTCCTTCTCCTTTACCCTCTTTGTCAACTGAGTCATTAGTTCCTTCACCAGCACCTGCCCTACAAATTCAATCTCCACCACCAACAACAACAGGAACTGTGGTGACTCCAGCACCTGCACAACAAGAGGCTCCTTCTCCACCATCTCCTGTGCCCACAAGCCCAACTTCATCTCCTGTTACCCAACCTTCTCCTCCTAAATCCAATGCTGCTTCCTCAATCTTGGTTAACTCTGCTGGTTTTCTTGGAGCATTCATGGCTTCGGTTCTGGTTTTTTCTCTCTAAGATGGAGTATATATTTCATATGAGCGATCCAGTATAATTTTTCAGTTTCACATTTATTTCTCCTAGAATTTCTTTTTATTTTTCATGGGCTTTTATACTTTGAGTTCAGTATTGTTGATCTGGCGTATAGTCCAAAGTTGGAAAGCTGTTTGATATTTGTTTGTGAGAATTGAGAAATTAAATAAGCTGAAAATATACATGTACTCTTTTGAGTGCTTCTTCCTTGATGATTGTAAGAATATTCTATTCTATTTTATTCGTTGAAGTTGAAATAAATAAATTAAGCAATTCATTTTTAAATTTTTACGGCAAGTGATAGAGTTTGTAAAATATGTACATGTTATGTTGGGCACCTGGCCCAGAATGAAGATAGGCCCAAAAGATGCAGAAATATCCCTTTTTGGTTTAAAGATTTTGTTTAAATTTCAAGAGTTAATTTTAGAATTTTGCTTAAGGCCCAATTATGTGGCCCTGTTATTTCTTTCAGTAGTATATTAAGTTTTGTAGGAAACCTTTCTAGGTTATGAAGTGGTATTTTCTTCTGATTTCTTGTCTTCTTAGATTAGTAGTAGCAGCTGAAAACCCTAGCACCTCTATCATTGGTGCTTTCATTCTCCCATCTCAATGCCTCCCAAGGCCCTCACCTCTAAAGATATGGAGGAAGCTCTCCAAGCTTTGACGGATAAAATGGGGTCCCTGCAATCCCAGTTAGATGCCCAGCTTACTGAGAAACTAGCTCTTCTGGAAACCCAGCTACATGACCAGCATCAGATTCATGCCTCTCGCCATAACAATCTGGAGCACATGCTTGATCGTCGTATTGAAGCTCTAGCAGCTCTTCTAGGTCAAACAGCTGGAGCCCAATCTTTCCAACCTGGGGTAACCCTAGCCTCTACATCAGGTACAGCCAATGATCCTTCTCATTCACCTAGTGTTTCTATTTTCTGCAGAACCCCCCATACCCCACCCCCACAAACCACCACACTTCCTAATCCTACAATCCCATTACCAACCCCTATACCCAATTCCACGCCTTCAATTCAATTTGGCCACATACCAATTATGTCCAACCCTATTCATTCAATGCCACACACCCATCAGTCAACACAACCAATCATTAACCCAACCCTACCATATTTCCCTCCTCACCCCAACTTAAACCCTACTCAAAACCCTAATCCTACTCCACCTAAAGTCACCTTAAACAGCTTTGATGGCTCTGACCCCCTTGACTGGATCTTTCAAGCAGAACATTTTTTTCTGGTTTACCAAATTCCTATTGAACACCGTCTCTCATGGGTCGCTTTTTATATGAAAGGGGATGCTCTTAGCTGGTATAAATGGATGTACCAAAATAACCTACTCTCTGATTGGGGTTCTTTCACTCGAGCTTTATCTGTCCGTTTTGGTCCTTCAACGTACACTAATCATCAAGCTGAGCTCTTCAAATTGCGCCAATTTAGTTCTGTTACAGACTATCAAGCTAGATTTGAAAAGCTGTCCAACATGGTTTTTGGCCTCAATCAAGAAACACTCTTAAATTGCTTCCTTTCAGGATTACTTCCTGAAATCAGACGTGAGTTGGCAATCCTGAACCCTCATTCTGTCCACCAAGCTATACACCTTGCTAAACTGGTGGAGGACAAAATCAGGGATTCTAAACCCAAAATCAGTCGTCCCCCTCACCATTCTCTTTACCAAAACACCACCCCCCACCCAACCCCTCCAATAATCCCATTAAAACGTCCCAACCTACCTTACCTATTAAAAGATTGACACCCGCCCAAATGCAAGAACGCAGAGCCCAGGGCCTCTGTTACAACTGTGACGAAAAATTTGTCATTGGCCATAAGTGCTCCACTAGTCGATTCCTACTTCTCCTAGTTGATGAGGAACCTGACTTAGTTCTTCTAAACCATACCCTGGAACCTTCATGCCTTACTCCACATCCTGAACCTACACAACTACCCATTACAGACTCCTCCCAAGATGCCTTCCATTTTCATCTATCCCCTCAAGCCCTCTCTGGTCACCCCTCCCCTAGGACCCTCAAATTCACAGGTTACATCTCTGGCCTCCCTGTAATGATTCTTGTGGATACCGGGAGCTCCCACAACATAATACAAACCAGACTAGCCTCTCATCTAAAATTACATGTTCACCCAGCCCCTAAATTTTCTGTTCTAGTGGGAAATGGTGCCCAAATTCATTGCACTGGATATTGTCCTGAGGTTCCCCTATCCATTCAAAACCACTCATTTCATGTTCCATTTTACTTGTTACCTATTGAGGGTGCAGATGTTGTGCTGGGTATGGAATGGTTGTGTACCCTAGGTCCTATTCAGTCTGATTTTGCCATTCCCAGTTTGTCTTTTACCCATGAGAACCATCCTATTACCCTTACTGGGGATATGGATGTTACTCCATCACCTACAACCTTCCACCAACTATCCCACCTCGTTCACACAAACTCTGTTGCCTCTTTTCACTTACTATCTGTTCAACCTATTTCACCATCCACCATCACCACCCTATCCCCTAACCTGCCTCACCTCCCCAAAGCTCTCCAAAACCTTCTACATCAACACTCCCATGTTTTTCAAGAACCCCAAGGCCTTCCCCCTTCTAGACCACATGACCATAAAATTCCTTTACGTCCCAATACTTCCCCAGTCACTGTAAAACCCTACCGTTACCCTCATTCACAAAAAGAAGCCATGACCCATATTATCACCCAAATGCTACAGCAAGGTATTATTGTTCCTAGCACCAGCCCATTTTCTTCCCCGGTCCTCTTGGTTAAAAAAAAAGATGGGACTTGGCGTTTCTGTGTGGACTACAGGGCTTTGAATGCCATTACCATTCCTGACAAGTTTCCCATACCCACTATTGACGAGTTGCTGGATAAGTTAGGCTCAGCTACTATCTTCTCTAAGATAGACTTGAAATCAGGATACCACCAAATTCGGGTTTCTCCTACAGACACACATAAGACAGCATTTCGCACTTTTGATGGTCATTATGAGTTCCTGGTTATGCCTTTCGGCTTAACTAACGCACCCTCAACTTTTCAATCAGCAATGAATGACCTTCTCCGTCCCTATCTTAGAAAATTTATACTAGTTTTCTTTGATGATATTCTTATTTACAGTACCACATTTTCTGATCATTTGGTTCACTTACAATTAGTTTTAGAGTTGCTTTCTTCTAATTCCTTTTGTGCTAATCTGTCTAAATGCATTTTTGGTGTATCTACTGTAAGTTACTTAGGCCATCAGATTTCCAGTAAAGGAGTTAGCCCAGATCCTGAAAAAGTTCAAGCCATTGTGGACTGGCCCGAACCACGTTCTCTCACGACTCTCAGAGGATTCTTAGGCCTCACCGGTTTTTACAGGAAATTTGTTCGGGCTTACGCCTCACTCGCCGCTCCACTTACCGATTTACTACGTTCCACTAGTTTCTCTTGGAATACAGAAGCCTCTCAGGCCTTTACAAAATTGAAGGAGATCATGACTAAAATGCCTGTGCTAACTTTGCCTAATTTTGACAAGCTTTTTGTTGTCGAGACTGATGCTTCTGGGTTGGCCATCGGTGCAGTGCTCTCTCAGGATAATCATCCCATCGCCTTCTTCAGCAAACGGATGTGCCCATGAATGCAAGCTTCATCTGTTTATGTTCGTGAATTCTATGCCATCACTGAAGCAATTAAGAAATGGCGTCAGTACCTCATTGGAAGACATTTTCACATTTATACAGATCAACAGAGTCTCAAACACCTTAATTCTCAATCATTTCAGACCCCAGAACAGATCAAGTGGGCAGTTAAATTACAAGGATATAGTTTTGACATATTTTACCGACCTGGCCGTTCCAACAGAGCAGCGGATGCCTTGTCTCGACGATTCTCCAGAGACCAAACCCTCCTTCTGGCTTTGTCATCCCCTGTGCCAGCTCTTTTAGATGAACTCAAGGCTTATTTTTGCAATCATCCTGACGGTCAGGCTTTTCTTCAGAAATTTCATTCAGACCCTAGCATGAAAAGGACTTTCTCTTATTCTCATGGTATTATGTATTTTAAGAATAAAATTTTTGTTCCTGACATACCTCAGTTACGACAGAAACTGATATTGGAGTTCCATACGACCCCTTCTGTTGGACACTCTGGTTGCAAGCCCACTGTTGCTCGCCTAGCAGCTACCTTTTATTGGCCCGGTCTCTACAAACATGTGAAGGCTTTTGTCAAATCCTGTGCCTCATGCCAAATGAACAAGTACCTGCCACAAAAAAAACAGGGGTTACTACAACCTTTGCCAATTCCTAGCCAAGTATGGGAAGATATCTCAATGGATTTTATCACACATCTTCCCATTTCTTTTGGTCATACAGTTATTTGGGTGATCTGTGATCGACTTACCAAATTTGTGCACCTATTAGCGCTGCCTTCCAAGTTCACAGCTCCAGTGTTAGCCTCCCGTTTCCTCTCTGAAATTTGCAAGCTGCATGGCATTCCCAAGTCTATTGTCTCAGACCGTGACCTATTGTTCTTAAGCACTTTTTGGAAGGAGCTTTTTCGGTTGCATGGTACCACACTAAAGTACAGCTCTTCGTACCACCCTGAAACCGATGGTCAAACGGAGGTCACCAACCGCTGTCTGGAAGCATATCTCAGATGCTTCACCAGTGACCACCCCAAACAGTGGTACAAGTTCCTCCACCTAGCCGAGTACTGGTTCAACACTACCCATCACTCCGCTATAGGAATGACCCCTTTTCAAGCTTTGTACGGCCGTCGTCCACCCTCGGTCCTTGACTATTTCCCAAAATCTTCTTCGATACCCCCATTGGATGTGTCCCTGCAGCAAAGACAACAACTTTTAGCCACACTAAAAGACAACCTTCAACGAACAAGACAGCGCATGATCTCTCAAGCAAATCAAAATAGGCGGGATATTACCTTTGAGGTCGGTGAATGGGCTTTGCTTCGTCTACAACCATACCGGCAGGTCTCGGTTTTTCGCCGTCCCTCTCAGAAGCTGAGCAAACGATTTTATGGACCTTTCAAAGTCCTACGACGTCTTGGGTCGGTAGCGTACGAATTGGAACTGCCCTCCTCGGCTCGCCTCCACCCTGTATTCCATGTTTCTCTTCTTCGGAAGTTCCATGGTCACGATCCAGAAACCCAGTTTACACCCTTACCAGTGTCCCCCTCGGATCCTCCTTTGTCAGATTCCCCTCTCCTCTCCGAGTCAACAGCAGAGATACCCTTGAGTTCCCTACCCAACCCCATACCAGTCGGTGCAAATGGTTCAAACAAGAGTAACTCGAACAAGTTAACATTGTCCCCTCCGTTTCTCTCTCCTAACACGCGTGATGTGGGTGAGCCGTCCCATCAAGACACGTTTTCCACAGCAGAACCTGCACCTTCCATCGTTGAGTCCATCGGTGCACCCCTCATTTCCGTGTCACATGCAGGCGCATCTGGGCCGTTCGATCTCCAACGGTCTCCTACCCTTCCATCAGATCCGTCCATTCAAAATGCAGGACCAGCGATCTTCCAACCGTCCGATCAGCCTGCGCGATCTGATCCGTCCAACGTGCCTTCGAGTTCCGCGCTTGCACATGGGGCCACTTCTGTGATTCCCGCGCCTGGTCCCTGCACTCCTGCAGTTGACTCCTCGTTACAAGTGAAAGCTGGAGCGGTTTCCCTCCCTTGTTCAGAGCCGTTAGATTCTTCCACTATGCCCATAGCTCCATCTCAACCGTTGGGAGTTAGCACAATCCGTGCCCCCTACCTCAGCCATTATCCACGCGCCACGTCATTACCGCGGGTCTTCCCAACCTTGAGGACAAGGTTCTTTTCCCACCCGAGGGTAATGTTGGGCACCTGGCCCAGAATGAAGATAGGCCCAAAAGATGCAGAAAAATCCCTTTTTGGTTTAAAGATTTTGTTTAAATTTCAAGAGTTAATTTTAGAATTTTGCTTAAGGCCCAATTATGTGGCCCTGTTATTTCTTTCAGTAGTATATTAAGTTTTGTAGGAAACCTTTCTAGGTTATGAAGTGGTATTTTCTTCTGATTTCTTGTCTTCTTAGATTAGTAGTAGCAGCTGAAAACCCTAGCACCTCTATCATGTTACCATTAAGAAGGTATTTGATTTTGTTCTCTACTGAAGCACAGCTGCATAAGTTAACATGCTGTTGGCGACGTTAAACAGTTTTAGACTTCTTTTGGACTCTGCATAGCTACCCTTTTGATAGTGTTTCTTGCTGTTTTATTGGTGGTATTTTTTCAGTTTTCTAGTATGCCTGGGTTGAGTTAGAATCTAACATATTTGGGTGCCCATCCTGCGTCTGTTTGTTGTACTCTTAATATAATTCTTGTGCTATGTTAATTCAATAAAGTTTCTTTGGCTGATAAAAAAACGCTTTACATCAACATGGATAAATATTGTTAAAAACAATGATGCAAACTTGTAGAGAAAATAAGCAGAGGTGCCTAGATAATTCTATATGAGAACTAAATTGAAAAAGAGAGAGGCTAAATACCTTTTATTAGGATTGATTAATAATAAATAAAGTAAAAATTGAAAAATACTTCTTGAATCCATATATTATCGCATCTATATCTCACATAAAGAAATAACTACTCAATCACTAAACCACAATATCATTTATGCATGCAAGTAACAACACTATTATATATATATATATATATATATATATATATTATGAGAAAGACTCTCTTATGTGAGAATGAGAGGAACGAAATATGGACCGTACAATCATACAATTGATGGTTGAGATTAATTACGTGAGTTTTTTAAAAAGTTATGTGAGAACAAATTTAGGTCGTATAACCATATATTGATAGTCATGATTATCTAAAAAGTCACATGATTGATATATTCTAATCTCGACTATTTATGATAAAATCTAATTATTCAAATTTGTAGTGACCATCTATGATAAGATTTAATGGTTCAAATTTGTTATTCTCACACTTACTTAAGAGAACTTTTCTCATAAGATATAATATATATATATATATATATATATATATATATATATATATACACACACACAAACAATAGGAAGTTACAATTTTGTTTTTAGTTTATATGTAACATATCTGTTAAATATAATAATCATAATGTATTTTAAATATATTTTTATTATATGTTTAAATATTAAATATATTTATTATATTTAAAATTTAAATTATTAATAAAAAATTTAAAATTCAATAAATATAATAGTAACGTGGATCTTTAATATATTTTATTATGTTTATTAAAGATTGAGGTTAATAATTTGATTTATTTGATAATATATTTAATTATATTAAAAATAAGGTTGAATTTTATCTATTTTTATTAATATATTTAATTATATTAAATATTGAAATTAATGATATATATTTATTTATTTTTATTAATAATATATTTAATATTTAATTATATTAAAGATTAATAATCATAATTTTTATTTAATATTAAATATTAAATAAAAAATAAGACAATATTTTAATATTTGATAATAAATACATAAAATCCATAACATCATTTTTAATATAATTAAATATATTATTTATAAAAATAAATTAAATTATTAACTTCAACCTTTAAGAGTATAATGGAAGATTGACATTAATATTATATTTATTAAATTTTAAAATTATTATTAATAATATATTCTTAAATTTTAAATATAATAAGTATATTTAATATTTATTAATAATTATTAATTATTAATAAAATATATTTATAAATATATAAAATATATTTAAATACATTATGAATATTATATTTAAAAAGTATATGATATAAATTTATATTTTATTATATACACTTACCCCATCCATATTACATATAACCTAATAAAAAATATGAAGTGATACAAACTCGGTTAAAAAAAGTATACAAACTTAGTTTTATAACTGAATTTATATCATCTGAAGTAGTAAGTATGATATAACTGATTTTAAATATAACAATTTTTAATTTCGGTTACACTATAACCGAGTCTAAATGTAAACTTTAAACTCGGTTAATGTCACAATCGAGTTTAAATGTGACTTTTTGTTTAACATAAGGTTTTGTTTTAGTAATATACCTAAACCTGTAATTTTTAACAGCACAATCCACATAAGCAGTCACAACATATTATCCCAGATAGTTCATTCCGGGTTTAGTTATTATTCGCCAATTAATATAAACAAACTACACAATTAATATAAGCAAACTACAACTAATGAAATAAAATTATATATTTATAAACAATATAATACAAAATATACCTATAATGAATATTATGTACAATCCTATACTACGTACAATGAATAAAATAAAATAAAAATATCTATCATAGTCCTTCTCTTACTTCAAGAAAGTATTTAGCCTATTGATCTTTCACATAATCTACGTTTGTCAAACCATAACCAAATAGAAGTTTCACGCTATATAACGATTTACAAAAACTTTGCTTTCTTTTTTGGACAAGGTATGACATGCTGGAGGCAAATATGTTCGTTCACCCTTTGATTGTGCATGCAGTTCTTGTCGTATACCCATCACCGTGCATTTAACACAAGGACATAAATATCTTTCCTCCACCCCCTCAGCATTTCGTATTATGAATTCTATGAATAATTCAACTTCAGTTTCATACTTTTTACTTATGCATGATGCATTTATCCAACTTTAATCCATACAAGCTGTTTATGTGGCACATCAATATAACACACTTATGAATCTCACTTTTTTACAAGGGTGATGGTCCTACCCATTCAGGATGAATATTTTCTTATACTTCATCACTACGCAAAAAGTATGGACTCTTTTAAAATTTGACAAAATTTTGGCAGCATTTCACATCGGTCTCTAAGTACACAAAATGAAAGTGGTGACATAAATGAAACCACAATCAAATATGCACCCAGACAATAATACATAATGCAACTAACCAAAACTTAATCAAATTTTAAAATAAGTCCTAACTTTTACATTGTAATGACGTATAAAAAATTGTTTATCTCAAACTGTCCAACTAGATAATTCAAGATTCAACAAAAATGATTAATTTAATTAATTTAATTATCCTTTGTGTCAAATCTCAAACGGGAAACTAGGGTTCACTCCTTCAAAATAGATAAATTACTTAGTATATTTCAATGCAACAATAATAATTTGTATCTCCAATTTAATCTGTCTTCATTAACCTTTTTTACGCTTCAAGGGTTTGTAATTTTTTAGACTAGTAATTAGCTTAAACTATGTTGTGAAAGGGTTGACACCCCTTTTACTCTTGTTTTTTTTTAAATTAATATTACTTTTGGTTTTAAATAAAAATAAATTTCAATAAAATTTTTTGGTCTCATAATATAAATAAAGTTATATTTTTCAACGTCATTAGAGTTTAGGGTTTATGGGATTAGGATTTAGGATTTAGAATTTAGAATTTAGGTTTGACCAACTAGAAAAAAAGATTTGTTCGTTCAACGGAGTTTTGACTGTCTCGAACGATGTAAAAAATCAATATTAATAATTATATTTTTCCATTTTCTTTGGATAAACTAATTGTGGAAAGAATTATATATCAAAGTTTTTTTTATCTAATATCCATTTATTAAACTATATTATATGTATTTAGTAAATATTATTTTATTTAGATATTATTTTAAAAATAATTATTAGTACTTTGAAAATCTAAATCGACGAACATCCTATTGGATCAAACCATAAGAGCAAAGATGATAATTGTATATATAGAGAAGGAACAAACTTTGTGCTTATTTTATTTTTATACCTTTCTCTTTACATTTATCAAATATATTTTTGTTGAAACCAAGTCTGGTTTGAAAAAGGAATTTAGTAATAACCATTGCCCTGACCTTAAGTTACGTTAATATAACCAGACCCTAAGATTTGTTAATAACACATATTAAGACATTTAAAGTAAATGAAGTCTGCCTATGTGTGTTCTAACCTATTCAAATTAAGTGTTTCAGGAAATAAATTATAAGTACATATGTTACAAAAGAAAAAGTGAGTCCATCAAGACAAAAGTATGATTCAAGAAAAGTCTGATTCTAGACTTTACCCAAAAAAGAGTCTGATTCAAGAACTTTCAGACATTTGGACCACCAATCAGACCTCAGACTTTTGAAGTAACAAGATCATGCAACAGGAACTTTACCTCAAGCATTCATCATGCATCGTTCTAAACCTTTTTTGGTGATGCTTCAAGTCAAGCTCCTATCAAGGATAACTGTGTTTATCATCAAAGAAGATAAGAGACAAAACAGTAAAGCAACCAAAGCTTATCTATGAAGAAACTAATGTAGCTACCTTACGCATTTCAAAAAAGATGATTACAGTCAGCTCTTATGTTAGGAAGTTACAGAAGGTCAACAACAATATGCTCTGCGCGTTAATTAGAAGAAGAAAGCCAACAAATGATCTTTATGCTCTGAAGATCTCAAGGAAATCTTTTTTCATGCAAGCTTCAAAGTTCCTTCATACCAGACCATCTCATCATCTTCTCAAGGTCTGGTACTTATAAACAAGCGAAAACTTCTTCAAAAGATTTCCAATGGCTATATCTTCTCTCCAGATTATCAAACGGTCATCTTAAGTGGCCGATATATTTGAAGAGATTTAAAGTTGAAGATATACAAGAGAAAACCTCTGTGATCCTGAAGAAAAGTTCCTACAATCAACACATTCTCTTCTTTACTCTCTTTTCTTAGACAAAGGCCTTCTTTGTTATTTTGCATCCAGCAGACCTTGGTCATTTTGTTTATCTTACTTAGTGTATCAGCTCATTCTTTGTATCCTTTTATACACTAAGTTCTCAGAAACACCTTACACAATCTATATTTTCAAACCTGTTATTGTTTCGTAAAAGTCTGATGTGTTTCCAGTCCTTAGTTTCTGTGAAAAATAGTTTATGGCTTGAAGAGACTTTTGAAAGAATACTTGGATAAGAGTCAGGAGTAACAGTTGAAAGAATACTTAGGTTTAAACCAGGAGTGACTGGAGTCAAGAATACATTTGACACAAGTCTAGTGTTAAAATTGTAAAGGAGATTTTGCAATAGTAGAAATCCTTAAGTTGGAAGGGACTAGACGTCACTTCTGTGTTGAAAGTGAACTAGTATAAATTTTTTGTATTCATTCTTCTCTTTCCTTGCTCTTAACAAGTCTGCTTCACGAGTCTGATTGCTTGCGCTTTAAAAGTTCAAATTCCGCAAAAGAGTCTAAGACTTATTTAATCCCCCCTTTCTCTTTACATCTATAAAATACATCTTAATTTAATTACTCAACTTTCAATTAATTTTTTCAATTTTTGATTAGTTTATTCATTACTTTTGTCAAATAAATCCAAAATAGAAACAATGGTGATAATTATATAAATTTAAGAATTATAAATTAATAAAAAAGTGAAATATAATTTTATTAAAATTTTAGGGATGTACCTTATATCATTTACTATAGTATCTAGCTTTACATAATAGAAATAGTAAAATAGCCATGTGTTTATATAGAAAAGTATTGAGCAACATACTTGGATTGAACATCCATATTCTCTTATTGATCACAACAAATATTATTTAATACTATTTTGTATACACAAATTATATTGTATTAAAGCTGAATTTATTTGTTACAAAAATAAAGATAAATAAAGACCATTAACCACTGTGATGTGGCAGGTTTTGAAAATACTCTTTTTCGAATCCTTTTTCCTGCCCAACTATAATTTAGAACTTTTCCACCATTGTGCAAAATGAATATTATATGTTTGATCATTTTGTTAACTTGCTAACCACTATTCTTAATGTTTAATAAAATAAGCAGTGTAACAATACAAGGGTGGATAGAGTGAAATGAGAAATGAAAAAACAGAAAAGTTCAAGCTAGTTTTAATAACATTATCATGTAATAATGGACGTACTGGTTCATGTTCAACCTAGTTTCAACAATACTATTGTGTAAAAATGGACATACTGGTTCATGTTTAACCTAGTTTCAACAACATTATTGCGTAAAAATGGACACACTGTTTCATGTTCAACGTAGTTTCATGTTTAACCTAGTTTCAGCAACAATATCATGTAAAAAAGGGAAATATAATCATAAGAGCATCGGCCAAACAAACCAAAACATGAAAAATAAAGGGGAAAATAAAGTATCCAACTTGCAATTCAAATGATGAAGGAAATAGGGATGACAATATAGCTTGATGATAGAGACAAGAGCATTTATGGTGAAAGCCTAAGAGTGAGGATGAGGGTGAGAGCTTGAGAGTGTGCGTCGCAGGTAAGTTTTAGAGAGGGGGAATGAATACTAGAAAGCTAAACGCTGGGATGGGTTTAAAACAAACCCTATAAACTCGATTATACTCCTGAACCGTGTTTATTAGGGATGGCAATTTGGGCTTGACCCGAGAGCTAGCCCGTTTGGCCTATTAAAAATAAATGGGTCGGGCCAAGGATTTAAGCCCGTTAAAAAATGGTCCCTATACGGCTCAGCTTGGCCTGTCGAGCCAACATTAAAATATTAAAAAATTTATATTAATATATAATTTATATATGTTAAAAAGGTTATGTTTTTCTATTTTCTTAATTTATATATGTTATTATAAATTTAATAGTATAATATTAAAAAATATAAATAATAAAGTTTTGATGAAATGAATTGGGTTAATTATAAAAAAAATAGTTTTAAAAAAAGTGAAATCTAGTTTTTATATTTAATTTTTTTTTAAAAGAAGGCTTAAAAATAGTACAAATTTAAAATAAAAAATTAGGATGCATAATTTGGAAGAAAAAAAGGGTCAACCCGTTAGCCCATGGGGCACATAGAATACAGGTCAGGCCAATGTTTCTGGCTCGTTTTCTTGTTTTGGCCCGGTCCGTTAGCCTGTTTTGCTACCCTTAATGTTTATAGGGTTTATGAATTTTTTTTCATTATTTTGGTAGACTTATAAATTTGGTTGCCTATTTGGTATATACAAAACCATGACCAACTTAAGATTGATTGACTATAATATCAACTATCATAACAACATTTTCTTTTATCAAACATCACCAAGTATAAAATTTTAGCGACGGTTTGTATAGGGTATAGTTGTATATCAAACTCGCAATCCATGACATGATTATTTTATCTAATTAAAAACTACACAAATTACATTTTTATGCTTAATAATATATCTATATATAACAATAAGCCAAAAGACCTCCTTGTTAAAGTGAAATCAAGAGCCCTATGCTATAATAATTATCAATTATTTATCAAAAATTTTTACCAAGCTCAACTTTTTTCATTAGTCTAAAAGTGTTGTGCAAAATTGAGTCCATAATTCCAGCTACCTGAAATCATTCAGAAGAGTAGTGCATATAAGTAATGGATGGTAAACAATATAAGTATCAGACCATATTGTTTGAGATACTAACCGTGAAAACTCCTCCAATAATAGCACAAACATTTGTAATGAAGTGTGAAAAGGACTTTTGGTTCTCCGTTATTAAGACCTGTTCACAAATAAAACAGTCGTGTAAAGCAACCAAAAAAAAAAAGGAAAGCATAAATTTATTCAAATATATAATCTTTAGGCACCTGCATGGGAGAAAGTTCAAGATGGAACTTAGCAACAGGGATGTGTAAACTTTGCGCCACACTACTGTGTGCTGTATACTCATACTCCTCAATTAATGTAAAATCTTTTCTAGTTATCACTTCTGTTTTAACTATTTGAAGGTAATGCTCCATCTGCAACCACAATGATTAGATAATCGTGTAACATTTTGACTACAATAAATCTCCAAAATCTTGAGATTGTCATCTTTTTGTAGTTTTTAAAATCCACACACACACACAAGAAATAATTGATTGAAGCAATCAAATTATAAGATTATATTAGAATTTATGTTATCTCATAAGAAAACAGAGCTAAATGAAGACACTTCTAAAGAGTTTTATTGGAAACAAAAAGTCCAACTTTATTCTGCACTTGTGTACAATGTTGTTTGTAAAGAACTTTAAGGTATTATAGTCTCAAAATAAGGAAAAAAATTACCATATTTTGCATCTTAATTACTCTTGCATACGGGTCAATGTAACTGGTCCATTAATAATCAAACACATTGGTGCCAACCATAAAAAGTCACATTCAAATGAAAAGTCACTCAATCAAAAGTTTGTGTGTATACAATATTAACTTACAGTAACATTTGCTCCTAAATCACGTGTATTGATGAATGATTGACCATTCAACTTGTCATGGTTGCTCCCAACATAAGGTATTATGCGTTTCACATCATTCATAATCCTAGGTGATAATTTCCTTCCAAAAGATAAATGGTGTATGACGTGTGACATGTTCATTTGAGTAGCATCAAATGAATGACTATCAGATCTAGCCGAAATGATCAAGTTTCCAGGAACCTATATAATTCAAAATAACATATATTAATTTTACCATACTGCATATATATAAGGAAAGAATTAGAATTCATATTCCATATGTATTGTACTTTTATTATCTTAATATTACCGATTAAAACTTATGTTAAACGTAAGAAACAATTTAAGAACAAGTTTAAAACCTAATGTATCATATATTTCTATTGCAATATTAAAGAATCTTCACCCCCGCATATGAAAATCAAACTAGGAAAATGAAGGAAATTTTTGTACACTATGGCAAAAGGTTAATATAATTTGTCCATGTAAGAATATACCTTTTTTACACGTACATATCCTTCAATTCTACATCCCCCTGTTGATGGTGCTGGTCTTTTTGTATTTGTTGCAGCATCGTCATTTGAAGCTAACTTTTGAGTCTCTGTAGGGAGGGATAGCACTAAATTCTCCATTGTCTGTTATGGAGATACTTTATATCAAGATTGTTTCACTCTAATGGAAGAAATTGATATTCAATTTCATTTAAAAGCATTCAATAAACATATGCACATTAAACTTGATTCAAATAATGTTGATTTAAATTGAATACAATGTGTACCTTGACCAAGCTATCTGTGTCACGATCTCCATAATAGGACTCATGATCATGATGTCCATGGTCACTTCTAAAATAGGGAAAATTAATATAAAAAAATTGTCAATAAAAATCCAAACTTACAAAAACCCAAATATAAACTTAGAATTAGAATATGCATAAACAGAAACTATCTAGATACCGGTAACATGGAGATTTCATTAAAAAAAATTGAAATACACAAATACAAATACAAGTGAGAACCTCATATTAAAATAGAATTGACATTGGTTTGGTTCCGCGTTGCGGTTGGTCAAACCAACCCAAAAAGAGATTTTACGGTTAAACAAAGTTTTGATCATTTCGAACAACGTGAAAAATCGATAATAACTTTTAAATTTTTCTATTTTTATAACTTCGTTTCTCTAATTGCATGCCAAATAGATACATTACATATATAGGTAAGGTGATTCGCTATTGGGCTTGTGTTATCCATGGAAAAGAAGTGCAATAGGAGCTCCAAGAGTTACCTTTCAATACTACTGGATAGGTTAAGTCATATATATGTCATATTCATATGATCTTTCTTTCAATATTAATCCGACTTGCTTATTTCATTATTTGCGTTTTAACGTCCTTCCATTACTTCTAATATTGCTATTGGCCTTTGATCAATATTTCCATTCGACACATAATATTGAGGACCCATTGCCATAAATTTGAACTAGAAAAATAAAAAGAAATTACATATATAATTCTCATGTAAAAGTTTAACATTTTTTTAAAAAACCACATAATACATGAGAAAGGATAACCAAATAAGTATATCTCAATTTTTCTTAAAAAATAAAAATGTAAAATATGATACCTTACATCACTTCCCCTACGAAAAATACGAATAGAAGGATAACCTTGTATATGATGCCTGTATATTGATAATTAAGATATAAAAACAAAAGTAGCAAAGTTAGTCAAAAATTACAATGAGGATATGTACTTTCAATTACTCTCATTTTTTTATTAGACAGAAAAATGAACTTTATTAAAAAGGCTTGGTAACAATACAAAAAGGTAATAAGAAAATAAAATCACCCCTTGGACCAGATTATACATCAAAAACAACACTAAAAACATAGCTTACATTCACCAGCAACAAGATAAAACATCTACTAGAGATATATATACACCTAGGACAAAAAAAAAAGGTGAATTGATACATACTATAAATTTTTCAAGCATAAAAAAAAGTGATTAAATCAATCAATCAAAGAGAGTAGACATGACATTTAACTTTCACCCTCATCCAAAACCATACCTAAATTCTAATAAAATCAAAGCACTTATCAAGTTGAATTATTCTCAACTTGATAATTATTTAAATTCACATTCATGATAAGTATTCATCGTTCATTTATTAGTGACAATCATATAATAATTCTAACCTTTAGAGTAATTTTTGTATTCAACAACAAAATATGATAGAAAAATGAATATCTTTGATAAAAGAAAGTTTTCTCATTTTTTGTCTTTATAATTATCTAATCTTTTAACTTATTGAAGATGATTTTTTTTTTCAAAATATCAAATATGTATGTATACTTAAAGAATAAAACTATGAAGAATAAAACCTTTAATCATCAATAAATAAAGTAAGAAATGTTCAGGAGACTAGATACGAAATCAATGACAAGAAATAAACTAAATCCTTGAAAATATGATACTATACCTTCGACACAACTCTCCATCTTGAGTGCAATCTACTTTTCCCACAAGAATACGACCATCCATTTCTAAATCATATCTATACATAAATGCAATCGTACATTTTAGACTTCATAGTCGTAAAGTGGTACAATGATCATACCAAAGTAGATTTTGAAAAGTATAATTTCTTAGAATGAAAAAATCACAGTTAAAATTGAAGTACCTCTCTTTTATTATTTTAGCAGCTTTCTCCCATGAAGGTTTCTAGAAAGAAAGAGATGAAAGTATCACATAAAAATAATTTCAACCATCAAAGAAACTTGTTAATCACTGTTAAATAATTCAACAGTCATTTTAAATGGGTAACTGATATGCATTATGTGTCACTTACACTCATTGCATTACACATGATTTAAATTTGTGTCTCAATAATGGATTTTTTATATTAAAGTGTATTTGTAAGGTTGTATAGCACAAAGCTGTCAAATTAAATTAGTCTTTAATTCTTTTTACACGATTTTGACTTATATAGATGTTTATGTTTTAAGCATAGTTGTTAATAGCGTCAATAGCGGAGTCGTAGAGCAGCCGCGGGTGGTGTGATGCAAGGGCTCATAGCGGGATGCCTCAGGTCACGCCAATAGCATTTTTTGTCAGAAATGTCCTTTTGGTTCAATGTAATGACTCTCTTTTAAACCATATTTTCGGTAGGCTTTCAACATTGAAAACCCTAAAACAAAACAACATTCACCATCCTCTTTTCATTTGTTTGCAATCCCTGAACTTTCATTCTTTATTCAAAACAAAGGAGTGTTGTTCTTCACTTTTATTTGTTATTTACTGGTAATCTTAATCTTCATCTTTTTCAACCTCCTATGGCTGAATATGCAGCAAGAGCCGGGCAAGGGAATGCTTTAGTAACTTAGTGTTTTCCATGTTATGTGATTTTGCATGTTTGTGAGGATTATTATGATTTATGAGTATGGTATTATGGTTAGGGAATGCTTTTTACTTCACTTTTTTAACATATAGAAAGTATATGAAATGTTTATTTAGGTTTATCATATAATAGTGGTCATTACGTTTTCTGTTGTCTCACTATCCTGCTTTCCTAGTTAATTTAAGGGTGGTTACTCCTCACCGCTATTTAGATTGAAAATTATGATTTTAATAAATAATACTTAAGAATAAACACATGATTAAGAACTATCCCATTTGTTGAAGAGGCGAGTAGGCATGAAATGAATACAAGATAATTACCACACGTTGACTCCAGTAGCACCAAGGAGCATAAAAGTTAACAGCCATAATAGGAAACCTGCCAAAAGATTATCCAAAATTGTTTAAATGCTACAAAAGTATTGTGCATTCCATGAGAGGAGGAAAAAGAATTATTAATGAAACTCATAAAAAATGAAGGAATTAATGGATGGCATGATTGATTGACTTACTTATGAGCATATTTATCGAAACTATGTGTCGTGAGCACAACAGCACCTTCAACTGAATCTTCATCTGTTTCATCATCATGCTTAATGGTGCTAGTAGTTGGTCTTGAATGAAATTCAGCACCTTTTGCTCTTAAAGTTGAATCAATAGGAAACTTGCGAACTGTTTTTGTTAGATTCAGCCTATTCTGAAAAAAGGTCCCAAATCAATTAGACAAGGGTAAAAAACACAAGAAATTAAATACGAGAAAGTATGAAAATATAAGAAATCATAAAATTCATAAGAGAAATTTTGTCATTTGGAAATATAAAGAAAATCACATGAAGTAGCACTGCATATAGTCAAACTGCATTGGCAAATTATTGCAAGAGTCTGATAAAATTTTAAATGTCGTGAATGGATAAATATCTTAATGGTGACAGGAAACTTTGAAAAAGAAATTTTTATAAACAACTAGTTAACAATATTTTCCTAAGGTTCATTTATATTCATCAACATACGAGGAACAAATAAAGAAGCATACACTTACCGTTCCCAACACGTCACTCACATCAACTGATGCAAATTCACACGAAAGAGCAGGAAAACTGCAATAATTTAAGCAATTAGTAAGTCCAGTAACTAGTTATACTTACTATGTAAAGGAGAGTTTATAAATAGCTTTACAAGAATATAGTAAGACCAGTAACTAGTTATTCTTGCTATTGTTTCCCCTAGGTCCTACGACACCCCCTTCTCCCCCATTTTAAGCAAGAATTTGGGAAATACCAATTCCTTTACTCAATCCTAGAAGGATACAGTTGCCCCCACGTCATCATGGGTCTGGATCTATGGCCCTCATACCTCTTTTTCTCTTCTCACTTACTGACTGTATAAATGGCCTTAAAGGCCTCCTATTGTAATTAAGTGACACATTATCAAGCAATACAACCCTAATTTTCTAGAGTAATTCTTTAGGGTTTTGTGCGTTCAGTGCTTATTGTGAACATTTTGGCGCCCATTGTGGGGGTAACGACATTATCTTCTTCAAATTACATTAAGTCCTAAAACTCCGAGTAAGAGACACTCACTTGAAGGTAATGACATTCTCTTCTTCAAATTATGTTAAGTCTTAAAAACCCGAGTGAGAGACGCTCACTCGGGGGTAACAACATCCTCTTCTTTAAATTACGTTAAGTTAAAAACCTGAGTAAGAGACACCCACTCGGGGATAACAACATCATCTTTTTCAAATTACATTAAGTCCTAAAACTCCGAGTGAGAGACACTTATTCGACGGTAACGACATTTTCTTCTTTAAATTACGTTAAGTCCTGAAAACCCGAGTAAGAGACGCTCACCCAGGGGTAACGACATTCTCTTCTTCAAAATCATGCTAAGTCCAAAAAGAACAATGAAGCCCATATATCCTGAAACTCTCAGGCAGAAATGTAAGCAAAGGATTGGCTAGGCCAAGATGTCCTTCATTAATAAAGTCTTCATAACTTAAATAAAAATCACAAGTCATCAAGAGCAACCAGACCAAAGAAAACAAACATAATTTCAAAAGAACAAAGACCCTAGGGAGTAGAAACGTCAGCGGCAACGGAGTCGGAGGGTATGACCTCAGTCGTAGGAGTCAGGGTCGTTTCAGTTTCTCCACCGGGTGGGGGAGGAAGAGGGTCGATAGCACTAACTTCATCGTCATTTGAGTCGGGAGGATTAACTACCCGTCCATCCACCACCACTTTGAATGGGTCAATTCCCTCCCAATAAATTGCAAGAGAAGGGTTCAGAGTGAAAACTTACTCTCGGCAAGCTTCAAATCCCAGAATGAATTTTTCAACAACCTCTCCTTTTAGCATCTCTATTTAAGCCTCCATCTTTACACGTTCTTATTGACCCTGGGACTCCGCCTCTTTAAAATTCTCCTGAGCAGAATTTAGGATCAATTAAACCTCTTTAAGAGAGTCCTCTAGCTTCATATTCTCACGGAGAACTCCCGATGAGCATCCTCAAAAGTTGTCAAAATTTTCTTGCAGAGGGCTAGCTCCTCCTCAACGATTTTGAGTTTTGCCACGGAAGAAGCTCGGCTGGCCTTCGAGTCCTTTAAGGACTATTCAGCTTTCCCCAAGGCCTCTTCAATAGTTTTTAATTTTCTCCCCAACTCGACCGTCTTCTCCATCGACCCGGTAGCCTCCCAGAGTTTAGCCTCAACCTTCTTCTTCTGGGTAGTCAGCAAGTTTAGAGTCTTTTCTTGGGCTCCAAAGTAATCATCTACATATCTACTCATGGAGGCGACACGGAGGCCGAACATTTCCATGGACCTGAAAAATAGCCACAGGGTTGGAGTCCATATATCTTTTCCTGTCCTCCTCGAGTAGTACGGCTCGATCAACGAATATAGAAATCGGGAAATGAGCACCCCACAGAGACCGTGCGGGGTTCCTGGTAGACATTAAACTTTGTTTCATAAACTTCTCCCACTTTCAGGAGACTCCCTCATACTCGTTGTGTAAGGGGGTGACAATCCGCTTGACAATTATTGGAGTTGTTCTGTCTCGGGTGGATAAAGATGCCTCTAGAGACTCAGGGTTCTCAGAAACTACAATAACAGGAGGTATGAGGGGTGTTTCGTTAAGAGGTATTGCCTCGCTAGGGGTGGCCTTATTAGAAGCGGCCTGCATATTTTCTGTTGGGGATGTAGTGGGTTACTTCTCAATGTGTTGTCTTTTTGCCTACCAACTGACCTTGACACCTTTGACATCGAGGAGGCGAGGGAGGGGAGGGGACGAGAAGCTTTCACGCAAGAATAACAGTGATGAGGATGACAAAAGCTATCCCCAAGGAAGTCCCTTTCCCCTTTGACACATCCCCCATCTTGTAGTGCTTCTTCAAGTCCTTGGTCGACATTTTGTTGGGAGCCATATCGCCTGAAAAGTAAAGAGACAGATTCACAAGTTAGTAGAACGTTACTGAGTATATCACTAATCATAACCTAGTAATACCTATACTTGTCGATCCAAGCGTCTAGGGCACCCGGGTTGGGGGACAATGCAATAAACCCTTGGGAGTTGAAATGCATCCCCATATCCTTAATGAAAAAATTCACATCACCGCGCTCGGTGAGTGAGAGGTCCTCCCAGTTAACACGGAATTGAACAGGCTCCCGTGTCCAATACAAGGGAAAGGATGGACGACCATCGGGATCATAAAGGAAATCCACCCCGGGCATGTCTAGACTTACTCGGATCTTGAAGAAAAAACTCTTAAAATTCCTGTACGATTGATCAAACACCTATATCAAGCGGCGACTAGTGACTCCACTCAAGGAGACCCAACCGATGAGAACCCCATCTTTGAAAATTTTAGCTTGAAAGAAGTAGAAAAAAGGGGAGTGAATGTCTGACCAAAGTGCTCACACAAAACCTTAAATGCTTTGATGAAGGCCCAAGCGTTTGGATGAAGCTAGGTGGGGGCAATGTTCAAGGCATTCAAAACCCCCACTTGAAAGTCAGAGAAAGGGAATGACACAAGGAGACGAAAGAATAAAGTTTTATATATGTATATGAAATCCACTTCCTAGGGTTTGTGTGAGAGTGGCAAACCATCTCGTCAGGGAAACAACACAGGCACTCTATGTTTGGGATGACAATGAACTGCTGAATGCCTCATCCTTCCATAAACGCATGATTGCTTCATCACTATGAAGGAAAGAAGGCATAGGCAGGACTTCATCCTAACGCACAAATAAGAGTTTGTAGAAAAGGCCATTAATCAAGCTAAAATCAAGGGTACTAACCTTTTTGGGAATAGGAACTCAAGGAAGAAGATGAAGAAATTAAAGGAGGCAAAGATGAGAAGTTGAGACGTTTTGAGGAAATAAGGGGCAAAGACAGCAGCAGTAAAAATGGAAATTGAAGTAAAATAAAAGTATATATAGAGAGCTTTTGGTAATTTCCCAACCAAAAATCTGACGGTTGAGATCCCTATAATATTTACACTTAGCGCCTAAAGATATCATTAATACCCCTAAACCCAAGAGACGTTCTTGTGTCCCAAGGCTAGTAAGTGTGGCCCATCATTGCAATACAGATTCGCGCAGACATTGTCTAGAGAAATGAAACGACGATTAACTCATAAATGACATGTGTCACATTTAATTCTAGAGGAGATGAACCGCACTCGGGTGAAGCCCCACTCAGAATGATTCTTTCTTAGATGAAGCCTTACTCGGAATGATTCTCTCCCAGATGAAGCCTTACTCGGAACAATTCTCCCTCGGATGAACTTTGCATGGAGTAATCTTCCTTGGATATATAGATACTCAAGTCTGTGTTGTTACTTCTGAAACAGAGTGATCATCCATCCACTAAAGAGTCACTCGACGATAACCAGCTCAATGCCTAGTCACTACGCCTGACGCTCGTGACTAAGGGGTTCCCCCAGATCGAGGGAGGTCCCATGACACCCTCTCCCCCCCCCCCCCCCCCCATTTTAGGCAAGAATATGGAAATACCAATTCTCATACCCGACCCTAGAAGGATAAGGTATCTAGGGCCCCATACTTCTTTTTCTATTCTCACTTACTGATTGTATAAATGACCTTGAAACCCCCTTATTGTAATTAAGTAACACATTAACAAACAATACAACCTTAATTTCCTAAAGTAATTCTCTATGGCTTTGTACGCTCAGTGCTTATTGTAAACGGCTATATATATATATATATATATGAATTGAAAAAAAAATAAACAAAAAAGTCATATGAACTATATATGAGCGAAAACCTTTTATAGCTATATGGATCCACAAAAAGTACTAATGAACATTTTCTATACGGGACAAAAAAGTTTGATCTTTTTCTTGAGAAAAATAAGTCCCTTAAGAATAGTTATTCACTTTAACACATAAACAAGTATTTTGATTAACAAGTTAAGGAACTTCTAATTAAGAGTATTTTTGTTATTGTTTAAGCCTACTTTTTTTAGTTATTATAAATATAACGAATTTTAGTTTTTAAAATTTTTATTTTGTAAAACGTAATATTAGTAAACACATATTAATGATATGTACGTTAAAAGTATGTGGCATTAGAAGTGATAAGATGGTCTAGTGGTTAATATTCCGTAAAGGAGAAAGTTGTGGCTTCGATTCTTAATTAACAAACATTAACAATTAACTTTGGCTTATTAAAAAAATACGTGGTATCACATATCTTTTTATCATAATTACTAACATGACATTTAAATTATGTAACTTCGCTGTCAACTAAAATCAAAAGTAATTAGATTTATAGGAACAAAACAAATTTAAGATAATCATCTAATACATAGTTAAGAATTCTTGATAATAAGAGTTTTATGTAGGAAAATGGCCACTATTAATTTGTATATTCAATCACATATAGATAAGATACCTGTAAAAATCATATCTAACACAAAGATTGATACCAAGGCTTATTTAGTCTTCTACCTGATATTGAAATCTATCCGTAAATAGTCCTCATCAGAACTCTTGTCAATAATCACAGATGTAGAGGAGCTGACAGACATATAATTATTAAGTTCCTGAAAGAAAATTTTCATGATATACATGAAAATGAAATTTGAGAAACCCTAAACAATATTAATTAATAGTTAGTTATAACTAAAACTGAAAAAATTAAATTGTGTGGGAAACAACATACCCAGTTTTAGTCCAAAAGACTTGTATACATAGAATCTTAAGGGTTCACATGTCATAAACTTAAATATAGGTGTTGGAAGTTACATACCATTCCAAATAAAAACACCATGAAAAGAGCTGCTGTGATGGATAACCCTGCTCCAGATAATGATGCTTCGGTTAAATCTCTTGGGATTTTTCTGTAAATATGGAAACCAGTAAACATGTATCTATTAGTATAATAGGTCAACGTTACATGCATTAACACCCTACATGTTATATTTGAGTCTTACCTCAGGGATTTAATTTCTTATATTTCTCTCTCTCTCTCTCTCTCTCTCTCTCTCTCTCTCTCTCTCTCTCTCCCAAATAATATATAACATAAATATATGCTTCTGGTTTAGTTTTGGAAAATATTTTGTTATGTCTTTTTTTTTTGCTTTTACATAATTATAAAAATATAACTTTATTTTCAAAGATTTGTATGAAAAACAATGAAGAGAACAAAATCTCCTTTTGACAATTTTTTATACATTTGAAAGTCAGAAATAAAGAAAAAAGTGACAAAATTATTTCTCTATCGAATTTCAATTTAGCTAAGCATTTCCCCCTTTTCAATTTAAAAGATATATCTCTTTGAATTTATAGTCTCCTATACACTAGATGATATTTAAAAAGGAAATGTAGGTACTAAATTTTTGCTATTTTTATTTAAAGTTAAATTGCTTGTGAAAAATATCAAAAGTGGACAACATATGTCATCGTTCTTTTTACAATTTTAAATTTAATCAACAACCTTATTAGTGTAAAACATTTAACAATTCAATAACAAACAAGCATCACTTCACAAATAAGATTTTTTATTAAAAAATGATAAACCTTTCAACATTTCAAATAGATGATAAAATATGATTACTCCATCAACGAAATTCGACATATGTTTGATTAATAGTGCCCAAAACCATGTAGATTAGGTTTGATTCCTAAACTATATGCGTTTATGAATATTGGTTAAGGAATATGTTGACGCACAAAAAATAAGAAATAAGTCATTCTCCTGCTATTATTTTTTGCCTTCTTTTCCAAAGTGTTAAAAACCACATTGTTGTTTCCAAATGTTGCAGATTTCTCTTGAATTGTCTCAATAAAACTTATCAATAAATACCATAAATTTTATATCAAGCACATGACAACAAAACAAAGTGAATTGAATTACACACACGAAAATACACATGCTACCAAAACATCGTATAGGGTTACCTCCAATCAACAAGAAGTGAGTAATAGGAAATAAAATTATTATGTTAATAAATAGCTAACGACACATTTATGATCAAATCCATAGAAGCAAGGTTATTAGAATCGAAGATTCAACATGCAATCACGCAAGTCAGCATAGATAAATATAAAAGGTCGTTTATTTTTTTTCAAATACACAAATGTGAAAGAAAAAGTTTGCACACACGAACAAAGGAATACCCTTACCTGTAAAAATCGACAGATTTGATTTTGCTTGTAGAAATCATGATTGCGAAAAAGTTGAATTTTACCAGAAATTAAAAAGAGAGAGAGAGAGAGAGAGAGAGAGAGAGAGAGAGAGAGAGAGAGAGAGAGAGAGAGAGAGAGAGAGAGAGAGAGAGGCGAAGGAAGCTCAAATTCTAAGGGATTGATTTGACAATGTAATGTAAATGCAATGTAATAGATTGAAGGGGAAAGAACTTTTCTTCATCTGTTAGCTTTTATGTGAATTTTCGTTCAATATTAACTAAAACTGCGCACTTGATCTCTCTCACTCATTATGTGCAAATATTTAAAATTTTAATTTATTATATCTCAATTAAGTTGTTGTTGTCTAAAATAAAATTGAAAAGATACTATTTAAAGATTTATTTGATATTTATTATTATTATTATTTTAAACCAAAAATTGTGTTTTACTTTTTTGCACAAACAATGAATTCACTTAGAAAATATTCTCATGATTTTCACTTTTGTTATTGATGCAAGTTTCTTTGTTTCAATGATAAATGGTTATAAGACTAATTTCAAATGCTAACATATTTTGAAGTTGTTTATCATGATTTTGTAAAATGTAATAAATTTGGTAGATTAAAAGAATGCTATCAAGTTAAAAAAAAATTGTAAGGTTTCAAAGAAAATTGCTTTTATCTCTTTTATATTTCAAATTTCATTTTAATAATAATAATAATAATGTTTTACATGTATAGTTTAGTAATATAAAATATCGTCTAATATAGTTGTAATTACTTGTGTTTTTTTAAGTACATATAATATTATAATTTATTTTTCTAAAAGAATATATAATACATCGAGCTTAAAAATAGAAGTTTGTTCCTGTCCAGACTTTTTTTTATACCAAAATAAACATTTTAAAAATATTTATCATAAAAAGTGAAGTTTGGAAACTAATTTTTTTCTGAGTTATACTTTGATGACGTAACAATAATATTTGTAACACAACACAACATACTAGTACAGTTAAAATCAATTGAGTTTGAAGGATTAGCTCTCCTAGACACTTAAAATTTACCAACTTAAATATTCACATTCAAAAGTTATTAAAGTCGAATTGGTGATTAAGGGTCCGTTTGGTTTCCAGTTGGGGAAACGGAGTTGGGGAAATGGAGAAATTTAAGGGTTGATATTGATCATTCACGCCGTTCAAGATAATCAAAACTCCATTTGACCGTAGGATTTATTTTTGGGGAGGTTTGACCAACCAAACCAAATAACCAAACAGGCTCTAAGTTGTTAGGTGAATGGGTAAATGATTGAATCGCATGAATCATTTGTTAAATTGATTAATTCCGTCTATTTAAAAAAATAAAAGATAAAAAATAGTTTAATTAATTCAAGTATTTCATACTCTAAAATTAAAAAATTAAACATATAAGTACCTAATAAAAATATAAAATGAAACTGTTTTGAAGGAGGAAAAATTTTAAAAAATTAATTACTTACTTGTATTGAGTCAACCAGTCGTCGATTTTGAGTAAAACCACCTAGTAACTGATTTTGTACAGGTAGCTTGTGTAACCGATCTAATAATCTATTTAGACCAGTTGTGCCATCGGTTAACGGTCTGAACCGATTTTTATAACTCTACTTGAATGTAAATATGTTTTGATATATTTAATTTAGTCCAACAATAACATCAGATACAAAATTAGGTTATGGTAATTTTTTAAAAAAATGCACTATAATAAAGCTTGAACAACTTTTTTTTTAGTTTGGAATTGAATTGAATTTTAAAGCCCACCAAAAATTGGGTTGGGTTGACCCACCCTGTCAAGTTAAAATGACCTAAAAATAAGGTTTGTCAAAGTCAGAAATCTATTTTTTTAAGAAAAGATGACAAGTTACTCGATTGGCGTACCAATTTCTTTAAAAAATATAGTAGGTCAAATTAATATAAAAAATCACAAGAAAATTTAAAAATGTTGATTTAAAAAAGAAATCAAAGAGAATATTTTAAAAAGAAAAATATAAGCAGTGAGAGATTAAATATTTTTTTTGAGTTTTAGAAAATGAAACTATAAACTTAAATAAAATAAAATATAATTTATTTTATTATTAATATTTATATTATTTTAATCCTTAAGCAGGTCTGTTGGGTTTGTTTGTCCCACCAAGATGTTGGCCTGCTAGGCCGACTATATAGACAACAAGTTTTTTTTGTCCAATTGTTATTTTTTATGGGTTTGGCGGGCCAGTCTGATAAGTCTGCCATGTTTTGTCATCCTTATTTACAAATAAAAATTGAATCACATGATTAACCTACAAATCACATAATACTAAAATTATAAAATATCAATATGATTATAAATTAATATACATATACATAAATGAAAATGTGAGAATTCCATGTGAGTTATGTTGATAGAAAAGCTTATAGAAAAGTGAGAGATGGAAGACAAAGTAAAAGATGTAATAGCCAATGCGATGATAGGAGAGAGAAAAAATAAAAGTGGTAAAAAATAGATGTAAAAACAAGTGTGAAAAACTTACAGATGTTTTATAGCTATAGGATGGGTTTTAGGTAATCAAATCCCAAATATCCTATCGATTAGAATAGTTGAATTTTATTGTTAGAATTTGGTTAGAGTATATTGAGTTTTTGTTTGGTAATTCAGTTATTAAAATGAAGTTTGACTAGTGACATTATCCAATGATCAATGTTGATTACTTATATGTTGTTTGAGATACATTCTAATACCATTTGATCAATAAATAAAAAATTGGGTTTTGCTTGGATGCCTTTAGTAAATTGAGTCAACTAAACTTATGTCATGTGTATCAGTTTTTTTCAAGTCATCATTTTTGTTTATATTCTAAAATAGCAACTGAAGCGTTCGATTTGAGCAACTAGAACAGATGAACATGGATCAAACCAGTTACTCGTAAATAGTCAACACGTTAAAATATTTGTATGCTAAAATTTAAGTGTAACAAAGCTCGTTCCTACAACCTATGAGAGGTGAAAGATAAGTTTCACCACTAAGCTATACTTAACACATTTAAGAGATATAACACAACCATATATTGTTGTATTATATGTGTAGAATGTATATCAATTAATAAAATTTATTTGTAAAATAAATATTCCCGTCTTTTTTGTTCATTAATTTTAATTTTAATTTTTGATCTGTCTTGAAGGATCCGGGGTCAAAGATGATAGTTGACCAGACTCCTGAGTTTTCCTCTCAGTTTCAATTTTACATCGTCTCAATGGAGTACGGTATTCTGTACCCTGGTTCAGTGGGAATCTGAGGTTCTTTCCGTAAAGGTTGTGATTGATGTTAACTTCATTCTGACACTTCAAGACCACACCGGAGGGGTACCTGTAGATTATTCTCCGATGCCTAAGTTAGGACAATATTTAAGATAATATCGAATTACGGAGATAGATTACGGATAACTTTCTTCAGATCCATGTTCAGTAATAAATGGCTTGTATTTATAGTGTTTACCTTAGCTCTGAAAGTGATTTGACTATCCTCCTAACTTACTGTTAATACAGTGCCTACAGGGTATGGTTGCCTATACTTCTTCTGACTGATTGTCGGATTGTCAGTAATCAACCGGTGCTAACCGTTAAGGTCCGTAGTCAACTAGACGGGTAGGACTCCAGTTTTCACCTATCATCTGGATGGCATGGCGTTTGTATTTGGTGGACCTGGTCCAGTTTTGGCTTACCACCCCGGATCAATTTTTTATAAGCCAAAAAGACAAAAAAATTATTTTGTAGATAGATTTTATTAACGAATATATATTTTATAAATATAATATAATTATATATAGTTATGTCATATTTTTTAAAATGTGTCAAGTAGCTTAGTGGTGAGACTCTTTTTTTCATCTCCCAAGTGTTGCAGGTCAAGCGCTTGCCATCCAAATTTGGACATACAAAATGTTTTAATACGTTGACTATTTTTGAGTGGCCGATTGCTTGACATGATCATTTCCATTTGTTCGAGTTGTTCAAATCACACACGATTTTAAGACATGACTAAGGCCATTGGAACTCTCAGCCATCCAAGAAAAACTCAAAAAACTTACTTTTAACAAACCTGAGTTGGGGTTACCCAACAAGAAAAAAAATAGAAACTTAACTTTAATATCGATTATAGGCTAAAAACACTTAATCTATTACAAGTTGAAATTGTGAACTTTACACTTAGTGTTAAAGGTTCCATCCCAAAACTAATTGGCTATGATTGGAGTGACCCAACAGGTATTTAAACCATATGAAATATTATGAGACAAACGATGTGTGATTTCCAACACGCCCCCTCCAATGAAGTCTGTTGGACCAGGGAAAGGGTAGCTTTTGACCCATAACGAAAGAGCAACTCTTGGCCCATAACAACCAGAAAGAATGCTCTAGTTATGATACCGTATTAAAAGTTTGATCCCAAAATCAATTGGCAATGGTTGGAGTAGTCTAACAAGTATTTAAACCATGCGAAATATTATGAGGCAGACGATGTGAGACTTCCAGCATTTAGCGTCATTTGATTTAAGCTTTAGTTATGTAGAGTGTGTGATAGTTGGTTGAACAGTTGTATCAAATGATTTTATCCATAATTGAACCACCCATTTTGTAGAGTTAGAAATACATTTTTTTTATGAAAGCAAACCACCATGTGAGTTTTGAACAAAAGAAGTTAGAGATGGTGACAAAATGAAACAACTAATGAAATAGAAAATTATGTAATAAGGGAGGGGGAATGTAACCTTTCAACAACTTGATTAATGAAGTAAATATCAATTAAGCATGAAGGAGTAGGGTTAGTTTGGATTTAGGTTTATTTTAAATGAGCCAAGATTATTGTACAAAGGTCTTTGACATTTATATACTATTGGGTTATTTAAAAATATAAGATTAATTATATGTTGGTTGAGTTTAGTTAGCTTCGATAGTTTGTTACTAACTTAAGTCTAACCACCTTAACAAGCCTACAAATTTTCTTTTTGATTTGCTCTAATCTTATAGATATGTATATAACTTCAATTTCACCGAATTTTAGTTGATAAACATAATAATATTTCTTTCTCCTATGAATCTAAAGTTTTCATATTTTCACACCCCACTTAATTTTTCACATCCACTTGACACAACTAATTTCTCCCTTTATCTTTGTTTTGTGACATTACACCAACTATGGCAATTTATTGATATACATATTTATTCATACTATGTGTTTCACATTGTATTAAGATTTTAACTTAAGCAGGTGTATCACAAAGCGCATCTGGTGTAGTGGTATCATAGTACCCTCCCACGGTACTGACCGGGGTTCGATTCCCCGGATGCGCAGGTGTAATTAACTTTTCATTCTGTTATAAATTTTAGTAAAGCTTTGAATTAGAACGTGCAATTCCAAGCCGAATATGGGTGTCGTCTGTTTTAAAAATAAAGCGCACCAGCATATTCACTGAACGGTTCCGTGCATGATTAATAATATTTATTTTAATTAAATATTGAAGTCTTTTTATATTTTATAATAAGAAAAATATTAAATTTTTTATTCATAATACTTTTATTGTGTAAATTTACTGATACAATATTATTAGTATATAAAATATTAAATATTGAAAAATGTCTGTAGGTACTTGTCTCTCTACCATAAGCATTTGTTACTTGTCTCATACCCACGTGTATGGTTAGTGTTAATATATTATCGGAACTAATCCCGATCCAACCATTTTGATCTTTATATCTTCTAAAACCCAATGATATATAGAAGTTTATAGTTAATTCAACCAATTTGTTAGATTTTAAAATAGAAAATAAGTTGAACCGTATAATAAAAATTGTGTGTTTGTCTTTGATTTAATTAAAATAAAATATAAAAGCTAAATTAATATAGGAATTAATAACATATACTGAGTATGGTTTCATTCTAATATAATAAGGATTATAGACCGAATCAAACCAAACCAATTCTTTTGATAAGTTAGAATTTGAATTAAATCGATTTTACGGTTTTTACTAGAAAGATTGAGTTGCTTACTCAATACCTCTTTTATTCAATATTTATTCTTCTGTTGGGTGGCAGTACACATCTAACAATTAATGGAATAATAAGAAGTATCCAATCCATTTTAGATATTTACATTGCCTTCAAACAGTACAGACACTCTTCCGTTCATGGTGGCTGATAGACTATCTATTCCAATAATTTAACTAGCTACTGGAAAACAGGAAGAACAAACAACCACAAAACAATTATGATATTCATATCCCTATTATCCAGGAAAGGATATATATATAAGTCCATTCTTTGCTATCTTTACCCTAATAACCAAAGCTTCTAGAAACTGGGTGCAAAATTAAATAAAATGATTTAGCCATTTTGGCCTTCTGGACTCCCGAATGGGCCTTGTTGGGAGAGGCCCAGTAGGTGGTGCAACAATGTTGGCCGGATGGAGAGGGGCCATGTCCTCAGGGCCCAAGTTAGTCGAACCATCTGGAACAATGGAGAGAGCATCTGAAGTGGTCACGTGGTGGGGCAGAGCTGTCGGTGGATCTAATGATGCAGCAGAAACACTTTGGGGCTTGTGCGGATCGAACGATGGAGAGTAAGGCAGAGGAAAAGTGGGAAGTGGGACTAGCTGGAGAGCGTCTGAAGTGGTCACGTGGTGGGGCAGAGTTGTCGGTGGATCCAATGGTGCAGAAGAAACACTTTGGGGCTTGTGTGGATCAGACGATGGAGAGTGAGGCAGAGAAAAAGTGGGATCGGGAAGTGGAGAGTCAGAAGGCTTCAAAGATTTTGAAGCTTGTGAACTTGGTTCAGAAGGAAAATCTCGAGGAGGGGAGTGAGAAGGTGAAAAATCTCTGAAATGGGAAGGGGGAGTTTCACCGTGGAAGGCTCTCAACATTGAGACATGGAATACTGGGTGAAGCTTCGAGTAGGCTGGCAAGGCGAGTTCATAAGCTACCGACCCAACACGACACACGATCGGAAAAGGGCCAAAGAATCTCCGAGCAAGCTTCTGTGAAGATCGACGAACAAGAGAGCCCTGGCGATAAGGCTGGAGTCGGAGCCACACATAGTCGCTGACCTTGAAGGAAACATCTCGCCGATGAGCATTCGCTTGAGTGACCATCCGCTGGCGGGTTCGAAGCAGAGATTAACGGGCACATTTAAGAATCAGGCGTCGTTCAAGAAGGGCTTCTGCTAAGGAGGGTACAGTAACCATATCCAGAATGAAATCTGGGATTGAAGGAGGGCTTCGACCATAAAGGGCTCTAAATGGAGACATTCCGATTGCCGAATGGTGAGCAGTATTATACCAGAACTCTGCTAGGTGAAGGAAGTGGAACCAAGTGTTGGGCTGATTTCCACAGAAACAACGTAAGTACCCTTCTAAAGTTTGATTTAAAACCTCGGTTTGTCCATCAGTTTCTGGGTGATAGGTTGTGCTGAATTTTAATTTGGTACCTTGCGACTTGAACAGTTGTCTCCAAAATATACTGAGGAAAAGGGGATCGCGATCAGAAACGATGGAGGATAGAATTCCATGCAGACGACAAATATCTACAGCGAATCGGTAGCCTAGATTGGAGGCTGTGAAATGGGTTGGAAAAGCCAGAAAGTGAGCAGATTTGGTGAATCGATCATATATCACCCAGATGACGGTATGGCCCATGGAAGTTGGAAGATGAGTCACGAAATCCATGGACAGATCCTTCCAAACCTTTGAAGGTAAGGGTAATGGTTGTAGAAGACCCTTCTTTTTAGTCGGTTCATATTTGGCCGATTGACAAAGTTGGCAATTCTTGATAAAGGTTTTGACGTCCCTCTGCATACCAGGCCAAGAGAAAGAGGTAGCTAGGCGAGCCAAGGTGGGTTTTGGTCCAGAGTGCCCCGCAGTGGGAGTGGAGTGAAATTCTTGTAGCAAGGTTGATCTCAGATCAAGGCATTGAGGTATAAAAATTTTATTCTTGACAGTAAGTAGCCCATTCTGAATTTGAAATTGTGAGTTGTCTTCCTGGGTCTGCTGAAATAATTTCTTTCCATGTGAGTCTGCTGAGTAATATTATTGTAGGGTGCAGAGGAGGTCTGGAACAATTAAAGAAATGGTGAAGAGTAAGAGGGAGTCATCAGAATAAATCCTGGAGAGTGCATCAGCTACACGATTGTGAGGACCAGGTCGGTATTCAATATCGAAACTATACCCTTGAAGTTTGTTGGTCCATTTTTGTTGCTCTGGGGTCTGTATATTCTGAGTTAAGAAATATTTCAGACTTTGCTGATCTGTGATGATTTTAAAATGGGTACCTAGCAGGTACTGTCGCCATTTTTTGACAGCCTCGGTGATAGCATACATCTCACGGACATAGGCCGAGGCACTTGACATGTGTGGGCAGAGGCGCTTGCTGAAGAAGGCAAGAGGATGACCCTGCTGGTGAAGAACTGCACCAATGGAAATTGCTGAAGCATCTGTCTCAACCACGAATGGCTTTGTGAAGAGGGGAAGGGCCAACACAGGAGCGGTAGTGATTTGTGTTTTTAATTTTTGAAATGCCTCTGTAGCTCTTGTATTCCATGTAAACTGTGAACCACGTAACAAGCAGTGAGAGGAACGGCAAGTGTGGTGTACTGTCTAATAAATCTTCGATAAAAACCGGTGAGGCCAAGAAACCCGCGCAGAGCCAAGAGAGAATGAGGCAAGGGCCATTCCAGAATAGCTTTTACTTTATCTGGGTCTGGTGTCACTCCCTCAGAGGAGATAGTGTGGCCTAAATAATTCACCATAGGAGTAGCAAAAGTACATTTGGATAATTTAACATAGTAACTATGAGTAACTAACAGAGATAAAATAGAATTTAAATGAAGAACATGATCTGTTAGGGAAGAACTATAAATTAAGATATCGTCAAAGAAAACTAAAACAAACCGCCTGAGAAAAGGTTTAAGCAGATCATTCATAGCGGCCTAAAAAGTAGCTGGGGCATTAGCTAAACCAAATGGCATAACTAAAAATTCATAATGACCTTCCTAAGTGCGAAAAGCTGTTTTGTGAGTGTCTGAGGGGTGAACTCTGAGCTGGTGATAGCCAGAGCGAAGATCAATTTTAGAGAAAATTGTGGCAGTTCCTAGTTCATCCAGTAGTTCATCAATTATAGGAATAGGAAATCTATCCTTAATGGTGATAGCATTAAGAGCGCGATAATCGACACAGAAACGCCATGAGCCATCCTTTTTTTTCACTAATAGGACAGGGGAAGAGAAGGGACTCCTGCTAGGTGTGATGATGCCATCTTGTAGCATTTCATGGATTAATTGGGTTATAGCATTTTTCTGAAAATGTGGGTATCTGTAGGGTTTGACATTTACCGGAGGAGTGTTTGGGAGAAGAGGGATGTGATGGTCATGGGGTCTAGGAGGGGGAAGACCCTAAGGTTTAGCAAAAATAAGGGTGTGGGATAAGATAACCTGAGAAATGGGTAGTGGTAAGTTGGTAAGGAAAGGATGAGAAGGGTCTAGTGGATGTGGTGGGGGGGATTGTTTGGAGATCGGTTGAAAAGTCAGGAGATGAAAAGATGCAATAGAATCTGTGTGCATCAAGTGGCAGAATTGAGAGTAAGTGGAAGGGGTTAAAGAAGTATTAGGTTCTCTAGAGAGGGTAATGTTCTGGGTGTGATGGGAAAAAGTCATGCTAGGGACTACAAAATCAACAGTGATAGGGCCTAAGGTTCACAACCATTCAATACCCAAGACAATATCAGCCCCTTCAATTGGTAATAGGTAGAAGGAAATGGTGAAATTGTTCCCTTGACTAGAAAGGGGAACTTGAGGGCATAGGCCAGAGCAGATAATGTGAGCTCCATTGCCCACCATCACAAGAAATGCAGGAACAGGCTGGGTCACAAGTTTGAGGTGGGACGCAATACGGGGTTACAAAATATTGTGGGAGCTCCCAGAGTCAATAAGTACACGGATAGGTAGGCCAGAAATTAAGCCTTGGAATTTCAGAGTTTGGGGGGATGGTTGGCCAGTGAGAGCTTGAGGAAAGTGCTGAAAATTTATGGCTTCTGAGGAGGACTTTGTGTTAGTGGCAAGTTCAAGTTCAAATGTGGGGTTCAGGGTTGAAAACTCATCGTCAGCTAGAAGTAGGAGGAAACGGCTAGAGGTACGCTTATGCCCTGGGGTAAATTTCTCATCACAATTATAACAGAGGCCCAAAGCACGTCTCTTTTGCATCTGGGATGGGGTAAGGCGTTTAATTGGAAAAAGGGGATGGGTAGGTTGAGGAGATGGGGTCTTAGAAACATTGGCTAGGGAGGTTGGAGTTGGCATAGGGGTGGTTATACGTGGAGTACGGGTTCTTGAATCCTTGAGCTTAGATTCCACCAATTTAGCTAAGCCAATAGCCTGGGAAATGTGAGTGGGGTGAAGGATGGCCAATTCATGACGAATGTCAGGATATAAACCAGAAATAAAACAGTTAAGCAACATCTCAAGGGGTAAGCCAATAACTCTATTGGATAGCTTTTCAAATTGAGCCTAATAATCAGTGACAGACCCTTGTTGGTGGAGTTTGAATAACTCAGCCTGGTGGTTTTCATAGGTAGAAGGACCAAACCTTAGCTCCAAAGCTCGTACAAAAATGTTCCAATCAGAGAGTTGGTGGTTATGATACATCCACTTAAACCAACTAAGTGCATCCCCTCTCATATAAAAGGCAATCATTGGTAATCGAAGATCTGGAGGTACCTGATAAAAGAGAAAAAAATTGGTCTGCTTGAAACAACCAATCAAGAGGTTCATCTCCATCAAAAAGGGCTAACTCCAACTTAGGTGGTCGTAGGTTTGGGTGATTAGATTGTGAAGGAAACTGATGGGGCAACAAAAGGGAGGTGGGAAAAGATGGTGTCGGGATAGGGAATATAGTGGGGTTAGTAGTGTAGGTAGGTCTAACTTGGGGATTAAATGGAAAATTAGGGATTAGAGTAGTGAGGCCAATGGTTGACGTAGGTGGGGGAATAGAAATAGGAACGGAATAAGGGATAACTACTGGGCTATTTGTAGAGGCAAGGAAAGCTGTTGTCATGGGTGAGGAAGAGACCTGTGAACTGGTTGATGGAGAACCTTGATGTGTGGCCTGGAGCTGGAGAGATGCCACTTGTTCCAATAAACCACCCATAAAAGTAGTCATAGCATCATGACGGGCATCCATGGTTTGCGGCATAGATTGATGTCGATTATCTTGGGTAAGTCTGTGGCTATCAAATTGATTTTAAAGAAGGCCTAATTTCTCAGAAATACTCTGAAGAACATCTTCAAGATCTTTGGAAGAGGTAGGTTTAGGAGGCATGAGGAGGTCAATGAAAGCACCAAAATTGATAGACTATCTATTCCAATAATTTAACTAGCTACTGGAAAACAGGAAGAACAAACAACCACAAAATAATTATGCTATTCATATCCCTATTATCCAGGAAAGGATATATATATAAGTCCATTCTTTGCTATCTTTACCCTAATAACCAAAGCTTCTAGAAACTGGGTGCAAAATTAAATAAAATCATTTAGCCATTTTGGCCTTCTGGACTCCCGAATGGGCCTTGTTGGGAGAGGCCCAGTAGGTGGTGCAACAGTGGCACATTTTTAATGAGTGTTTAGGTTGGACTTTTGGCTGAATAAAAGGGCGACAAATACCTTGACACCCCTCAATTAGTAAAGTGAGAGATGTTATACATGATGTGATATATGAAAATAAAAGGTTCAAAATGGGTAATCTAACTCATATTGGAAGCATACTACGGTAAATCAAACTTAAAATGTTCATATTTAATTTGGGTTAAAAAAAAGATACAACCTAAGTTCGATTTTTAGCTAGGTTTTTATAGGTTTAGCAGATTTGATTTAAACCAGGTCTTTTCTTATTGGCCAAGCTGAAAAAAAGTTTGGATTTAATATATTTTAAAAATATAAAGTTTAAATCCTTTATTTTATCAGATGAGTTTAAATTAGTTCAGTTTAAACTATGATAGAAAGATTATAGATGTCGTATAGATGTACGAGAAACTGAGTCCTAACATATTATTAGTGAAGAAAACGCTGGTTTCCTACAATATTGATTAGCTTTAGTTATCGAAGGTGTGGCCGAATACGAGCCATGAAATTAAGACTTTCCAAAAAAGAAAAAGAATACTCTTACACTACTCACGTCATTTTCAAAAATACCATGTTTAGAAAAAAAATCAATAAGCATAACAAGAAAGAAATGATTTCTTAATTCCATTATTCCTTGGTTCGTTAGAAAAATTGAAACCGGCCACCGAATTTAGCCACCGAATGCATCTCGTAGCTATTAGCCACCACTTGTTTTTAGTGACCAAATATTTTTTTACATGATTAGAAACAAAATTTAGCCATGGAATGTCATTTCCGTGGCTAAAATTTTCATTTTAAATTAGCCATGGAAATTAATATTAGAATTAGCCACGGAAGTTTAGGAAAATTAGCCACGAAAATAGAAATTAGTAACTAAATACTAAAACATATATTATTATTTTTTAATTAGCCATGGAAATAGAACTTCGTGGTTAAAAATTTTATTTTTTTAACATATTTGTTACGGAATTGTAATTTAGTGGCTAATATTTTAAAAGGTATTATTTATTTTAATTAGTCACGGAATTAGAAATTAGTAGCTAAATATAAAGAATTATATTTTTCTTAAATAGCCACGGAAGTAGCATTCCGCAGCTAAAAATATCATTTATTTTAATTTTTAGCTATGGAATTTAGATCGGTTGCTAAAAATTATTATTTATTTTATTTAGCTACGCAATTCAAAATCAATAGCTAAATGTTAAATAGTTATTAAAATATCAAATGATGACTTTTCTAATCAAGGTTTACATTTTGTCCTTCAAATTACATATCTTGTGTTATGGATTGAAGATATAAAGTAGCAATGTAATCACTTAAATAATTGTTTTAAAAAAAAGATAGAAAGAAAATAACGCCATATACAAGGCAATGTAATCCTACTTAAATAAAAGTACACTAAACAATTTAGATATTAGAACCCTATTTTTTGTTCTTTCTCCTAAGAAATTCTGCCAAGTTATTTTGATTAATTATTTGCCTTGTATAGAACATCACTTCCAGCTGTCTATTTTTCATAAATGCTTTGACATGGCTGCTATATGATGCACTTGCACTATATAAAAAACTTCAAATGCTAATTATGTATTTATTTTTCAATAAAAATCATGATTATATAAGTTTGGAGAGGAAAGTTTGAATAATTTATTTATTTTTACAAAAAGCCACTTTCAAAATTTTCATTATAGAGAAAAGTGAGGCTAGTTAAATGATTAAATCACAAGTCATGAACTTTTAACATAGGGTTGAACATTTTTGTAGATTAAACAACAATGATTCACTTAAGCTTTTCTTCGTCCTTAACTTTGTATGATTGATTGGTGGCATGAACAGAAGGAGGTGAGACATTCAACAAAGCATATTGCAAATATGGTATAGTGGTGCAATTGTGATATAATTGTAAGAAATCTTAGTAATTCAAGGCTTTCTTGGCTGGTGAAGTAGAGTTTTGGTTTCTCTTTCAAATTTGTGTTAAGTTGAAAATTTCACTTGCTATTATGTTTAATTAATCTCTTATTTATTTTTAATTGTTTCAGCTACTACAATATTTCAGAAGGAGTGACCCTTGAATTGAACATTCTGTACTTTGTAAGTCTGTTGGATCTAGTTCTAGTGATAAAAAGCCAAGTGCATTTTCAAAGGAGGAACTTTAGGAAGAACTTTTTAGATTATACCTAGAAACTTGGTTCCAATCAAGGTGTAGCTGTGACTATTTAATTTGTGTAGACATTTGGCCTTTGCTCTTTACATGACATTTTTCTGCAATATGAAGTTGGTGAAGGAAAATATGCTTAAATTGTTTGATATTTATTGTGTGGCATTGGATATGAAAAAAATTATAATCTATAGTTACAAATATTGTTATATATTTATCAAGAGAAATATAAAAAAAAACTTGGAATTACTTGAAAGAATTTCACATACTAGCTAATTAATATTGTATTTTCCACATAAATTAACCATAGAAATTTGGAACTAATTAGTCACGAAGTTAGCTATTGATATTAGCCATTAAATTTAAAAACAATTAGCCATGGAATTTGAAAATAATTAGTCACCGAATTTGAAAAAATTAGCCATGGAATTAATTATTCAAATATGGAACTCATTAGCCATGGAAATAGCCACTGAATTTAAAAATAATTAGTCACTGAATTAGCCACCGAATTAATCCTTATTATTTGCCACAAATTTAGCTACGGAATTATTTGGTCACTTACCCATGGATTATCTTAGTTTTTGCGATGAAACCATTTGGTGGCTATTTAGCCACGACATTTGAATTTCTGTGGCTAATGGTTTAGCCACTGGGGTTTTTGCCATGTCCAGGATTCTATGGCTAATTCGGTGGCTAAAAGAATTAGCTATGGAATTTTAGGTTTTAGCTACGGAAAATTTCGGTGGCTAAATCAGTTTTTTCTAGTAGTGGTTGGAAGAACACTACAAATCTGAAAGGCATGATCCATCGAGCTCCGGTAGCTATTTTCATAATCCGTTATGTTCTCCAGAAAAATGAACCAATGAAGCCTTCGACATAACAAATTTACCATCATTATACATTTATGTGATGAAGAGTCAAGATCATATTTGTATTGATCATTACGTTGGAAACGAATACAATGTAATGTTTAAATGTATACTGGGCACCCAGTGCCTGCTCCCGATCCTTATTTCAAATATCTTTATCAAACTTTCCTTTACTTTCTTTTCAAATCTCTCACAAATTATTTTTTGCATGTTTCGAATGTGGACATAGTCATTTCATATCATGTTGGTTGTATCGTGTTTGTGATGAAAAATGAACAATTTGAACTGATTGATATCTAATTGCTTTGTGTTCAAGGTTAGTGACTCTTTTCCTTTACACTTTATGCTTTTAGGTTCATTAGAATACATCCAAAAACTCTACAAAAAGTGATTTGTATTATTATATTTAAGAAAATGTTCATATTTGTTCATTAGTCTATGAAGCTAATTAGGAATAAATTTGACAGAAATGATTTCTAAGGTCAATGATCACCTGGAATTTCAAAAGGTGTAAAGTGCTTGATTTTGGTGTGGAACACCAAAAACCATTGGTTAGTCCCCACGCAAGCTCACTTCCAATTTCAAGCTCATTGTAAGAAAATTTTAGTGGCTTTTTCCCTATGAATCCTTTCCCTGATCTCTTCTAATCCTTAATCCCCCATCTCATTCTCTCCCACTTCTATTATCTTGTAAGTTCTATTCCCTAACCCCTCGCCACATGTTGTTCATTCTCTTCTTGTGGGAGCCATTGTGTCACATGCTCATGATGATAGCTTGACAGGGAAGAGAGGTGGCAACGAGAAAAGAGCTACATAGGAGGCGTGGTGGAGAGGGTTTGATGTAGGAAGGAGGATTTAATTTTTCTTCTTCTTTCTATTTTGATAAAGGAAAATAAGGATTAAGGTTTTATCAAGAGAAAATAAGGAAAAAGGAAAAGGGGAGGCGTCACCTAGAGAGGATAAGCTTCAATCTCGCCACCTAGGGGAGGAAGCCCTAAGATAAGAGTTTGTCAAAGTTTAAGAAACTCTAGCTAAAACAAAGGAGGAAAATTCAACTCCATAAATACTCAAATGTATTCTCTCAATTCAAGATGTGTGTATTACAAATGAGAGCATGCTTATATATAGGCTAAGGAGGGGGAACACCACTTAACCTAATGGGCTTCACTCTCTCCTAAGCCAAAAAGCACTAAAACTAAAGAAAACTAAGAAAGGTAGTTAAAATACAAGGCCTGAACTCAAACATAAACATGAAATAGTTATGTAAGACCCAAAACTAAAAATAATTCTAAATCTAATTAATTCCTAAAAAATAATATTTCTAACAAAAAGGATAAAGAATGGCCAAAAAGAGACCCAAATGAGGCCTATGTCAGGGTTGATGGCTTGGAGTGAGAGGGACACGATGATCATGTAGTGGTTTTGACATTGAGTGGCTTGGTTCCACAACAATTATGTGATGGTTAGGGTTTCGTGAGGTTATGGTTTTCGTGTTGCTTCACGATGGTGGCAACCTGTTTGACGGTTGACAAAAGAAGTTAAAGGTGCTTCATAGTTTCTCCCTCAATTGTTCTCCCTAATTTTCTCTCATTGTGTGTTCCTTAATATGTATTTTCCTTGTCTATATATGTGTATTTTACGTTGTTGATGATATAGTGCTTGATGAATTGCCAATGTGTGTTGCAAGTGTCTTGTGTGTTGCAAGTGTCTTGTATGTATCATTGTGGAAAATTATGCTAACTATTTTAAGTTTGAGTTTGTGTGTTGATTTATGTGAATTGATGTGGGCAATTGAGGTTTGTTTTATGGGTTGAGATATTACATAGTTAATTTTGATCATAAGATTGAATTGTATTTTTTCACTTTTTATGCAATTGTGTAAATTGCATTGCAAGTTTTGGAACATGTGTAAAAGTTTAGATTTTTGAATTGGTTGGGTATGTTTAGATTTGAACTCAAGTTTGTCTTGGATGAATTCTTAGGTGGGTACCTTTGTTTTTTTGCTTTTTTTTTCTGACTTGAATTCACAGTCATCTTTTATTTAAAATATGTATTTTTATATGATATGACATAACTTTATTTGAAAATAAAAAAGGAATGAAATTAGAAAAACATTATAAAAGAAGAGAGAGAAAGAGATTGAAGAGAGATACAACAAAATGATTCATCTCAAAATTTCAGGCCCTATGTTAATGGACAACAATAAACTTTACTAAGATAATAAAACAAATTATGGATAGATTATAATTTTACATTCCAATCACATATTTAAGATCTCATTTCACGCAATTTCAGAGGACTCATTAGTGTAACTCATGTATGCTAACTGTACAACTCAGACACAGACAACAATAAAGATAATATCAAATTATTAAACCTAAAACAGAAACTTAAATATAGGAGTTTCGGACATATCGAGTTTTTTTTATAACAAATATAAATAGTTCACTATTTCTGCCTTTCAATTAGTTTGTAGTATATTGTGCTTTCAGTTTCTTATTAATTAGTATGTATATATTTGCTTCATAACGGATTGAGAAATGTTCGTATACAAGTGCTAGTCTAGTATAAAAGTGGTGATGTACGGCCATCGCCCATAGAAACTAATTACAGAGGACTTGATAATTGCATGTGTTTCAAATTTGAAAATAATGATTCATTTCATTATATACAATCATCTAGCTGTCTAGCATGCTAATAAAGAGAGAGAAATGCAAAATATACAACGGTGCTTTATCATGAAACCAATCAACCTAGATAATTCACCATCATCGACAATGGAACCAAGCAAAGGCCTTTCTTCTTCAGTTTTGTGAGGTCACTATCCCTCTCATTGAAACAAAGTTCTTTCCTATCATCTCTTTCTCCTGAGCTATTTCCCTTTTCCTACAAAAACAAAACAAAAAAAGGCAATTAACTTGTTTGTTGAATTAGAAATATGCATAAAATTCAACCATGCATTCCACAATCATTATGCATGTGTGTGTTTATATATCTATATGAATTGGAAGTCCTCTGAAATAAAGGAGCAAGTACAACTTTTTTCGTTCTAGGTAAGGTAACTCTGAAAAGAAAGAGAAGGAAAATTATCTCCGTTATAAAGGGTAGTCTTTGATTAATTAAGTATTCTCATGTCTCATGTATTTTACTTCCTTCCAAAGTAGCCAAAAGATATATATAAATAAATAAATAAATATTATCATATGAGTGTTTGAGTTGTGATAAACCTCTTACACATGTTAAAAGAAAAATCATTAAATTGAATTGTTCAAATTAACCTGTTAAAGGCCCATATCTTCCTTTTACCTGGTGTAGTTGGTTCTCATATAAAATTTAAAATATCCATCAAGATAAATTGTGGAACAATCTATTTATAAAAGGTATTCATTTAATAATTAACACCATTTGTTCTTTTATCTATCTCTTCCTATAACATAACATAACCTATATTTATTTTTCTTTTTATTCTTAAATATATCCTTTCTAAAAGTGTAAGCACTCTAAGGATATATCTACCAAACATTAAATAAATTAACATATATATAACTTAACTTTCACTGAGACAATTAATGTTGGGAGAAGAAGAGAAGAAAATTAATAATGAATGAATTAACCTCATCGGAGCCGTTGATTGGAGAAGTTGCAGTGTCTTCCAAAGCGTCATCAACAAAAGCTGTTTTGATCTTCTTTCTCTTCTTGAAACTCAATTCCTTACCATACTCCTCTGCTTGTGTGCTGTCATGAGTTAATTTTTTGATAGCAGCATCAGAGACAAGGGAGGAGGAGCTATGATCAGCACCAGAGAAAGAGATGGAGCATTTCTGATCATGATCATTATTATTGTTGCTAAGAAAAAAATCGTCAAAGTACTTAGTCCAGCCACTCTCCTCTGGGGACTCACACTCATGACTGATAATAATCTTTGAAGAAGGAGCTGTGCTAATGGAACTCATTATTGAAGCCAGCTTATATTTTCTACCTGAAGGCCAACAAGAGATGAGAAGATGAAAGATATGTTTACAAGTGGGGTTGGTGGCCTACTTTCAAGCCTAACATATATTAATATATTGAGATAAGTTTCACATCGATTAAAATATAATAAATAATTAATTTAAAAAATTTAAAAAATTATTAATACATCTCACTCAAATTATAAATAAAAATCTAAAACGTAAAATTTATAACAATAAGTAGTAGAAACATCACATATTAAATTAATCTTCTCTTCATACATGTTTTATCCATAAGAAAATAGGTAATTCTACTTCAACCTAATAACAAACCATAGCCACATGACTAATGATTAATTTCAAGTTCCAATTGTTAGCATACAAAGCCACGGTGGATTACCCAATAAGTAATAAACAATATGAAGAAGTACGCACACATATCTAATTTTTTTTAATGTGTATAATATATATATATATATATATTTAAATATATAGTATTTTTTATTTTTCAACATATGCCATTAAAAATTCATATTATATTTATATACATGATTTTGGAATCTTGGGGTGGAACATGGAGTTAGGGAAGTTAAAAATAGCTGAGAGGGTGTCTGTGTTTGACCTTTGTGGTGAGAGATGGGGCATGCGCCAACACAGATTTGCCAAATTTTCTTTCTAGTGGGCTTAACTTTCTACTAATGTGCTTTGAATTAGTCATTCAGTCATATAAGAGAAGTTTGGAAATGTGATCTAAGTTCTAACTAATAATTACGCTATCATAATCAATTAGTCATCGTTAATTACTTTCTTTCTCAAATAAATCATGGTGCACTGGCAGTAGAATAATTAATTTCAGTTATTATAATATAGAAAAAGTGCATCATACATACATTTGAGAGAGAACATTAATAATGGATACATTTGAAGTCAAGCTTTCACACCCAGGCCTGTAAATACTACTGATCTCTAAAAATCAGGATATATAAGCCAAACTTTCAAAAGTCAGTTCCACTGCTAATATTTTTCTTTCTCCTTTTTTAAACATTATTTTTTCTCAACAAAAAAAGAATATTAATCAAATATAATTAGGAACCTAATCTTTTAATCAGTGAATTACAAACCCAACAATCAAGACATTAAATCATTTGATCATTTACACAAAAAAAGAGTGAAAACATGCCAGTCCACCCCCATAACCAAGACCATACTTGTATGCATCTGTGTTTTGCACACTAAAACCAAAAAATAAATACTTCAAATGATATATATTTAATTTAGTTTGAATTATATTCATAAAGAAAAAAATCCTCATTAAGAAATAACTTTATAATATAATTATTCTCGCTTCAAGATTCCAAACAGATGTTAAACCCTAAACATATTTCAATTAAAAGGATACGATACTATCACGCCTAACTTATATTTATTATATACTTCTTTATTTTTTTTTTCTCATTCTTTTTCTCATTTATATTTTTTCGTTTTTTTTTCTTTTTCCCCCTCTCTTCACACACTTATGACAGCAAAAAGAAATGGAAATATACGTCATATCATAGAGTTTGGAGGAAGAAGATATATAATAAAAAGTACGTACAGCTTGATATTCAGAGTTCACCATTATATATCCATCTCTTTTTGTACGAGAATCTTGAAAATCTCACGAGAAGCTGTGAATTAAAGAGAGAACAAAAGAGCTTCCTCTTTTTCTTGGCTCACTTCAAGTTTCTTCATTTCATAATTTAGGGAGGTACTCATCCGTTGACAAAGATAAACAAGGCATCATCATTGAGTGGAATGATAGTGAGAGAGTTTGAGTTTATTGACTTAAGCCACAAACAAACATATAAATAAAGAAGGAATCGTTTTGAAAAGAATAAAGATAGCTTATGACTTTGGTATTTGTTTGTTGTTGGCCATTTATTTAAGGAAATTGTGCCCATTTAGTGTATAGTGTTAATGACATTAACTAATTTCATTATCGATTTGTAGTTATCTCCATAGAAGAGATAACTGACTTAGAGGGTTATAATTGCTTTATACTTAAGGAAAGAATTGAACCTTTAATACTTAGTTAATGAAGAATGAACCCCTTCCATCCAACTGATATTGTCTTATTGTTTTAGTATGTCAAAAATATGTCATTTTAGATCATATTAATTAGGCTAAATTACTTATTTAGTCATATATGTTTGAGGTAATTTGTATCCGTTCCATCCTATAAGATTAAGAAGTTTCCATCTAATCCTTTATATTTTGAATTATTAACATAACTCGAAAGTACAACTGATGTGTCATTAATATAAAATTAAGATTTAAAAACTAATTAAAATAAAATAGAAACTAAAATATAATTACATATCATCTCTCATCACTCTCTTTTTCTACTATTCCCTCCACCTGTCTCCACCCTAACCCCTCTACCTCCATTATTGACCCCACACTGCCCCACCTTTACCATTGACCACCACACCACCATGACCACACCCATCCTACCATACACTACACCTACACCACCATCTTTAACATCACATCACAGATCGACCAAACACCATGCACCTTAGGGTTTCATTTTTATAAGATCATGCAATACCAAAAAGAAAGCTTGCTCTCAATGGTTTCCAAGCTTTGGGTTCAAGGATTGTTGTTCCAAATCCAAAATTTCAACCTAGTTCAAGGATTATCTGGGCATTTTCTTTCAGACTTTAAAGATGCTATCTTTAACGAGTTCTCTTCATTCTTCTCGATTCTCATGAAAGAAATATAACTAATGCAACCTGTTTCTTTTTGGAGTAAGGAGATTTTACTTTGTGGATTCTGATTCTAAAGGTGCTAGCTTTAATGTTTTCTTTTGTATTTTTTCTTAATTTCTCAAAAAAGCAACTTGTACAACCCATCATTCCATAGGGCTAGGAGGTTTTACCCTATGGATTCTGGTTCCAAAGGTGTTACCTTACTCATTCTATTCAGTATCTCAGAGACTAGACACAAAATGTGTTGTTAAGGTTAATAGGAATATTGACTGTTTTTTACATTTTTGGGTCTACGAAATTTTTCTCTTTGAATCTTGGCTCCAAAAGTGCTATAATCTTTAAGGTCTCTTCATTAAGAGATCTTAAACTAAGCAGTCCATAGTTATTTCTATGGCTTCTGTTAAATTTTTTTATCTCTTGTACCATTCCATATTTTCTCTGCTCTCTCTTTTAATGGATGCATTCATCGAGCTGTGGTGAATAGTGGTGTTTGGTGGATGTGTGATGTGATTGATGTTGGTGATGATGGTATAGTGTATGGTGGAATGGATGTGGTCATGGGGTGATGAGGTTGGTGTGGTGCAATAGTGGAGGTGGGGGTTAGTGGTGGAGGTGGAGGGGAAGGTTGAGAAAGTGACATGAGATGATGATGTGTTATTATATTTTAATTTGGTTTAATTTTAACTTCTATTTCAATAACACACCATCAATATTTTTGAGTCACGTCACCAATTTACAATAAGACTGCTTCAAAACCTTTTAAAAACATGAAAAACTATATAGAAAAAATTTAAATTTATAGAACAAACTAGAAACATTAAGGTGACTCAATTCTTTTGTCATATATGTGGAGACTAATCTAAATTTCACAACGTTTATTATTATTGCCTTGTCCCACAAAACCTATACACTTCAAAAATTAATTGTAAATCTTAATAAATTCTCTTATTAAAAAAATTAAGAATTCATTTTAGAGGCCCATGGATGTACTTATATAGTGTAGTTATTCTTGTATCTTCCACATTCCACATTTCTCATGTTCTTTTTCTGGATATCTGATTAAATTTATTTCGAATAATAAAGTGAAACCAACATAAAGAAGACGTACTGTTTAAGTCTCCTTTAATTGGGCACTGTATTTTGGTATATTAAGAAATTGCAAAAAAGACAAATTTCAGATAGAAAATATAATAAACTTCAATATAAAATAATAACTGATTTTAAAAAAATTATAATTTTTATTTTCAGCTAAAATCAAATCTTGGTTTGGGATACAAATGTCTTTACAAGATAATATTAATTTTCTTGTTCTGTATATTCCCCTTCATTTTTCTCATACCAAACAACTTCAAAGTTTACTCATTTAGTTACCATTGTTTTCTTATTCTTTCTTTTTAATTTCCCTCTTTTCATTTTCTTTTTCCAATTAAACCAAACAGTTACATCAATTTTTTCTATACACTTCGATATATGTTTGAATTGTAATTATACATCAAATAATTGTTTTTGTTCATAAAATCACATGCAATTAATTTCATTATTTGGATGTGTGTGAGAAATGGTCATTTCTTCCTAATGCTTTTTAACTTTATTTGTAAATCAAATTATATTTAAAGACTTTTTTCCTATAAAATAAAGGTAATTTAAATTTACTCCTTATAATTTTTTCCCATTTTCATCTCTCTTTTATTAAATATTTTGATTTTAATTCCTTAAAAGTTAAATTCGTTAATTACTAATATAAATGACTAAAGTAAATATTAATTTTTTCATATGGTTCTAACATATCTAAGCTAACAGATGAATTAAAATACAATTTTAGTAGTTAAATTTGTTTTCAAATTTGTTAGAAAATAAAATTGGTAATGTTTTTTTGTGACAAAAAGTTATATTTTCACTCATTAGAAAAACTTTTTAGTAAGTTGGATATATTAAAATTATATATATATATATATATATATATATATATATAAAAGTTAACATGTAATTTAGTTACTTATATTAATAATTAACGAATTTAAATTTAAAATAAGGATTAAGGTGATAATATTTAATAAAAGAAGAAGGTAAAAAAATTAATTTTATAGAGATTAAAAAATCACTTTATTTTTGGGGACTAAAACCATATCTAAGAAATCAAATTAATTCGACAGGAGAAATAAATATCTGGTATGTCTATTGTACTTGTACCTATCTACTTATTTTTTAACAAATCTCCCTTATTTTTATCTATAAGAAAAAAATTAAAATAGGGAAGAAAACTATACATCCAAAGTCATGTGATTTCAGTAGAAAAAGTACATCTTCAAACACTGAATTCTTTTTTTTCCCAACGGACACAACAGTTACTGAGGCCAACTGCAGAACTATTAGCTCTCTGGCAGCAAGAAAGGAAGGACCCATACCCAATAACTGTAGGACATGCATAGTCATGAAGGGATGCAATCTGCATTGAAACTTTCGGTAAAAATGGAGGACCATCTGCAATTTAAATTCACACTACTGATAACAATTCAAAAGGAAGAGGAGAAAACGATTTGACCAGAAAGAAATGGACCACAAAACACATGCAAAATTTCTAAAAGTGCAATCTGGGTGACTATTTTGTCTATGACAAAACACATGAGCCTATACCGCAATGTCTCCTGTCGTTGAACTTTTAATTAGTATCCCAAAGTTTTTTTCGCTGGAAAAATTCATTTCCCACTACTGAGAGTACCTAAGTTTTTAAGGTGACATCATGAACATCATAATGATCATGTGACTAACGAATGCCAATATGTCAGAAGCATTGATAAGATAATTATAAACAATATTAAATTTTCTTAACAAGATTTAACCTTATATTCTCTATACACAAACTTAATATCTAACTATAATAAATAATACTTATCTATGTGGTAAGTATGACACTATCAGAAAAATGAAGTTCAGCAGACAACTTGGTGTGGTATCTTGACTCTCACGTGGGAAAAACATTCACATTATGACTAAAATTTAAAAATATGCGTGCATTTTTGAGTTGTTACATATAAATCTGGTGTATGGACCATATTTAAAATAACTTGTCTGGGTTGTGTGGGAGGAGAATCTGACACAATAACCACTTATATGCGCACAATGTCTGTTCCCTCATTGGTTTTATTGTGTTCATAACGTAATAAAATTTTTTTTGAACCGAATGGAATTTGTTGTAGGTTTATGGTTAGTAAGCTATTTTATTCATTTAGTTTTATGTTTTAACGTTTTATACAATAACCGTAAGAATTTAAGATAAATAATTTACATTATTATGGTCTTAGAAAAATATTAACATTTGAACTATATGATAATGACGGTAAAATTTGTTTACGTGAGATTGTTGGAATGAAAATTCCGAGTTTTAGAAATTTAGAACTTTATAAAATTTAAAATAAAATTTTGAAATTAGAATTTTGAACATATAGAAATTTTAGAAAATCTTAATTAGAATTTAGAATATAAAAAAATAAAAATTTCAATTAGAATTTAAAAAATAAAAAATTTAAAAGTTTCAAATTAGAATTAAAAAATTGGAAATTTCTAATTAGAATTTAGAAAATTAATAAATTTAGAAATGCCAAAAAAGAATTTAGAAATTAAAAATCTAGAAATATACAAATTTATTATGTTCTAATTTTTTACATAAGTTTGGTGTAAAAAATTTGAATAATACATGAATAATAACATAGTGGTTTGTGATTGTAGATTTTGTGGTAAGCCATTTATGGATGTATGATAATGTCTGCACCTATAAAAGATGTTTAAAAAATGAGTTTATTAAAAGTTAGGAAGTTTGTTAATAAAACTACATAACAACCTTATTACTATTGGGAAAAAATTATCTATTAGAATGACAGTATGCTTAAGATGATAAGTTGTGGAAAACCAACAATTCTCAAAGCTAGAGAATAAATGGTCTCTAATAAACTTTTAATGCCATAACAATCAATAAGGAACAATGTACCATCAAAACTTAATGGAAAAAATAGTTTAATCATTATGAATAACTTGTCTAAAACAGAAAAAAGGGATCAAATCAAAACCTCTATGGCTAGTTATTTATCGAACAATTACTATTCAAAGGGTGATATAAGGTGTCCATGTGTGAGATACAGATGCTATAAGATTTTGAGTAAATATAAGGTAACATTTCACTTATATAAATTTTTGTTTTAAACCCAACTATTAAGTTTGGACCAAACATGGAGAGGTAAAATTTAATTTAGAGGGTGAAACATAGTGGAACAAGTAGCATCATTATATCCTAAGTGACAAATAACTTGACTTTTTATAATGTTAAGTAAAAACCTGCTAATAATGTGGAACCATATTACAAGACAAATGAAACAAATTTAGTCTTGAAATCAATTTATAATTGCATTTATTTATTTATTAATGTTTAACATATTATTTATATGATCGATCATGACAGTGACCATTTGTGTTGGGAACAACTTAGGAAGGGGAAATTACAAGTTTAGAGGTGGGTCAAAGAGGATGATTCGACTAGATGAGTTGTGTGGGCATTCCAAGAGGTCTGTTTTCACTTATGAGAAGAAACAGTAAAAGTTTAACAATATGATATCGATCCCTGATTGGGTTCCACCACGATCCTCTTGTAGACAAGGACATTTATTCTCCATCTAGCTCATTTGAGGATGACTTTAAGGATCTCCTCCAGGATGAGGAGATTCAAGAGGTAGCTCAAGAGCAGACTATTGGTCCCTTCTGTAGTCCAACTCCTCAAGTTGGAAGTAATACTTGTCTAGCTTGTGCTTCATTATGGCTATGATGTTGAAGACTACCTTCATGTCTTGGACTCTAAAAACAAGTTCTCCTTGTTGCACATCAATAAGTGCCCCTTCTACAGCTAAGAAGGATCCTCTAAGAATGAAAGGTATATTTCTTTATCCTTTTACCATAAAATTCACTGGAAAAATGAATTTGTCTACCTTGATAAGCAAATCCTTTATGATTCCAAGAGGAAGTTTGGTAGACTTATTTGTTAATTAAAACATCATGTGTGTGGCTTAGCTCTTTGATGTGTAGCTTTTCCATGATTGATAGAGGTATCAAATTTAAACTTTCCCCTAAGTCATAAATGGTTTTTCCTATTTTTACTCCTCCAATTTTACATGGAATAGTCAATGACCTTGGATCTTTAGGCATGCTTTGTTGAAGTATGACCCTACGCTTCTCAGTAAGTGGTTTCATGATCCTTAGGTTTCCTCTTCTCAAAGAACCACTTCTTCATGAACTTGGCACAAAAAGGCATCACCTTTAAGGCTTCAACAAATGGTAGGTTTATCTCTAATTTCTTCAAGATGTAACAAACTTCTTCTCATCATTTTGCTTTCTAAACCTTTGGGGAAACAGTGCATAAGCTAGATTATCCTTAGAGGTTTGATTCCTCTTCAAACAATTGTTTCTTGAAAGCAAGTTGTCCTAAGTAATTATACTCCTTTTTGGTTGGGCTTGTAGCCAACTTCTTGCCTTATACCTTAATGAAAAAGGAAATAGCCTTAACTTTGTAGCTTTTTCCACTCTACTCGTATTCATTATGTCATATAGCTTAAGAAAGTTTAAGACAAGAAGGTTTGTATCTTCACGCTCATATATTCCAAAAGTATCATTTTGAACTAACTGCAACAAGGCCTAGACTAATCTTAAAAGATAGAGCTAAGATAAATGCCTAGACTAATTCATGCATTAATGATATGATCAAAACCTAAGTGTGGCAGGTGTCCCAGAATTAACCGTTGTTGCACCTAACCTACACATGCAATCCCTCTTCCTTCAACCCTTTCTATGTAGCTAAAAAAATAAGTTGATATCAGTTTATAAAGAAATTATGGTAACATAACCACTACTCATTAAGAAAAAACGAGCTTAACTTAACTCAAAAGTTAGCTAATGACTTAAGGATCCTCAAGCCTTATAAATTGGATATTGATCATATTTCTACTCAATATGAGACTTATCTTAATATCTCAACATCTTTCTCTCTTTAATTATTATATATATTTTTAAAACAAATAGCCTATTAGCTAGCAATAACAAATGAGGATAAATAATCGTCCTCCATAAAATGACTCTAAATCATTGAGGCTTGTTACAGAAACTGTCAACACAAAAGAGTGTAAAAAATACTATTGGAGAGATGAAGAAATAAGGTTAATTAGGTGCCTAGAAAGGCTAAGCATAGATATATTTGGTGAAATAAGGGATATTTCATCTGGATGATGTTTGTTAAATGGAAAATGTTTCTTAGCATCAATTTGCATGGGGCAACAAATTAATTGATGATAGTAACTGAACTGGTCGTGGCCAAGGTGCAAGGGTCGGCCTACAGACTAGTCCTCAAAACGTGTTATTGCTCAAATTTTACATCGGTCCAGTGGGGATTCGGTAGTATAACCTTTATTCCAGTAGAGAAATAAAAGGTCTTAGAGTAATTACTCGTACCAAATCATCAGCCTTACACGTTGTGGGGCGAAAGGGGGTATCACCTGCAAAGGAACTCCAACTCTCAAGTCAATGAATATTTAAGGAGAATATTAGAGCTCAAGCATGAGTTCAAGTGAGAATGTTCTACCTTTTGTTATTATTATGTGAGTATTTATATCTAGGGTAATGAAAGAGTCGTTTCAAGTAGGTAGACATACTGTATAAGGTGTCAACGTGATTCTAATAACTTATAGAAAGGATGACAAGAAACAGTGACCCTACCTACTAATTGTACCTTTCCATCAGTTATTTTACAGGTTGTTTCCTCAACACGCGATTGTATAAGTCAACTCTAACTATTCAGGGTTGAAAGAATAGCTCACACAAGGATCATGTCATGAGTCTCATATGTGGTATGGGGAGATGGTGTTAAACAGTGACCCTAGCTACCAATTGTACCATTCCATTAGTCACTTTGTAGGTTGCTTCCTTAATACGTGATTGTATAAGTCAACTCTAACTATCCGGGGTTGAGAGAGTAAGTCAAACCAGGATCATGTCATGAGTCTCATACATGGTGTAGGGAGCTGGTGTTAGCTAATGAAAGAGACCTTAGTGCCAGAACCAACAGATTAAGAAAAAAAGAAGAAGAAGAAGCACAAGAGGGAGAAGGCTCACATGAAAAGGCAGGAGCCAGAGGAAGGGGAAAACTTGCCTCCGCCCTCTAAAAAATCCAAGGGTAAAGAGCAGGTGCAAGAGGAGACCAGTCAACCAGTGACATCGATCAACGTATCATCTTCCTGGGGGGATCGATGGCCTCCCCTACTAGAATTGAAATAATGTTAGGTCAAACTAATTATGCTGAATGAAATAAATTAAATAATCAATAAATTATCAGTTAGAGTCACTTAAAAAATTGTAAAAAATAACTTAAAACTATGGTTAAATATAAGCTTTATAGGGACTTATCACAAACAGACACTAGTGCAAAAATTGGATATAACAACAGGATATATTCACGGGTTTAAGTGGATCAGTGATAAAAACATGCGCGGTGGCATTTTTGAAATTATAAGGTGAATGATATAATCAGAGAAAACTATATATCCACGGTTAACATCATAACCGTGAACATACCCATCAATATATATTCACGGTTGAGGAGTCAACCATGGATATATAGTACCTGAAATATATATCCACGGTTGTGTGCACAACCATGACTATATATTCATGGGTACGTTCACGGTTATGATTTTAACCGTGGATATATATTGATGTCTATAATCACTGTTGTATTTCCAACCGTGGATATATAGTTCAGGTTTTAGGGTTTAATTACTGGGTACTGTATGTCCATGGTTGTTTCTATAACTGTGGTTATAGATTTAATATTTATCCAGGGTTGGGCTCGTAACCGTGGTGATATAGTTAACATTTATCCACAGTTGTTTGTTCAACCGTGAATATATGTGTAATATATTCACGGTTTCAAGCGGAACCGTGAATATACATCCTTTCTGAAACTTTAAAAGCCGCGCCTTTCAGCCTTTTTTCACTTTCTCTTCTTCTTTCGCGTTGGTTGTCATCTTCTTCCTCGTCCTCCTCTTTGCTGGTCGTAGGCTTCTCCATTCACTTCCTTCTTCTTTCGTGTGCCCTTCTTCTTCTTCGTTCACCATTGTCTGGTAAGTGCCCCCTTGCCCTTCTTCTTTCGTTCACTTTTTAGCCCTACTTCGTTGTTATACTTTATCACCATTGTCTGGAAAGCTTGTCTCTCTGTTTGTGTGTAGTCGAACATGAACGAATATAGGTCTCTGAGTTTATGTTTTCATTGTTGAAGCTGAACTCTGTCTCTACTTATTTGACATTGCCTGTGACATTGCCTCTGTTTTCATGTGTTTTCATTGTTGTGGTAATTTTTTTTTTCAATCTATTTAATGAAAAATTGTAAAAAGGGAGCAGCAAGATATCTGATTAGACATGTGTTTTCATTTTTTTCAATCTCATTGTGTTTTCATTGCCTGTGACATTCCCTGTAGTATAGATATTATATATGTATAAGATATCTGATTAGATAATATCTGTGTAACAATTAAAGCAAGCTTGCTGGTTCTGTGTATTCCTCTTAGTTAGTCATTTTTACAAATTTTGGATGTTACATATAATACACATAATCATCTATTTAATATACTAAGGATACCTTTTAAATGTATATCCACATGCAAGAAAAAAGTTATATCCCTAAAATATGCAACACTGTGTGGAGTTGGAAATCCTAAGCATCTTAGCAACGTCTTGTGGTTGTGGGCCTAAAATTAATTATAGCCTATATGGGACCTGAAAAGTGTTCAACTCAGTTTATCAAGATTAATCTTTTCTGAAGACTTCATTTCCTTCAAACTTACATTCAATGGTCTTTATGGAAACCAAGTAAAGGATGAATAGAATAAGAAGCTTTAGGCTATCAAATTAGAAATAAATCACCTTAGTGTATAGGGAAACAAACTATTGAATAATCTTTGTATACGTGTTTGAAGTATGAATATCTATAAATTATGTAAACGGGAAAGCTTAACATGATCCATAATTCATATCTCATAATCCATGATCCATAATTCATAATCCATAATCCATAAATCCATACTTCATCATTGTTAGATATGAACATAACGTATTCCTAGGTTCAAGCTAGATATTTTTAAATGGAAAATTTTCACTTCATCATTGTTAACCATTCCCTTTAAAACATTTTCCATTTATGAATTTTGTTCTGTTGAAGTTTAGTTTAAAATTTTGATATTTCATTATTAGATTTTTGAGTTGAGTTATAATCAAAAGTTACATTTCACTTATATAATGTTATTCCTATTGTTATTGGTTGCTCGTATATAATGTTATTTCTATCTATTGTATGTATGTGGTTTTCAATCTTGCAAACTCGTAGGCTCATAATTGTGCATATGAGTCGTTTGAGATTCGACACAAATGGTCATTAAATTAATTAATTTCATCGTTTGTGTTGAATCTTGAATTGTCCGTTTGGACAGTTTGGGATGAACAATTATTTTTTATATGTCATTGTTAGTATGTACAAGTTAGGAGTTATTTTAAAATTTGATAAACTTTCGGTAACTTGCATTTTGTGTTGTTCTCTGGGTGCATATTTGGTTGTGGTTGAATTTGATTTGACCACTCTCATTTTGTGTACTTAGAGACTAATGCGAAATGCTGCCAAAATTTTATCAAATTTTAAAATAACTCCTAACCTGTATATATATGAATGATGTATAAAAACAATTGTCATCCTGAATGGGTATAGGACCACCACCTTGTGGAAAAAGTAAGATTGATCATAGCACCTTGTAAACAGTTGGTATGGATCGGAGTTGGATAACGACATCACGCCTAAGTCTAGAGTACGAGGGGGGAGTTGAATCATTTATAGAATTCATAGCAAGGAATGCAGTGGAGGTGAATGGAAAGTATTTTTGCCCTTGTGTTAAATGCTTAAACCTGCGTCGGGTAGACTTGGAAGATGTGCGAGAACATCTACTGTGTAACGGTTTTCTGCGTAGTTATACGCGTTGGATATGGCATGGTGAAGATGTCGTGGTGCCAAGTAACAGCTCTCAAACTGAAAATCAAAGCTCGATGCATGACACCGATGTCGACATGGATGATCGACTCGAGGATATGATCCGTGATATGGGGATAGAAGGTTTTAAGAAAGCTCATGTATATACGACTCTGTGTGAGGACTCTGAGCAACCGTTGTATCCAAACTGCGTCAATTTCACGAGGTTATCAGCAGTTTTACGATTGTTTAATTTGAAGGCCATAAACGGGTGGACGGATAAAAGTTTCACTGACTTACTAAAGTTGTTAAAAGAAATGCTCCCAGCTGGAAACACCTTGCCGAATCGTAACTATGAGGCCAAAAAGGTGTTGTGTCCTATGGGTTTAGAGTATGAGAAAATACATGCATGCCCAAATGATTGTGTATTATTTTGGGGTGAGTTAGAAATGCTGCATTGATGTCCTAGGTGTGGGGTGTCACGGTATAAGAAGAAAGAGGCGGATTCTGATGAGGTATGCACTAAAGGGTCTCCTACAAAGGTGTTATGGTATCTGCCTATAGTTCCAAGACTAAAGTGTCTGTTTGTCAATGCAGATGATGCAAAACTTATGAGATGGCATGCTGATGAAAAGGTTGTTGATGGACTACTTAGGCATCCGACCGATGGATCGCAATGGAAGAAAATGGATACGATTTTTCCAGAATTTGCCCATGAACCAAGAAATGTTAGGCTTGCACTAGCCACAGACGGCATGAACCCGTTTAGGAACCTGAGCACAAACCATAGTTCGTGGCCTGTTTTGTTGTTTGTTTACAACTTGCCGCAATGGTTGTGCATGAAGCAGAAATATGTCATGTTATCGATGATGATTTCTGGTCCACAACAACCGGGCAATGACATTGACGTATATCCATTGGTTGAAGACCTCAAAAGGTTGTGGGAAGACGGGGTTGATGTGTTTGACACCGGGCAGTTATTCAAATTGCGTGCCATGCTCTTTTGCACGATCAATGACTTTCCAGCGTATGGTAACTTATCCGGATACAACGTGAAGGGTCATAAAGCTTGTCCAGTATGTGAGGAGGGGACTAGTTCTGTGCGGTTGCACCATGGTAGGAAAAATGTTTATCTTCGACATCGAAGGAACGAATCATCCGTTTCAGAGGTTGAAGAAGTCGTTTAACGGTGCCCAAGACTTTGAAATGACTCCTCCACCACTATCTGGTCACCAGACATACGAAAAGGTGAAAGACGTCAACGTGCAGTTTGGTAAGTGTGAAAAACAACACCCGACACAAAACAACTAGAAGAAAAAGTCAGTGTTTTTTGACCTGCCATATTGGAGGGAGCTTGATGTAAGACACTGCATTGATGTAATGCATGTGGAGAAAAATGTGTACGACAGTTTGGTTGGTATACTCTTAAACATACCCGGGAAGACTAAGGATGGCCTAAACTCGCGTATGGACTTGGAGTTGATGGGTATACGTCAGGATTTACATCCACAATCAAAGGGCAAAAGAACATATTTGCCCCCAGCATGTCATACGTTGTCCAGAAAAGAAAAGCAAAGTCTGTGTGAATCGTTACGAAATGTGAAAGTTCCGTCTGGTTATGGCTCCAACATCAACTCTTGTGTTTCCATGAAAGATTTGAAGTTAGTTGGGTTGAAGTCTCACGATTGTCACATGTTGATGCAACATTTTCTGCCTATCGCCATTCGTGACATTCTTCCTAAAAATGTGAGAAATGTCATAACAAGGTTGTGTATGTTTTTCAATGCCATATGTTACAAGGTAATCGTGCCCGGCGAATTGGATGTGTTGGAACAGGAAGCATCACTTATATTATGTCAACTTGAAATGTATTTCCCGCCCTCTTTTTTTGACATAATGGTCCACCTAATCATCTATTTAGTGAGAGAGGTCCGTTTGTGTGGTCCAGTGTTCTTACGGTGGATGTATCCCGTTGAGCGATATATGAAGATATTGAAAGGGTATATGAAGAACCAACGTCGTCCTGAAGCTTCAATTGTGGAAAGATATATTGCAGAGGAAGCAATTGAGTTTTGCACTGAATACATGTCACATGCTGCAAGCATTGGTATTCCAACGACTCGTCATGAAGGGAGATTGGATGAGAAAGGAACGATTGGAAAAAAATGAAGAGCATGTCACGTGATGATGTCCTTCAGGCACACTTGTATATTTTAAACAACATGGACGACGTGCAACCGTATCTAGCCACTCACAAGGAGCTAGTCAAGAAAACCAACCCTAAAATGACTGAAAAGTGGTTGTTGAATGAACACAACAAGAGTTTCATGTAGTGGTTCCAAAAGACCGTTCTGAAAGATGCATCTGCTTCCTCGACATTACATCGAATGGCACAGGGTTCGAACTTTGATGTCCTCACCTTTTGTGGGTATGACATAAACAACTATTCGTTTTATACAAGGACACAGGATGAAAAGAGTACAAATCAAAACAGTGGAGTGATGGTTGTGGCTCAGTCAATGCATTTCTCAACTTCAAAGGACAACAACCCTGTGATGGCCGAGTCATGCTACTTTGGTGTGATTGAAGATATATGGGAAGTCAATTACGGTCCCTTCACCGTTCCTGTGTTTAAATGCAAATGGGTTGACAATAAGAACGATGTCAAAACTGATGATTTAGGAGTTACATTGGTGGACCTCAACAAGATAGGGCATAAGGACGAACCATTCATAATGGCAACGCAGGTGAAGCAAGTTTTTTATGTTGCTGACCCAGCTGACAAACGGTGGTCAATTGTTATCCAAGGTAGACACATTGGAGACCCTAATCTTGATATTGTGGAAATTCCATCGACCACAACACGTATTCCAACATCTATCATGGAACATGACATAGATGATGTAGTTGCCAGTCGTCATGACCACCATGAAGGCTTGTGGGAAAATATTTCATCTTCATAGGGTATTAATCATGTTAATGAATCATTGAATTACATGTTATATTAATTATTCATTGTATTAAATGTTATATTAAATATTTGACAATTGTGTTTCCTTGTTTGGACAAACACTCATGGCTGATCAGGATGGACGATCTAGGTCTGACTCACAGGCTACTGATTCCTCTGCTCGGAAGAGTAGAGGTGTTACGGTGCTCCCGACCCTGCCCCCTCCCTTGAGAAAATGGTGGAGTAGAATGTGGCTGTTACAAAGGCTGAGTATCAGGAGGAGATATCTAGGCTCCACCAGGAGGTGGCCAGATTCAGGGAGGAGATGAAGGCCTCACTCAGCCACCACCAGGAGACTACTGCACTAGCTAGCGACCCACAGGTTAGATTCTTTATTTAATTTCCTCGGTTTTATTGTTTGTAATCACTTTAGTTCATTGTTGAATAACTTCTGCTTGATGTGTAAATATATAGGTACGGAAGGTTAGCACTAAGGGGTCGTGCGCTGCGGTTGACCCTGACGATGATGGGGTCGAGCCACCAGACACCCGTCAATGTGACCTGTTCATTGACGGGTCGGAGGATCCAGTTGCCACTGGCATGGTCTACAACTTAGGCCCTGTGGTTTACCATCAGACATTACCAGATGGTATGTCCAGGGTCTCTGTTGTGCTCATCCTCGAGGAGGATGTTGTTGTGCCAGTGGCAACTCCAGAGGTGAAGACCGTCAGTCAGGCGGTGGGCCACTTTCTGATGTGGCCCAACAGACTTCTGCTGGTTGCCCCTGGACAGATAAAAATCTTAAACACTAAACCTTAAACACTAACTAATTTTGTTATATTGTCAATTATGGTACAAACTATGATGGTTGTCAATTGTTCAACAGGAACAAGCATTGAAGAGGCCAGACCCGGCCGACGATCCCATCCGGATGCTATAGCGCATCGGGTATGAGCAAGGAAATGAGACTGTTCAGGTATGACCCATGGGAGCCACTGGTGTTCGGCCGCCCAAGTGCAGTACCACTTTACATTACACATTCTGACATGTGTGAGATTATTTCTGGGACGTCGATGCTGAACATCTCCATCATTCAGCTGTGGGAGCTGTAAGTATATCGTTTTTTGTCCAATTTTTTCATTATACAAGTTATTTGTCGCTAACCATGTCTCAACTTGTTTAGGTTTCTGACAAAACTTTGTGTGGACTTGGGTTTCCAGAGAACTTATGGTTTCTTAGAGCCCTCTCTCATACAGAGGCAAACAAACACCACGCAGGACACCCAGGCATATATCCAGAATTGGATGTTTGAGTCTGGGAAGGCTGTATACATGGGCCCCTATCATAAAGGGTAATATTCTATTCCATAATTATTGTCATTAATTTTTGCATTTTGAAGTCTCACTTATCACTGGTAACTGCAGCGCTCACTGGACGCTTGTGGTGATCTGTCCCCGGGCTTATCTTGCTCTGTACTTTGATACTATGCATCGGACAGTTCCACAAGACCTGAAAACTATAGTAGACAGGTAAGTTAATCCCTAAACAATAAGTACAAATTCGATTACATCATTTTTGGACCTATACGATTCTAACTTATCTTGTATTTTATTTGATGTAGGGCGGTGGTTGGATACAATCGACTGCTTAGAGTTAAGTCTAGCGGAAGAAAAGTTGTGTGGGTGCACCCAAAAGTAAGTCAATCGTATTCATTCAAATCTTCAATATATATTTTTTAAGTTGCGAATTCACTTATTCTATATTTTATGTCCATTGTAGTCTTACAGGCAGGAGGGTACTTTCGAGTGTGGCTATTACGTCATGCATACCATGCTGACCATCGTCCAACAACATTTAGTAGATGGATGGACAGATGTAAGTCTCATCATTTGGACTACTTTTCTAACAATTTCATCAATTTCATGTAATAAATATAGCTTTTGTTGTAATTGTTTTGTGCATTGTTTGCAGTACTTCCAGGACCGGTCATACTTCTCTAAGACACTTGTAGATAATGTTAAAAAGCAATGGGCCTCATACTTCATTGAAATCAGCAAAAGAACTTAGCTAGATATAGATCTTTATTCTCTTAAATATGTATCTAGTGTAGGATTTAGGGTTTACATTTTATTAGGTTACATTCATCTGAATTGTATATAGTTTCATTTTTTAGGTTGTTATGAATTCATATCAAATTAATTGTTATATATATACCATTCTTTTTATATATTGTTTGTTGCTGGATATGCTGGGATACTGTATATTGTGCTGGTTGTCTGAATGCAGGTTTGGGAAACAATAAAACAGAAACCATATTAAAAAAAAAACCTCAGTGTTTATTCACGGTTATGGTAACAACCGTGATTATAGACACTATTTATCCACGGTTACTACTATAACCGTGATTATAGACACTATTTATGTAACACCCTCTGTTACACCTTAATAAAATATATAAAAATTTATAATTTTTTTACTAAAGATATGATTGTTAAAAAGAAACTATCAGAATAAATTATATACATTATTTCTGAAATACCTCAATATTATTAAAACTTTATAAAGTATTTGTACATTCATCCGAAGAAAATAAACATTAAACATTATAAGAAAGAGAGGAAACTCCATGGCCCAGAAGCAGTTACTTATTAACATTATTTATTCATTGGACCACGGTATTCATACCGAGCTCCCTTTCTAGAACGTGCTATATTTACTGCCGATATTCTTCGATCATTCCCTCTGAACCATCAATTTAAAACATGTGAAACAAAAACACGGAGAAAGGAGTGAGAAACAGAATATAATATTCTCGATTAAGACATAAGCAACAAAGGATTTTCACAAACTAATACATAATAATATCAATCACAATCACATACACAATCAATTATGAATGCATGAATGTTATGCAATATCTTCATCATAACTTACCTATATATATGGGCCCTTAAATTTTAATTTGCACTGGGCTAACCAGGAGTTTACACTATTCCATAAGTCCGGATAATAATAATATAAACAGCTCAACTGACATGGAAACACTTAGAGACTAGTCAGATTGAGAAAGTTTTTATTGTGAAAGTACCCGACACTAGGGAGCTACCCCAGGTCCCCTGAAGCACCCTTTCACACCCTCTCATCCCAAGGCTTGTAATTAAGCCTCCTCTAATGTATCCTCAGTTTCTATAATCCATCCCTAGACAATATCATTTTATTTCACTTTAATGATTCATGATGTATGAACTACTCGCGTATTGAGTTGGTTAAGGCTTTTAGAAACTCAATTATTAAATCCCTTAAAGGTTTACAATATCATTTCAATAAACTGTACATTTTCTCAATTCTCTGAATTTCTGTCCCACAAATAAATTTGGTACAGTTTTTGAATCTCACTGAAATTTGAGTTTCTAAGCCTTAAGTATCTAAAAACTTTCTCATATAAAACTTTACATAATCTTTCTCAAATTAAATCTTAACAAAATCAAATTTAGAAATCTCAATTATTTCCAAATATTTTTAGTTATTAAGTTGGAATAAAATAATTTTCTTTTTAAAAATTTTATTTTATTAAAAGAGAATAATCTTTAAATCATTAACCGTAAATACTTAAAGTTACAAAATTTTTTCTTTAATTCAAAATTTAATTATCTCAATTAATTTTCATAAAATGTCTACTTTCTAAAATAAATACTAATTTTTTTATTCTAAATATAAAAATAATTTCTAAGAAGAAATAAAAGATAATAAAAATTTAAAGAGTAAGGTAAGAAATTCTTACTGAATTTTAGCTTTCCGTCATGCTCGCTATATGCTCAAACTCCACATTACAAAATCATCAATCAAAATCATGCATTATCAATTATAACTAAATTTCATCAATCAATCAATCAATCATAATCAAATCAATTAAATATCATTAATACATATCATAATGCAAAATTTAATGATTATTAATATAGTCAATTTGAGTCCTTTTGGTCAATTCCTCGTATAGGCATATGTAAGTTCATATAATCCAGTCCTTGCATAGGTATAGTTCAGTCCATATGGGTCATAGTAGTCCAAGTCCTTGCATAGGTAGGTTAGAGTTAGTTAAATCAGATATTTAATTTAAAATTTATTAAAAATTTTAAGTTAAAAAGTTAATATTTTAAAACATTAATATTATTAAATTTAAAAGGAGTAGGGGACTCCTCCCATTATTCTTATGTCTTTTCATATTATACTCTTATCTCACTCCCCCTTACCTTGAATTGTTACCCAAAAGAGATTTGCTTTGCGCCTCCAATTTCTAGAAATATTAATACCAATCTATTTCAGTATAAGCTTAAGATAAAAATTAATATTGTTATCAGAATGATAAATAGTAAATGTGCATAGTAATAATAAATAGTAACGGTAAATGGTAAGTCATCAATAGTAACGGTAAATAGTAATTTTTTGAATAGTAATAGTAAATAGTAAATCATGAATAGTAATTTTTTGAATAGTAGTAGTAAATGGTAAATCATGAACAATAACAGTAAATAGTAAATTTTGAATAGTAATAGTAAATAGTAAATTTTGAATAGTAATGGTAAATAGTAAATTTTGAATAATAACAACAACTAATAAATTTTGAATAATAACGGTAAATGATAAATTTGAATAATAACAGTAAATGGTAAATTGTGAATAGTGATAATAAATAGTAAATTTTGAATAGTAACTGTAAATAGTAAAAATAACACAGTGGTAATTTATTTTTACTATAGTAACTTATTCATAATAGTACTAGTATATTAATGGTTTAAGAGTGCCAAAAAAATAAACTAAAATTATAAAAAGAATATAGAAGAAAGTTATTACCTTACACCTCCGGCAAAACTTCTTTTTACCAAAAGAATTTACTCTCCACTAATTTCTTACGCACTATCTCTCTAGATTCTCTATCTAATTTTTGGTGTGAAAATGTTGTAAATGAGCCATCTATTTATAGGAAAAAAATTTTACTATTTAAGATTATTTAATTATTTATTTTACTATTCATGATGTAAGCGATGATGTAAGCGATGATGTTGGCAGTGGCATTTTGGTTATTAGATGAAAGGTTAAGGGTATTTTTGTCATTCTCAAAAAAAAATAAAAAATAAAAAAAAATTCTAAAAAATTCTAAATTATATAACAATCAAAAAGTTCTAAAGAACTATAATCAAATTCCTTTGAAATTTTATTTTAAATAAGAAATAACGAAATTAGGGGTGTTACAATTTATCCATGGTTACCACTATAACCATGATCATACATAGTCTGTAAGTGACTTTTTTTTACTACTTATATTCACGGTTATGCTAAACAACCGTGAATATAGATGTTCTTTATCTACGGTTTCTACTATAACCGTGAATATACATAGTCTGTAAGTGAATTTTTTTACTAATTATATTCACGGTTATGCTAAACAACCGTGAATATAGATGTTTTTTATCCACGGTTTCTACTATAACCGTGAATATACATTGTCTGTTATATTCACGGTTATGCTCGACAACCGTGGTTAGATCTGATTTATTACCACGGTTGTTAACCGTGGTTAAAGACCCTCATCTACTACCACGGCTGCAACAACCACGGTTCTTTAACCGTGATTAAAGGCTATTTTTAACCGTGATTATATCCATTTTTTCCACTAGTGAGAAGCTATCTGATAGGCTCCCTAACGTACAATTTCTTAGCTACCAAGGACTAAAAATTTGCTACAGTAAAATCAAGACAAATTGAAGATGGAGGCTAAAAAAATAAATTTTATTCATCTCCTTTTACTAAAAGGCACAAAATACTATTTATAAGAACTACATTTGGGACTCAGATGCCCTAACTTTAAATGGACTTAGATTACCAATTACCAATTCAAATAAAGTCTTTAAGCCAATTGGGTTTTTTTGTAATTCGTTTGGGTGTGGCAAAGAGGTATATGAATTAAACAATGAGATGAGGGATCCTTGGGGTGGGAAGTGGGAAGGGAAAAGTCAGGCTTAGGAAGTTGAGAATCAGAGTTAAGAGGGTTGGTAAGTGTGGGGGTTTCAGATTAAGAAAAAGAGAGAGGCGGATTGGGAACAAAAGCAGAGGGCATGGGTTGAATATTTTCTGGTGGTGTTGTTCAATGAAAAGCTCAAAAGACAGAGGCGTGAAAAATAGGGTGAATCTTGTAGTCAGGGGGCAGGGAGAGTTCGTAAGCTACTTGTCTAATGCATCATCATATCTGAAATGGGCCATAAAAATGACGAGAGAGCTTTGGAAAAGGGCATCGGTCCACCGAGTATTGCCAGTATTTTTGAAGATATAGCCAAACATAGTCACCGGCATTGAAAGAGAAGTTTTGATGGTGGCGGTTGGCCTGAGAAACCATGTGTTGTAGTGCGTGGAGCAGAGAATCACGAGCATGACAAAGGATGAGGCAGCGTTCATGAAGGGACTCTACAAGGGTCGACACGATCATTGTATCTGGCAAAAAGTCTGGGATGGTTGGTGGGTTGTGACCATATAGAGCTCTGAAGGGTGACATGCCTATTATGGAGTGATGAGCGGTGTTATACTAGAACTCCACCAAGTACAGGAAATAGAACCAAGTCTTTGGGTGATCACCGTAAAAACAACGAAGATAAGCTTCTAACGTTCGATTCAAAACCTCTGTTTGTCTATTCGTTTTGGGATGGAATACTGTGTTGAATTTTAATGTTGTCCTTTATGCTCTGAAAAGCTAGCGCCAAAAGGAACTCAGGAAAATAGGGTCTCTATCAGACACTATGGTTGAAGGAACGCATAGAGACAGAAGATATCCATAGAGAAATGCTGCCCTAAGTTAGAAGTAGTGAAATAGGTGGCAAGGGAAAGGAAGTGTGAGAACTTGGTAAGCCGGTCACAGACAACCAAGATCACGATATGTCCGAATGAGTTAGGCAAGTGAGTAATAAAATCAATATTTAGATCTTTTCACACTTTGGTTGGGACTGGTAGGGGTTGTAATAAACCTTTTTTTATGGGTTCATATTTTGAAGCCTGGCAAATGAAGCAAGTACTGATAAATTGTTTGACGTCTCTGGAAAGGCCAAGCTAGGAAAAGGAAGATGCCAAATGTGCCAAGGAGTGTTTTGGGCCAGAATAACCAACGGTGGGAGTAGAGTGGTACTCGTGAAGTAGCTTCTGTCGCAGGTCAAGGCACTGAGGTATGAAAATTTTTCCTTTGGTGAGCACTAGTCCGTTACTGATTTGAAAAGTGTTGGAGTCTGATTATAATTGTTGGAATAAGCTTCTGCCCTCTGGGTCCTAGGAATAGTAAGCCTACAAAGAGGAGATAAGAGATGGGACAATGGAGGACATGGTGAGTAGGAGGAGAAGGGCCTTTAAATTCATACGAGAGAGTGCGTCAACTATGCGATTCGTAGAGCTAGGTCGGTAAAGAATATCAAAGTTGTACCCTATCTGGACTGTTTATGGTAGTAAATGCTTAAGGCTCTGTTGATCTGTAATGATGTGAAAATAATGACTCAAAAGATATTGACGCCATTTTTTACTGCTTTTGTTACAGTGTACATCTCCCTGATGTAGGTAGAAGCATTGGCCATAAGTGATCCCAGTTTCTTGCTGAAATAAATGAGTGGGTGCCTTTCCTAAGTGAGGACAACGCCAATGGCCACAAAGGAGGCATCTAGGAGAAGATTGGAAGAGCTAGAATAGGGGCAAAAGTTAATTTTTGTTTTAAATTTGTAAATGCCTCTAAGGTTATTGTATTCCATGTAAAATCTGTATGATGAAGTAAATCAGTGAGAGGAGTGGTGAGAGAGGCGTAGTGATGAACAAAACATCAGTAGAATCCGGTGAGATCAAGGAAACCACGTAAATCCATGAGAGAACGTGGTTATGGCCATTCTAGTATAGCTTGTATTTTATCAGGGTTCGGGGCGACGCCATTAAAAGATATAATATGGCTAAATAAGTCATAGTAAGAGAAGCAAAAACACGCTTAGACAACTTTGCAAAGAAGCTATGAGTAGCTAATAGGTTCAAAACTGAATCTAAATGGTGAGCATGACCATTAATAGAACTATAAACAAGAATATCATAAAAAAAACTAAAAGAAACCGACGAAGGAAAGGTCTTACGAGATCGTTCATCGCAGCTTGGAATGAGGAGGGGGCATTAGCCAAGCCGAATGACATAACTAGAAATTCATAGTGGTCATCATAAGTCCTAAAGGCAGTCTTGTACGTATCTGAGGGGTGAACTCTGAGTTGATGGTAGCCTGAGTATGGGTCAATTTTAGATAATATTGTAGCACATTCCAGTACGTCCAGTAGTTCATCAATTGTAAGAATAGGGAACCGATCTTTAATGGTAATTGCATTCAATGCTCTATAATCAACACAAATGCCATAATCCATCTTTTTTTTTAAAACTAAGAGGACACAGGAGGGAATGGGCTTTTACCGGGGGTAATGATGCCTTCCTAAAGCATCTCTTGGATGAGTTGGGACATAACATTTTTCTGGAAATGAGGGTAATGGTAAGATTTAATGTTGACTGGGTTAGTGTTGGGTAAAAAGGGTATGTGATGAGCATCTAATATGTACTTTATATATATATATATATATATATATATATATATATATATATATATATCCGTAAATCTTTGTTGCCTATTTTGATGGACCATGTCGATTTCATCAAGCAAGCTTCATTCATAACCCGTAAGCACTTGACTCATGGACCTTTTTCCCTCCTTGGTTGAGTTTAGAATATCTTCATTTCACCATACATGAACCTTCTTGTATTCTTGAATTCCCCCTATATATGAACCTCACGGGCCTTTGTATATAATCACAACCTCGAATATAGCACTAGTTGAAAGCCTAACCCTGCAAATTAATATAGCACCAACCACAACCTTGGAAATCTATTTATTTGACATGGTTTGGACAAAATTAAATTTTAAAAAATAACCTTTTAACATAATATTGTATTTCAAATTTTAAATTTTAAAATCCAATTCAAATTTATATTAAGTTTGACTAAATTTGAATAATAGTGTTTGAAAAGAATATAATTACGATTAGAAAACAAAATTTAAAAAGTCACATAAATTCATATATATATATATATATAAATAAAGTACATAAATTTATACACAAATAGAGTATCATGAAAAAAGTTATTACTTTTAAAAGTTATCTGAGGTAATTTATAATTTTTAAAAGCTTGTTACCCATAGTTTATTCTCAATTATATCATTAAATTTTTAATAAATTATATTTTCCTCATAAATTATTTAGTTAATTAGTTGAAAATAAATTAATATAAACATATAAAATAAACTTTATTTTGTACTAATATATATATCAATTAAATATTATATATTTTCTAAAAAAGGAATTATGAAACGGAATTGAATGTTTTAAATGGGTCAAAGATGATTAGGAAGGACCCAAAAATTTTCAGAGCAATTTTTAAAATCAAATAGATTCGATCATTACTATCACTTGCAATGGATAAGCCTTTTTAAACTATAAAACTCTTCAATGTCACTTAATCACTATCTTTATTTAGAACAATTGAATCATTTTGTCATTCTTTCCACAATACATACTCCTTGATTCTCAACCATAATTGTTTCACTTTGTACTCACTTTTCTCTCATCACCTCAAATCGTAAATAAGTATCAATGGAGATTTTAACATCTTAAATAAGTAGGATTTTAAGGTGAAGAGTAGACACTTTTTTCTCCCTATTACTTATTTATGTTTTTAGTGATCACTTTATTATAGATGTTCTCTAGAAAATTGAGTTAAACACACTAAAATTTTAGGTTATGATTATGGGTGACTAAGGAATATGTGATAGTCAGATGAGAAAAGATCATCCCGATATAATTTACAAGGTAATAAAATTCAATTTTGTGATTCATATATACAACTTCTTTGAATTGGTTATGTTAATTAGGGATGCAGACCCTTTAACTATAAATTTTTGCTAACGAAATCCCAAAATCAAGTGATTAATTAGTTGTTCTAGCAGGAGAAACAAGAATTTCAAATTTGGCTTTCCCCTTATCCCTTATTGCTTAATTGCTAAGGCCATTGGCTAACAAAACTGCTATGCTTATTTTTGTTATGTGGCATTCATTTGCTCTTTTTTCACACAAGCCAGCAACTTTTTTCAAGGAATTTCCCTTCTTTTTTCCCCCTTTCATTGTAGATACTACACTGCTGGCCCTCGTTATTATTAAACATGGACTATCTCAGTAGCTAGGGTGACATGAACAACTTTTTTATAAACTAGGTTTTGTTAATCTTAGTCTTAAGGATTAACTAAAAATAAATGTATTTATTATATTTTTCTTTATGACAAAATAGTTGTATTTATTCTAATAAAAATTATTATTTTTAGTGATGTAAACTTTAAGTCTAGGATTTACAAAAATCCTTTCTGTAAATGCAAATTATTTTAGAGTCTTTGTAAGCCTCGATAGTATAAAATATTATCATTTTAATGACTTAATTAAACTCTCGGTCGTAAAGATTAACAAAACTCTTATACTTTCTTTTAAAGATAAACACAATTCCTTCCATAAACATTTAATAGATTAAAAAGTCTGAACCCTACTCTCCACTTGTCTTTCTCTCAAACATAATTAGTTTAAAAGATTAAAAAACATGAAGGTTCGTCTTGCTTGATGAGGTCGGTTGATGATAATATAGGTTTCCATGCTATGGGTTGTAATTGTACTAAAATAATTGTTGTGTCGGATTTTTAATAATTGTATTATTATTATTATTATTATTATTATTATTATTATTATTATTATTATTATTATTATTATTATTATTATATAGAACAATTTATTTATTTGCAGCTTCTTCTACTCCACTCATATTCATTATGTCATATAGCTGAAGAAAGTTTTAAGAGATGAAGGTTTGGATCTTCACGCTCATATCTTCCAAAAGTATCATTTTGAACCAAGTGCAACAAGATCTAGACTAATCTCAAAAGATGGAGCTAAGATAAAGGGTGGTATTGCAATACTAGACTCACACACTTGGACAGTAGATGTTAGATACTCCTCAAAATTCATCCAAGATCTTGGATTCCAATATTTGTCCATCACTATCAGCACCTAGAAACTCTTTCTAAACCTACACAACCAACTCAAGAACACAATTTGCTCAAAAAAATATATAAAACTACACTAAGCTATACTATGAAAGCAGAGATATTTATTCAGATTAGCAAACTTTCGAGCATTGTTTGGTAATAGACTTAATCCCTGATATCATTGCAATGCCTAAAGCTAGATAAAAGCCTCACCTATTGTTGTGGCTGTCATGCTTGTAAGTGGCCCAGAACCCATACTTGAAATCTGCCCAATGACATCATTATAAATTCAAGGTTAGAAAACTTAATTGGTAACATGCCTATTAGAATTAGAAGATAATAACTAGGCAAGACCCATATCAAGCTTTATAACCAAAATATATAACATTATTGAGATTAACATTAAAGTTTAAATTTAAAATATAAAACAATTCAATACAAAATAAAATGAACACTTAATTTGATGTTAAGAGTATTTTAGACATGAATCATTTAAAAAATGAACATTTGGTTTAATATGTCAAACCCACATATATATATATATATATATATATATATATATAACATTTTAGTGTAAATAAACTTCAATGCTAGAGGGACCCCACACCCACAGTACAAAAACATGTTCAAAGACATTAAATCATAATCCATAACATGTTATATTAGCAAATAAATGCCTCAAGGGTATATGCAATGCTATGATTTCAAGCAGCACATAGGAATAAGGAACTTTTTTTTTATGCTTTAGGAATAAGTAACTTGAAATTACTTCTAAAAGATAAAGATATAAAAAAATAATAAATTGTTTGTTTATAATATTAATTGATTGAATAACATTGTTGGATGTATTAACGGGTGAAATTCCAAGTCATTGCCACATCATTAGACCTTGGCAAAATCTTAGAAGTTCCATTGACCCAATTGCAACTTTGCTTCAGCCATATCTTTCCGTACCATTTTTTGTTGATAAAAAATTGGACAATCTCGACTGCAATACAATAGTACAACATAAATCAATCAATGGTAACAATGAGTAACGACAACTTGCACACAATCCAAGAGAGCAAATAGGAAGACTCAAGACATGAGCAAGAAGAAATGAACCATAATAATGATATGTATGTAATGCTAGGACATGCAATTGATATTGTGATAAGGCGCCTCTAAAAACAAAAATTTGAGAACCGAAGCCACCAAACAATCCGTAATGATATGTAATTTCACAAAATAATGAAAATACCTAGTGCAAAAAACATCCTGATGAAATGAACCTTGGGACTCTTGACACTAAATCCACAGCCTCCCGAAAAGGATTTCCAGCTCAGACACTGCAGTCACACTATCATTTATTTTGTCCAATAAAAAACAACCAGTACAAATAAACCATTTCAATATGTATAGGGGGCACAAGAGATGCTACCTTGAGCCACTATTTTACAGTGCAGCTCAATTTCCCTTCCTTTGCAATGTGAAAAGAGTGTCTGATGCCATTACTGAGACATATGCAATAAAAAATAGTACTATTTGGCCTTTGTGCAACATATACTGGTAAGGCAAATATAACATGACAGGTACGTGTGTAACTAGCATTCAGATTTTTTCATTACAATGTCAAAATAGATTGGTTCATACAAAGAAACAAACCCCAACAAAAGAAAATGCTAACGAGTGAAGAAGCACGAAATAATATTACCTTCAATCTTTGTATACTAATTTGCAATACTAACTTAACTGCATTAGCATTTACCTGTTAAACAAGTAGCTGTTTGACATTTATCAAACAGTTCCATTTTATGGTCCACTAGTAGACCAAATTTATAAGCTCACGTTAGACGAATACCCCTTAACCACCACATGTACCTAACTGAGCACACATAGGACACAACGACCAGAATCAGGCTACAATACATGATCATATTATTCAGCAACAGGCAAATGAATAGTTTTTATATCATTAACTCAACACCAACCTTTAACGCCAACTTCTATTATACAAGTAAGGGAGATCAAAACTCCAATTCTAATTAGAAAATAATATCAAATGTACTAAAATAACAAGCAACCTAAGTTTTGTCCTATGATACAATGTCCAAATCATCCAACCCATTCAATACAAAATTGAAATAATTTGGCAAGATAATGAAGAATTAAATGGGTATAGCGTATACTTGAGTGCCAGCAAAATGCTAAAACTGTTTGACCCAATCTTCCACCAAATCATTCTTATACCGAAATGGTTGGGACATAAACCCGAGGCCCTTAACGATGTCCCTGGGTGTTCCTTGAACTTGTTAAGGGCTTTGGAAACATGAGCATCTTTGGAAACCTTCTTTTTCTGTTTTCCCTTCTTCTTGTTTCTCAAATTAGGTAAACCCATGTCTAATCCTTGAACCCCCGAAGGCAACAAAGGAGCAGAGTCCCTTTTATTCTTGTTCGGTTCCCCAATCCTGAGACCACTACAAACAATAAATAAATAGAGCTGAATGCCAAGTAAATTAATTTTTAATTAAAAACTATAGGGAAGAAATAGGATAATAGAGAGAGGACTTGGAAGAGAGGAATTGAGGTTCAATGATTCAAAATCGTCTAAAGCACCTGAGTAACCAATCAAGCATAAAGAGGCCTGGGACAAGGACCACATATAGTTAGCACAAGACCATACTCACTTGGCTTGTAAACCTGTGAAAGAAAAAACAATTCAAGCATTAATATTCATATAAGAAATTCATAGACAATGAGAACATGTTTTCTCCTTCTAATATAGAAGTTAAAAACACGCCAACAACAATAGGATTTTGCAAGGTTAAATTGTAATAATTAATTGTCAAATTAGATGCATAGTTACAATCATTTCTCTACATTTTACACATCTCGTAACATGCAATTCACCATCTCATAGAAACTCACTCTTCATAAAAATACCTCCCGCATTTCTACGATTTAACAATATGCAAAGTCAAGAAGCCAAACAGACCGACGACATTGACAACCACTTTAAACTCCTCTATTAATTAACCATTGCGTTCTCATAGGCACTGGAAGTGAAAACTACTAAGAAAACTAACGGCCATCGATGGAGTAATTTTGAGATTTAGGACAACTAAAATGAAAAATAAGGTAGATTCAAGCCAAAAACCACAAAATAAAACACATTCAGATAGAGCAATATAATTATGATGACCTAGAAAGAAAAAACACAAACAGGATGTTAGTGACAAGTCAAATAACAGCTTCAATTCTGTTATCAAGTAGTTAATTCAGTTAGCAAATTCTGTTAGTAAGTTGTTAAGCTGTTAGGCATTTCAAGGTCTATATATTCCAGCATCTTATTCCCTTGTTAATACACATTCTCTTATTCAATGCAATTCAGTTTTCTCTTCATCTCTCTCTGTGTAATGCCTTGTTTCCACACAGGATAAAACGAAGAGGCAAAACCTAAGGTTGAGTTCGTACCTTAGGTTTCAAAACAGTGAACGGGAACGATAGAGAAATCTGAGGCAATATTGAACATACGACATAGCAGTGAACGGAAGCAGTTGTCGCGCCATAGAAGGATGTTAAGGGGAGTAAGTTCACGTGATGCACACGTGTAATTTTCTTCTACACCAACGGCGGTTTCATTTAACAGCCGTCATAAAACCATGTTTTTCTTGTAGGCTTCAATCTTCTTTTTCTTACTTTTATAATTCTTTTTCCTGAAACTTAAAAATAATTAGATTAATGATTAATTGAGATAAATAGATCATTATATTTGTTTTATAAAATAATGTTAGGTCAAATTAATTATACTGGATGAAATAAATTAATTAATCAATAAGGTAGAATCTCTTAAAAATTATAAAATTAACTTAGGGACTCATCACAAATAGAAGCCATCCCTCTTTCAAGTGACAGAATCAAATGCTAGCTTTAATTTAAATTACATCATAATAATGAGCCTCCAATATGTACTTGATATATCTATATATATTCAAATTATAGCACCAACCACAAGGATATCTATTTATTTGATATGGTTTGAATAAAGTTGAATTTTAAAAAAGAACTTTTAAACGAAATATTGTATTTCAAAATTTAAATTTTAAAATCCAATACAAATTCAAATTAAGTTTGTCCAAATTTAAATAATAGTGTTTGAAAGGAATATAACTATAATTAGAAAAAAATTAATATTAAAAAGTCACATAATTTTATATATATAAAAATAAGTACATAAATTTATATACAAATAAAATATCATAAAAAAGTTATTACTTTTAAAAGCTAAGTGGGTAACTCATAGTTTTTTAACTTGATACCCATAATTTACTCTCAATTATATGATTAAATTTTTAAAAAAATAATATTTTCCTCATAAATTATTTAATTAATTAGTTAAAAATAAATTAATATAAAAATATAAAATACAATTTATTTTGTACTAATATTATATCAATTAAATATTATATATTTTTTAAAAAGAAATTATGAAACAGAAATAAATGTTTTAAATGGGCCAAAGAAGAAGGACCCAAAACTTTTATGAGTAATTTTTTAAATCAAATAAAGTCGATCATCACGTGTAATATTGGATTATAAAACTCTCCAATGCCACATCACTATCTTTATTTAACACAATTTAATTCATTTTCGACATTCTTCCCACAATACCTATTCTCAACCATAACCACTTTTCTCTCATCACCTCAAGTCCTAAGTATCTATCGAGATTTTAACACCATCTTGAGTAAGTAGGTTTTAAGATGAATGATGGGCACTTTTTTTCTCGTGCTACTTCTTTATGTTTTTGGTGATCACTTTATTATAGATGTTTTCTAGATAATTGATTTAAATGCACTAAAATTTTAGGTTATGATTATGGGCGATGAAGGAATGCGCGATAGTCAAATGGGAGTAGATCATCCCGATGTGATTTACAAGGTAATGAAATTCAATTTTGTGATTCATATATACAATCTTCTATCAATTTGTTACGTTAATTAGGGATGCAAACCTTTTCCCCAGAAATTTTTGTTAACAAATTCCTAAAATCAAGCAAGAATTTCAAATTTGGCTTATCCCCTTATCCTTTATTGCCTAATTGCTAGGGCCATTGGCTAACAAAACTGCTATGCTTATTTTTGTTATGTGGCATTCATTTGCTCTTTTTTCACACAAGCCAGCAACTTTTTTTCAGGAATTTCCCTTCTTTTTTTCCCCCTTTCATTGTAGATACTACACTGCTGGCCCTTGTTATTGTTAAACTTGGACTATCTCGATAGCTAGGGTGACATGAACAACTTTTTTATAAACTAGGTTTTGTTAATCTCAATCTTAAGGATTAGCTAAAAATACATGTATTTGTTATATTTTTTTTATGACAAAATAGTTGGATTCATTCTAATAAAAATTATTATTTTTAGTGATTTAAACTTGGTCATTAAGTCTGGGATTTACAAAAATCCTTTCTGTAAATGCAAATTATTTTTTAGTCTTTGTTAGCCTCGGTAGTATAAAATATTATCATTTTATTGACTTAATTAAACTCTCGGTATTAAAGATTAAAGAAAGTCTTATACTTTCTTTTAAAGATAAGCACAATTGTTTCCATAAACATTTAAAAGATTAAAAAGTTCAAACCCTACTTTCCACTTGTCTTTTTCTCAAACATGATTAGTTTAAAAGATTAAAAAACATGAAGGTTCGTCTTGTTTGATAAGGTCAATTGATGATAATCCAGGTTTCCATGCTATGGGTTGTATTTGTATTAAAATAATTTTATGATAAATTTAGTTCATTTGAAAATTTTTTGAACCATGATACTATTTGTTCTTTTTTTTCTTTTTTAATGTTACATTAATATTTTTGGTTTCATTTACCATTCTCAGAATGATGCCTCACATAATGGAAGTGGATCTCCGGCATTTTCTTCTGAACAATCTGCAAATGCTAACGCTACTTTATCAGATTCTAGTTCCACAAGCGTGATAATGGGTATGGGAGTGAACACGCAACGAGCAAGTGACCTTCTTTTTGGACTCTCAATATATGCAGAACCAACCAAGACCAGACTCATTGAGTATGTATTTTCAGCCATGGATGAGTTGTGGAGAATAGGCACAGCAGGGCAACCTTTATGGCACCCCCAAACAAACTATGGATATGAGACCTTAAATGATATTGAATATTTGAAGCAATTTGGTCATGTTGAAACAACGCTAAGGGAGATTATGAAGTTAATTGAGGTTGGAGAGCCTCAAAATTTTCCAAGCTACTCGAACCAAAATGAGAATCCAACACTACCAAGGGCAATTCCAAGTGTAGCCCTACAAATTGAAGCTACTCGAGAAATGGCATTTGTTAAGATGAGTCCAACCAATATTGTTGAATTACTTATGGATATGGTACGTATGTTTTAAATTATCGTGGTTGTTAACTTGTTATTCAGTTGCAATTAGCCAAATGATCGGAACAATATGGTTACGTACCTTTATATACGTTAATGCAACTGCATATCATGTGAAAGTTTAATGATATTGGAACTGCTAAAACTATAAATTAATAACAAACCTTAATTCACAAGTTCAATATATGGGACCCGTATTCTTTGGAAGACCTTTGGACTCCGAATCTAAATTATGAGAACAATTTTCTGTAACAAGAAAATAATAATAACAAACCTTAAGGACAGTTTCTTATATATCTAGCCATAGTTGGTTGATACTATTATCCAATTGTAAAATAAATTTGTGATTTAATAATTCAGCATAAAAGTTTTTAAAAAATTACACAAGTTTTTTCTTAATTTAAATCAAATTTTCTTTTTATTGCTTTGTATAGTGTGATTTCATGTAATCATGAAACCTTTCTCATTCAGTCACTCACTAATTTTTGGGTCTTTTTTGTTGGCTATTAACTAGAATCAATGGTCGAGAGTATTTTACAATATCGTCTCAAGAACAACACTCCTAGGGACGTTCTTAGATGGAATGGAAGGAAGCTATGATGGGAAATTGTATGTGGTAAGTTCAGCATGTTGCATGTTCTTGTAAATATATACCATGCTAAATGCATTTATAGAATTAAGCACATTCAGGTACGAAGAGAAAATGGTGGGTTAGTACTTTTGGGATTCATTTGAAAAATCTATTTGAATTTGTTAAGATTAGGTCAGTCTTTAAATTTACTGAGAAACAAAGCCAGTGAAAAATCTCTATCAGAAGATTCTCTATTCACTGTGTAAAAATGTCAGCTATTTTTTTTTCACAAAACATACCAATAAAGCACTAATATTTAAAAACTGACCATCTTCCAAAAAGTTTACCCTAAAATAAAAACTTTGTAAAAATATACACCCACACATTTTTACAATTTTTCCCAACTTAAGCCATTGGATAATATATTAGTGTACATGTCATTTTTTAAGCATGATTGTGTGCATGCCTCTAGGGAATGAATTATGTTAGGTTCCCCCCACATAATTTTGTCATGTGAAAATTGTATATATATTTCATGATTATTCATAAATCTTGATAAGATCCAACCTGTTTAGTTGCAAATAGTGTGAAAATTCAACATGAAAAAGAAAATACCCCTCTTGTAATTTTTATTGCATTTCTTATGTTTGGAAATAGGTGTATACTTCAACAATAGCCATTTTAAGTTTGCAAATGACAGAACGATATTACTTTTTTCTGTGCTATAGAAAAATAAATAAATATAGCTTTTATTTTCCATCAGACGAAAATTATAGATAGCAAGTTAAAAAAAAACTAGATTTGAATAAATCCTGGGCCCTCCATTTTGAGGACATGAAATAAGATTGATATGGTTAGAGAGGAACGTTTCCTAAACGACTCTCATTATAGGGAGGGTAGATATATGAAATCTCATCCTCAAGTAGAAAGATTGTACTAGGGTCTCCTGTAACAACTTTGTGATACATAAATGTATTGAGATTCAAGACTCACACCACCCTCTTTTTTGGACGTCATGACTCACCATCTTGCAATAGACAATGTTACCATTATATATTTTGGTGAATAGAGGGCCTAAGCCCATTTTATTAAGAAATTAACAAGTTACAAGCCAGATCATGATGGCCCAAATTGTGACGTCTTACGTCAATTTCACATTTATTTACATCCGTTTGATTATTTTTCACAATAAATTATTTACGTTTACTGATAGTTAATTAGATCCTAATGTAAAACCACATTTATTTTCCTTAAGCACACTCAGAATAATAAATGATAGAAAATAAATTAAATAATAAAATGGAATTAATTACAATCAGCGGAAGAAGAAAATGAAGACAGGGATCGTTCGCCTGAGCGAGACCCTGATTCGCTTAGGCGAAACCCGTGAAGGTCGCTTAGGCGAGTTCCGACTCGCTTGGGCGAATTCTACATTTTAAACCTGGGCGGATTATGAGACTTACAAGGAAAATTAACAATTCGGTTTTTTACTCGGAAATGGGCCCACTCGGTCATATCTCACTCGGAAACCTCTTAACCTTCCTTCACTCGGAAAAGGTTCTCTCGGGTATACCTCATTCGGAAACCTTCTAACCTTCACTCAAAAGATGTTCTCTCGGTCATACCTCACTCAGAAACATTCTAACTTTCCTTTACTCAAAAGAGGTTCTCTCGGGCATACCTCACTCGGAATATTCTTAACCTTCCTTCACTCAGAAAAGGTTCTCTCGGTCATGGCTCACTCGGAAACGTCCTAACCTTCACTCAGAAGGGAGCGAGAGATACTCGCTTGAGTGGAATAGGCACAGAATCAATTTCCCCGGCCCTCGCTCGGACAAGACTGAATCCGTTTGGGCGAGATTCGTCCGGTAATCAACTATACTACAACAGACACAATTCATCCTGTTTTCATCATTCATGACCCACACTTATTCACAAACCTGCCTATAGCAATTTATCATATACACCTACTATTGGCTCCGTGCCAATATATATATATATATATATATATATATATATATATATCTACTCATAAAAATCAACACCGACCATATTAACATCAATACTATACTACTTTAGCAACATGAATTCATATCCGATTAATCAACATACCAATTCTCAATTAGTTCAACACACAAGCAACATAATATGTCATCACATACACAGAAAACTCATTATGCATTACACACATGATTCATTTCATAATCACTCGGTTCCTTGGCATCAATCCTCCGCTTGGCGCACCTCCAGGGCTCCGACCTCTTCCCTGTCACTGGTTACTAAACTGAAAACCACAACAAGGGTGAGTGTTTGACATCATAATTAATCTAGAACGGAAATTAAATAACAAAATACGTGTATATAAACTCCGCCCGACTGCTTTATCCACAAATTACAAATCACACTCAGCAAATATAGCAAATCACACTCGGCAAATATAGCAAATCACACTCAGAAAATATAGCAAATCACACTCGGCGAATATAGCAAATTACACTCGGCGAATATAGCAAGTCACACTCGGTAAATATAGCAAATCACACTCGGCAATTATAGCAAACCACCCTCGGCAAATATAGCAAATTACACTTGGCGAATATCGCAAATCACACTCGGCAAATATAATCAAGTACATACACATCATCATATAATGCCAATAGTTTCATCAATCATCACCACTGACTCTCACATAAAATCGACGCCTAGTATCCGGATACTAAAGGATCGGCCTTCAGCTGGGGGTCCTACTTGACACCCCTTGAACCCTGCTTGGTTCACCGAGTCCTGCTTGACTTTCCACCTCAACCACTGGGTCCTACTTGACCACTGGGTAGCTCAACTGGGCACAAAAACCACGGGAGCCGGAAACGAGGGGCTATACATACCGTCGGTCGTCCCACACCACATAATCATACATATATCATTCACATTCATCATATTATATAACAAGTGGCCATCAACAACAGCACATACTCATCAAATGGGCGACCTACTTGTCAAGCCCGCCATCACATTACCACTGGGCGACCTACTTGTCAAGCCCGTCATCACAACGCCACTTTACACATCGAATCATCACAATGCAAAACACTTTAATCTCACACTCATCATAAACTATACACAATTCACATTCATACATACATACACATGCAATCATTATCCATAATCTTTCTTACCATTTTAATACTTAGTTCGGCGATCCGAACCCAAAATACGCACCTATTCTAATTAATTACAACCCGAACACCCCCCTTACCTCGATTCCAAGCTTCAACGATCTGTTCTTGATGCCGATTGCGTCCTCTAAGCGCTGGGTTCAAGGTTCCACCTCCAAATCCAACACCAGCTTCGTCACTCAGTCCTCCGACGTTCGTTTTGCTACCTACGGAGGTCGGAATGCAAAACCCGTTAACGCCATACCACCCTCATTGCTCTAAAGACCACTTTTTAAGCTCACACACACTAGAGGAGTGGAAAACGGAACCTTACCCCGCCATGCATGGCCATTCGGTTTAAAGGAGAAAACGAAAGAGATGAGATAACTCAATCTAAAGGGTCCATTGGACTCACCTTGAAGCCACGATCTCGGAAATAGGGTTATTTCAAAGTTTTAACGCGAACAGAGTCTTCCCTTGGAGCATGCAACTCTCGGCAGTGGGGGAGGAGAAGAGGAAGAGAAGGAGAAGAAGAAGAAGAAGAAGGCTCACGTGGATAATGAGGAAGAAGAAAGGAAATCTTTATTATTTAAGACTCAACGACAAAACTGTCTTTTCCCATTCCTTTTATATTTTCTTTGAAAGTTTTAATTAAACTTTTCCCTCCTTATAATTACACCTCATTTAACCCCTTTTATAATTAATCAACCAAATAAATTTATATATTTCTACAATAGTTAATTATTTATAATTTCCTAATAATTCATAAAAATATCAAATAAATCTCTAAAACAATTATTAATATTTTCTGCTCATCATAATTTTACTAAAAGATCAGGGATGTTACACAAATGCATTAAAATCTAAGATTTTAATAATCTTAGATAGAGGAACAATAAAAACTGAAATACCAAACTCTTGTTTAGATGCTAAGTTGGCAAGGAAAATCAATTGCTTGATTCTGCTCTCTAAAGATATATTGAAATTTGATGTGAGTGTCCTTCATTAACGCTTATTCTAGCAAGGATGGTCTCGACAGTGCCGAGCCTTCGTGATTTGATGAATCACATTATATTGTATGAGTTATGTTAGTCAAAATTAGCCAAATTTATTAGGCCAACAACCTTGCAAATGAGAAAAATGTGAATGGTTGGTAGCCAACCATTTTAATGTGTTCACATTGCCAAAAAATTGCTATAAATAGATGCATCCATGGAAGAGGAAATTCATTCCAAGCTTAAGAGTTTTAAGCATTCAGGAGAGAAAAAATTAGAGAGATAAGTTTTTAGTGAGTGAAATTTTGGGTGTAATTGGGTTGTGGGTTGTGAGTGTTTGTAAACACTTTGTGTATCTTCACTTTCTATTAGTAAAATATCTGCAGCAGTCCGGAGACGTAGGTATAATTGGCCGAACTCCGTTATCAAATTTTGTATCGTATTATTCCATATTTTTGCTCATTCTCGAATCTAATCAAGGTGTGATGTTGCGAAATACCCTAACAACTGGCATCAGAGCTTAAGTACTCATTTTTGTCAAATTTTCGCAATGGGTACTATTCATGTGAATAGTAATTTCATGAATAGTGAATTTCATGAATAGTAAATTTTGGTCAGTAATACCAAATTCATCCACAGCAGTGTTCTAATATACGGTGGTTCACTGAAATTGTCAGAAGCAACCTAGAAGATCTCACATTTGAGTAGGAGCAATGGCAACAGATGAAGGAAAGGTGAAAATTAAAAAGTTCGATAATGCAGACTTTGGCTTTTGGAAAATGTAGATTGAAGATTATCTGTATTAGAAAAAGCTATATCAACCTCTCCAAGAAAAGAAACCAGATGGCATGAAGGATGATGAATGGAATCTTCTCGATAGACAAGCCCTTGGGCTTATCCGATTGTCATTATCCCGCAATGTTGCTTTCAACATTGCAACAGAAAAAACCACGGCAGTTCTTATGGCGGCTCTTTCCAGCATGTATGAAAAGCCGTCAGCTTCAAACAAAGTTCATTTGATGAGGAGGCTGTTTAACTTGTGGATGGCAGAAGGCAGATCTGTAGCCCAAAATCTCAATGAACTTAGCTTAGTTACAACCCAATTAAGTTCAGTTGGAATCAAGTTTGACGATGAGGTACGAGCATTGATGCTTTTGTCTTCTCTTCCAGAGAGTTAGAATGCTACTATCACAGTTATGAGTAGCTCAACGGGAAACAATAAGTTAAAATTTAATGATGATCGTGATCTGGTTCTCAGTGAAGAGATCCAACGGAGAGAGTCTGGTGAATCGTCAACCTCTTTAGTATTGCATATAGAGTCAAGAGGGAGAAATTCAACCAGATGGAATGGTCGTGGAAAATCGAAGGACAGGCGGTCCAAATCCAGAAATCATCATAATTCCCATAACTTGAAAACTATCGAGTGTTGGAATTGTGGAAAGATCGGGCATTATAAAAGTCAATGCAAGAGTACACCAAAGAATCAGGAGGCGAAGACGGAAGCAAATGTTGCTTCCACCTCAGGAGGGGATAATGCATTAATATGCTCTTTGGAGAACAAGGAAGAGTCTTGGGTGTTAGATTCTGGAGCATCCTTTCATGCCACTTCATAAAAAAAAATTCTTTAAGAATTATGTCCCCGAAAACCTTGGTAAAGTTTATCTCGGTAATGAGCAATCTTGTTAGATTGTTGGAAAATGTGTAGTGAAGATTATGCTGAACGGGTCTGTATGGGAATTAAAAAATGTCAGACATATTCCCGACCTGACAAAGAATTTAATCTCAATAGGCCAGTTGGCCAAGGACTACACAACAGTGTTCCATGGAGATCAATGGAAGATTTCAAAGGGTACAATGATGATTTCTTGTGGTAAAAAGAGTGGTACTCTTTACAAGACAGCAGGAGCATGCAATTTGATTGCAGTTGCAGCAAATGAAAATCCTAATCTATGGCACCAGAGACTAGGCCATATGAGTGAGAAAGGGATGAAGATTATGCACTCAAAGGGCAAATTACCAGGTATTCAGTCAGTAAAAATTGACATGTGTAAAGACTGTATACTTGGAAAGCAGAAACGAGTAAGCTTTCAAACAAGTGGAAGAACCCCAAAGAAGGAGAGACTCGAGCTTGTTCATTCTGATGTTTGGGGTCCATCAGCTATCTCATCTCTTGGTGGGAAGCAATACTTCGTGACTTTTATTGATGATCACTCTAGGAAGGTATGGGTATACTTTCTTAAACATAAGTCTGAAGTATTTAAGACTTTCAAGGTATGGAAAGCCATGGTAGAAAATGAGACAGGGTTGAAGATCAAAAGGTTCAAACTGATAATGGTGGTGAGTATGAAGACACCAGATTCAAGAAATTATGCTATGAGTATGGGATTAAAATAGAGAGAACTGTGCCAGGCACGCCTCAATAAAATGGTGTAGCTGAGCATATGAACCGAACATTGACTGAAAGGGCCAGAAGCATGCGTGTCCAGTCAGGTTTACCGAAGCAATTTTGGACAGAAGCAGTCAACACAGCAGCTTACTTAATCAATCGAGGTCCATCAGTACCATTGGACCATAAAATACCGGAAGAGGTATGGAGTAGAAAAGAAGTAAAACTTCATATCTTAGAGTTTTTGGTTGTGTAGCTTATGTGCATATTAGTGATCATAACAGGAATAAGCTTGATCCCAAATCAAAGAAGTGCACTTTCATCGGTTATGGTGAGCATGAGTTTGGCTACCGCCTCTGGGATGATGAAAACAAGAAGATGATTCATAACAGAGATGTGATCTTCAACGAAAGAGTGTTGTATAAGGACAAGCATAGCATAAACAACCACAACTCAGAACATAGTGGACCAGTGTATGCAAAGGTGGACAATGTCCCAGAAAGTCCTATAGTTGAGAGTCCTCACCCAGAGGAATCAACCGAGCAAAGTAGTGACTAGCAATCTAACACACTAGAGCCTCCTACTCCAGCTCCTATATTAAGAAGGTCTTCTCGGCCTCATGTGCCTAACAAGAGATACATGGACTACATGTTGCTGACAGATGGAGGGGAGCCTGAAGACTTTGAGGAAGCATGTCAGACCATAGATGCCAGCAAGCGGGAGCTTACCATGGAAGAAGAGTTAAAGTTTTTAATCTCAAATCAAACATGGGACTGACTAAGTTACCCATGGGGAAGAAGGCACTTCACAACAAGTGGGTGTATCGATTGAAGGAGGAGCATGATGGCTCAAAAAGGTACAAAGCCCGATTAGTTGTCAAAGGATTTCAACAAAAAGAAGGAGTTGACTACACTAAAATTTTTGCTCCGATTGTGAAGCTCAATACTATAAGGTCCGTGTTAAGTATTGTTTCTAGTGAAGAACTCTATCTTGAGCAGTTAGATGTAAAGACTGCATTTCTCCATGGAGACTTAGATGAGTGAAGGATTCTCAAAGAAAGGAAAAGAGAATTTAGTGTGCAGATTGAAGAAAAGCTTGTATGGCCTTTTACAAGCTCCAAGACAGTGGTACAAGAAGTTTGATAGCTTTATGCATAAGGAAGGTTTCCAGAAGTGCAATGCTAACCACTCTTGCTTCTTCAAGATAAGTAAGTCTAATTATATCATCTTGCTACTTTATGTTGATGATATATTAGTAGCAGGTTCAGATATGAATGAGATTATAAGTTTGAAGATGCGATTGTCAAAAGAGTTTGACATGAAGGACTTAGGCCCAGCAAAGAAAATCCTTGGAATACAAATCATAAGAGATAAGCAAAGAGGAGTTTTACAGTTATCTCAGGAGGAGTACATCAATCATGTTTTGTAAAGATTCAATATGGGTGATGCCAAATCAGTTAGTACACCTTTGGCAAGTCATTTTCATTTATCCAAGGATCAGTCCCCTCAAATAGAAGAAGAAAGAGAATTTATGGCTAAATTTCCATATGCTTCAACCATTGGAAGTCTGATGTACGCAATGGTCTGCACGAGGCTAGACATTGGCCATGCAGTAGGAGTTGTTAGCAGGTTTATGTCAAATCTAGGTAAAACTCATTGGGAAGCTGTCAAATGGATTTTAAGGTATCTACGAGGTACGCCAAAGAAGTGTTTATACTTTGGTCAAAGTGAATTAAAAGTACAAGGCTATGTAGATGCAGATTTTGCAGGTGAAGATGATCGTCGAAGAAGTACCACTGGTTACATATTCACTGTCGAACTATAGCTATTAGTTGGATGTCGCAGATACAAAAGATTGTAACTTTATCCACTACAGAGGCTGAGTATGTAGCAGTGACAGAAGCTAGTAAAGAATTGATATGGCTTCAAGGTTTGTTAAAAGAGTTGGGATTCATCCAGGAGAAGAGTGTTTTGCATAGTGATAGTCAAAGTGCTATACATGTGGCAAAGAACTCAACATTTCATTCCAGAACAAAGCATATTGGTCTTTGTTACCATTTCATCAGATCTCTTCTTGAGGATGAGGTGTTAACATTAAAAAAGATTCAAGGAAGTATTGAACCCAGCAGATATGTTAACAAAGATGGTGACTATTGACAAACTGAAGTTGTGCTCAACTTTAGTTAGCCTGCTAGGATAACAAGATCAGGGAAGACTGCTGCATTGATCAAGGTGTGAAGACAGATTGAAATCAGTCTTCAAGTGGGAGATTGTTAGTCAAAATTGGCCAAATTTGTTAGGCCAACAACCTTGCAAATGAGAAAAATGTGAATGGGTGGTAGCCAACCATTTTAATGTGTTCACATTGCCAAAAATTTGCTATAAATAGATGCATCCATGGAAGAGGAAATTCATTCCAAGCTTAAAGAGTTTTAAGCATTCAAGAGAGAAAAACTTAGAGAGAGATAAGTTTTTAGTGAGTGAAATTTTGGGTGTAATTGGGTTGTGGGTTGTGAGAGGTTATGAGTGTTTGTAAACACTTTGTGTATCTTCCCTTTCTATTAGTAAAATATTTGCAGCAGTCCGGAGACGTAGGCATAATTGGCCGAACTCCGTTATCAAATTTTGTGTCTTATTATTCCATATTTTTGCTCATTCTCAAATCTAATTAAGGAGTGATGTTGCGAAATACCCTAACAAGTTATGCACTTATACATATATTAGATTTTTAGTGTTGTTTGGCTGGGCATGATTACTTTTTTTTTTAAGAATTAAACATGTTTTAAAAACTTGTAATAACTTATTTTATCAACTAAGTTAATCCCTTAAAAGAGACCACTATCATTATTTTCCATTAATAAAATTACTTAGAAAAAAAAAGTTGAAATTTAGTGACCATATTTTTATATATTACTTTACATCGATAGGTGTAACTGAAAAGAAAGAGAAATATACCGTTGGCATGAAATTTAGGAATGTAAGTAGTGTATATATATATCATAATTCATGTTTCTCTTCTATTGTCTCTAATTATGCTTGTGGTTAAGTTTTTCTCCTTTGTATATATCTATGCATATTATTTATACATGTTCCATAATTTATTGTCATCCTGTCATGACTTCGGTTGCAACATGTGCTAGTAGATTACCATATGCATGCTTCCTTTGCATGGTTCTGTCAAGTGTCAACCAATAAAAATAAACGTAGCTACTAGCTTGTCATTAAAATTTGAAAAGTGATATGAATGTTCTCACTTTATTTATATTCTTCCCTAATTGTAGATGAACGCAGAACTGCATTTGCCTAGTCCTTTGGTACCAACTAGGGAGTGTTACTTTGGAAGGTATTGCAAGCAGTTGTCTCAAGAGATGTGGGGAATCGTTGATGTATCATTGGAGCAGTTTTTTCCTTCTGCAACAAGCAATTTTCTAAAAAGACCTTCAGGGTGTTTGATTACAGAATTGCCTAATGGGTACTCTAAGGTTGTTTTCTCATAGTCTTAAATGACCAATTTCACACACAGTGAAATATGTCCTAACGTAAATTTGAGTTTGAGATTACACACATAATTGGATCATGTTCAATTCTTTCAAAATCAATCAATTCACCTAATTAAGTCTAAAACAAAAACAAGCACATTAATGATTGTGTGACATTCAGTTTTTCTTCTTGTTTGGTTATTTAATTTTTGTAAGTCATATAGATGGTGTTCTGATGAATAATAAGAATAATATATACCTAGGTAACATGGGTGGAGCATGTGGAAGTAGACTATAGTCAATTGGAGGATCAGTTCCAGCTGCTAGTGACCTCTGGTTTGGCTTTTGGTGCTACGCGTTGGCTTAATTCCATAGTTAGATACAGTGAATGCTGTCAAATTCTGAAAGCACCAACGCTTATTGCAGATGATGGGGGTATATATCTACTGCACTTTCTTCTTTAAAACTTTCTCCTACTAACATTCAACTAAACTTGTTTCTTTTGATATGAACAGTTCATATAGTACAAAATGGGAGGACAAGTTTAGTGAAACTGGCGGATAGAATGATGAGAAGCTTTTGTGCTAGTATTAGTGGTACCACAGGCAATCCATGGATGCAAATAGCTACTTGTCCTGGCTCCACAGATGTGAGGGTCATGCTTAAGAATGATAAGGAAGATACAGCAAAACCTCCAGGTACAATGGTGGTTTTTGCTACTTCTCTACGGCTCGAAGTCTCCCCAAATCGATTATTCAACTTCCTTCGTCACCCGAATTCCAGACCCAAGGTATTCAAAACTCTCGTTCCTTTGTTTTTCCGTAACACAAAACGATGGGGATCACTATTATATTTATATATATTCACAAGTAAATATGCTTTTTTCTCTTCTTCCAACTTACGATTTAGTATAACACTTCTTTCTTAACTGGTATACATGTATTAAATTCAATATACTCACACAGAGATTTTTGAATGAAGCTAAATTTAATATTAGGAAATAACAAATTTAATTTAACTTAAAAACTAGTCTATGAGTTAAAATTACTTTAATATTTTAATACCTTTCTATTATGTTCAGGTTTTAATATCATATTAAAAAATATATATCTAACTCAAACAAAAAATTAATATATGGTTGTATAAAGTATTTTTGTAAGAAGTATTATAACTCTAATGATACGGTACTTATCTTAACATATAAGACTTAATGTTGTTAGTGATTTGTTATTAAATAAGCTTATGTTATGATTAACATACTCATTCTTGCTTTCATTATTATAGTGGGATTTTCTTTCACGTGAACTTTCAATCCGTGAATTCGCGTCCATTATTAAGGGTGAAAATCCAGCGAATCGTGTTTCCTTGATACGAGCAAATGTAAGAAATACCTTTCATCATCACTTATTCCCTTTTCAGTTTATTTCTTCAAATAATCAACTATCTAAATCCTTATAATTAACTTGCCTTGAATATATATATTTGTGATATTCTTAATTATTAGACCCCAGAGGGCAAGCTTGAAATCTTTTATCTCCAAGAGAGTTACACAGACCCAACAGGTTCCTACGTGATCTATGCTCCACTAGACGAGTTAGCTCTTTCAGCTCTCGCAAAGGGATGCGACCCAGATAAAGTAATTGTCTTGCCATCGGGGTTTTCTATCCTCCCTGGAGGGTTAGTTAGAGGATCAGATGGAGATACAATAAAAACTGGAAGTTTTCTTACTGTTGCATTCAATATCATTGAAAGTGCCACCGATAGGTCATTTATCGCTCCTGAATCAGTTGAAACCATTTACAAAATTATTACAGATACTGTTGCTGCTATAAAGGATGTAGTAATGTATCATAATCTGTGAAACAATTGAGTGGAAGATTGAATCCAAGTCGCTGAATGGCTTAGAAGTGTGGGATGTGGAAAAATAAAGTGTAGAGTGTATACTACTAGGATATCTTATGATATTGCCCATTCCTTGGAGAAGCACAGTAGGTTGAATGTTAAATATTGGATTTTTATTTGGTCGTCAAATAGTAGATGTTTATACTTAGACCAAGATCACCGTTGAGATCTCGGAATTGGTTTAATCTTTGAATATCTATATAAACTACATATAATTAAACATCGATTAACTTTGAACATGGAAGCTTATCGGTTGATATTGGACTAGAACATTTATGACCGAAGTTTAAATGATTGACACACTTATTCCCCTTCCCCTTCACTATTTTAGTAAATAAAAATAACTTTAAATATGGAAATTGATGTTAATACATGTTTATTAGTTTGTTTCATATTAGTTAGTTAGTTAGAAATCTGTTAGTTTTGTTTTCTTTTTTTATATAAACTCTTTCTTGTATTTTTTCAACTTAAGGAATGAATCATTTTTATATAGTTTTTGTGTAATGACCCGGTCGCTTTTTAGGAATGAACGACTTTCCTTACAGACCAATACGAGACCTTTCCAGTGTGCTTTTGTCATCACTCACACACTTCCTGAGAACTTCCTAGGAGGTCACCCATCACAGAATTTCTCTAAGTTAAGCATGTTTAACCTTGAGTTCTTAAGTGATAGGCTACCGAAAAGGCTAATGCATTTGTTGGTATAGGTAATATGAATTTATTTCTTTAAGTTATCCTCGACTGTGTAGTTTTATACCTATACAATCTTTGGATACCTCTCATTCTGGTATGTATTCAGTTCGTTCATGTGTCACTGGAAGCCTGCCGGGAATCGTTCCTTGTTCGTGCCTATGCACCGGCGATCACTCCCGGCCCTCAACAATGCCCAGGATGTCACATTCCCCGCTGGAAGCCTACCAGGAGTCGCTCATTGTCTGTGTCTATGCACCAACAATTACTCCTCGCCCTCAACAGCTTTGGGATGTCATATTTTGTGCTCTCTTCTTTGACCTGTCTCTCTCTCCCTTTCTCCCTTTCTCTGGTTTCTCCATTTTCTTTCTCAGCTCAGTGTTAGGGTTCTTCGAAAGCTGAGTTTCAATGGCTGTTGTGAGGTTCCTCTTGTGTGATTCATTCCAAATCCTTGATAGCTTTGACATGGTATCAGAGCCCTTTTCCTAAGGGGCTGTGCTACGCATGTTTTAAAGCTTAACAATTCTTAATCGAGATTTCGATTCTTCAATTAGAGGAATTGATCTTTGCTTTGATTTAGTTTTGGTTATACTGATTTTGAAGTTTAATTGTAAGTACTTCTTTACGCTTTAAATTGTTTGTGAGATTTGTTCACTCTTCATCTTCGATTTGTGTTTCACCTCTTCTTTTAGAATCTTTGGTATTCTTCAATTTTTGTGAGTTGGCTAATGCAACAATTAATCTTTTGAGCCCGTACTACCTACATGCAAATGAAAACCATAGTGCTTCTATAGCTCCATCACCTTTGAACAAAGCAAATTATCAGCCATGGTGCCGATTAGTGACGATGGGGATGAGATCCAATAATAAGTTGAAATTCATTAATGGTACACTGTCTAAACTGAGTGAAGATGATGCTATGTTTGCCGCATTGGAGAGGTTCAACACCATGGTATTGTCATGGATCATTCATTCTTTGGAACCATCGATAGCACACTTTGTACTATTGATGGACACTATCGCGGAGGTTTGGAAAGATTTGAAAGATAGATACTATCAAGGAGTCATATTTCGAATCTCTGAGCTTCAAGAAGAAATGTATGCCTTGAAGCAAGGTTATTTGTCTATAACTGAGTATTACATTCAGCTTAAAGGCTTTTGGCAACGTTGGATAATTTTAGGCCAATTTCTACAATTGCCAGACTGCTACAACTGTCAAAAGATATACAGAAAGTGATATGTAATCTGATTTTTGAAAGGGTTAAATGAACAATATACTGCTGTGAGGTCATAAATAATGTTACTTGATCCCTTACCCGAACTTAGCAAAGTTTTCTCCTTACTTGTGCAACAAGAAAGACAGTTATCTGTGCCTAGTTCTAAATCTCAAATAATCAATGCTACTGCATAAGGAAAGGTTAATGCTGATTCCCACCTATCCTAATGGCCTATGTTGGTGGCCAAGGCAGAGGGAACTTTATGGTTTAGGCCTATACCTGGTTTAACTTTTACTACAGATCAACACAAAGCCTTTCTTACATTCTTGCAACAGAACAATCCCCAATCGGTTAATCATATTACATCAAGCCATCAGAACAAGGGTTCAGGTTACCAACCATCAGGTTTTGCTTGTGTCTTATTTTACAAGAGCCACAGTGCATGTTGGCAATAATTTGTCCTCATTTTACACACATAGAAAAGTTAATCATGTTGTTTTAAATTTTCTTGATGGTAATAGGGTAGCAGCTACCATTTCTGGAACTGTTTTTCTCACTTTTTCATTGTACTTGACATATGTTTTATCTGTAGCTTCTTTCCACTTTAATTTAGTTTTTGTTTCTAAACTCACTCATTCATTGCCCTATAAATTTACATTCTCCTTGAATCATTTCCAGATTTAAGACTCCAACACTTTGAGGATGATTGGTGCAGCTGACCTGCAAAATGACTTGTATATGATGAATCATGTTTCTTTCAAACCACCTGATTTCTCTCAAACATGGTCCAATTCACTGTATTTATGTGATCCTAATTTTTGGCATTTCAAGTTTGACCATTAATCCTATGACAAGCTTTATCAACTAAAGCAGCTTTACCCTTTTATTACATATAATAAATCTAATAAGCCTGTGACCCATGATATCTTGGAAAGAAAAAGAGATTACCATTTTTTCATAGTGATTCTGTTACCACTAAGTTGTTTGAAATTGTTCATGTAGACATTTGGGGACCCTTGGCTATTCCTTCCACCTTAGGTCACAAATATTTTCTTATAATTGTTGATAATACAAGTAGATATACATAGCTGTATTTCATGAAAACCAAAGCAGAAGTTAGTTTTTTACTTCCTCAATTTGCACAATTGGTTGAAACACAATTTCAAAAAAAATATTAGGGTAATTAGAACTGATAATGAAAATGAATTTTTCTGAAACAATGGCATGCTCTAAAAGGAATAATTCATCAGACTTCTTGTGTTGAAACTCTTTAACAAAATGACATAATCGAAAGAAAACACCAACATATTTTTGGCATGGCTAGATCCTTAATGTTTCATTCACATATACCTAAATCTTTTTGGAATCATGCTATTGCCTATGCTGTCCATTTAATTAATAGGTTACCTACTAAATATTTGTTAGGGAATCCTTCAGGGTCAGACAGCGGAAACACAAAGGATTCTCAAAAAGAATTAAAAAAATGAATATTCAATGCATTACTTACAAAAAAAATTAAATTGTGTTTTAGCGTTTACCTCTTGTAGACGCAAAACAAGTTCCTCAATCAAAGCAATTGTAGCTTCGTCCTTAGGAGTCCACACAAACACTTCCACCAGAAACTGAATTTCAGATGCTAGTACGAAAATTCAGAGTAATCTTAATTTTCTGAGCAGCTACCAATGAGCACTTCATGCTCTATATATAGGCTTAGATCTTAACCTGATGAGCTCTCAATAAACATTGGGCTCCTAACTCATTCTAAATAAGTTAAGCTCAATAGTTTTATTTTAGTCCAACTAAAATAAAACTATCATCTGGTGGGCTTACTCTATGCGTTTGACACTATAGATAAAATATTCGATCATATTGATAATAAACTATTTTATTATTAATATAAAATAAGAGCGGCATTTAGCAATGCATCATTATGTCTAAATATTATTTATCATCGACATAACCTATATGTGATAATGATTTTATGTATTTATTCCTTTTGTCGTGATATCTAATTAGGCCCAAGGCATGGTCGTTGTCATCCTTGTATGGCCCAATTCATTTTACTTAATATCAAAATAGACTTTACTGAATAAATATCTAATATTTATTTTTCCTAGCATAACCATGCATTTTTTTAGTCTCACTCCACCATGTAGCCCATAGATATCACTGGTTTTGGATTTTATGCATTTGGATATAGATTGATGATGTGAAATTAGAAGTTAATGGTTTTAGGTAGATTTTATGCATAAATGAGAACTAGATAGGCCATAATGCATTTTGTGAGGTTCGGATACCTATGGATGGTTCCAATAGGTCATATTCATGATTTAGAACTTGTGTGAATTAGAATAGACTAATTTCATTGAGAAATGAGATCTAGGTTGTATGTTATAGCTTTGAAATGGTCCAAACATATTTTCACGCATATATTGGTCATATGTTAGAATTTTAGCAAACGGACTACGCCAACAGCTTTAAAATGGGGAAAATATAGTGCCCATGAAGTTTCGTAGCAATCAGAGTTGAAACAGGCAAAATAGGTAGGCCGAAAGTTGGCCAATATATGGAATTCTACATTTTGTTGATTCTATGCTGATGGTAATTGATTACTAAAAACGAAAATACACTATTTTGGCATTTTTTCGTTGAAACTTCACCTAACCTTCACCCAAACATGTAACACCCTCGGTTAGATAAGACAAATCCTTCTGTAGGTTCATCCCATTTAACTGAGAGTGTTAACAGTTTTTAGAAAAAGTGAATATTTTAAAAAAAAAAAAAATAAATACGTGGCAGATTAGCGAAAGTAATATTGTATATATCACATAGTCATTCACAAACTGTAAATAATTGTACTCTTAACAGAATGGGGCACGCAGGCACCCTTAAATATTATACAGTCATCCGGTGTCTGATTATAAAGATTCTATCCTTAATGATTATTCTCAATGGGTTCAGCGTATTGCTGATCTTCACACTCGGGTTCTTGAGTTTCTAATTCCTCTGAAAAATGTTCAACAGTAAGGGTGAGTATAACCCAAGACCCTGATTGGTTCATCCGGTGCGGACATAATCCACTTAACATACAATGTCACATAGATCATACATTTAGCATATTTATAACAATCAAGCATGTTGTCATCACATAATCGTATATTTAGCATGTTCACAATTATAACAATCAAATATGTTGTAATGAATGCATGAGTTTGGATTTATTATGATTTATCTTTGATTAAGTCTCATGATGCATGTGGGCCCAATAAATCGTTTCATCTTCTTCTCATTCTTTGGAATATCACCATTCCAATCATCTAGAGCGATCAGGGTCCGCCCAAGTTCCATGTGGTACAAATGAACTCATTGGTTCTCATCATTAATTTAAATATTTTTGGAACTTGGATCCCTACGATCATAGTTACACTCCGTCATTTAGTCAAAGTACACTAGAATTGCATCGTCTCACCCGGCTATCAGGCGCGACTCTGATGCCATTGGGTTGCCGTTCCAGTTGTACTCCCAAGATTCTTCATGGAGATCGAACGTGAGTGTCCTTCACTGTACCAAGTGTATGCTCTAGAGGTTTTTCTTCTTCAAAAATATTTTCATGATGCGAAATGCATTTATCTTATCAATTGATTCCTTGGGTATCTTATGTATTTCCAGTCTCATCATATCATTCTCAAGTTCTTTGAATTTCCTCAATTATTTAAACCTTGTAAGATATTCGTTTATTATTTTTAGAAATATATCTATTAAATATATTCTTCATAAAGAGTAAAATAATATATATTCTTTATGTAATTACGCATAATTTAGATATTAACTATGTATAATAATAATAAAACTAATAATAATGATAACAATATTAAGTTGATAGTAAATAATGATAATAATAGAATAAGAATAATAATTATAACTTACCAATAACTTAAAAAGTAGTGAAGATTAGTTTCCAATTAAAAATTCAAGTGAAAAACACTAAAAATAGAGTTTTCCGAGTGGAACAGAGGTAAATCCGAGTGAAATGAGTATGATTCCGAGTGGAATCATACAGAGAAGGGTTCTCCAAGTGATCTGGCTAAAAATCCGAGTGAAATGACACTGGAAAAGCTGTTTTCCGACTGAAATAAGTTTGGATCCGAGTGAAATGAAGTGGAATGCTGTTTTCCGACTGGAACAGCTTGAATCCGAGTGAAAAATAAGTTTTCCGCATGAGATAGCTATGAATCCGAGTAAAATAAACTGAGCAGAATTTTCTAACTGAAATCAATAAGTAATCCGAGTAAAACAGAAGCTGAAAAATAATTTTCTTAACTAAATATCTTGAATTCTGAGTGAAACAAATTTCTGAGTGAATTAAAATATAAATCCGTGTGAGGTCAGTAGGGAAATGGTTTCCTGAGTAGCATTGTTTGTAAATCCAAGTGAGAATGAGTCTCTAAGTGAAATAAAGTATATTTCCGAGTGGTATTCAGTCAAAAAGGAGTTTTCTGAGTGAAATGAAGGTGTTTACCGAGTTAAAATCACTGGAAAAAGGTTTTCATGAGTGAAGCTACTTAAATTCTGAGTGAAAATGAGTTCCTGAATGAAATTAAGTATGATTCCGAGTGGAATCAGTAGGAAAAGAGTTTCCTGAGTAAAAATAAGATATTTTCCGAGTGAAACATGAGTTTACCTAGTGAAATTAATTAAAAAGGGTTCTGTCTGAATAAGACACATGTGAATAAAGAAAATCCGAGTAAGATAATCCTGATTCCGAGTGGAATCAGGTTGGGAAAGGTCTTCTGGTGAGTTGACTTTATATACCGAGTTACATCAAGTTGAAAGGAGTTCTTTTAGTGAAAATAACTATTTGCTGAGTGAAATAAATTGTTTTGCCGAGTGAAATAAGGTTGGGAAGCTACTGTCCGAGTAAAATAGTGTGTTTCCGAGTGAATTTACTGAAAAAGAGTTCTGAGTAAAAAGTAATTATATTTTCTGAGTGAAATTAAGTCAAGTTCCGAGTAAAGTAATGTAAGAAAGAGATTTCCGAGTAAAATAAGACTTGGGAGATGCTGTCCGAGAGAAATAGAGTATTTTCCGAGTGAAATACTATGTTTTCCGAGTGAAATCAACTAGAAAGATACTATCCGAGTATAAATAAGCAAAACCGAGTAAAATAAGTGTAAAACCGATCGGATTATCATAAAACATAACCTGTTATCATATTTGTTTCACTGGAAATCACACGGTACCCATGATTCTTAATATTTTCAGTCCAATATTTCACAATTCATCAATAATTATATACACTCGGTAACAGATATATATACATACATGCATATACAGATACAATTTAAAGCATTTAATTCATACACACTGAATCTGTCCTCCACTCGGTTTTCCCATAAGGCACCCAAGAATATACCCCCTTACCTCAATGAAGTTCCTGGAGGAGAAGAAAGAGGCTCCCTTCACTGTCCTGCTTCAAATCCGAGTGAAACAGAGGGGATAGGAGTGGGAAAGAACTTGCTGGCAAAGAGAGTGATGAAGAGTGTTTGGGTCGTGTGTGTGGTGTGAGTTCTGAGGACCTTGAGCTCGTTTAAATAGGGAGGAAGTGAGTGGGAAGACAAGTGGGAGACAGCTTTTCTGAGTGGGCTGTTAGTGGATCGCTAATGGAAGGGTCACTAATGATTAAACAAAGATATATGCTGAGTCAGTGCCCATTACTGGTCGTCCACCTTCCATAATGCGCACGATTGGATTTAAATATCATTAAAAGACAAAATTGAAGTCAAAACGCACTTCTGTCAGTGAATACCGAGTGAAATTACACTCGGTTAACACTTCTGTCAGTGAGTTCCGACTGGAATTCTCACTTCCGAGTCTCAATTGCAATTCTTCACTCGGAATTTCTTCGAAACCGACTCAGGCACTCGGTTTCTCACTCGGTAATACCTCTTCAGACCGAGTCCTCTCTTTCTCAGAATCTTCACTCGGAAATCCGAGTCTTCCTTCACTCAATTCACTCGGTTTAGGCCATTACCTCTCGGACCAATACCTACACGTACTTCTCTCACTCGGTTTTGGTCCAGTGGAGTGTATCTCACTCGGAATTGACTTCCTCCACCATTTTCCACTCGTTTTCCTAAGCAAAACCATTCGGAAGCCTTCCCAATTGTTTCCACAACATACTTCAATCAGAAAGGAAGCATCAAATCAACATAAATAGAAGCATTTATGCATTCTTTCACTCGGAATGCTCCAACCATAGTAATTTCCTTCAGAAAGGAAACATTCAACTCGGAACCGAGCCTTTCTAGGGTGTTTTCACTCGGATTTTCACTCAGAAGTGATTCTTTTGAACACTCTTTACTCAGAATTGCTTCTTAGGTCAGGACTCCACTCGGTGGTAGCCTTCTCAGTCATGTTTTACTCGGAAAACATGATACTGACTCAGAATTCTCTCTTTCACTCAGAATTTCTAATCCTTCACTCGGAATTCTTCTCTGTCACTCGGAACAGAGCCTTTTTCACTCGGTTTTTGCATAATTTCACTAATATTCCATATAAACTCTATTATTACGTGCAAAAATGACATTTTTGAGGTACTACAGACCATCAACAAGGTATATATTGACTTATTCTTGCTTACAAACCCTCCATAATTAAAATTTATAAGGATAAAATTGTTTCTAAAAACAGGGATGTTACAAAACACCCCTAGGGTTAATTTAATCACTATTGGGAGTTCTAGGTGACCAATTTGAGGTTAAATTAAATTGAGAAAAATTTCCTTTGAATTTTCTATTGTTTTAAACCCTAGGATGTTTAATCTTGGTATCAGAGCATACTTAAAAGTCCAAAGTCAAGGAAATACTCACTATATGCTAATAAATTGAGTGAATTTACATGATAAACTACTAAGTGTTGGATTGATAAAGGGGATTAAATGTAAATAAATATGCATTCTTATCCTTGAAAAATATTAAAGTTTGGTGTTAATTTCAAGATGAGATATGTCATGGCAACCACTTTCCAACGCTTTGCAGATATTCTCGAGAGGTAAACTCAGCCTCAAGCTAATGATCATCAAGGGCTGGATCGTTTTCTAAAGTAGAAGCCTAATGAATTTCATGGTGGCTTTAATCCTGAACTAGCCTATACTTGGATTCAGGATTTGGAATGAATCTTTGGTAGCCTCCATTGTAATGAGGCTCAAAAAATGGAATATGCAATGTGTATGTTTCAAGGAGAGGCTAAAAACTAGTGGAAAATTACTAAAGTTAGAATGATTGCAACAGGTACCCAGTTGATCTAGGAAATTTTCAAATATTGTTTCTTGGAGAAATACTTCATTAATACTATGAGAAGAGGGAAGGAGCTGGAGTTCATGGAACTCAAGTAAGGCACTATGACTGTAGAGGAATATGCAGCAAAATTTAAGGAGTTATGCCTATTTTATCCTGTATTTCAGCAGTCTGGGACCGAGGGTTCCAAATGTGTCAAGTTTGAAAGTAGATTAAGGTCTGAGATTAAGAAGGCATTCAGACACCAAGAGATCAAGAGTTTTCCTATGTTAGTCAACATATGCAGGATCTCTGAAGAAGATGACAAGACCCATGTAGGCCAAAACAACAAAGCCGATGTTTTCTTGAGGCCACAACGGTCTAGCTTCAAGAAGCAAGGCGAATTCAATAAAGGTGGATCGTCCTCCAAAATAAGAGGTCGTGGTGGACGTTCTGGTGGTCGTCCAAGAGACGACAAATGCTTTAAATGTGGCAGTAATCATTTTGCCAAAGACTGTCATAAAGATTATGAGGTTATCTGATACTAATGCAATGAAAAGGGGCATATCCACCCTAAGTGTCCTCAAAACCAGCAGCAGGTGAATACTAAAATGAACCATGGAGGCTTCAGAGGTTAAGGCCGTGAAAACGGTAATCGTGGAGGTCGCGGTAATCATGGTCGTGGTAACTTGATGATAGGAAGAAATAACCGTGGTGGGAATACTAACCCACAGGCTGCAGGCAGAGTTTTTGCCATTAATGCTGAGAAAGCTACATAGGCTAATGATCTGATGCAAAGTAAGTGTTTACTTGATGGTTATACACTTGATGTTCTAGAGTTACGCACTCCTTCATATCTAATGATTGTGCGAGGTGTTTGAGACTGCCTATTTCTGATATAGATCACACTGATGAAGTATCCAACCCGATTGGTATTAGACTGCGGACATTCGTTATGTGTAGAGATGTATCCTTTATATTGGGTGATAGGAGCTTTACTATCAATTTGATTTGCTTACCCTTAAAGGGTCTTGATATTCTGTTTGGCATGGATTGACTATCAGCCAACAAGGTTATGGTTGATTGTGCCGCTTTAATTACTTCATTTCAAAATATATGTTGCTTTGATAAATTGAGATGAGATTAATTAATTATTGTAACTAGAAGCACAATTGGTTTATTGAAAAGTTTAAATTTCACATATTATATAATTTTTAATTATGATCAACAAATAATAATTTTAACTTCTTAATTTTTTAAATATTTTACTATTTAATTTAATTAATGTTTCTTTAATTCATGTAATTTTGGGACTAATTAAAATATTCAAAAAATTAAATTAAATGACAAGCATGTTATAATTAAATATTAAAATATTAAAAATTAAATATAATTAAATAATAAAAAATAGAAGTCAGAGCTCGTGAATTTAATTGACTTTATTCCTTTATGAGTGGTTGTAGAATTTGTTTTTTCCAATTACATGTAATAGAAGTGAAAATGAGTTAGTTTTTTTTAGTCTTGTTTTAATTTATTTTTTACAGGGATAAAATAGGAGGAAAAAATGGACACGAATTTCTCCCATTACTATTATATATTAGCATAGATAATATCTTCTTGTATTAATATTTTATCTGGTATAATTTGTTACATATTTTACCTGATTTATATGCATTAAAGTGGGAAAATTACATGTCATTCATTAGTGACCACTATATGACCTTTTTTACTTTAGCCAATCATTACAAAAATTTAACTAATTAGCGTTGACCAAGTATACATACTGATACGGTGCAACAATGGGTTTTTTTTAAAATTAGTGTGTTTTTTGAAAAAAAATTGAAGTGTAGTGTGATTTTAAAAATATTTTGGTGTCTCGGGTAAAAAACATCTCATCACTCATTATATTTCGCACATCCAATTTAAGAAATGGCAGAAATATGCTTTTCGCCCGGTCTATGCACGAAATGCTTCAGATTTTGCCACTTGTCATGTTCACAAGGATTTCGCCTATTGGATGGGAGAAACATTGGTCAATGTCACGTCAACCTGCAGCCTGCATTTCTCCTTGTGGAAGGAAGAAATCCTTGTCACATCAGTAGCCTACATTTCTCCTTGTGGAAGGAAGAAAGCCTTGTCACATCAGTCAGGCATCAGTTAGAAGTTCAGCACACTAGTTGTGTGAAATTAGCTCTTTATAAGTCCCGCCTCAACCAAAATCGGAGACCATTTGTGTGCTCATTTATGTGAAAGCTAAAGAATTAAAAATTAAAACTATTTAAAAACAACTCTAACACAAAAAAAAATTAAAACATTCAGTTTTATTAAATTGGTTGTTTCTAATAACTAGTTCAAAGAGTATTTTCTAATACATCTTACACCGGTTATAAAAAATAATCTATACACCGGTTATAAAAAATAATCTATAAAATAATCTATACACCGATTATAAAAAATAATCTATTCTTGTTATTTGAAAATACTCTTTGAACTAGTTATTAGAAACAACCAATTTAATAAAACTGAATGTTTAAATTTTTTTTTGTGTTAGAGTTGTTTTTAAATAGTTTTAATTTTTAATTCTTTAGCTTTCACATAAATGAGCACACAAATGGTCTCCGATTTTGGTTGAGGCGGGACTTATAAAGAGCTAATTTCACACAACTAGTGTGCGAACTTCTAACTGATGCCTGACTGATGTGACAAGGATTTCTTCCTTCCACAAGGAGAAATGCAGGCTACTGATGTGACAAGGATTTCTTCCTTCCACAAGGAGAAATGCAGGCTGCAGGTTGACGTGACATTGACCAATGTTTCTCCCATCCAATAGGCGAAATCTTTGTGAACATGACAAGTGGTAAAATCTGAAGCATTTCGTGCATAGACCGGGTGAAAAGCATATTTCTGCCATTTCTTAAATTGGATGTGCGAAATATAATGAGTGATGGGATGTTTTTTACCCCAGACACCAAAATATTTTTAAAACCACACTACACTTCAAATTTTTTTCAAAAAACACACTAATTTAAAAAAAAACCCTGCAACAATTGTGTTAAAGTCTCATACAACATAATGTCTACTATAAACTCTAACACAACACCTAAAATTTAATTTTTCAATTATATTAAATTCAGCATTATTATTAATTTCGCTTATTATGCCAAGAAAACTAAAATACAAAGTATATCAAAATGATATTAAAAACACAAAAAACAAGATCTAATTTATAAAAAGAGTAATTCTTACTCAGTCACAACATTCTCTTCAAGCCATCTTATTCATTGACTTAAAACTTTTCCAATCTAAAAATAAAAAACCCATTGTTCTCCATACGAACCCTAAAATAACATAATGCTCCCTTTGATCTTTTTTATAAGCCATAACTTTGAAATTTTCTTTTGTTTTTTAAGATATAATTATAATTTTTATAAAGTATTTATTAACATTTCTCTATTTACCCTTATTAATTATAAATAATAAATTGTTTGAGGAGCTGACCGTCTAAACTAACAAATAAAAAAAGATATTAATATCTTTATCATTGTAAAATATATTAATTATGTTTATAGTGATAAATTTAAATGTTATATTATTTTTTAAGATTTAACTATTTTAATTGATGATTTATTTAATTTTACCAATAGAAATTACATGAGGGAATTTTTTTTATTTGACAAGATATTGTTTTTGAGTAATAAAGATAAGGGTATCTCTTTTAAAAGTAAAACTGTTTAAAAAAATCAGATGCGTGTGATGACTGTATTATTAAGCGTATTAACAACAACAAATGATATGAAATATCGTGTATGGATATGACCTCGTAATAAAGAAACAAGATATATATCAATCATGTTGAATAGGTTAGGTGATCAACATCATTATTTACGCATTGAAATTGTCTTACAATTATATTTTTTAAAAGAATTAATAGAAACCTACATTAATATACTTTCAAAATTAATTTTTATTAAGAGTTAATTTAAAATATACTTTTAAAATCAATTCTCAATTAGAATTGATATAATAAAAATATTTTTGAAATCAGTTTTATGGTAACCAATTTAAAATAATTTTTCATAAATTTTTTTAATAAAAATAACTATTTTAAAATCGTTCTAAAATATAAAAAAATTTAAAAAATATATATTTATAAACAAATCAACACCTAAAACAAATTTAAGCGATCATGAAATATATATATTCTTTTATTTTATTCAAGATTGACAATGTACCCAGCATGTTCACATGTAGACTTCACAGCAAACGATGAAGTTGTTGACAGAAACTATCAACACAAGACGCCTCTAGATTGTCGCTGAGTAGGAAGTTCCTGATTTTCGTATGACTTTCTCTCACTTCTCTTCCCACTTCATTCCCATCATCCATCACAATCTTCAGAGCTTTGCACACACTTTCTTTCGTGAACAACCCATCTTCTTCACCTTTCTCCACTTCAACCCCAACCCTTAATTTTCCACTAAAAAATCGTGCATTTGTGATATGATCAGCACCTAGTCGTGGCAAAAACACCAGCTGGCACTTATTCACAATTCCCTCTGTTATAGAAGCAGCTCCACAGTGTGTTATGAAGCACCCAACAGAAGGGTGTCCCAGAATCAACTGTTGAGGCACCCAATCTCCATATGCAATCCCTCTTCCTTCAACCCTTTCTTTGAACCCTTCTGGCAAAGCTTCTTCAATTGACTCGAATCCATCAGGGGCCTTAAGTGCTGCAAGAAATGGAAAACCTGTTTGTTCAAGACCAAGCAACATCTCTTCAAACTGATTTTTCTGTAACGAGGTTTCACTTCCATAAGCACAGAAAATAACAGAATGATCCTTGAATCCTCCAAGCCATGTAACCCATTTTTCCTCCAAAGTAGTTTTTGGTGGCTCTGGTAACAGAGGCCCTGAAAGCAGAACAGGCTTGTTATAGACAGTTTGAAGATAATCAGCATAGGGGCCATCAATTTCTCTGCAACCTTTGAACCCAATTGCGTCTGACAAACTTGCACCTATGCTCAAACGATCGTACAGCAAAACACCACTTCCGAACTCTAGCTTCCTTGTGGCAGCAAGGAATCGAAGTTCATGTTTATAAAACTTGATGGCTGAATCAGGGAACCCCTCTGGTGGTTTCTTGAGATCATCTTCAGTTAATAATTCTCCTCCTTTGGTCTTTCTTGGTCCGTTCCAGAGGTAAGCTGCTGATAATGGATTAGCTATCCAGTTTTGTATGCACTTGATACCCAACTTTCGAGTCAAGTTTGGTAACCAGTGTTGGAAATCGAAGAAAACAACTTGTGGCTTTAGTTGCCTTAGGAGAAGTTCGATGTGTGTCTCTGTGCGATCCATGGCGGTGGCAATAAGTGGAAACAAAGAGAAGGGCACGTCTGAAGTTGTTTCGGCATCGTGAGGAAGGCCATCAACGTGAGGAACTGTTATGGGGACAAAGGTGATGAGGTGAGGGTGAAGGTTGAGATGTTGTAACTTGGGTTGTGTTCTTTTGGGGATGAAGAAGGAGATTTTGTGTCCTCTTTGTGCTAACTTGTTGGAAAGGTGGAGATATGGGGTGAAGTGACCCATTGCAAACCATGGAAATATTGCTATGTGAAGAGGAGCTGCATCCATAGCTGCTAGAACCTTCTTTCTGCTTCAACTATAATGCCTCAAATGAATGTAAAACTCATTCCGTCCACACATAATGCGTATTATTTATTTTTAACCAAGAGAAATTATTACACCTACCTGAATTTAAGATTCAACCAATAATTTATTTAATAATTGTCAGATTTTTTTAACGTGGTTTGATTTATTTTTAAATATATTTCTTTTAAAGATTTTAAGATATAATTAAATATTTTTTATAAATTATATTTTTATATTTTATTTAAATATCAATAAATGATATTAATCGAGAAATAATATTATATATGAAAAAAAGAACATATTAAAAAATAAATGAATAAAAGGCTGTATTATTGTAGTATTTCTTAAGAGACCGGCAACGGATTAAAAAAAATGGAGGTAGATTAGAAAAATCAATTATTATTATTTAAGTTTGTTTAACGTGTGTTATCTTGTAATTAGTGTGATGAGAAAGATAAAAAAAAAAGAATTATTTCATTAAAAATTATGTAAAAATTACTTAAAAACTAATGTGGGTAAATATTAATAAAGTTTTTAAATAAAAAATTATTTTTTATTTCTTAATATGTAGAAAGTTTCACGGTTAAGATAAATCTCTATTATGTGCGACTAAGACGTGAACTAGGTGAGGAAATATTGATTGCCGGCCATTGAGCAATTGAGATTTATTTTTCTTAATTTTTATTTCTTTTGGTGAAAAAGTATGAAAGAATAATAATGACTCTTATTATTTAGTTATTTAATGTCCGTTTGATTTTCAGTTGAGAAAATAAAAAAAATCATAGGATTTATTTTTGGGTTGATCAAACCGACCAAGATTAATAACTAAACACACCCCAAGGTTGATAACCAATCAAAATTCGGAACCCTTCTAGTGTTTCTTCACTTGTTTTCTTCTCAATTTTTACAGTATGAACGCACTAAACTAAAGGCTCTATGATTGATGACTTATAGTTTATACAAGATTTGGGTCCATTTCTTTTGGATTCTCCACCTCCTTTTTTTTTTTATAGAATACCACTGTTTGGTCCACTGGGCCGATTAATCTGATTCAGAGGTTGTCATAGGGTTAAGGTTTTACACTCCTCCCAATCACAGTTGTAAGAATCGATCTTTGAACCTCCCTATCAAAGTCTAGCCCCTGACACCACCAACCAGCGATTGGTTCTCCACCTCCCTTTGTTACTCTTTGATTGTTTTTTCCCCACCATGTAAAAAAATTATAATTTGATTTTCAGATTATGATGGATAAATAGATATTTTGAGATTGTGATTACAATCTTACAATTATTTTTTTACTTAGTTATTGTTTTCTTATTTTATTTCTATCAATTAATTAATTTAAATACATATATTCACCCACTATAAATAGTTTCATGCTCTTTTTATAATTTTATCATAAAATAATCAATTATTTTAAATAATACAAATGAAATAAATTATTTTAAAACTAATTTTTACTTAACACATTTAAACATATAATCAATCATAACCATATAAATATAATCAATTATTAAAATAATATCTAAAAATAATCTATATGTACCAGACAGTTCAGTATTATTCTTTTTTTCTCGTAAGCTAGATTTCTCGTACTGATTTAGGCAACGCAAATAACTAGGGTACTCATATATCACTCAATATTAAATTCAATGTAAAATGCACAATGAACCCAAAAAAAAAAATGAGAACTAATTGCATGCTGATACTTATCGAAAATCACAAAAAAAAATCGATCCAAATATATTTATTGGATCATATTGGACTCAAATCTAAATTTGAAAATCGATCAAACCAATCTCGACCGAAATTATGTTTATATATAGTTTCATTTATAAAATTAACGTTTCAATATATTTTTTTACGTTTATATACTTATATATTCTCTTATCCCTCAAAATTATATTTTATTAGCATTTTAATGAGTGATATGTTTTAATATTTATATATATTTATAAGTTTACATTAGTTTAACATCAATTTGAAGTTAATTATTTGCTTTATATTTTTTTCATCATTTAAATTTAGCATGTTATATAAAAATTAAATTTTACTTATAAAGTAATATGATATTTTTCCTTCAAATTAAAAATAAATAAAAACATATAAAAACTGAATAATCTAATTCAATACATGAAAGTATGTCCCGAAGTGCCCAATATGGCATAACTAGGAATTTTTATCAACAAATCCAATCAATTATAAATCCCTCAACTGATAAAAAAAAATTCAAAATATGAAAACAACTGCAATTTAATATTCACTTATGATCGGTATTATATTATATTCGAAACCGAAGAGTCATCACCGCGTGTTACTCTTATAGCATGTTTGGAGCATGGCTCCAACGGATATTTTCTCCATTAAGCTAGTTTTTGATCCTACGGGTCAACGGAGTTTTGATTGCCTCGAATGGCGTGAAGAATTAATATCAACCTTTAAATTTTTCACTTCAACTCAACTCTGTTTTCCCAACTGCAAACCAAACACCCTCTTACTCAGGGATTGAGTACCACGACCACACGTCATAGGATTGACTACCACGTTACTCTTCGAAAGAAATTGAGGAGAAAATAGAGAAGGTTTTGAGGTTTCCTTGTAGTGGTGGTATTATATATTATTAAAATCGAACCGGTTTCATCAGTTTGGTTAGATTGCGAATCAGTTAGATGATTGATTCAGATCAATTCTTTAATACTATTGATTTGATCCTAATTTAAACACGATTTACTTAAACTAGTGTCTTTGCCGGTTCAATGATTGGTCCAGTTCTAAAAACTTTGACATACATTAAGAGGCTAATAGTTATTTTAACTAGTATTTGATTTGGTCTTAATACCGGCCTATAGGCGAGAAGGTTATTTGACCTGAAGATGTTTTACAAAATCGTCATCTCATATAATACTGGTATCTAATACTAGTTTCCAGCATTGCCCATGAGACTCACGACCCAATACAAGTACGAGACACTCCCTCGATATCGTTAGGTTAGAGTTGACATATGCAATTACGTGCTGAAAAAGCAACCTGCAAAGTGACTGATAGGAAGATAACGTTGTTTGGTAGCGTCTCTGATTCGTGTCAGCCTTTTTACAATGATTAGAATCATGCTGACACTTTGTATGGAAAGCTCACCTACTTGAAACGACTTTTTCACTGCTCTAAGGTATAAAAACTTACAAATTAACAGTGAAAAGGTGGAACAATCTCATTCTCAATTACGCTTAATTTTTTTATTCTCTCGGAATATTCCACTTACTTGAGTGTTGAAACGTCTTTGTAGGTAACACCCCTTTCGCCCCACAATGCGTGAGGTTGGTGATATTTACTCAAAAAAGCACTCCAAGACTTTTATTTCCCCCACTAGAATAAAATATATAATACTGTATCCCCATTAGACCAGTATAAAATAGATACAAAAAGCATCAGTTGAAGGCTGGTCTCACACTGGATCGTACACCCCGGCCTAGACCAGTTCAGTATTAGAATTACAAATTAATAAAAAATATAAATAAAATGGTTAGCAATTAATAAATTTTGTAAGTGAAATAATACTTTGTGATATTATAAATTAAGTTAATAATATTCTTAATAAATTTAATAAAATAGACATAGGAATTAATAAAATAGAAAAAATAATTGGTTTGTAATTAATTGTCATTGGGCACATGTAGTTACTAAACAACTTAGAATACTCTTGCGGTTCGAACTTTGAATTTGGGAATTTAAAGTAAATCTTGAAGTTGTTGATAGAAACTATCAACACACGATGTAACATCCTAAAAACTTCATTGTCATGTATAATCATTTTGATTTAGACCATCAATGATATTATCCATTTTATCTCAACTTTCTATATAAATTTTGGTTAGGACAACATCTTTAATTTAGCCTTTTACCATGGTAAATAATTTTAACTTTATACCTTAGGTAAAAGTTAATCAAATAACTTATTACCTATTTCTTTAGTTATTAATTTCTTTGGCTTTTCCAATTACTCTCATCAAATTACCACATACTACACTCAAAATACGTCATCTTGTACACATTTTAATTGTTAGTTAGAGTCATAATTTGGAAATATGGTCAACTACAAAGTTGTTTCTCTTTTTCTTAGATTTCCAAAAAGACCAAATTTGTTAAAATCCATTAAGATATGAGAGAGATATGCCCAAAATACCGAAACAATATCAGAATTGATATTTTACTTCAATCATATCATCTTCTACATATTTTAATGCCTAGTTAGAGTCTGAATTTGAAAAAGTGGTAAACTACAAAGTTGTTCATCGTTGTCTTAGCTTTCCAACAAGACCAAATTTGTTAAAATCTATTAAGATATGAGAGAGATATGCCCAGAATACCGAAATAGTGTCATAATTGATATTTACTTCAATCAAACAAGCTACATTATGTAGGCTGCGGAAATGGTCAACAATCCAGCCTATTTTTCTCACCTAAAACCTCCATTATCACCACAATTAATGCACCTAACATCTCACTACAATCCTATTATGAAAAGTTTGTCCCCCACTTGTCATTTGCATCATTAAATTAATATTACATCTTGTTCCCAAGTCTGAATTCTTAGAACAAGCTAAAGTTAGTGAAGTCTCTCTCTTATTTTCTTTTATTTTCTCCATCAAGTTCACTCTTGATCTGAAGCTAGGACAATAATACAACACTTTTAACCACTTTAGGAACCTCCATTAAGGTAAGAGGGGATAGGGTTGTGAATAAATATAGAATAGGTAGAATTGTATGCAATTCTAGGATTTCCATATTTATTTTCACAACGTGTTACTTAATTTTGAAGCTAAAAATGTGTAAATTTGACTTTGACGTCTTCACAAAAGTTGTAGATCTTTTTGTTATGTGAATTTTGAGACTTGAATCAACTGATTTGGATATGTATAGCATGAGTTATAGTCAAAATACTACAGTATGTCTGTTCTGGAATATGTACCTTCTATTTTGTGTAAATATTAATATTCTGGGAATTATACATACATATTTAGACTTTGATGTCTTCATAAAAGTTGTAGATATTTATGTTATGGATCTATATAAAGTGGTTTCAAGCTAAAAGTATATCTTTAGCTTTAGTTATACATAAAATATAAAAGTATGTTCATGCTGAAAATCTGCTGACGTGAATCACTGTTTGTATTTTTAAAACTGGGAATATTGTGATGAGAATTAGTGTTTAGTGTCTTCATAAAGTTTTAGATATTTGTGTTATGAGTAATTTAGAACTAGTCTCATGCCAAAATTATTTTTTTAGCTCCAGAAACGTTGAATTTACTAACATATGTACGTTTTGTTACTTTCTTTGAGATAGTTTAGTATACTATGAATTTGAGATATTTCTGTTTGGATTTGGAATTTTTGGTCTTCATAAAAATTATAGATAATGAAATTATTGAAACATAGAACTTGGTCTCAATCAAAAATTATTTTTATATCATGAATTATAGCTAATTTACTAAAGATTGCCAAACCATTAAATTTTCCAGCAATTGGTGATAATGAAAAATGATAACCTATTGACTATTATGTGATTATGTGATGTTTCTGTTTGGAATATAAAATTATGATCTTCATGAATGTTGTAGATAATTTTGTTATGGAACTACAGAAAGTGGAATTACTTAAAAAGGATTTGATTTGCTCATGTTATGGTCTTGTTACTAATATATGTTGCTGTTATAAATTTCTAAAATTTACCTATGATGATTATTATGAATGAAAATGATATTTTCCATGGGGGTAATGATTTATTTATGAATTATTGAGGGATTATTGATTATTATGAATGTTATTGAGTGTCCTATGGATGTCATATAGTATATCTTTGTGATGAATAATTATGAATGACTAAATTAATGTATACATGATGCCTTGTGGTTTATTAAGATATGTTGTTGAATTGTAAATCCATGATTTTGAGAATTGATATATGTGATGTGTCCTTTGAGGACTTATGGCCTTCAAGTGATTATGGAAGTATTGATATCATGTTATGTTAAATTGATAAAGAGAATTAAAGGCATTCATGCATCATAAGCATTTGGACGCACCATGGAATTTAAGGGTTCCATGATTACCGGCCCTGGTGGAGGGTTTACTCTATGATGAGTTAAAGCCTTATTTTTCGTTGAGTGTCATGAAGTGTAGGGATTCATGGATTATGCTAGGTCCCACTTGTGTACTTCGGTACTTGAGCACCATGAAGGGTAGGGATTCATGGTATATGCTAAGTCCTACTTGTGTACTTTGGTACTTGAGCGCTACGAAGGGTAGGGATTCGTGGCATTATGCTAAGTCCTACTTGAGTCTCTATGAGACTTTTTACTACAGTATTCCCACTAAATCAAAATGGATCCAGCATGACATCATTTAACTAAATTAAAGATTATTAAATGTAAATGACCTTGTTTGGCATATTCATCATATCATAATTGTTTGTTAATTGTGTTTGTGTAATTTTACTTATTTAATATTTATTCTATATTTTATCTCACCCTTACATTATTTTTACAGTGTACGCTTCACAGAATAACGAGTGGTGCAATTAATGAAGTTTTTATGTTTTATTGCTTGGACTTTGATTTTATTTGAGATTTAATGTGTTGTAATAATATTATGTATCTCATACTGCAATCTTATTTATCGTTTCCGCTATATAAATGTATTATGTTTTATTCGTTTACGACCAGTATGCATGATACATGTCTCACTTGCTTTTTTTTGTTTGTAAACTACCTCAACAAGCTCAAAGTGCTTGAATGGCTATAAATAAAACCCACCAATAAGATTGCCCATTGAAGTGTCTTCTTAATTATTGGGATCTTGCCAATATCATCCAATATCAAGTCTATGTAGTGTGCTGCACATGGAGTCCAGAAAATCTTTGGTCTCTTTTCCTTCAACAACTTCCCAGCAAGAACATAATTGCTTCCGTTATCTGTTATGACTTACACTATTTTTTCCTCTCCAATCTCCTTTACAACAGCATCAAGTAATTCAAACAGCTTCTCCCCGATCTTCACAAAGTTAGAAGCATCAATAGACTTGATGAACATTGTCCCAACGAAAGAGTTCACTAAAAAGTTAATTAAGCATTTTTGTTTTCTATCCATCCAAGCATCAGACATTAGAGAGCAACCAAAAGTTGCCCATTGCTCTTTGTGATCCTTCATTAATTCTTTTGTGTACTCCACTTTCGTTGTGAAGAGTGGCACTTTAATCTCATAAAAACTAGGAGGTCATAAATGTTGTCCATATGCTCCAATGGTTACAATTATGTCCTTAAAGCTTTGTAACTTGACCATATTGAAAGATAACCCATCTTGGTACCAAAAACAAGCTATGTATTGATGTACCTTTGATGTTGCCTCCTTATCACAAGCATCTTATACTTGTTTGTTTCAAACTTTCCTTCCAATTTTTAGCAATAGCAGATTCTGGTCGCCGACAATAGAGATCAATGGGACCCTTCAAATTGGCCTTCTTATTCAATGCAACATTGCTGGCTGATTGGGATTGGGATTCTAATCCTTTGATGATGTCTCTATCAGCTTCATCCTCCCATTCATTATCAACAATCTCTTGCATCATTTTTTTAATAACATCTATAGTCTTCTTTTTTTCATTTACAATAGCTAATAGTTCTTCCCTAACCTCCACTGGACAAGTTAGGCAAGGTGCAACATTGCCTGCCTTTCTCATGAGATACTCTTTTCCTCTCGTAATCCCTCCTTTCATCATCTTTCCATAAAATTTGCATTGAACCACATTAGTGTCACCTTCATTCATAATGGTGCAATACTTCCATCCAATGTCTGTCCTAGTGTTCCTTGGAGCAATGGCTGCAACATTGGTTTAATGGGTGTTAGTTGCCATCTAAGGAAGAGAGGTGGGGCTGAGAGGTAAGGTAATGAGGTGAGGCAGAGAGGTGAGAAGAGAATAAAGCTAAGCTGAGAGACTGAGAGCTGAAAGGTACGTTGAAAGCTGAGAGGTGAGATTGAACGGAGCACACGCACGTAGGTCGTGGACGAAGAGAACAGAGCACACGGAGAGGAGAAGACATTGTGCATAGACAAAAAAAAGAACACGCAAGGGTCGTGCGATGGTCGCATAGTGGTCGTGCAGTCGTGGCTGGCCAAAGATAGTCATTACTGGTCAGGGTTGTGGTGGGGCATGGTGGGGTGAGAGTGAAACGAAGTGAAGGGGGGAGAAGGTAAGGGTTCGGGTTCGTGAGAGGGTTAGGGTGAGGCTGATGCAGGTTGTGAAATGGACCACAGTCCCAACCTATTTAGGAGAAAAAATAAAAAAATTACCCCAACCGCTATCCCCACTATGGCACGCTATACTGCCACCTGTATAGCGGTGGAATAACGGCGTTATTCTACAAATAGTGGACGCTGTTATTTACGACGTTTTTTCACATAGTGAATAGCGACAGTTCCAAAAATCACCACACCATACCACTATAACCCCACCATACCCGCTATTTGATTACATTGACCCTGTCTCACTACAAGAACTGTAACATCCCAGGTATTTTATGTTGGAAATATACACTAAAAGCCTATATAGGTCGCATCATTTTGAATAAGTCATTTTTTGTTAAATAGTTTAACAACTTTTATTTATCCTTAGAGTAATAGGTCATATGAGAGTTATTCCTAAAATGCCCCTAGTCAAGTATTTACGTGGGGACATGTAAATACATTAAGACTAGTGTGTGAGTGTACTGATGATCTGATCTCACAGATCATGGATATAAATGATATCAAGTCTTTATACGGGTACACATTAAGAGTAATGATGTACTGGACAGACCCACCATGAGAACGTTACATGGATCGTTACATGAATGTCATAAACGATTCTCAATGTGATAATGGTATATATAGTCCTTTGACCTAAAGTCACTACGATTCCTACAAAGGAGTTTATTATTTTAATATAATCAAACGTCTTCTGTAATAAGAGGACTATACAGGTTGTGGTTAGGCAATGTACAAATTATGTAGAGGGATGTGAGTGATGTAGATGAGATTTGTCTCTCCTATGTGACAGGAGTAATATCTATAGGTCACTTGATGGAGTGAGACTAAGAAAATGCATGACCATGCTAGAAAGAATAAATATTGGATATTTATTTAGATAAAATCTACTCCGGTATCAAGTAAAATAAATTGAATCGTACAAGGATGACATGACCATGCCTTGGGCCCAATTAGGATATCGTGACAAAAGAAACAAACATATAAAATAATTATCACTTGTAGGTTATGTTGTTAAAAAATAATATTCGGACATAATGATGCATTTCTAGATGCCACTCTTATTTTATATTAATAATAAAATAGTTTATTATTAATATAATAGAGTATTTTACCTATAGGGTCACACACATAGAGTAAGCCCATCAGAAAATAGCTTTTTATTTTAGTTGGACTAAAATAAGACTATTGGGCCTAACTCATTTAGAATGAGTAAGGAGCCCACTCTTTAGAGAGAAAATTAGGTCAAACCTAAGCCTATAAATAGAGCATAAGATGCTTATAGGTGGCTACCCAAAAAGAGACATAAAAATACACAAAAGTTGCAAAAGCTACACGCTGTCAAACTAGCATTTGGAAGGTGTAGCATTTCTGGTGGGAGTACTCGTGTGGACTCCTAAAGGACGAGGCTACGATTGCTTCGATATTCTTCAAGAGGTAATCCTAAAACGTATTTTTTTTTGTGTTTGTCTTATGCTTTGAAACACGGCGCTTTGCAAATCCTATGAGAATCCTTGTATTTCTGCTGCTCATACACTAGGGATTCCCTAACAGTGGTATCAGAGCCTGGTTGTAAAACCGTGTTTTGGGCAAATGTTTGTTTTAAGAACATGTAAAAATAAAATGAAATTTCTTTTACGAAAAGAATTATAAAGGTTGCATCCTTTTGCAAAGGTTGCATTTTTTTGGATATCTTGCAAAGGTTGCATTTTTAATGAGATATTATGTAAAAGTTGTATTTTTTTTGAGATATGTTGCAAAGGTTGCACCTTTTGAAAGCTAATATTAATTTATTTTTGTTTTATGTATATTGATTATTTTTCTCAACATTTTAATTAAAGAACATGTTTTTGAGATGTGATTTATTATATGAACATGTTGTATGTTGCAATGGTGATTGTTTTATATGTGTTCTAATTATAAGGCATGTTTTATGTTTATTTAATTAAATTAAAATCAAAGGTTGTATGCAATGACGTCTATATGCTTTCTCTTTTCTAATATGAATTGTTCATGTGAGATTGTGTTTAGAAAGTTTAAGAGTTAAACCCTAGCCGTAATGAAAACTAAGATTCAAAAGTTGAAACCTAGCCGTAATGATATTTTATTTATTTGTAAATGTTACAAATAAAATATTTGATTTCAATATTATATTTTAAATTCGATTTGTAAAAGTTACAAATCAAATTTTTAATTATTTGTTAAAATTAAAGTTTGTAAGAGTTACAAATTTAAATAATTTATTCTTATTAATTTTAATAGGATTTGCATTGTTTGTGATCCTTTTAAAATTAATGTGATTTGTATCAGTTACAAATTTAAATAATTTATTCTTATTAATTTTAATAGGATTTGCATTATATGTGATCTTTTTAAAATTAATGTGATTTGTAGGAGTTACAAATTGATTCATATTTATTAAATTTAATATGATTTGTAATTGTTACAAATAGAAGATAAGATCTTTATTAAATTTAATAATTTTAAAATCAAATATTTAATCCTTAATAAATTTGATAGGATTTGTAAAAGTTACAAATTCAAGATAAGATCTTTATCAAATGCTAGTTTCAATAAACAGTCTAAAACGTGTTCTAATAAACAACAGTCATCAATGCTAGTTTCAATAAAGTGTAGGTTCTGCCAAAGTAGGGTGCTTTTATTGATATTAGTAAAGGATTATGGATAATTGGATTATCCAACCATTTGTTATTGGACTTATCTAGGTAACTTTAATCAGATTGAAGAACCTAGAAGCGTTAATATTAAGTTTAAACGCCTTCTAATAAGTAACACTCGTCGAGACTAATGTCAATAAATAGTAGGCCTGCCAAAGCAGGGTGCTATCATTTATATTAGTAAGGCGTGATGGGATAATTGTAATATCCAAATTGTTTTTATTAGGCCTAAACTTAACTAAGTTTTTCAATTAGATTGAAAATAACTTAGAGGCGTAAGGATTGAGCTTAGATTCATAAGATGAGTAAGGGTAAAGAGTTACCCACTCAATCATCCAAGAGTTGCATGAAATGAAATTAGAAATGTGTTTCCTACCTAAATAACCAAGGGTTGGGCGATCAGCCAAAGCTGACTCAACACTAGGCCAAACATGGATCTTGGCCCACTAGAAAAATCTTCCAATAGGATTTTTTATGATTCAGTGAGGGTATTTGTTTTGAATCAAAATAGTTGGAGACAACATATTTATTTAATGACCAAAATTTAAATATGTTTTAAATAGAAGTGATAGATTTGCATGTAATTTGTTTTAGAATAACCATGATATACCAAATATTATTTTGTTGTAATCTGTCCTTTGGAAGGACACTTTATCTAAAAAAATGCCTAGATAGGTATTGAGATTTGAGAATTATCTTTATTAAAGATGAAGCGGCAGTGTGTCATGTTTGGCTTATATATCATCTATGGTTGGGTCTTGAATACCCTATGGAGTCTGCATAAACTCTGAGCTGTAAAAGCCAATATAAATATATGGGAGATATATGATATGATCGTATACACACTTTATTAAGGCCAAGTTAATCTGGAAGTCTAAGAGGTGATCAAGAAAGGAAATTGTTTCCAGTTTTAGCCAAAATAAGACATTGAAATAATTTGTCTAAAGAACTTGAAGGAGTTCAAAAGAAAGGGAAGTAAGACTTCCACTATAAGTCATGTTATAGAAGTCAAGTTATTTTACTTCACTAACATTAGTATTAGATACTAGTAGTAGATCTCAAATTTTGAAAGATCAAGGAATTAGATCACTTGTTAAGGGAAGAGAAATCTGTGTAAAATTGAGCAAAAGTTACTACAATAAAGATAAGATCTTTACCTATTGGTCTAGTTAGTGAACTAGACATTGTGCATATTATTTCTTGTTAGACAAGAAATATTTTTCTTATTATAAAATAACTTTATTTCTTCAAATGGATGTTGATGCACAATTGAGTAATGGATTCCACATCCTAAATCTCAAAACACCCATTTATAACAACTGCCAAAGTAGGTTAAAATAAATGATTTTGAACCTTACTTACATGGTATTGTCTCCTAAGGTAAATGGATAAGAAATACATTTTCTAAATACCATTAATGTGGTTATATGGACTCTTTTTGATTTTGGAATCAATGGAGACATGTAAATCTTATTTATTAGAGAGATAATTGAGACCTCATTCATTGAAAAGATGAGTAATCTATTATCTAATAAATAACGATGTATGTGGGCCTATTGGAACAATAACTAGATATGTTTTTCAATACTTCAACATACTAATTGAAAAGTAATGAGTATGGATTTATGTAACATAAGTTAGAAAGTCTTTGAAAAGTTTAAAGAATTTATAATAAAGTGAAAAACCAAATTGGCAAGACAATTAAAGCTCTTGATTAGATCAAGATAGCAAATAATTTGAGTTATAAGTTTGATAACTATCTAATAGAGTGAGAGTTACCTCTTAACTCATTCCTCATGGAATGCCTTAATAGCATCTCTACGGGGAAAAGTCAAACCTTGTTGGACATAGTTTGATTATTGATTATTATCAAACATCTCTAACTCCTTCAAGGTTCCTTTATTAACAAAATTTCCACACTTAACCATGTTTCATCTTAGACTTTCTTAAAGAAACCATATATGATATGGACTAAGAAGAAACCTAGTATGTCTTTACTGATAATTTGGAACTATGATGCTTCTATAGAGCATCCAACTCTGATAAGGTCAGATCCAAATTAGATAAATGTCTTCTATGAGATACCCAAAGAAATCTAAGGGTTATCAATTCTACAATCCATCTGAGAATAAAAGGCTTGTTGCTTAGAATGTTGTATTCTTGAATAAGAGTACATCCCTTAAAGAATCAGTGGGAGGATGGTAGAACTTGAAGAAATTCAAGTATCACAAAGCATTTAAAAGTCAAGGATGGACTTGGAGCAGAAATCACAAAGTGTTGTGAAATCCTTAGCTCTGGTAGCACAAGACTTGCATAAGATCAAATAGGATATGTCACCAAACCTGAAAGATATGGATATCTTATAAATCAGGAAGGAGGCATATTGCTAAATGACCAAGCTTCTTATAAAGAGGCCAATGCAAGTTTAGATTCTAAGACATGGCATAAGACCATGGGATTTGAAATGGGTTCCATGTATATTAACAAGGTATGAACCTTGGTTGACGCACCTAAAGGGTAAAACCTATAGGATGCAAGTGGGTTTTCAAAAGGAAAACTAAACATGGATGATAATAAAAGTACCTTTAAAAGCAAGATTGACAAAATTCAATTAGCTTAAAAACCATTTAGATCCTGCTTATTGTAGCAGTATACCACCATTATGAGATATGGTAGATAGATGTCAAGATGGAAATCATCTTGAGGATGTGTATGTGACACAACCTAAAGGTCTTTTATGCCTAAAACATCTAGGAAGGTATGTGAACTGTAAATGTTCTATTTATGGACTAAAACAAGCTTTTAGAAGCTAGAATCTTCATTAAAGAATTAAGATAAATCTTGTGACTATAAAAGGATTAGTAACTGCACAATTATAGTTCTAGTATTACATGCAGAAGACATGCTTCTTCTAGAACTAATAATATTCTCATTCTATAGTCAAGAGTATCCTTAAACACTTAAGAAGGACTAAGGATTTAATCTTGATAAATGGAAGATGAGCTCGTTGTAAAGGTTACATCGATGTCAATTTTGATTAATTTGAAAGACTTAAGATTGCAATCAAAATATATGTGTTGTCAAGATGGTTACGATGTATGCTTGAAAGGTTCAAAGCAAGAAACAATCGTTGGTTCTACTAACAAATCTAAGTATTTTGCTATGTTAAATTACAAAAGAAGTCAATTTACATTTAATCATTCCAAATGTTTTGTATCCTATGAGTTTCCACTGTGATGACAATGGAACCATAGAAGAATATAAGGAAGTGGATTAATCCAAGCATATACTTAAATAGTTCCATCTTTGGAAGATGTGAAAATATGCAATGTGCATACCAACAAAATTGTTGGGAACCCACTAGTAAAACCGCTTACGTAGTAAAAGCATAAGGGCACTGTAGACGTCATTGGGCATTAACCTTATCGGCTCTAAGTGCAAGTGGGAGATTGTTGGAAATATGCATTAAAAGCCTATATAGATCGCATCATTTTGAATAAGTCATTTTTTGTTAAATAGTTTAACAACTTTTATTTATCCTTGGAGTAATAGGTCATATGAGAGTTATTCCTAAAATGTCCCTAGTCAAGTATTTACGTGGGGACATGTAAATACATTAAGACTAGTGTGTGAGTGTACTGATGATATAATCTCACAGATCATGGATATAAATGATATCAAGTCTTCACACGGGTACACATTAAGAGTAATGATGTACTGGACAGACCCACCATGAAAACGTTGCATGGATCGTTACATGAATGTCATAAACGATTCTCAATGTGATAATGGTATATGTAGTCCTTTGACCTGAAGTCACTACGATTCCTACATAAGGAGTTTATTGTTTTAATACAATCAAACGTCTTCTGTAATAAGAGGACTATAAAGGTTGTGGTTAGGCAATGTACAAATTATGCAGAGGGATGTGAGTGATGTAGATGAGATTTGTCTCTCCTATATGACAGGAGTGATATCTATAGGCCACTTGATGGAGTGAGACAAGGAAATGCATGGCCATGCTAGAAAGAATAAATATTGGATATTTATTCAGATAAAGTCTACTCCGGTATCAAGTAAAATAAATTGGATTGTACAAGGATGACATGACCATGCCTTGGGCCCAATTAGGATATCGTGACAAAAGGAACAAACATATAAAATAATTATCACTTATAGGTTATGTTGTTAATAAATAATATTCGAACATAATGATGCATTGCTAGATGTTACTCTTATTTTATATTAATAATAAAATAGTTTATTATTAATATAACCGAGTATTTTACCTATAGGGTCACACACATAGAGTAAGCCCATCAGAAAATAGCTTTTTATTTTAGTTGGACTAAAATAAGACTATTGGGCCTAACTCATTTAGAATGAGTAAGGAGCCCACTCTTTAGAGAGCAAATTAGGTCAAACCTAAGCCTATAAATAGAGCATAAGATGCTCATAGGTGGCTACGCAGAAAGAGACACAAAAATACGCAAAAGTTGCAAAAGCTACACGCCGTCAAACTAGCATTTGGAAGGTGTAGCATTCCTGGTGGGAGTACTCGTGTGGACTCCTAAAGGACGAGGCTACGATTGCTTCGATATTCTTCAAGAGGTAATCGTAAAACGCATTTTTTTGTGTTTGTCTTATGCTTTGAAACACGACGCTTTGCAAATCCTATGGGAATCCTTGTATTTCTGCTGCTTATACACTAGGGATTCCCTAACATTTTAATCATTGGAAAAATAAATATATGGGTATTTAGACTTAAAATAATACTAATCAAGTAATATGGAGTGAAAATATGATTTAAATATGAATTTTAAAGGAAATGGCATCAGGGACCTGACGCGTAGCGTGGCTGTGGCACGTAGCGTCAGGGCAACTTAAATGATCTAACGCGTAGCGCCAGACTGATACATAGCGTAAGCAACACGACCAAAATTAAAAGTTTGGGGAAATATAGAACAAAAATGCATGCAAGCATTCTTCTTCTTCTTCTTCCTTTGTCTCTTCTGAACCATGGGAGCTAAATCCAAGGGGGTTGTTAGTGGATTTTCAAGCTTAATCACATATTTGACTTTGGGAAGGTGAGGTAAGTGCCTAAGAGCCTTCAATTCCATGTCTTTCTTCTCCCTCTTTTTTCTTTCTCTCTCTCTACCGGTGAGTGCATGTTGGTGGGAGGCCATGATCTTGCATTTTTGGGCTTTGTGGAGCTTGGGTGTGGTTCCTAGGATAATATATGCAAATAAAAATTAATGGGTTTTATATTTTGGCAAGTGTAGATTTTGAGTCAAGGATCGGAAGGCATTTCGATATGGTGGAACTGGAGAACAAGAGTCAGAAATGGAAAAGGTAAGCTTGATGGCCTTGAATTGAGGTTCTGAGTGATTTTAAGGTTACGGGTTATGGTTTTGCTAATTATAAATATTAATTGAAACTTCCTTAATTCTAAATCCTAGAGTTTTATGGATTTCGGAAAGGCCCTGACAATCGATTGGAAGATTTGGAAAGCTCGGAATCAAGGTAAGGGGTGTGTTGGGTTAAGGCTAATGTAGAAATATAATTATACCAGTGACGTATAGGAAAAAGAAGTATGGTAGCCACTTTTAGTTATTTTGAATTAAATTGAATAAGTTATGATAAAATGTGAAGTATATGAAATGAAAGTAAGTAAGAATATTAAGAAGGAAGATTAACTAATAAATTGGTAAATGGCATTAGTATGGAAATGAGATCATGTGAGGAAACATGAATTTATAAACTATAAGGAATAAATTGATAAGGAAGTAATGTAGATGGAGTTCATAATAAAAGAGTGTAGTTGTAAGCCATAACGAATGCTACGGACGAACATTAAATTTAAAAGTGGTGATGGCTTATAAGTTAATGAATTGAGAAAGAATAAGTGACAATGTCGTTAATAATAATAAATATGATAAATTATAATGGGAATGCATAACTGTATCAGCAAGAAAATGAGATGATGTAGATAGGTATGAGGTTAGGAATTTTATTAGATAAGCCCAATAGGAAGTTGATGAAAATGATGCTTATACTGAATCATTGATGCTTATAAATGATGCAATGTATTGTGTGTATGTACAATATGGCGTAATGATTGGATTGGTGGAATTATGTGAATGAGTAGCGTTACTTATATGTATATCAGAGGATTGAGACCCGAAACTTGTGCCAATTGAGCAGAGAAACTAAGGTAAGTGATTGATTATGTGACTATGTGTACGTATATGGATATCATGAATTTGGTCCTAATTAATGATGAATCTTATTATAGTGTATTGACGAGTTAAATGTGGTGATGATCTATGAGATGATGTATGCATGTAAGGAAGTGTTTTTTTCCTTGAAATAAATAATAATTGTGTTGTTTAAAGTGCATGTCAATATGATTGTGAATAACTGTTAATAGTGAATACGAATAAGGAATTGAGATGCCCTGTGGTGTGTTATGATTAGTGAGAAATGATGACCTAAGAAATTATGGCATTGTGTCGGTGGGCTTGGCAAGTCGGCCGCCCAAGTGATGGTTATAATTTATTGTTGATGAGCCACAGGATGTATGAGAACCGATTGATTATGTGATTTATGTGGTGGAGGACAACCGACGGTATGATGTACCCCTCGTTTTTTGGCTCATGTGGTTTTTATACCCAGATGAGCTACCTAGTGGTCAAGTCGGACCCAGTAACTACCTAGTGGTGGGGAGCCAAGTCGGGCTCGGTGAACCAACTCAGGTTCACGGGGTGTCAAGTCGGACCCCTAGCTGAAGGTCAATCGTTTTAGTATCCGGATACTAGGGTGTCATATTTTTTGAGAGTCGGTTGTGTTTCTTATGCTTGGACATGCCATGATGGTTAGATTTATGATATGTGATGATGAATCTATTTATTGAGATGAGTTAAGTTTCTGTTATGAATGACCTCATAATTGACGAGCATGCAAATGTTTGTATATGTGTATATATGTATGATTAAGTTAGTGTGGTGCTTGATGGTATGGAATAACGTGGTTTAGTGGATAGTGATGGTTTAATAATAATAATAATAATTGAATTGTGATGATAACTATTATGGTTAAATAAGGATGTAGCTCGACTACGCTTTTTCTAGCATTTTATGTATTTATTTCTATGTTGATCCTTGATTCCAATCACTCACCCCCTTTATTTGTGGTTTTAGTGACTGGCAGCAGGTTGCTGATGGACACCGCAGAGGCAAGCACTAAATGAGGCCAGAACGAGGTGGAGGACAAAATGCATTGATGGTTATGCATATATGTACATTTATTTAATGTTTCTGAATGTAGATTAAATTGTTGATGTGGAGCGTGTGAGTTTAATTAGCATATAGGTATGCTGATACCAAATGGTGTGGAGCCATTTAGATACTTGAGTGATTATAACATATATTAGATATATTTGCATGACTGTGGTATCCAGTATATGCTCCTTGATGAGTATTGATGGGTTTTTATGTAGATTTGTGTGCGGTATGTGACTTATATGTTTCTGTTGATGGATTTATAGTTAATGGCACTGAGCCATTAGCGTTTATATATGTGGTATGCCCAGGTTCTGCTTGATTCGTGTGTGTGATGTGACATTGAGCCATGTATGAAATTAATTATGCAATATGGGCAAGATATGTTTTATTCTGGGCTTTTGTGTAGTATGTGTATGATTTTGGTGAAGAGTTGAATGCTTAGGCGATGTTGAATGAATTCATGAAGGGTGATGAGTTGCATAAGTTAAGAATAATGAGTTTTGATCTAAAATTTATGTTATTGTGGTTAATGGAGAGAAATCATGAAGTTAGTATGACAAGTAATGAGAATTAGTGACTTCTAGGTAAAGTTGAGGAACCACATGCGTGAAATGGAGATCTGGTGGGATTCAGGATTCCCGGAGAGTCTCTATAGCTTTCTTAGGTTACTTATGACTTGTGTGCATATTTGGTTGCATGGGTTTGAAATAGTTTTGGTACCTTTAGTTGCATAAAAGTGTTCAAACTGCAATCTCACGCATGAATCACTCATGTGATGGAATCTTGGCGAACAGACGACGTTGGCAGTTCCGAAATGGGGGAAATATATAGCCCGCAAAGTTTCGTAACAATCGGATCTAAAACAGACCAATTGGGTAGGTTAGAAGTTGGCCGATTGGCCTAAAAAGCATAACAGCAACTGTTGCTGTTCTAGTATGCTGACGCTGAGTCTGGCACGTAGCGCCAGGGCTGCGAACAGGGCCTCACGCGTAGCGCCAGGCCCCTATTTTTTGGCATTTGAAATGGAATTTGTACTTTGTAGGAGTTATATAATTAGTGTTTCGTAATGTTTTACTGAAAAGGATTATTTTGGTAATTATGGACTAATTAAAATATTTAATTACAAAAAAAATTATTGTAAAATTTAATTAAACACATAAAAATAAAATGTAAAGTGCCCTAATACGTCACAAGAGTTTTACAGTTTTTTATCACCAATTTTTTTTGTCTTTTAATTCAACCTATTGTTCAAGCCCCCATTTCTCTCTCCCGTTTTTAGTCTTTATTTGCAATTAAGTTTTAGTAGGGACTACAAAGTATAAGAAAACAGAGACTAGAAATAAAAAATAAAAATAAAAATTGAAGACAAAAGTAAAAAACGAAAAAACATAAAGAATAAAATGGGTATCTAAGCCTTAAGTTTAGCCAAAAACTACCTTAGAATCCGGATAAACTGAACATAATTCGTAATTTTGGTTTACAAGATTATTATAAATTACTTATAGATAGCTTCTAAAACCATAGAATTCACCTCACTAAATCTTGAAGCTTCTGACAGAAACTATCAACACAGGTCGACTCCAAATTCTGGTCTAGTACGAGGTTCCTCACTTTTGTATGATTTTTCCTCACTTCTCTACCAAGCTCATTCTCATCATCCATCAGAATCTTCACAGCTTTGCATACACTTTCCTTTGTGAAGAACCCATCTTCTTCATCCTTCTCCACTTCAACCCCAACTTTTAAGTTTCCACCCATCATCCTTGCGTTTATGATGTGATCAGCACCTAACTGTGGCAGTAACACTATCTGACACTTATTTATAAGTGCCTCAGTTAGTGAACTAGCTCCACAATGTGTTATGAAGCAACCAACAGATGCATGTTCCAAAATCAGTGGTTGTTGTATCCATCCACTGTGGACAATACCTCTCCCTTCAACCCTTTCTTTGAACCCTTCTGGGAAAGCAGCTTCAACATTCTCAAATCCAATGGGAGGTTTAAGAATTGCTAAAAATGGTTGGCTTGTTAGCTCAAGACCCAACAACAATTCATGGAACTCTTCTTGTGATAATTTCCATTCACTTCCAAGTGCACAGTAAATTACAGAACCATCATCGAACCCTCGAAGCCATGAAGCCCATTTCTCTTCCAAAACAGTGTTGGGGGGCTCAGGTAAAACAGGTCCGGAAAGCAGAACAGGCTTACTAAACTGGTGTTGAAGGTAGTCAACATAAGGACCCTCAATTTCTCTACAACCTTTGAATCCTATGGCATCTGATAGCTTCAAACCATTGTTGAGACGATCATAAAAGAGAACACCACTACCAAACTCCCAGTTTTTCATAGAAGCAAGGTGCTTTGCTTCATGGGCATGTAGCTTGATGGAAGATACGGGGTACCCATCAGGGGGTTTCATGAGATCTATTTCACTCATGTTTTGACTTTGGCGCATCCTTGCTGGGGATCTAACATAAGATACTGTTGCTGGGTTTATGATTGAGTATTGAAAAGATTTGATCCCCAAGCGACGAGCCAAGTTTGGAAGCCAAAATGTGAAGTCAAAGAAAACAACTTGTGGGTTTAGTTGAATGAGGAGAAGTTCGATATCTTTCTGAGTACGATCCATAGCTGTCATAATGAGTGGAGCTAATGGGAAAGACACATCTGAAGTGGTTTCAGCACCATGTGGGAGGCCATCAACATGAGGAACATTGATAGGATAAAAGGTAATAAGATGTGGGTAGAGGTTGAACTGCTCTAACTTGGATTGAGTTCTTTTGGGGATGAAGAAGGAGATTCTGTGTCCTCTCTTTGCTAATTTGTTGGAGAGATGGAGATATGGAGTTAGGTGTCCCATGGCAAACCATGGAAACATGGTTATGTGCAAAGGAGATGCATCCATGTCTGCTTCAACACTTGCAGTGCCTCTATGTACTGAAGAAATTAATATGGCCACACAGTGAGGGATTTTAGCAATTGAGAAAGAAGCAAAAAAATAAGAAGATATGAAGGAGTGGTGAAAATAGAGCCTTAGTACTGAATCATTTCCTTGTCGATAATGTTACAAACATGCATGGCCCATTAGTTATAACTTCTGAAGTGATTTTAAAACAATTTACCGAAATTAAAATAAAAAATGGTAAGGATACGTGAACAAAAAGGGTTATTATTTATAGAACTAATTGTAATTTCTCTCCGAATTTTCTTCGCTGACTGTTATCAAAGTGGGCCTGGGTGTTTATTTGTAAAGAAATAATGCACGTGTTATTTCTCAATTGATCAGTCTCAATTTTTTTAAGATTACATATATAAGCTCATTTCCATTTCAGTGATCCACCTTTTAAATTACTTGTCATTACACATTCCAGTGATTTAAAACTGACAAAAAAAATAATGAAACAAGAATTTTCTTTTTGTCATTATCCAGCCTAGGCTCATTGGGACTCGATGATCACAATCCATACAAGTTAATCAGATAATACTTCCACATTTGAGGTTTGTTCCAAGGACATAATGGTATGGTTAGGTTTGGTCGAAGTAACAATATATAACAATATTTATGATTGTGAAACACTCTATGGTGATAATGATAGTAGTTAAGGTGGTGTCCATGATCAATGGTCACAATAGTTGTAAAGATGATTGGGATTGCAATAATAAGAATGATCTTTTTATGTGATAAAGGCATATATAAATTTTGTATATATATTTCTTTTCTTAATTTTGATAGGAGTATATTATTATAGGTAAATGAGTAAACAATACACACTTTATACATCATACTGTCACGTAAAATTTTAACATCAAAAAGTACATTTACTAACATATTAGTATAACATACTAGTGTAGGTGCCTCGTGCTACGCTAGGTAGTGATGACAGGGGGTAAGTCTCCTCAACCTCAACTTAATAAAAGTTGGTGCAAATTTAAAATAGACAAATTTAAAATTATGCAACCCAAACCCATTCCTGTATGTTCCCGTCGGGTTTAGGGGGTTAGGTATCCTCAACCTCAACCTAATAAAAGTTGGTGCAGATTTAAAATAGACGGGTTTGAAATTATGCAAGTCAAACTCATCCTCATAGGTCCCTATCGGGTTCGGGTAAACCTATTAGTTTCACACTTTACTATATTTTTTAAAAGTGATATATATCTAATACATTCCAATCAATGTAAATATTTAAAAATAGTCCTAAAAACCTTATAATAGGGATTCTTGAAGGATTGACCTCTGGTATTGGCAAAGTCCGTGTATGATTCAAAATTGAGGACATTATTTTGACATCTTAAGTTCATGACACTTAACCCACCATCCGAGTTACGTCTCTTCAATATGCGAGCATACTAGAAGAACATTGGCATGGTAGGCTTGAAGTGAAAATACTTTCCTAAAACTTCCAACGACAATACCAACCCCTACCATTTGGATGAAGTTTGGTTAGGGGCGACAATCAAAAAGTGTAGCACCCTTACTTCAAAGTTATTTAATAGAAACTTTATGCTAATCTTGGTGAAACATATTTCTTACATGTACAAGAAATAGTAGACCAAGATAGTGACAATCTAGTCACTTATTAATGGTGCAACAATGGAAAAGTCATCTTTACTTTCTTCTGAGGCATGGATAGGGACTTTGTCTAACACCACCCCGGTCTTTCTCTTTTGTATACCTGGACGTCATCCTTAACGGCTCTTGGTGGACCAAGGAGTATTGGCCAACTCGTTCCACCTCACCAAAAACCCACCAAACATGAGACGAGGCACGTTTGACCCCCTTTATCGAAGGTGTGCTAAAATTTCTGGCTCACCGCGCTTTACTAGCGAGTTGGCTGGCTAAGCCTAAAATAAATAAATAAAAATTCCTATTTTAAATATTTTTAGTAGAGGATTAATGGACTTACCTAACTAAAAATTATATAAAATAATGCAAATTAATAAAAATTAATTAACTTATTATTTTTAAGAAAAAATAAGAAAAATTTATTAAATTAAAAAACACAAAGTAATATGTTGCTAAAATGGAAAATTTTGAATCCAATTATACTAATAATGCCAACTCAAGCACTACATATTAGTACATTGGTCCACTAAGTTGGCCCGCCCCGTCCCGTGACTAACTCGCCAAAATGAGGGGCGGGCTAGATTTAGTACAATTACAAGTTAAATTTTTCTAACCCACATTTTCATTTTTTGGTAGGTTGATAGGTCGACTCATTAAGCCTAATCTACTTTGACGTCTCTAGACCCAATCATGACATGAAGCACACACATCGTTTTGCATGTTGAACATTAGCTGCATATATATTGAAGCATCACACCTACTCACGAACTTATATGCGTCATCAATGAAATTCAACTTTAAAAGAGGAAATATTCTGGTATTAGATAAAATTATACCAATAGAAATTTCAAAACAAATTTAACACATTGGTTCCACATGACCAATCAAAGCTAATGCACATTAGCCCATTGAAGCAACCTTAGGTCATTCCAACAGGTTGGAAGGCAAATGATCTAGGATTGATATTGATATTAGTATCAGAGGGTCTATACTGGTCCTTAAACTACTAAAGCTAGTATAAACATAAGTCCCTCGATGAAAATCCCTAAGATAACCCATGATAATATCAGAATAAAGGATGAAGGATTCCCAAAAGGCATACTAGTCAACACTTGTAAATATTTCAAAAATGTATGTGTTTGTGTTAGTTTTCCTTAAAATTTATGCAAAAGTAGTGACACGGGAACCAAGACATTTGATCACCACTTTATTCTATAAATACAACTTATTTACTACAGTTTATGATACGTTTAACAACCCTAATGCTTAGGTTCTGATATTGAATATTGTACCAACTTGAGTGCTAAAGTGTCTTTGTATGTGACACTCTATTTCGTCCCACAACACGAGATATTAATGTGTTAGATGGAATCACGACAAGACCTTAAGATTCCCATTAGGCTTGAGGATGTAATACTGGATCCTCATCGGACCAGTGTAAGACATGATACATATACGTGGTATCCATATCGGAAGTCTATCCCTCATATCGGATATATCAAGTAGTAACAATGATGAGTAAGTAATAGTAATGACACGTGATAATAAGTTGTTATATTGTTCATGTAATACATAAACATCTTTTTATAATTGTTAAGAAAAGAGTGAAATTTGGAAACATGAGACCAAGTCAATTGAAGATATAAAAAAGCAAATAAAGAGGCAAGAAAATAAATACACAAAATTTATTGTGGAAAACTCTCCCATGTATAGAGAAAACCATGAACAAACACAAACTTTTTGAAAGGATAAGAACCAAGAGAAAATAAATATTCTAAAATTAGGAAGACAAAATGTAAAATTATCTCTTAATATTTCAAACTAAAATACTCTCTTAAATAGAACTAAACATATTTAACTCGCTAAAAAATTCTTAGTGTTTCACTCTTAATGTATTTTAGCAAACTATTTACACATTTAGGGTTATTTTGAATCTATCTATATGTTTGAGGTTATTTTGTGTGTCGCAATATTATGGGATGACTTCAGTATCATCCTAATACAGAACGACACCAGTAATTAAAACTGCCACAAATTAAAGAAGTGTCATAGACTATCACTATGACACTTTTTTTTATCATTTCTGGTAGTTAAAACTGCCAACATGTAAATACCACAAATATATTATACAAATTTCATGCACTCAGGGTGGTTTAAACTAAATACGCCTAATTTACAAGGTAGATGAACTATATGGATTAGGATGGTTTGGCATTAAAACCTCATCACACATAAGTCCTTGTACCTAGTTGGGACTTGTCTATCAACTCCTACATTCATTTCATTAGTACATGTATCAATTTACATAACCACATATGTCATGTATAATCCAACATATTAAATCAACTCATTTGTCAATTCTCACACACATCTACACACATCTACATGACATATACTTCATTCAAACACCTATGTAATTCCTGCTCATATCAACCTTATGTGAGCCACACTTGGCACAACACTTCTAATTCACTCCAACAACCTATGCATAGTCAAGAAGTTCATACACATGATCATTACATAGTTATATTTAAAAGTTTTATCCTCAATTAAAGAGGTCTATATATATATATAATAAGTCTTCCTATACAATTCTAAAACATCATACACTATGCAGCATATCCATAGGTAGCCCTAATATTGCTTTTCCCTCACATTGGTGATCCTTCACCATTCCTTATCATCTTAGAAATCAGCTATAAAAACCACAGTTTGAAGAGTGAGTTTATGTTTTAACAGATAATATAACAGGTATATCATATCATTCATCATAAACAATCATCCACAATTCACAATCAATAATCAAAATTCCATATATTACTATACCATTATGCTATACACAAATTCTCATAATCACAAATGCACATATGCATGTTGTAACATCCTGGTGATTAAATTAAATTTAAATTATGTTGTAGAAAGTAATTGGCGATTATTGAGGGAGAATTAAATAAATTCAGAAGTAAATTAATTAATTAGAGAAGTGTGGTTAGAAATATGGATTTAATTAAATTATGATGATAAATTAATAATTATTGGAGGGTAAAAGGTGAAAACCAAATTAAATTAATTAAAAGAAAATAGAAAATAAAAAGGATTAAGAATTTAAAGAAACTGAAAAGGAAAATAAAAACAGAATGAATTATCCATTTTGCCCCTTAGCCTTAAAACTTAGCAATTCCTTGCATTTCCCCTTGTCTTATCCATGAGAAAAGAAAGAGAACAAGTTGAGGGAAAGAAGAAACCATAGCCGTGCATTGGAGCTCTAAATTAAAGCCTCGTTTGTTGTTGTAAGTTTAAATTGATCGCGTTTTCAAAATCCCGGGAGTGAGACCAACAAGTTACGGAATAAGTGTCGGAAGGTCGTAGGTGATGTGGGTTTTCGAAACAAAGGTTGTAAATGACAAAGATATTCAGAGAGTTCGACAAACTTGGTGGTTGATTCAAAGCTTTAAAAGTGCGGAGTTGAGGTAAGAGGGTGTATAGGTGTATAGTTTAATGGAAATAACAATTGAAGCCGATTCTGGTGGGAAAAGGTAGAATAGTTTAAATAATAATTACTTATATATATATGTATGAATACTTGTGTATGTGTGGGATCAGAGAGAAATATAAGTGTGATTGCAAGTATATAAGAATGCTTTATAGCATGAATTGCTTATATATATATATATATGTTGGTGATTGATATTATGATGATGGATAATTGTCTATTGATTTTATGGTGATAATGATGATGATGATGATTAGGGGAATTTTTTTCAAAGCAGAAATAGTAACTAAAATTAAAGAACTGCAACGAAAATCAACTTCAAAATACAACGAAAATTCAATATTCTGAATCGCCTTAAACCTCGAATGTAAGAAAACCCAATCAGATCCGCTAGCATTCAATCGAATCCTAAACATTCATATAATCACTAATAAGTAATAATATTAAAAAGTCAAAGCTTAGGAACAAACTCGGAGCGCTCAATCAAACTTGTAAATTTCTGTTACGAGTAAAAGATTGAAAATACATAGAGTGAAAAACACAAACGGGATGTAGAAGAAATTTTTACTAAAAACGAAACTGAGAATGAGTAATCCTTGTTTTCTGGCCAAAGGGAAAAAAATAAAAACTAAGAGAGAGAAAATGTCTAAAAAACATAAAACTAACTCTCCCAAAGCCTAGAGACTTAATTCTAAAATATGGGCCCAACAAAAAAATAAAATTGCTAAAGCGGGCCAAAAATATAAAATAATTATACAAATACAAAAATTGTTGTTTCTGACCTAAACTTTTAAAAATTATTAGAAATAGCTCCAGCCTCCATTCTTCATGATCCATATGTCTAAATTAAAGCTCAAGAAGCCAATAATCCAATGTAATAAAAATCATCCAAATGATACCTATAAAAGAAGTTATAGCCAAAACATTAGACAAGGGTCAAAGCTAAAAAAAGAATATGAAGATATGATAAAAATGCACTAAAAACAAGTATTTGCCAAAACTTCTACTTAGAAATAAAAATGCAAATAGAGGCTAAATGCATGAAATAAGTTGAGGAAAGTGTGTTAGAAGATACAATGAACCTAACAATGTATTTACAAAATGCGAGTCATTACAATACTCCTCACCTTAGACTTTTGCACTTCCAAGCAAAAGAAGGAAAACTAAAGCATGATTTTCAAAGGATCCTAATAGATGAGCAGTAAGCATGAAGAAAAAGAAATTCACCAATCTAAGCATGAAAGAACCAAAACAATTAAGAAAATATTCCAACATAAAAGCAAAGAAGCACTCTAATCCAACCAGAGAATGAATCAAGAAATGGTAGAATGAACTCTCACATGGGTATGTGTGTGTCTCTCAATCTCTTAAGTGTTTAGGTTATTAACTACACTCCAAGCATATCATGAAAGCAAACATTATGGTAAGCTTGAAAAGCCTCTAAAATCCACTAAATGAAATACATGCAACTAGAGATCAAAAGGACTTTTATTAGGGTTGTAACATAGCTAGGTAAAAGGTGAGAAATAGATAATATACAAGCTAGACCAAAGAGAGAAAATAAGCAATGGGGAATAAGTTAAAAATAAATGAAAATAACCAAAAGAAAAACTCTAGCTAAAACAAGAAAGCCACCAAAAAGGCTAAAGATTTTTTTTGTTATGTGTTTGTTTTGTTTTGCTTTGCTTTGCTTTGATTTTGTTTTGTTTTTGTTTTTGTTTTTTTTAACTTTCAAAAAAGCTCACTACTCACAAAATGGCACAACAATGGCAATGATGGCATCCCCAAACTTATTTTCAACCAACTCCCAAGACATTCCAAAGCTCAACAAATCCCTAAGGTTGGGTGTATCATGGTTTTTCAAGTCAATAAGCTTATAATGTGTTATGGAATCATCAAGGAAGGGTCAATAAGGCTTAAAAAAGGAACCAAAGTGAGATGAATATAAGGTAGGATAATTTGGCTAATTTGCTAGATGAAAGAAGGCCTAAATCATATTAGTAGTGCATGTGAACCAATCATGTCAAAAAGAGTCAATTCAAGTTCTAGAATGCTAACAATCATGAGCGAATCACACATGAAAAGTATAGGTCTAAATCCCCTAAGGTATAGATTCTACCATAAAATGATCCACAATCCAATCATCAGGAAAAACTAACTAAGCTAAAATGTAAGGAACAAATCTATCATGCCATGGAACCTCTAACTAGGAATAATGGACACAATTTGCTCATAACAAGTTTTTTATGTGAAGAAAATGTTGTTCTATGTTTTCTCTTTTCAAATACGTTGGTTCCAGTTCTACTATAATAACTTTGAAATTTACAAAAAATTACTAACAATTGGTATCAAAGCTCTTTATTTTTGAGGGACCTTAGAAAAATGTAAAAGTGTGGAAGGGGATTCGAGTTTCTCAGCAATAGCATCACAAGTCTTCAATGGTGAAAATTATCAAATTTGGGCAGTACAAATGGAAGCTTGCTTAGAGGCTCTAGATCTATAGGAGGTAGTTGAAGAGGATTATGAAATTCCTGCACTACCTGGCAATCCAACAATGGCTCAAATTAAGAATCACAAGGACAAAAAAATAAGAAAAGCTAAGGCCAAGGCATGCCTCTTTACTGTAGTTTCACCAACAATTTTCACTCAAATCATGTCTCTAAAGTCATCCAAAGCCATATTAGATTATCTCAAAGAAGAGTATGATGGAGATGATATAATCAAAGGCATGCAAGTGTTGAATCTCATTAGAGACTTTGAATTACAGAAGATGAAGGAATCAAAAACTATCAAGTAGTACTCCGAGAGGCTTTTGACCATAGCAAACAGAGTAAGATTGCTTGGTTCTTAATCGTGTTGTTGAAAAAATTATGGTTACTGTGCTTGAAAGATTTGAGGCTACCATAACCATGTTGGAAAACACTAAGAATCTGTTCAAGATCACCTTGGCAGAGTTCCTGAATTCCTTGCAGGCACAAGAATGAAGGGCTATAAGAGAAGAAGGCTTCCTTGAAGAAGCCTTGCCTGCTAAGCATTAAGACGGTAGGAGAAACAAAAAGAAGAACCAACAACCAAATAGAGAATGTGCTGTTAGAAATGAAAGCAAAGCAGGAAGCTCAAAAGGAAAGTATCCTCCTTGTAAGCATTGCAACAAGATGGGTCATCCTCCATTCAAATGCTAGAGAAGGCCTGATGCTAAGTGCACCAAGTGCAATCAACTTGGGCATGAAGCTGTCATTTTCAAGAACCAAATTCAACAGCAAGAAAAAGATGCCCAAATTGCTAATGAAGAATAGAAAGATCAAATTTTTTGTTACAACTTGGTTTTCAAGCAACGTTTCAAGCAAATCTTGGCTAATTGATAGTGGATGCACCAATCACATAACTCATAACAGGGAACTCTTCAAGGAATTAAAGCCTTCTAAAATTTCAAAGGTCAGGATAGGTCATGGAGGTTATATTCTAGTAAAATGAATATGAACAATTACCATTGCAACACTTTCAAGAACTAAAATAATTTCTAATGTGTTATGTGTACCTGACCTGGACCAAAATTTGTTGAGTGTTGGTTAGCTATTAGAAAAAGACTTTAAGGTATTTTTTAAAGATAAATACTGCTTGATCAAGGATGCTACAGGTCAAAATTTGTTTAAAGTGAAAATGAGAGACAAAAGCTTCTCACTAGATTCAACTTAGGAGAAGGAAGTAGCTTTTTCAGCAAAAGAAAGTGTTGCTGAGTTATGGCATAAGAGACTTAGGCATTATCACTATCAAGGGCTTCTAAAAATACAAAAGTCTAAAATGGTAAGAGACTTACCTCATTTTGAAGTCATTTCTATAAATTCTTATGCTTGTTAATATGGGAAGCAAAGCAAACTTCCGTTCCTAACAGCCACTTGGAGAGCCACAGAGAAGTTGCAACTAATTCATACTGTTGTAGCAGGGCCTCAAAGGACTTTTTCCCTTAAAGGCAATCATTATTACTTTATTTTTGTAGATGATCTAACCCTAATATGCTGGATTTATTTTCTAAAATTCAAATCAGAGTTTGGGAACATTTTTTGGAAGTTCAAAGCAAGGGTGGAAAATGAAAGTGGCGGTTAAATTCAGACTTTAAGGTTTGATAATCGCAAGGAGTAGTATACCTTGTAACATCCCATTTTCTAATCAAATAGAAAATAGATATTAATATATCTTTAATGAGAAATACTTACTATTAGTTAGTTTATTATTATCATTTTTAATGAAATTTTGGTGTTTATATTTAATTATTTATTTTTTAAAATAAAATAAAATAATAATAATAAATAAAAATAATTATGTATTTTGAATGAGAATTTTAAAAAGACTTAAGTATTCATTGGTTAATGAAATTATATTAAGAATTTTAAATATATTTATTATTCACAATTTTATTTTATGTTTTTATATTTATGTTTTTACATATTTGTGATTTAACTATTATTAGAATTTTAAAATAAAATTTTGAAGGAATTAGACTATGCTTCTTTAGAACTTTTTGATCCACATAATATTTATAATTTTTTGGAATTTTTTGAAAATTTTGAAATATTTTAATAAAATAATATATTTTAAATAATTTTAAATTCATATAAAGTAACTTAAACTTAAAAATATTTACAAGAAGGTGAACTTAAATTATAAGAAAATTTTCTAAAATCAATTTTAAGTAGACTTATCTAAAAATTATCGGTTTGAGTAAAGTCTTGATTTTTACCAATCATAAAAAAATCAAAAACGTACCAATAAATTTTTATTAGCAGAAAATTTCAGATTTTTAAAATTTAAACTTTATATTACTTATCATAAAATTAGTGAGAACTGATATAATATCGCTAAATTTTAAAAAGGATCGATTTTGAATATTTAAAATATACCGAGTGAATGATTACTATTTGACATAATAATTCAGCCGACATTTACTATGCAAAACACTAAACTTGCACACTAACCAGAAATGAAATTTTCAAAAATTGTACAGTACTTTTATAATAAAATATTCAAATGCATAGTGAATTTTTCTGCTATAAATACCGAAGGATTTCTAAAGGAAAAATCATAATTTCAGATTAAATTTTCTTAATATAGTAGTGCTAGAGAGATAGTGGTGGGAGTAAGAGAGAGAAATAATTTTTATGGAAGGAAGTTCTGCCAAAATCATAAGGTAAGAATAACTCTCTTTTATACTTTTTAGGTTTATTTTCATATCGTTTTTAGAAATCTATTATTATACTGGATATAATATTATTTTAAGTTACTATTCTAAATAGTAAATTACTATGTCAATAGTAAATTACTATTGAGAATAGTAAATTACTATTGCAAATAGTAAATTACTATTCAAATAGTGAATTACTATTTACTATTACTATTTATGATTTACTATTTACCGTTACTATTTATATTTTACTATTTACGGTTACTATTTGTGTTTTACTGCTCACTATTCACTATTCAAAATTTACCATTTATGTTTTACGTAGTAATCTTTATTTTTATCTTATGCCTATACTGAGATAAGTTGGTATTAATATTTCTAGAACTCGGAGGTGCAAAGCGAACTCACTTTTGGTAGCAATTCAAGATAAGGGGGTGAGATAGGAATATAATATGGAAAGACATAAGAATAATGGGAGGAGTCCCCTACTCCTTTTAAATTTAATAATAATAATAATATTATTTTAAAATAATAACTATTTAACTTAAAATTTATATAAACTTTAAATTGTGTATCTTGTATAACTTGATCTGAAATACCTATGCAAAGACCTGGATAACCTATGCGAACTGGACTAAACCTATGCAAGGACTTGGACTATTATGACCTATATGGACTGAACTATACCTATGCAAAGACTGGATTATATATATGGACTTATATACACTTGTGCGAGGAATGGACTATAAGGACTCAAAATCGACTTTACTAATTTAAATAACCATTAAAATTTGAATTATATTTATTAGTGATATTTAGTTGATTTAACTTAATTATAATTAACTATATTTGATTTTGATTAATGATATTGTGATTTATAATATTAGACTGTGATTGATGATATGTAATTATGATTGATAACATTTGTGATTGATAATATTTGATTGTGATTGATAACATTACAATACTTGATTGTGGTTGATGAATGATTGATGACCTTGTGATATGAAGTTTGAGCATATAGCAAGCATGACGGAAAATTAAAACTCAGTAAGAATTTTTTTTACCTTACTCTTTAAAGTTTTATTCTAAGAGAAAGTATTTTATAATTAATTTAGTCTTTTATTTCTTCTTAGAAATTATTTTCATTAACTTTATTTTTAATCTCTAGAATAAAACCTAGTATTAGAAAGAAGCTATTTTATGAAAATTAAAGGTTGAGATAATTAATTCTTGAATTAAAGAAAATTTTTATAGTTTTAAGTATTCTTAGTTAATGATTTTAAAAATTATTTTCTTTTAGTAATTAGAAGTTTAAAGTAAATTATTTTAGTTTTCCCCAACGAAATAACTAAAGGATATTTTGTTATAGTTGAGATTTCTAAACGCAATCTAGTTAAGATTCAAATTGGGAAAGATTATGTAAATATGTGAAGTTTTTTAAGAGAAAGTTTTTAGATATTTAAGGCTTGGAAACTCAATTTTAGTAAGATCTGAATTTGAAGACTGTACTAAATTTGTTTCTGTATAACAGAAGTTCAAAGAAGAATTTATGAGAATGTACAGTTTATTGAGATAATTTTGTGAACCTTTATGGTATTTAATAATTGAGTTTCTAAAAGTCTTAACCAACTAAATATACGAGTAGTTTATGCATCATGAACCATTAAAGAGAAATGAGATGTGATATTGCCTGGGGACGGATTATAGAAACCGAGGATACATTAGAGGAGGCTTAATTGCGAGCCTTGGGATAAAAGAGTGTGAAAGGGTGCTTCAGGTGACCTGGGGTCGCTCCCTAGTGTCGGGTACTTTCACAATAAAAAACTTTCTCAGTCTGACTAGTCTCTAAGTGTTTCCAGGCCAGTTGAGTTGTGCATATGCCATGAAGGCATTTATGTTATTATCATCTGGAATTATGGAACAGTGTAAACTCCTGGTTGGCCCAGTGCAAACTAAAACTTTAAGGGCCCACATGTATAAACTGAATGAGATAATATTAAAAGCATTACATGTCATACATGTGATTGTGATATTCTGTGTGAATACGGCTGGTGCATTAGTTACACCGAAAGGCATTACTAGATATTCGTAATGGCCATAGCGTGTTCTAAAAGCAGTTTTCGGTACATCTTCTTTCTTCACCCTTATTTGATGGTATCCAGACGTCAAATCAATTTTGGAGAACACCGTGGCACCATGCAGCTGATCCATCAAGTCGTTAATCCTTAGCAGAGGATATCTGTTCTTAATCGTCACCTTGTTCAGTTGCCGATAATCTACACATAACCTCATGCTACCATCCTTTTTCTTAACCAATAACACTGGTGCACCCCAGGAGGATACACTGGGTTGTATAAACTGCTTCTCTATCATCTCTTCAAGTTGTTTTTTCAACTCTGCTAATTCTAGATATAACATTCAGTACGGTGTAATTGAAATGGGTCCAACTCCAGGTACTAGATCAATGGAGAATTCCACATCTCTTTCTGTGCGTAAACCAGGGATATCTTCAGGAAAAACGTCAGGAAATTCACACACAACCGGCAGATTTTTGATTTTTGATTCTTGCTCTCCTTTCGTTGAAAGCAATAGCATGAATCCTTGAACCCCTCCTTTTAAAGAGGCACTCACTTGGTTGGCGGTTAGAAATCTCGAATCCTCAGGATTCAAATTCACTGGTTCTTTAAACATTATGGTTTTATTATCATAATCTATTAGAACATGATTGTCAGACAACCAATCTAGTCCAATAATAACTTCTAAACTAGAAAGGGGTAAACAGAAAAGATTAGCCTTAAAGTTCCTACCATCTATGACAATAGGGCATTTCCAACAGGCTTTAGAAGTGACAATGGGATTGTTTCCAGACAAATGGCAGTTCTATCACAGGTAATTTTAGTTTTTCTACACAATCATTGGCAATAAAGGAATGTGATGCACCTGAGTCATACATAACATTTAAAGGAATCTTATTAATGATACACTTACCTTCCACCATGGAATCAGAATTAGATGCTTCTTCTCCGGTGATTGCAAAAACCTTTCCTTTCACCTTCGGTCTACTATTTATGATTTACTATTTGCTGTTACTATTTACATTTTACTATTTATAGTTACTATTCATGTTTTACTACTCACTATTCACTATTCAAAATTTACCATTTCTGTTTTACGTAGTAATCTTTATGTTTATTCAAATAGTAAATTACTACAGGGACCGATCAATAATTCCATTCCCCACACTACGAGCCATAATATGCTCCTAGGAATGATCAACTTGTCCCCTAAGTCTAGCCCATACTCCCTACGCTCAATATAAAATAGCCACTTGCCTGGTGAGTGCGCATTAAACAATAATATACTTGCTTAATGGAGGTTGGTGGTTCCCCACTAACAGGTCCTCGTAAACCGAGTCAATCAGGTATAAGAACTCACTTCAGTTTACTGGAGGAGGGTTCTGGTTCGGCATTTTTCTCTCTCAAATGCTTTTATCTGATCCCTGCGATCATTTACATTCCATACTTGGAATATATTATTGACTTAAACGTCAGAGAATCTTGACAGGTGACACCACCTTTCGCCCACACCAACGCGTGAGGTCGGTGTGAAGGATTTCCAGAACGTCAAGACCGTTCTTTACATACAGAGACACTGGATACACACACCGGATACTCATAGAATCGGTCTTCAGCATCACTCGGTCTTCATCTTCTGTGACCGGCCCGACACCGGATCTCTTGACCCCGGTTCTGGACCGATCAGTAACCTTTCACTTGGTATATTTTAAATATTTAAAATTAGTCCTTTTTTAAATTTAGCGATATTATATCAGTCCTCACTAATTTTATAATAAGTAATATAAAGTTTAAATTTTAAAAATCTAAAATTTTCTGTTAATAAAAATTTATTGATACGTTTCCAATTTTTTAACGATTGGAAAAATTCAAGATTTTTCTCAAACCGATCATTTTTAGATAAGTCTACTTGAAATATATTTTAAAAAATTTTCTTATAATTTAATTTCACTTTCTTATAAATATTTTTAAATTTTAAGTCACTTATATGAATTTAAAATTATTTAAAAAATATTATTTTATTAAAATAATTCAAAAATTCCAACAAATTCCAAAAAATCATAAATAATACGTAGATTAAAAAGTTCTAAAGAACCATAATTTAATTCCTTCAAAATTTTAATATAAAAATAAAAATAGGGGTGTTACATTAAACTTTGATAAACTTTCTCATTCGGATATAACACTGTAATGAATTATCACTTATGATTTCTATAAATTATTTTGTCATTATGGACAAATATTGAAAGATAATATTTTTTTTTACTTTCAATATTCAAAGGAAATCAGATGTATATACGTCCTTGTATACGCGAGATAAAGAGTGATAAATATGTATATCTTTCTAAAAGTTTTTTTTAAAGCAAGAAGAATACATATATATCTTGTGTATATAAGGGGGTGTTACATACTTCACATCAATTTAATTCATTTTGTGATGAAGCGAGAATTAAACATCAACTTACAACTCCTTTTACTCCAGAACAAAATAGAGTCAGTGAGGGAAGAAATACATTTATTATGGAGATGGCCAGATGCATGTTGCATGAAAAGAATTTGCCAAAAAAATTCTGGGCAAAGGCAGCAAACACGGTAGTGTCCTTACAATATAGACTTCCCATAACGGCGGTGAATAATAAAACTCCTTTTGAAGCATGGTGTGGATACAAACCTCAAATGCATTTTCTTAAAGTGTTTGGTTGTCTTTGTTTTACCTATGTTCCATAGGTTAATTGAGATAAACTAAACAAAAAGGTTGTTGTAAGAATTTTCATTAGTTATAGTACAGTGTCAAAGGCTTATAAAGTTTTCCAACCTGAAATGGAAACTATTACTATTAGCAAAGATGTGCACTTCATGGAAAATGAAGAGTGGGATTAGGAAGATTCAAAGACCTCCATGCCAAAGACAAGCTCATAGCTAGATGAAAGAGAGGATGATCCACCAGTTAGTGATTGTTGCCTGAAATATATCAGAGATGCAATGTTGCAATATATGATCCTGTTGATCATGAAGAAGCTTTCAAGGACTCCAAATGGAAGAATGCAATGAAGGAGGAGCTATTTATGATTGATAAAAACAAAACTTGGGAGCTTGTTGATAAACCCGATCAAGGCAGAAAGGTAATTAGGGTGAAATGGGTATTTAGAACCGAGTTAAATGCTGATGGTTCAATTAACAAGCATAAAGCAGGCTTATAATTAAGGGGTACGCACAAATTTTTGGTGTTGATTACTTTGACACATTTGCGCCACTTGCCAGGCTTGATACAATTAGAGTACTTCTTGCTATTTTTGCTCAACTTGGCTAGAAAGTGCATCAAATGGATATCAAACCAACATTCCTAAATGGGATACTTGAGAAAGAAATTTATGTCGAGCAACCTAAAGGTTTCATTGTGGAAGGTAAAGAAGACAAATTCTATCAATTATATAAAGCTCTTTATGGCCTAAAACAAGCCCTAAGAGCTTGGTATAGTCGAATAGATGATTATTTGCTTGGCCTTGGCTTTAAAAGAAGTCTTTCAGAATCCATGCTTTATGTTAAATACAAAAGCAATGAGATTCTTGTAGTTTCTCTTTATGTGGATGACCTTTTAATTACTAGGAGTAGTGTAAAGCTTATTGATGAGTTTAAATTAGATATGATGCAGGCTTTTGAAATGACGGATCTCGGTATGACTTTCTTTTTTGGGATGGAAATTAAGCAGGCTGATCATGAAGTTCTCATTTATCAAAAGAAGTATACCAAAGAGATCTTAAAGAAGTTTAAGCTTGAAGAAAGCAAGGAAGTTAGTACTCCTATGAATCAAAAGGAAAAATTGTGTAAAAATAATGGTACTGACAAAGTTGATGAAGGATCTTACAGGAGTTTGATTGGATGTTTAATGTATCTCATAGCAACAAGGCCTGGCATTTTGAATGTTGTAAGCATTTTGTCTCGATTTATGCATTATGCAAGTGATTACATCTTAAAGCTGCAAGAAAAGTGATTAGATATGTCAAATGTACAAGTGATTTTGGTGTCAAATTCACAAGAAGCAAGGATTTCAAGCTGATTGGATTCTCTGACAGTGATTAGGGATCATATGTTGATGATATGAAAAGTACTTCAGGGTATTGTTTCACTCTTGGATTTGGTTCATGAAGCTCTAAGAAGCAAGAAACAGTGACTCAATCCACTGCTGAAGCTGAGTTTATTGCAACAACAGCTACTGTTAATCAAGTTTTGTGGTTGAGAAAGATCCTAAGTGATCTTAAATTGGAACAAAAGGAGAGCACAAAGATTCTAGTTGATAACAAGCTACAATTGCAATCTCTCACAATCCCGTGTTTCATAGTAAGACTAAGCATTTCAACATCAAACTTTTCTTCTTGAGAAAGGTGCAAACGGATGGAGATATAACTCTTGCCTATTGCAAGACAACAAAACAGTTAGGTGACATATTTACAAAGTCTTTGTTAATCAACAAATTTGAGTTTATCAGAAAATAACTTGGCGTTTGTAGCTCCTAAAGCAAGGAGGAGTGTTAGAGAAGTGTTTTAAGATCCCGTGAGTAGTTTTTTAGTTTTATTTTTATCTTTGTTTCAGTTGTTGAATTGTCTGAATTGTCGTCCCAGTCTTTAGGAAGCAATTAAGTTTTTAAGTGTTAACTTAATTATAGGAGTGGGCAGTTATGTTGAATGGGTAGTTATGTTTTTTTTTTAACTTTTAAATTGTAATGTTTTCTGATGTGAAGAAAATATTGTTCTTTTTTTTTTCTCTTTTCAAATACATTGGTTACAGTTTCTTCAATTGTAATAACTTTGAATTTTTTTTTTAAAATTACTAACACTTTTCAATAATGTTAGGAACATGCATGGTCCATTAGTAATAACTTCTGACAGTGATTTTAAAACAATTTACCGAAATTAAAAATAAAAACATGGCTATGTGCAAAGGAGCATGCATGATTTCCTGAACTTATCTGCGAATGAAGAAAAATAAAAAGAAAGATATATACAAAAAAAAAAGAGGAGTGAATGGTATAGTTACAGTTATCGTTTTTGTCCGTCCTCACGTTTTCAATACAATTAGTCTTTGCATCAACACGTCAACATCATCTTGTATAAAAGTATGTGAGATTTTAAAATGTTTTAGGTAACAGTTGGGTTTAAACTATTAAATCTGCCCCAAAACAATGAATTAAACATGTAAAGGGTACCAAGGTCATGCAAAGGTACTTAAATCATCGCTTAAAAATGACTTATAGGAGTTTCCAACCTAAAAGGCCAATATACTACTACGTCTGACGTGTTATTAAATTTCATCATTGAGTTATCAAGGTATTAGGGGCCGTCGAACCAATTTTATTAAATTGGATCATTGAGTTGATTAAAAATATAGTGATTAAGTATATATTTAACTTTATATTATACATATAATCATCATAATATTGCAGTTAATTTATTATTTTTAATAATATCTTATTTTAAATTTAAATTTTACATTTGAAATGTATAGTTTGTAAATATATTTTAATTTATACATATTAGTTGATGCATATTAATGTTGTAAAGCAATCAATAAAATATATATTATTATTACAAAAGAAAATATTGTTAATCTCTCTATCACACATATATTATTAGAAGGAAAAGATCGCTAATCTCACACACACAAGAAAAGATCGTTAATCTCTCTGACGCACACAGACAAATAAATTTCATACATATATATTAGTAGAACTTGGTGGTCTACACACAAAATAAATTTCGTGCATGTATATTGATAAAACTAACACACAAACGAGGTAAATCTCATATACATGCTTGTAGAACTTTGTGGTCTTGTAGTAGTTACAACTGAGTCAATTCGGTTCTGATTTAATAATATTTGTTGAAAACCTCATCTAACCAACTTCATTATATAAATAATCTTGAACAGGCCATTTAGACAATTGTTGTAATAATGAATTATTTATTGAACCTGTTAATTAAATATATATTAAAATTCTCTTAATAAAAATATAATTTTATACACAATAGATTGAATCTAATCAATCTTATTAACATCTTTGACCCGATCACACAACTCATTACCGATCAAATCAGTAAAACCAATCGAAGTTATAACTTTATTTGTTAGTCATGACTCACGTGGTGCCTCAACACTTCACAAAATATGAACATAATTAATAGAGAAATTTTTAGATACCATTTCTAAATTGAGGGTTTCAATACTTCTAACCATGTGTCATGTTACATGTGAAAATTGTGTGATTTAAATAATTAGAATTGATACTCTTAGTCACGTGTTATGTCACATGTCAAAATCATGTGTGATTTAAGCAACTAGAATGGATGGACATGATTGTGTCTAGTAATCGATCACTCGTAAATAGTCAATGCATTAAAACATTTTATATGTTAAAACAAGGCTTGATCCCGCAACACATTGGAGAGAAAAGAAGAGCCTTATTACTAAAAAATATGACGCAATTATATATAGTTATATTATATCTGTAGAATGTATATCCGTTAATAAAATCTATCTATGAAATAAACATTTTTATCTTTTTTTATATTTTGTATTAAAATTAAAATTAATGAATATTTATTTTGTAAATAAATTTTATTAATAGATATACATTATACGAATATAATATAACAATATATGGTTATACTACATCTCTTAAATGTAACCTAGTGGTGAGACTTTTCTTCTATCTCCTACTCAAATCGAACGCTTTAGATGTTATCTTAAAATCTAAACAAAAATGATGATTTAGAAAAATATGTGGCATATATATATATATATATATATATATATATATATATATATATATATACAGAGTTGACATGTGGCTAGAAACTAATACATGTGGTACAAATTTAGTTGACACATGGCTAGGGGCATCCATTCCAGTTGCTTAAATCACACACGTGACCGTGGGTATCCATTTCTAAAAAAAACTCATGATATATGCCTTTAATTTGTTGAGGTTCATCTTCCATCACCTATATATACGTTACAGGATCAAATCTTATTATACTTAAATTTTGAAATATAAATATTTTAACACTTTGACTATTTACGAGTGACTAGTTTGACCGATTACTAAGCGTATTAATTGAGGGCTCTAATGTTCTTAGTCCCTTAGTCATGTGTTAATTGAATTTATGCCACATGTATTAGTCTCTAGGCACGTGTCAACTCAATTTATGTCACATATTTTTCTAAGTCATCATTTTTTGTTTGGATTCTAAGATAGCATCTAAAACATTCAATATGAACAGGAGATGGAAGAGGAGCCTCATCACTAGGTTACATTTAAGAGATGTAATATAACCATATATTGTTATATTATATTCGTAAAATATATATTCATTAATAAAATTTATTTCAAAAAAATATTCCTACATTTTTTCGTTCATTAATTTTAGTTTTAATTTTTATACTAAATGAAAAAAATAAAAATATTTATTTTGTAAATAAATTTTATTAATAGATATACATTCTGCAGATATACATTATGTAGATATAATATAATTATATATAGTTGCGTCATAATTTTTAAATGTGTTAAGTAGTTTAGTGATAAGATTTTTTGTTTCTTTTCTATATGTTGTAGGATCAAGTGTTATTATATTTAAAATGTTTTAATATGTACTATTTATTTTGACACGTAGAATGATATGTGGCTAATTTTGTGAATGGGAATCAGTGCATGCTTCATGAAGACAAAATTAAGGAATAGTCCATTTGTCATGTTATGTTCCACATTAATTTAGTATGCCATGGTTTCAATCAATGTCCTGCCTAGCACGCTGCTTCGTTCTTCAATTATTGAACAATTTTATGAGTTTAATATTCTCAGTTCTTTTTAATATTATCAAGAACAGAAACAGCTAGCATTAAATTATCAAGGGTTGTTTCTTTCCCATAATGGTGACTATTTTAATATATCACTATTCACGCGAGATAACTTTTTGAAAACAACGAACAAAGCAAATATGTAGAGCAGAGAAACGAATCTTTGCAACATTGCGTTGGCTTAATTAATATGAAGTCGATCCCACGGAAGAAAGGAGTGAGGCTTGTATATATACACACACATCGGAAAAGGTGCATCCTCTTCTTATTTTTTTCTTCTTTCTCAATTGCTAAAATCTCTCACTGTGTTGCCATAATTTCTTCAGTACATAGAGGCACTGAAAGTGTTGAAGCAGACATGGATGCATCTCCTTTGCACATAGCCATGTTCCCATGGTTTGCCATGGGACACCTAACCCCATTTCTCCACCTCTCCAACAAATTAGCTAAGAGAGGACACAGAATCTCCTTCTTCATCCCCAAAAATACTCAATCCAAGTTACAACACTTCAACCTCTACCCACACCTCATTACCTTTTACCCCATCAATGTTCCTCATGTTGATGGCCTCCCACATGGTGCAGAAACCACTTCAGATGTCTCTTTCTCATTAGGTCCATTGGTCATGACTGCTATGGACCGTACTGAGAAGGATATTGAACTTCTTCTCATTCAACTAAAGCCACAAATTGTTTTCTTTGACTTTACACATTGGCTTCCAAACTTGACTCGTCCCCTTGGGATCAAGGCTTTTCAATACTATATTATTAGCCCAGCAACGATGTCCTATGGTGGTGGATTCCCACCAAGGATAAGTGACATTGAACTTATGCAACCCCCTGTTGGGTACCCTGCCTCATCTATAAAGCTTTATGCCCATGAAGCAAAGTTCGTTGCTTCCATGAATAACTGGGAGTTTGGTAGTGGTGTTCTCTTTTATGATCGCCTCGGTATTGGTTTGAAGCTATCAGATGCAATAGGATTCAAAGGTTGTAGAGAAATTGAGGGCCCTTATGTTGAATACCTTCAGCACCAGTTTGGTAAGCCTGTTTTGCTTTCAGGACCCGTCATACCTGAGCCAACTAACACTGCTTTGGAAGAGAAATGGGCTTCATGGCTTGGAGGGTTCAAGAATGGTTCTGTAATTTACTGTGCACTTGGAAGTGAATGGAAATTATCGCAAGAACAGTTCCATGAATTGTTGTTGGGTCTTGAGCAAACAGGCCTACCATTTTTGGCGGTTCTTAAAACTCCAATTGGGTTTGAGACCATTGAAGCTGCTTTCCCAATAGGGTTCAAAGAAAGGGTTGAAGGGAGAGGTATTGTCCATAGTGGATGGATACAACAACAACTGATTCTGGAACATGCATCTGTGGGCTGCTTCATTACACATTGTGGAGCTGGTTCATTAACGGAGGCGCTTATAAATAAGTGTCAGATAGTGTTACTGCCACAAATGGGTCCTGATCATATCATTAATGCAAGGATGATGGGTAACTTAAAAGTTGGGGTTGAAGTGGAGAAGGGTGAAGAAGATGGGTTGTTCACAAAGGAAAGTCTATGCAAAGCTGTGAATGTTGTGATGGATGATGAGAATGAGTTTGGTAGGGAAGTGAAGGCAAATCATACACGATTGAGGAACCTCTTACTCAACCAGGATTTGGAGTCAAAGTGTGTTGATGGTTTCTGCCAAAAGCTTCAAGATTTACTGAGATGAATTCCAAGTTTTTATATATGTCCTATTGAAGTTGTTGTTGTAATTAATTTTTCAGTTAATGACTAAGTGCATTTCTTCCTTTTATTGCGATAGTATTACTCTCATGGAGAAATTATTTTTGATGGAATAAGTTAAAATTATGCAAAAATAAATAAAATTATGAGAGTGATTTGCCATACGAGATTTTGGTAATTCTACTAATTGTTTTGTTAATAGATTTTAAACTCTTCCCACAAATATTAATCCGTTTACTATTTATTGAAAGTTAATGCTTTAAAAGTTAGCCTTAAACAAGTGACACGCAAGCTCTATTTCTCTACACTTAACTCATTGGGTTGGGTGACTCGTTCATTTTTTGGTTTAAAAAGCATTATTCAATGTACAATCTAAAACCTGCGTAATCTTGTATTCAAAATAATTACAAAGCATAGAAACAAGTAATTAACATTGATTAAAATAATTTAACATAAAAAATATATTTAATACATAAAAGATCGGAAATAAGCTACAATAAATTTAATAAATTGAGAGTCATCTAAGAAGAATAAACAATAAAAAAATTAGAAATCAAAAGAGATTTATCCTCTTCAAAATTCAAAACAAAAATTAGCTGAATCACGAAGTTTTTCCACCAACTCTAAAAAATGGTACAGTCATTTTTGACAAAAGAAAATGTAAGTGGTGCTCTTCAATTTCAACTTATCTTCAACTCATTTTTTTACAAGTGGTGTTTAATTTAATCAGTTTATTTACATTCTGAATTCTATAAATAGTCTTGAAATGTAAGCTTGTTTGATTAACTATAAAGCAATAGTTCATTTGAGTGTTTTTACTCTTTGAGGGTTTCCTTTAGTTTTCTAAGTCATTTTAGTATCAAATTAAGGTTCCCGAACTTGTTGCGCCTTAGGTTGAAAGAGCAAAAACAGTAGTGGATAGTTGTTCCCTCACTAGAAAATTTTAGTCATAGCAAAACACCCAGTTACAATACGCTTATTTTCTTACAAAATCGTCACCGTAGAAGTGTTCGGAAGGTTCCAAAACCTTAGGAATTCAAGTTTCATGTAAAACAGAGCTCATTTGAGGTTAGAACGGCCTCACCGAAAAAGTCACAAGAAAATCGAACTTCGCCAGAAAATCCAGAGGTTGAAGATGACACCTTTAACACCGGTTCCATAACTGATATAAACAATTGTTGTTAAAAATTTAGACTTTCTACAATAGTTTTACGTAGCCGTTGTTAAAAGTATTTGACTCCGAATTACCTTTACACTTTATAAATTACCATTTTACCCCTACCTGCCTAAAATTACCATCTTTACCCAGCTGCTAAATTACCTTTTTATTATTGCCTTTAAAATGCCTTCTAGACAACTCAAAAAAACTCTCCAAGACATCGAACTAGATGACTTGCAACAACAAATTTAAAGGTTGTAAAAGATAGTTGAAGCCCAACAAGTCCAACTTAATCAACAAAGAAATACCAACTCTATTGAAAGTGATTATGATGATAATAATTCTTCCTCATCACATAATCATTGAATGCCAAGGTCATGACAACAATGACTTTAGAATAGATATACCAGAATTTGCAGGATCATTAGAACCCGATGAATTCTTAGACTGGATCTACACTGTTGAGAGAATATTTGATCTAAAAGATATTCCAAAGGAGCAAAAGGTTAAAATAGTCACCATCAAATTAAAGCAACATGCATCGATTTGGTGGGAGACCTTACAAAAAAATCGCATAAAGGATAAGAAGAGTAAGATCAAGACTTGAGAGAAAATACGAAATCAGCTCATAAAAAGATTCTTGTCTGTTAATTATCGTCAAGATAATTACCTATGACTTATTAATCTTCAACAGAAGACAATGGCAGTATACCAAGGAATTTGAGCAGCTAAAGATGAAATGTGAGTTGATTGAAGAAGAACATACAATACCTTATTACCTTAAAGGATTGACTTCTGAGATTTCTCATCTAGTCCAACTACAACAATATTTCACCCTAGATGATGTAATTCGACTAGCCATTAGGATAGAAAAACAATTCCCTAAGAGAAACCAGTTTTATCCCCCCTCCTTCTAAATTCCCTTTCCAACCTTCTTCTAGAAATCCTTCCTACCACTAAAAAAAAAACCACCCAACCACTTATCCTAAACAAAACACTAGCCAAATTAAACAAAGATAACCCTAAACCTACCTCTTAATATAAATAAAACATACAACAACTAAAGGGGTGAGTACAACGCTTCCAACCCTATGGGTATTCATACAGTAGGTGGCTAAGTATAACATACACCAACATTGACCATTTAAGAATCAATCAAACACTTAACTTGGGCAATTACTATCCACACAACATGTTAATTGATGGTATTCAATGTATGAGTTAGACGTTTTATGCGTTAATGGTATGCAATACATGAGATAGAAGTTTTATGTTTTATCTTTCATTAGTGTTTCATGATGCAATTGGGGCTCATAACTCGTATCCCTTCAATTACCTCGTCACAGTAAGTCTATTGTATGATGTAATTATGTACTTAGAGTGACCAGAGCTCACCAAGTTCTCAAAACTAACTGACATGTAGTCCAAAAATCTTTTCTTTGTGATCATATAAAATGGAATTGGTTCTCCACAACCTCAAAAACACTCATCTTTAGTCAAATTATAATAGGTTTGCCACGGGTGTCCCAGTTCCGGACGCGACTCCGAACCATTGGGTACCCGACCTAGTTATACTCCTAAGATCCCCACAACATGCACATAAAACGGAATTGGTTCTCCACGACCTCAAAAACACTCATCTTTAATCAAATTAACAGGTTTGCTACGGGTATCCAAGTTCCGGACGTGACTCCGAACCATTGGGTACCCGACCTAGTTATACTCCTAAGATCCCCACAACATGGATCGAACGATCGTGTTCTCGAGTGTACCCATTACTATGGCTTTAGTACTAGGACTCAATCATATGCCCTGAATGCAGAATGCAATGTTTTATCTTTCTCTTTACTTAACTTAGTATCTAGCGGGGTTCTTGACTCAATATCTCTTTGTCCTTAGTACGTAGGGCAGGATATACTATATATACTAATTTAGAAAACTATTCCAAAATTCTATATCTAAAACTTGTAAATTTTCTCTTTTTTGTAGTCTTAGGAAAATATGGTATTATAAGTTTTAAAATCGTAAAGTATCTCATAAAATAACCTTACCTAACATAGGCACTTATAAGATATAGATTATAGTTTAGTTAAATTAATTTTACCATTTACTTATAAATTTAAACATAAGAAATTATAAATTTTAAACTTTTGAATAGGTTTATCTCATAAAATAATATTTAATTAAATAAATCCAAAATTTATTATGTGAGCTTTAAATCAACTTATTATATGAAATTATATTTTTAAATCTGGATGTTGAAAAATCTTGAAATATATACTATTTATTGTATGTACTTTTATCGTCGATCAGAAACATAATCTCATCATCGTATTTTCCATGGCGGACTGGATTCTTTCCGGTATTTACGTAAAAACTAAAATAACTTTTTGTTATATTCAAAACTAGTTATAGGTTTTTTTTATTAATATGTGGAGAAAGAAATTACGAATCTAGGCCTCTTTTAAATGAAATTATATGTCTGGGGCTGTATTGAGGGTCGTAGGAGGGAGAGATGCCAATGGTGTTGCTGGTGCAGCATGTGGGACATGCCTATGTGACTATGTCGCTGGGCCAAGATGTGACACACGTCCTTATGGTGCCTGCCTGTACACGTTTTATGGTAACAAAATTCTATTGTACAATAACATTTTATTATATACATCTCACAACTCATTTAATATAACTATTAAGTTCATATATTTACTTAAAACTAATTAAGTTTCAAACTCGTATAATGATACATAAAAAAATAATAACAATTTATTATTGCATTTTAAAGTAACATTTTATTAAATAGTGACATTTTACTACTCATTTAATATGACTATTATATAATATTTAATTAAAAATAAATAACAATCTATATAAAAATAATTTATTTTTTAATATTTTATTTAAAATTTTAACCAACATTTCAAACTTGTTTACTAATACATAAAAAATAACAATTGTATTAAATAATAACAATTTATCACTATAATGTAAAGTAACATTTTACTACTCTTTTAATATGACTATTATATAATATTTAATCAAAAATAAATAACATTCTATATAAAAATGTAAATTATTTTTTAATATTTTATTTAAAAACTTAACCAACATTTCAATCTTTTTACTGATATATAAACAACTAACTTCAAACTCATACACACCCATATAAAAAATAATAATTAAACAAACTAATCATTTAAAAATAATAACTAAACCAGTTTCAATATTACCTGATAATGAGACCATAAATAAGGACCACACAATAAAACACAAATGACAAAATTGAGGGACCTTTCTTTCTGCCTTGGTTGTATCTCAATGGAATTAAGGAGAAAAAAAAAATGGTGCTCAATTGGTGCTGTCTGGGCGGAAGGAAGAAGAAGCCTTTAGTGTTGTGCATCTACCGCATGCAACATGCATTCCCCCATGACTCAAGTCGTAGGAGGCCAGTGCACCATAGGAGTCGTCGTCTTTGGCACGGGCACCATAGGCTCGCTTTTTACGTAGCACTACACAAAGGTGTCACCTGGAAGAAAGACGACTGCTATATGCCTCTCGTCCTTGCCTTAGACAACTTAGCCACGCGTCGGTTCTCTCTCATGTCGTCCCTGCTTTAAACGACTGTTGTGTCATCTCTTCCTACTGCGACAGGTAAATAAGAGCCCCAGACACGTAATATTTGCTGTAAAAGTGCCTCATTTCTGTATATTGTTTTTTAAACAGCCCTAATAATAAAAAAAACCCCTGGTTATAAAATATTACTCAATAATTTCTAAAAATTTTATTTAAAATAGTCAAACACTAAATAAACCTATTTTCATCGGAAACTTGTCAATATCTGTATTTTTTGTTAAAAAATTTATTTTTAAAATTCAAAAGACTAATTTATATATTTTCAAAATCCTTGCCTTATTTTTAATATAAACTTCAAAAATTAATCAAAGTCTAAATTTTCTTTATTTTTCCTATTTTCCTTAAATTCTATCGACAAAACGTTTTTCCATACGTTCCTAAGGACAAAGTCGCCGAGCTCGTGATCTCATTAAAACTTTTGTAATTCTTCACAGAATCCAAACTTTTCCAAGTCATCACTAGCAAATAAATGTTATTACAACTATGCCGCCATTTCTCCCATTTTTCATCAAAATAATAAAATATTTATATTTTATTAAGAGCCCGCACTAATACTTCGCATTATTCTTACGTCTTGAGTGATCATAAAATTAGTTAGTCAATACCCATCCTAACTTAGTGGTACGTTACATAGTTACACAACAACCAGAATATCAAAAACTCATTGATAAATATTTAAGCAATAATTTATGGAATCAAGATAATTTCTACCGTAGTCACATGTGAAACACATCATTTTCTAAATATCTACCTAAGACAACATTTAGAGTAAAACTTTAAACATACCAAACATTTCATATTTTCAAAATTTCATATATCAAGTAGTTAAACGCAACATGCAAGGGCAAAACAAGACTTTCCTTACGTATTTTTCTAACATGCAATTAAGCAGATTGAACATGCAACCAATTTCTAGAAGATAAATAAATCAAAAATAGCATTCTTAACGCATGCAGACTAGCCAAGGGTGCATGTGATCAAACTTTTTCTCTCGATGCCAAAAACTAAAATCACAAGTCAGTTTGATTTCGTAAAATGTCCTGTTTTTAGGAACTGAGTCCGATACTTAGGGTGATCTTTACCACCCCAAACATGCAAATAACCTTAGAGCGAAATGGAAGAAACTCCTTTTACCTCGTGGTCTTGAATATTCTAAAGCATACTGGAAACATCTCTCCTCACGGTTTCCTTCCTCGACTTATTTTCCTCTTTAGACGATCATGCCTGAAACCTTTTATGGTAGCGTTTGGTGTCTAAGCGAGACGTAGGATTGCAAAATTTTAATAGAAAATCTCAAGGTTTTGAAAGGGTTTGGTGGTGGTGGTCTTCGATGGCAAGGTGGTGTTGTATGGTGGACGGATTGTGGTGTTTGGTGGCTAAGTCAGGTGTTGGAATTAAGAGAAATTTCTTAAAGAAAAAGAGATGAGAATAAGAAAATTTTGCTAAGTGGAGAATAACTTTGTATTCAAGGCAAAGAAATTTAAGGCATGGTTTGGCTAGAACTTGAACTAATATTTGATGGAAATGGTTTAGTATTATTTACCATGAGATAGGGCATGGATATAACTTTTCCTTGATGGAAGAATTGATAGCAAATTGACGAAAATCTTCGGCTTGGAGGCTCACGGCCATACATGAATCTTGCATCAAAATTATATAGAATGAGATAAGCTTTGATTGGAAAATTTTGGCTTCACTTCTCACGATAATTGGAACAAGATTTGATGGCAGATTGACTTAGTGTTTATGGCAAATGGCAAGGAATAATGCATGGTCTTTATATTATTGGAGAATTGTTGGGCCTAGAATTTACGGCAGCAATGGCAATGTTTCATGTGTGAGATGAAAGAAGTTATGCATGGCAATTTAAACAAATTTCCAGCCCTTCAATTTTGGCCAAGCAATCCATCATGCATGGCTAAGGTAGCAACATGCAAAGGCTGAAGTTTTTAAGTGGATTAAGTGGTAATTTAAGGTGATGTCAAGTGGAAACTATGGATTCAAATTAGCAAACATAATGATGGTTTTCTCGCACGATTTCAACATGGCAGAATCCCTAGTGGATAAGGTCAGACTTACAATGGAAAATGGGAGACAAAGTGGCTGGAAGCATGTGAAGAGAAGGCAAGGAAATCATGGCTCATGTGGCTGTTTCTGAACAGCTTTTGTGAGGATTTTGAGGCAAAAATAACTTTGTGTTCCAGTGTAAATTTAAGAAAGTGATGAACATGAAAATTTTTCCTTATTCTTTCATCTTTTCAACAAGTCAAGAATCACTCAATTTCAATAATTATAAAGAATGTTATGCCTAAAACACTAAAAGGTGTGCATTTGTCACATGAATTCTTGGGTCTAAATCTTAAAATAAAAACTAAAAATTGTGTGTTCAGAATTAGACTTTAAGGTCTTTATAAGAATTGTAGGAAATTTTCTTTTGAGAATTCAAAGACAAGAATCACTTGATTCTGATACCAGTAGGTTAAGTTATGGTGAATTTAGTGAAACAGGTGCAAAGTTATCGAACTTGGAACAAACGGGATTTTAAGAAATGATGGAAATTTAGACAAAACCAAATGTTATTGCTTTATGAATATGTATCAAGTCCAAATATCATATATAATTTTATTGATCATCTAATAGTCTCTAACTTATTCCAAATTTATGCACACACATGCTAACAGAATCCAAGATATCAAGTAGAAATGGAATTTCAAGGTATAGTCAGTTATCAAAATTGAGGGGTATTACAACTCGTACCCCTACAAATTGCAGTGGCTTAATGAAGGCAATGAGGTAAAGGTTTATAAATAATGTCTTGTGTCTTTCTCCATTAGCAGGAAATATCAAGATGAAGTATGGTGTGATGTTGTCCCTACGAATATTTGCCATCTTCTACTCAGTAGGCCCTGGTAATATGATCATTGTACCTAATATGACAGTTATACAAACACCTACTCGTTTGAGAAAGAAGGAGTGAAAATTAGATTAGCTCCACTACCTCTTAATGAATTCAACTAGGACAAAAAAGAAAAACAATTGGTATCCCTAATCAACAAGAATCAATTTAAGGTGTCTACGGATGAAGTCAATCATCTGGGCTTTCTACTGTTGATTGAGAAAAATTATGGAACTAGTATACCATCAGAAATTCTGCCACTTTTATTGAATTTCCCAAGTGTTGTTCAAAATGATATTCCTCCAGGACTACTGCCTATGCCTGATATTCAACACACTATAGATTTTGTTCTAGGAGCAGTCATTCCTAACAAACTTGCTTACCAAATAAATCCCCAAGAGCATGTTGAAGTGCAAAGACAGGTTGAAGGATTACTGAAGAAAGGACTAATTCAAGAAAGTGCCAGTCATTGCGTTGTTCCTGTTATACAGGCCCCTAAAAGGATGGCACATGGAGGATATGCATGGATAGTAGAGTTATGAATAAGATCACCATCAAGTATCAATTCCCGATACCATGACTTGATGACTTATTGGACCAATTACATGGTGCCACTATCTTTTCCAAAATTGATCTTCGTAGTGGATACAATCAAATTAGAATCAGGCCAGAAGATGAATGAAAGACCGCTTCCAAAACACGAGATGGTTTCTACGAATGGATAGTCATGCCATTTGCATTATCCAATTCCCCCAACACATTCATGCACCTCATGAATCAGATTTCAATGGACAATTTATGGTTGTTTAACGATATCCTGATTTACAATAAAGGCAATGAGGAGCATTTAAAGTATATAAGACAAGTGTTAGAGGTCCTTCAAGAGCAGAAACTCTATGCTAATATGGAGAAATGCCCTTTCATGATTGATGAAGTAATATTTCTTGGATATATTGTTGGTGTTGAAGGCCTCCGTCTAAACCCTAGTAAGATCGAGGCAATCAATAACTGGCCAATTCCTCAGTTAGTCTATGATTTCTTTTTATCACAGGTTTATCAAGAATTTTAGCATCATTACAGCTCCGCTCACTAACTGCATCAAAGGAGATAAATTTCAATAGTTAGAACAAGCTCATAAAAGTTTTAATGAATTATAGGAGCACTTGACTAAAGCCCTTGTACTAAAACTACCTAACTTTGACCAAATGTTTGAGGTAAGTTATGATGCTTCTAACATTGGTATTGGTGTAGTACCCAGGCAGGAAGGTAGACCAATAATTAACTTTGTTTAGTGAAAAGCTAAATGATGCTAAGTTGAGGTACTTTACTTATGACATGGAATTTCATGCCATCATACGAGCTTTGCAACATTGGAGTCATTATCTGCTTCTAAAAGAAGTCATCCTCTATTTAGATCATGAAGCTCTCAAATACTTGAATTCCCAACAGAAAACTAGTCATAGGCATGCTTCATGGATCGAGTTCCTATAGGCTTATCCATTCCTAATCAAACATAAGTCTAGGAAACAGAATTATGTTGCAGATGCTTTCAGCCGATGTCATGTTTTACTATCTACCTTGTAAACAAAAGTTATTGGCTTTGAGATCCTTAAGGAGTTGTATCAAGATGATCCTGACTTCAACAGTATCAGGAAGTCAACCGAGAACCAATAGTTTCAAAATTACCATTGACAACAAAGCTTTCTATTCAAGAATAATGTTTTATGCATTCCTTGTTCTTCTTTGAGGGAAGCCATTATCTGGGAAGCATACAATGGAGGATTAGCTAAACACTTTGACCGAGACAAAATAGTTGCACTGATCAAGGAAAATTTTTACTGGCCCGAGCTTAAAAGGGATGTCATTCGACATATCCAACGATATCGTATCTGTTACCTTACAAAATCTAAAAGTCAAAATACTGAATTGTATCTATAATTTCCAGTACCCATAGCACCATGTCAACATGGATTTTATTCTTGGGCTACCATGAACACAACGATAGAAGGATTCTGTAATGGTAGTCGTAGATAGGTTTTCAAAAATGACGCATTTTATACCTTGTCAAAAGACTAATGGTGTTGTCTGTAACACCCCCTTATATACACGAGATATGTAAAAAAACATTTAGAAAGATATACATATTTATCACTCTTTATCTCGCGTATACAAGGACATATATACATATGATTTCCTTTGAATATTGAAAGTAAAAAAAAAAACATTGTCTTTCAATATTTGTCCATAATGATAAAATAATTTATAGAAATCATAAGTAATAAATCATTTCAGTATTATATCCGGATGGGAAAGTTTATCAAAGTTTAACCTTTACCTTGTTACAATTATCTAACTTGATATTGTAATAAGGCAAGGTAAAACTAAACTATACCTCTACTACAAATGTGACCAAGCATTTCCTAGTCCTTGAACCATTGAGTTTTGGAATCCTACTCTTGTCTTATCTCTTCATCTATCTGATTGAGGATGAGACCACTTTACCCTCTTGTAATTACATATCCTTCCATCTTGAACCGCTAACTATATATCACATATATTTTGGACACAAAATTCAAACAAGAAGGAGTGAGAAACAGAATATAATACTTTACAGATAAGACATAAGCATAGGGGTTTTCATAAACTAATAAATTAATATCATTCAAAATCTTGTACATAATTAATTATAAATATAGGGTTGTCACACATATAACAATCATACTTTCATTCACAACCATCCATACAAAATATCAGAATCACATGTATGACATGTAATGCTTTTAATACCACCTCATTCAGTTTATGCATGTGGGCCCTTAAAGTTTTAATTTGCACTGGGTCAACCAGGAGTTTACACTGTTCTATAATTTCAGATAATAACATAAGGGCCTTTGTAGCATCTGAACAGCTCAACTGGCGTAGAAACACTTAGAGACTAGTCAGACTGAGAAGGTTTTTATTGTGAAAGTACCCGACACTAGGGAGCGACCCCAGGTCCCCTGAAGCACCCTTCCACACCCTCTCATCCCAAGGTTCGCATTTGAACCTCCTCTAATGTATCCTCGATTTCTATAATTTGTCCCGAGGCAACATCACATCTCATTTCCCTTTAATGATTCATGATGCATGAATTACTCGCATATTTAGTTGGTTAAGACTTTTAGAAACTCAATTATTAAATACCATAAAGGTTCACAAATCATCTTAATAAACTATACATTCCCATAAGTTCTTCTTTGAACTTCTATTATACAAAATAAATTTAGTACAGTCTTCGAATTCAGATCTCACCAAAATTGAGTTTCTAAGTCTTAAATATCTCAAAACTTTCTCTTAAAAAAAAACTTCGCATATTTACATAATCTTTCTCAATTTGAATCTTAACTAGATTGAGTTTTAGAAATCTCGACAAAATATCCTTTAGTTATTTCGTTGGGGAAAACCAAAATAATTTACTTTAAACTTCTAATTTCTAAAAGAAACTAATTTTAAAACCATTAACTAAGAATACTTAAAACTATAAAAGTTTTCTTTAATTCAAGAATTAATTATCTCAACCTCTGATTTTCATAAAATAGCTTCTTTCTAATACTAGATTTTATTCTAGAGATTAAAAATAAAGTAAGTAAAAATTATTTCTAAGAAGAAATAAAAACTAAAATAATTATAAAATACTTTCTCTTAGAATAAAAATTTAAAGAGTAAGGTAAGAAAATTCTTACTGAGTTTTAACTTTCCGTCATGCTTGCTATATGCTCAAACTTCATATCACAAGGTCATTAATCATTCATCAACCACAATCAAGTATTGTAATGTCATTAATCACAATCAAATATCATCAATCATAATTACATATCGTTAATCACAGTCTAATATTATAAATCATAATATCATTAATCAAAATTAAATATAATTAATTATAATCAAGTCAAATCAACTAAATATCGTTCATAAATATAATTCAAATTTTAATGGTTATTTAAATTAGTAGAGTTGATTTTGAGTCCTTATAGTCTATTCTTCGCACAGGTGTATATAAGTCCATATATATAATCCAGTCTTTGCATAGGTATAGTTCAGTCCATACAGGTCATAATAGTCTAAGTCTTTGCATAGGTTTAGTCCAGTTCGCATAGGTTATCCAGGTCTTTGCATAGGCATTTCAGATCAAGTTACACAAGATACACAATTTAAAATTTATATAAATTTTAAGTTAAATAGTTATTTTTTCAAATACTACTATTATTATTAAATTTAAAAGGAGTAGGGGACTCCTCCCATTATTCTTATGTCTTTTCATATTATATTCCTATCTCACTCCTCTTTACCTCTTGTATACTGATTCATTATTGAAAATCTGTGCTCGTCTCGTCTCCAAGTTCTAAAACATACCAATTTCATTTTAATATAGTTACAAGATGAACATTAAGATTACTACTTAAAGTAGAAATAGTAAATTTTAAATAGTGAATAGTGAATAGTGAATAGTAAATCATGAATAGTAACATTAAATAGTAAAATGTGAATAGTAACAATAAATAGTAAATCATGAATAGTAACAGTAAATAGTAATTTACTATTGAAATAGTAATTTACTATTGAAATAGTATTTTACTATTTAGAATAGTAACTTAAAATAATATTATTTCCAGTATAATAATAGATTTCTAAAAACGATATGAAAATAACCTTAAAAAATATAAAAGAAAGGTATTCTTACCTTAGGATTTTAGCAGAACCTTCTTCCAAAAAAATTTATTTCTCTCTTACTTCCACCACTATCTCACTAGCACTACTATATTAATAAAACTTAATCTGAAATTGTGAATTCTAAAGAAGAATTCCTTCGGTATTTATAGGAAGGAAAATTACTATACATTCCATTATTTTAATATAAAAGTACTGTGTATTTTTTGAAAATTCAATCCTGGTTACTGTGCACCGTTTGAAAATTTCATACATGCACAGTATTTTACATAGTAAATGTCGGCTGAATTATTAAGCCAAATAGTAACCTTTCACTCGGTATATTTTAAATATTCAAAATTGACCTTTTTTGAAATTTAGCGATATTATATCAGTCCTCACTAATTTTATAATAAGTAATATAAAGTTTAAATTTTAAAAATCTAAAATTTTCTGTTAATAAAAATTTATTGATACATTTTCAATTTTTTTACGATTGGTAAAAATCAAGATTTTTCTCAAACCGATCATTTTAGAAAAGTCTACTAGAAATGGAATTTATAAAATTTTCTTATAATTTAACTTCACTTTCTTATAAATATTTTTAATTTTAAGTCATTTTATATGAATTTAAAATTATTTAAAATTTATTATTTTATTAAAATATTTCTAAAATTTCAAAAAATTCCAGAAAATTATAAATATTACGTAGATTAAAAAGTTCTAAAGAACCACAATCTAATTCCTTCAAAGTTTTATTTTAAAATTCTAATAAGAGTTAAATCACAAATATGTAAAAACATAAATATAAAAAGATAAAATAAAAGTTGTGAATAATAAATATATTTAAAATTCTTAATATAATTTCATTAATCAATGAATACTAATTAAGTCATTTTAAAATTCTCATTCAAAATACATAAATATTATTATTATTATTTTTAAAAAAAACAAATAATTAAATATAAATACCAAAATTTCATTAAAAAATGATAATAATAAACTAACTAATAGTAAGTATTTCTCATTAAAGATATATTAATATATATTTTCTATTTGTATTGAAAATGAGATGTTACATTGTCTACACAGTTGACTTGTACTTTAAGGAGATTATATGACTCCATGGAATTCCCAACATTATCATATTAGACAAAGATGTCAAATTTCTAAGTCATTTTGGAAAACTCTATAGAAAAAAAGGGTAAGAAGTTACAGTTCAACAATGCTAGTCATCCTCAAATAGATGGCCAAAAAGAAGTGATCAACCGACTGCTAGGCAACCTATTACGAAGTTTTGTTGGAAAAATCTTCGTCAATAGGATCAAGTCATAGCCTAGGTAAAGTTCGCTTACAATAATCCCATGAATCAAGCTACTGGTATGTGTCTTTTTGAAGTAGTGTACAATGTCCGACCTCTCAGTCCATTAGACATGGCTTATTGTCCTACAAAGAATCAATTCGGTGTTGATGTTGATCAAAGAGCCAAAGAAATCAAGAAACTTCATTAGCCCATTCGAGCTAGAATCGAGAAGCAAAATTCAAGATACAAAGCTCAGCAGGACAAACATCGAAAATAGCAAGTGCTTAAGGAAGGATACTTGGTGTAGATTCATCTTCAAAAAGAAAGATTTCCAAAGCAACCCAATACAAAGTTATCCCCCGGAGCTAATGGACCCTTTCGTATAGTTCAAAAGATCAATGATAATGCTTACAAGATTGAGCTTCCAGGTTCCTATTGCGTATCGACTACATTTAACGTTGTTGATCTCTTACCATACTTTGAAGAAGATAATGTTTAGACTTGAGGATGAGTCTTTTCCAACTCGGAGAGAATGATGCAACCATTTTTGACAAAAGAAAATGTAAGTGTTGTTCTTCAATTCCAACTTATTTCTTTGCAAGTGGTGTTTAATTTAATCAATTTATTTACATTCTGAATTCTATAAATAGCCTTGAAATGTAAGATTGTTTCATCCATCACTTCAACTATAAATCAATAGCTTATTTGAGTATTTTCTCTTTTTGAGAGTTTTCTTTAGTTTTCAGAGCTAGTTGCAACAACCTCTAAAAGTGTTGTTTCCCCGACCACTAAAGATATTTCAAAAAGTGTGCTTTGCCTTTTTATATGGCCTCAACACATTTGCTCAAGCAAAACTACACGTTTTACCTCAATAATTGTTTATTCGCTTAGGTGAGATTTTGATATACTCAAGCAAATCTTTGGCCCATTTAAGAATATACAATAATTTACAAATAACAAAATCATGGTATGGAAGGTAGTTTTCAAATTGTTTTGATAATATATTTGAAAAAAATATTTAGTTTGAACAAGATTCATTTTTAAAAATTACATTTAGAAAAATTAAAAACTCACAGTCACTCTCAATTGAGGTCACGTGATGTTTGGGCTAATTTTTAGTTTTAAATTTGTATGTCTTTTGAAAATCAAAATGACATTTTAATACCCAAAACAAGAGTTAGATAAATGGATCAATCCACACCGTTAGGCTTGGCCCACTTTTTTTTTTGGAAGATAACATTTCATTGCAGAAGAAGGCCAAAGGTACATTAGGCCCAACAGCCCAAAGAGACAGAGACAATTTGATAAAGGTATTTGGCCCGCTTAAGACTCACGTGCACGTTATGTAGGTTAGGTTTGGTTGGCTCAAATTTGATATAGGTCGAGAAAATCTATGGCCCATTTAAGCATGTCTAGGCCTGTGATTTAACAAGTCAACCCATATAAGAATATAAAATAGTTTAAAAATAAATACATATAAAATGTAAAAATGCAAGAGAAATTTAAAAAAAATAAAATCATGGTAAGTATATTATACACACATTTTAAGTGGTCCAGATATTAAAATTCAACCCAGACATTAAAATTGGATGGAAGGTAGCTAATAGGAAAAAATGCAAAAAATAGGCCATGCCCATGGGCGAACCTATTAACTCACATGCCTAAATCTATTTACCCTTGAGTCAAATGGGCTAGAAAAATAATCCACGAGTTAATGCGAAATGTGAACTTTATCTTGTATATCCATCTCAACTCAAAACTGAAAATAAAAAAGTAATTTCAGGGTTTTGAAATATAGTATTCTTCTCAAAAAAAAAAAGAAATATAGTATTCAAATTGTTTTGAAGATGTATTAAAAATGAATTAAATTTATTTAACTTAAACAAGTTTAAAACTAAAAACTCGCAATCGCTGAATAAGAACTAATTTTATGATTTTAAAATATAATTTTCAAATTGTTTTAAAAATGTATTAAAATAAATTAAATATATTTTTATTACAAATTTTTATTTTCAAATCTATGTTTCAAAACATAAAAGCTAAAAACTCTCAACTATCTAAAATAGAGAAATATTATTACACAGTCTATTGTATACCATCACTTCAACTTATACTCTAGCCAATAATTACATAACATTTGTTAAATTTTGCCAAAGATAGAAGATGTCGTTTGTATTTTTAAAATATTTTATATCGATTGTTTAAATTCGTTGACTTTTATAAATTTTTTTATATTAGTTATTTCAATAATCAATATAAAAAAATATTGTTTACACTTATTAATAAACCAACTGGGATGAAATATTAATTTTTAAAAATATTTTTTATATCGATTGTTTTAATAATCGGTGTGAAAAATATTTTTCAAATCAATTATTGAAACAATCGGTATTAAAAAATGATTTTTATGAGAATTATTTGAATAATTGGTGTAAAACCTGTTACATTTTTGTGTGCAAAGAACAAACATTAAAAATATAATTTTAGTAAAATCTAAGATATTAAGTAAATATTAACTGAATAACAAGCTAACTTGGCGGTTCGGATATATCATAAAACCATTCGAGTTGATGTAACTTAGTTAGTCGTCTTAGCAAATTTTCAAATTCATAAATATAAATCGAATTTAAAAGAAAAATTATTCTTATTGTTTTCTTCAAACACAAAAACACCCATTAAAATGATGTCTACTTATATTTTTCCTTTCAGAGTCCAACATTAGCTAGCTGCGAGAGTTTCATCATCTAAACGAGCTGAAAATATATGTACGTGTGTCTGGCTCGCCTAGTATCCTGTAAACCACACTCATAATTATAATTATTTTTGTTGAATTTTAACTTATTCCATACAAAATAGTTTTCTCAACAAACAGTGATACAATTGCAATATCTAGAAGAAATGCACTTAATCATCAACTGAAATTTAATTAAGCGACAACTTTTAGTGGGTATGAAAGCTTGGAATTCACCTCAGTAAATCTTGAAGCTTTTGGCAGAAACCATCAACACATTTGGACTCCATATCCTGGCCGAGTAAGAGATTCCTCACTTTTGTATGATTTTCCCTCACTTCCCTACCAAACTCATTCTCATCATCCATCACAACATTCACAGCTTTGCATAGACTTTCCTTTGTGAACAACCCATCTTCTTCACCCTTCTCCACTTCAACCCCAACTTTTAAGTTACCCATCATCCTTGCATTAATGATATGATCAGGACCCATTTGTGGCAGTAACACTATCTGACACTTATTTATAAGCGCCTCCGTTAATGAACCAGCTCCACAATGTGTAATGAAGCAGCCCACAGATGCATGTTCCAGAATCAGTTGTTGTTGTATCCATCCACTATGGACAATACCTCTCCCTTCAACCCTTTCTTTGAACCCTATTGGGAAAGCAGCTTCAATGGTCTCAAACCCAATTGGAGTTTTAAGAACCGCCAAAAATGGTAGGCCTGTTTGCTCAAGACCCAACAACAATTCATGGAACTGTTCTTGCGATAATTTCCATTCACTTCCAAGTGCACAGTAAATTACAGAACCATTCTTGAACCCTCCAAGCCATGAAGCCCATTTCTCTTCCAAAGCAGTGTTAGTTGGCTCAGGTATGACGGGTCCTGAAAGCAAAACAGGCTTACCAAACTGGTGCTGAAGGTATTCAACATAAGGGCCCTCAATTTCTCTACAACCTTTGAATCCTATTGCATCTGATAGCTTCAAACCAATACCGAGGCGATCATAAAAGAGAACACCACTACCAAACTCCCAGTTATTCATGGAAGCAACGAACTTTGCTTCATGGGCATAAAGCTTTATAGATGAGGCAGGGTACCCAACAGGGGGTTGCATAAGTTCAATGTCACTTATCCTTGGTGGGAATCCACCACCATAGGACATCGTTGCTGGGCTAATAATATAGTATTGAAAAGCCTTGATCCCAAGGGGACGAGTCAAGTTTGGAAGCCAATGTGTAAAGTCAAAGAAAACAATTTGTGGCTTTAGTTGAATGAGAAGAAGTTCAATATCCTTCTCAGTACGGTCCATAGCAGTCATGACCAATGGACCTAATGAGAAAGAGACATCTGAAGTGGTTTCTGCACCATGTGGGAGGCCATCAACATGAGGAACATTGATGGGGTAAAAGGTAATGAGGTGTGGGTAGAGGTTGAAGTGTTGTAACTTGGATTGAGTATTTTTGGGGATGAAGAAGGAGATTCTGTGTCCTCTCTTAGCTAATTTGTTGGAGAGGTGGAGAAATGGGGTTAGGTGTCCCATGGCAAACCATGGGAACATGGCTATGTGCAAAGGAGATGCATCCATGTCTGCTTCAACACTTTCAGTGCCTCTATGTACTGAAGAAATTATGGCAACACAGTGAGAGATTTTAGCAATTGAGAAAGAAGAAAAAAATAAGAAGATATGAATGAATGAGTGGTGAAAATAGAGCCTTAGTACTGAATCACTTCCTTTCCGACAATGTTATAAACATGCATGGCCCATTAGTAATAACTTCTGACAGTGATTTTAAAACAATTTACCGAAATTAAAAATAAAAAAATGGTAAGGATACTCTCGAATTTTCCTTGCTGGCTGTTATCAAAGTGGGCCTGGGTGTTAGATTTGTAAAGAAATAACGCACGTGTTATTTCTCAATTGATCAGTCTCATTTCCATTCCAGTGATCCACCTTTTAAATTACTTGTATACAATACAACATAACATTGCTCTTTTCTCCACCCAACTCTTTTTTTTTTACTATGGATCCCATGATCGAAGAATCTCATATTCTACTATATTTATGATTTAATCTAAAGTAGTTGCACGCTTTAGTACTATTTAGATAAGAGAAATTTCTTTTAAAACCACTCGATCCTACTTATACACATATTTGGAGTCAATATTGAATGAAAAAAATAATTAAAAGGAGTATTACCGTTGCATGCAACGGTCAATTCTTTTTTACATTTTTTGCAATCTAGAATGGGTTAAAACCGCCACAAATGGCATAGGTAAAAGACATGACCGTTGAGCCATAATGAATTTTTTTAGTCATATATAAAACATTTTACTAGCAGTTAAACCACTAGAATGTAAAAAATAAATAAATAATTTCAACCCCTTTTTGTTACCGTTACTCATAGGCTAACTTTTAAAATAAATTATGACTTTTTAGCGATCAAGAAAAAAAATGGTCATTACACATCTAGCCTAAGCTCGTTGGGACTGATGATCACAATACATACAAATTAATCAAACAATACTTCCGCATTTGAGCTTTGTTCCAAGGACATAGTGGTATGGTTTGGTTGATTGGTTGAACTAACAATATATAGCAATATTTATCATTGTGAAACATTGTATGGTGATACTGATAGTGGTTAAAGTGTTGTCCATGACCAATGGTCACAATAGTTGTAAAGATGATTGAGGTTGCAATAATAGGAAATGTAACACCCCTTGTTACACCTTAATAAATTCTAAAAAAAATCGTAAATTTCTTTTTACTAAAGATATGATTGTTAAAAAAAACTATCGGAATAAATTACATACATTATTTCTGAAATACCTCATAAATATTATTAAAACTTTATAAAGTAATTTTACATTCATCCAAAGAAAATAAATATTAAACATTATAAGAAAGAAAGGAAACTCCATGGCCCAGAAGCAGTTACTTAATAACATTATTTATTCATTGGACCACGGTATTCATACCGAGCTCCCTTTCTAGAACGTGCTATATTTACTGCCGAGATTCTTCGATCCTTCCCTCTGAACCATCAATTTAAAACATGTGAAACAAAAACACGGAGAAAGGAGTGAGAAACAGAATATAATATTCTCGAATAAGACATAAGCAACAAAGGGTTTTCACAAACTAATATATAATAATATCAATCACAATCACATACACAATCAATTATGAATGCATGAATGTTATGCAATATCTTCATCATAACTTACCTATATATGTGGGCCCTTAAATTTTAATTTGTACTGGGCCAACCAGGAGTTTACATTGTTCTATAAGTCCGGATAATAATAATATGAACAGCTCAACTGACATGAAACACTTAGAGACTAGTCAGATTGAAAAAGTTTTTATTGTGAAAGTACCCGACACTAAGGAGCTACCCCAGGTCCCCTGAAGCACCCTTTCACACCCTTTCATCCCAAGGCTCGTAATTAAGCCTCCTCTAATGTATTCTCGGTTTCTATAATCCGTCCACAGACTATATCATTTTGTTTCACTTTAATGATTTATGATGCATGAACTACTCACGTATTTAATTGGTTAAGGCTTTTAGAAACTCAATTATTAAATACATTAAAAGTTTACAACATCATTTCAATAAACTGTACATTTTCTTAATTCTCTAAATTTCTGTCCCACAGAAATAAATTTGGTACAGTTTTCAATTCTCACCAAAATTGAGTTTCCAAGTCTTAAATATCTCAAAACTTAGCATAGAAAACTTTACATAAATTTTTTTTCTCAAATTGAATCTTAACAATATCGAATTTAGAAATCTTAATTATTTCCAAATATCTTTAGTTATTAGGTTGAAACAAAATAATTTACTTTTGAAAATTTTATTTTACTTAAAGATAATAATTCTTAATTTAAAAAAATACTTAAAATTATAAAATTTTTCTTTAATTCAAGAATTAATTAATTCAAGCTTTTTTATAAATTAATTTTCATAAAATGACTTCTTTTGAAATAAATACTAGATTTTTAAAGATTAAAAGTAAAATCAATGAAAATAATTTCTAAGAAGAAATAAAAGACTAAAAAAATAAAATAATACTTTTTCTTAGAATTTAAGGAGTAAGGTAAGAAAATTCTTACTGAGTTTTAGTTTTTCGTCATGCTTGCTATATGCTCAAACTCCACATCACAAGATCATCCATCCCAATTAACAATCATAAATAATTAACAATCACAAAAATAATCAATCAAAATCAAGTCAATAAAGCATCATTTATAAATATTATAATTCAAAGTCTAATGGTTATTAATATAGTCAATTTGAGTCCTTTTGATCAATTCCTCGCATAGGTCTATGTAAGTCCATATAATCCAGTCCTTGCATAGGTATAGTTCAGCCCATATGGGTCATAGTGGTCCAACTCCTTACATAGGTATAGTCCAGTTCATATAGGTTATAAAAGTACAGGTTCTTGCATAGGTATGTTAGAGTTAGTTACATCAGATATTTAATTTAAAATTTATTATAAATTTTAAGTTAAAGAGTTGATATTTTAAAATAATAATATTATTAAATTTAAAAGGTGTAGGGGACTCCTCCCATTATTCTTATGTCTTTTCATATTATATTCTTATCTCACTCCCTCTTACCTCTTGTATACTAGTTCATTATTGTAAATCCGTGCACGTCTCGTCTCCGAGTTCTAAAACATACCAATTTCATTTTAATATAGTTACAAGATAAAAATTAAGATTACTACTTAAAACAGAAATGGTAAATTTTGAATAGTGAATAGTGAATAGTAATAGTAAATAGTAAAACATGAATAGTAACAGTAAATAGTAAATCGTGAATAGTAATGGTAAATAGTAAATCATGAATAGTAACGATAAATAGTAAAACATGAATAGTAAAGGTAAATAATAACAGTAAATAGTATTTTACTATTTAAATAGTATTTTACTATTTAAAATAGTAACTTAAAATAATATTATTTCCAGTATAATAATAGATTTCTAAAAACGATATGAAAATAATCCTAAAAAATATAAAAGAGAGGTATTCTTACCTTAGAATTTTAGCAGAACCTTCTTCCAAAAAAATTTACTTCTCTCTCTTACTTCCACCACTATCTCACTAGCACTACTATATTAAGAAAACTTAATCTGGAATTGAGAATTCTAAAGAAGAATTCCTTCGGTATTTATAGAAAAAAATTACTATGCATTTCATTATTTTATTATAAAAGTACTGTGCATTTTCTGAAATTTTCGTTTCTGGTTACTGTGCAACCTTTGAAATTTTCGTTCATGTATAGTAGTTTGCATAGTAAATATCAGCTGAATTATTAAGTTAAATAGTAACCTCTCACTCGGTATATTTTAAATATTTAAAATTAGTCCTTTTTGAAATTTAGCGATATTATATCAGTCCTCACTAGGTGCAGCATATAGCTGAGACACCAATCCATCCTTTGAGGCGGTATGGTGCAGCATATAGCTGTGACACCAATTCATCCTTTGAGGCGGTATGGTGCAGCATATAGCTGTGACACCAGTTGTTCCCATAGGCGGCCTGTAGGACCTTAGGGTCGGTATGGTGCAGCATATAGCTGAGACACCAATCCTTTTGGCCTGTAGGACCTTAGGACCTTAGGGTCGACTTCATATTGCACGTGCCCATCTGGTTGGTTTCTCCCATTTTCTTCCATAATAAGAGACCAGACTTCTTAAACGAGAGGTGGGAATAACTTTAACGAGTCCCACTGGGCGTGCCAATGATCCGTCCTTTACGGGGAGTGTAAAGTTATGATCCTGAAATAGCTCAATCTGATACAAAGCGATGTGCGTAAATGTTCAGATATGGAGTGTTTCTGTATGTTGAGGCGGAGTCTGGACCACACTGGGGCGGAGTGTAACTCACTCTACGGCGATGTAGTAGTCCGCCTGGAATCGCCTCCTATGCCTTGACACGGAGTGCAGTATACGCTGGGGCGGTGTCCCAGTCCGCCTGGAGGAGTCTTCTCAGCCTTGACCCAATTTGGGGTGGTACCTGCAGTTATTCTCCGACGCTCAAGTCAGTATTTTAGAATACTTTAAGACTTAGAAAGCAAATCTCAGAGAATTATGCAAGTAAGAGAGTGTAAGGTTCAGAAATGGGGGGAAAGCCCCTGTATACCTTTTTGCTGAGGTTTATATACCTGTCACTGGTGCTCCATTATTGGTAGGGCCCGTTCCTTGTTTTCTAGCATAAAGCAAGAAAGACAGTGGGTCCCTGTGTCGTTCACGAGCACCGTTATTGTAGTAGGTATTTCCACTTACTTGGGAAGCCTGAATGCTTTATTATTTTATTGTTATTCCCCTTTATGCGTGACAGCGTGATTCCCATTATTAACCTCTCAAGACAGAGTCAATCTCGTGCCGAGGTTGTGAGTATGGGTTCGCTACGCAGTATGGGAAATTCAACATTCCGCCAGCATTGAGCCTATGGCTTGGCGGAGTAATATGCATTCTGGCGGCGTTACATGCCTTGGCGGAGTTATGACCCTTGGCAGGGTAACATACCTAGGCGGAGTAACGTGCCTAGGCGGAGTAACGTGCCTAGGCGGAGTAACTTACCTAGGCGGAGTAACATGCCAAGGCGGAGTAACTTGCCTAGGCGGAGTTACTTGCCTTGGTCGTATATACTCCGTATTTGAAGCGTACTTACCTCGTTCGAAATGCTGACCTGGCAAAGCATTAAAGCCATGCTCTTGGGGGCCGGTGTTAGGACCGGATCATATGCCCCCAAGCTTGTTATAGTGACTGGCAGAGTCACTGTAATGAGCTATAACACTTAAGTTTAGCTTTTATAAGAAGGCGGAATAGCCTCTTAGGAACTTCAAAGTAGATTCCGTAAGGAGGCGGAGTAGCCTCTTAGGAATTTCAAAGTAGATTCCGTAAGGAGGCAGAGTAGCCTCTTAGGAACTTCAATGAGATTGGATTCCGTAAGAAGGCGGAGTAGCCTCTTAGGAATTTCAATGGAGTTGGATTCCGTAAGAAGGCGAAGTAGCCTCTTAGGAATTTCCAAGGAGTTGGATTCCGTAAGAAGGCGGAGTAGCCTCTTAGGAATTTCCGAGGAGTTGTATTCCGTAAGAAGGCGGAGTAGCCTCTTAGGAATTTCCAGGAGTTGAATTCCGTAAGAAGGCGGAATAGCCTCTTAGGAATTTCAATGAGGTTGGATTCCGTAAGAAGGCGGAGTAGCCTCTTAGGAATTTCCATGAGATTGGATTCCGTAAGAAGGCGGAGTAGCCTCTTAGGAATTTCAATGAGATTAGATTCCGTAAGAAGGCGGAGTAGCCTCTTAGGAATCTTAATGAAGTACAATTTTACAAGTGTTGAACTTACTTGAACTTGTTGATTATGTACTCCGTAAAACATTGGAATTTAGGTGGTATGGTGCAGCATATAGTTGTGACACCAATTCATCCTTTGATGCGGTATGGTGCAGCATATAGCCGTGACACCAATTCATCCTTTGAGGCGGTATGCAGGACCTTAGGGTCAGTATGGTGCAGCATATAGCTGAGACACCAATCCATCCTTTGAGGCGGTATGGTGCAGCATATAGCTGTGACACCAATTCATCCTTTGAGGCGGTATGGTGCAGCATATAGCTGTGACACCAGTTGTTCCCATAGGCGGCCTGTAGGACCTTAGGGTCGGTATGGTGCAGCATATAGCTAAGACACCAATCCTTTCCCCCCAAGGAGTTTTTATTGACTCCGTTTGCGAAGCGTTGTTGCATGTTGGTTGATCTTTATGGAATAAAGAGTTATGCATCTGTGCTTCAGTTTTGGAGCCGTTGTCCTATCTGCATGGGAACAAGTTCTGCCATGGATAATCAATTCAAAGTTAGAGTGAAGATTGAATGCAGGAAGGCATTTAATAATCCGTTCAGCGTGATCAATATTGAGGTCGGATTGTGGAAGTGTATCTCAATCGTAAGAGTACGGATTGAGTCTTCAAAGACTTCCATCATAAGGATGATGATGGGAATTATCCGCGCCAGGAGTTACCTCGTCAACTCACAGAATATGTGATTGAAAGCATCCGTCCTGGGGAAGTGTATCTCAATCGTAAGAGTACGGATTGAGTCTTCAAAGACTTCCATCATAAGGATGATGATGGGAATTGTTCGTACCAGGAGTTTTATCGTCGAATCACTTCATAGATGATTGAGATCATCCGTCTTGGGGATGTGTACGACACCAGGAACTACATTGTCAGGTCACATAGTAGGTGATTGAGATCATCCGTCCTTGGGCTGTGTATGGCGCCAGGAGTTACATCGTCAGATCACAGAATGGGTGATTGAGATCATCCGTCCTGGGCAGGTACACAACGTCAGGAGTTACATCGTCATATCACATAATGGGTGACTGAGGTTATCCGTTCTGGAAAAGTACACATCGCCAAGAGTTACATCGTCAGATCACAGATTAAGTGATTTAGATAATCCGCCCTGGAGACATTTTTCAATCGTAGGAGTACAGATTGTGTGAACGCTTAATGATTTTCAAAAGCTTCCATCATAAGGATAATGATGGGAATTGTCCGCGCCAGGAGTTACCTCGTCAACTCATAGAATATGTGATTGAGAGCATCCGTCCTGGGGAAATGTATCTCAATCGTAAGAGTACGGATTGAGTCTTCAAAGACTTCCATCATAAGGATGATGATGGGAATTGTCCGCGCCAGGAGTTACCTCGTCAACTCACAGAATATGTGATTGAGAGCATCCGTCCTGGGGAAATTAGTCTCAATCGTTCTTCTTCAACCGGTGTTGGATTTCACTCATTCACCAGCCTTCAAATAGGGTTCGGTGCAATCCTACTACCCATTTCCTGAGGTTCGGTTTAATCCTACAACTCAGGTCTTCACCGACGTTCGGCCAAACCTACTAGTCGTACTCGGAGTTCGGTTCAATCCTACAATCCGAGCCTTCACCGGTGTTCAGCCAAACTTACTAACCGTACCCAGAGTTCGGTTTAATCCTACAATCTGGGCCTTCGAATGGGGTTCGGTGCAATCCTACAACCCATTTCCTGAGGTTCGGTTTAATCCTACAACTCAGGTCTTCACACGGTGTTCGGTTCGATCCTACTAACCGTACTTGGAGTTCGGTGCAATTCTACAATCCAAGCCTTCAACACGGGGTTCGGATCAGGGCTAATCCTGATCCTACTGCGCCCGTTACTCGGGGTTCAGCGCGGTTTTCAGTATGAGCCGGCCTACTGCGCCCAAGCCTTCGCATGGGGTTCGGTTTGTGGCCTTGAAAAAGGACCAGCCCTACAACCCACGTTGTCTTCGAATGGGGTTCGGTTTGTGGCCTTGAAAAAGGACCAGCCCTACAACCCATGTAGTCTTCGAATGGGGTGATTCACCCAGTTGTACCTTCGAAGAGGTTCATCGCTAACAACGGATACATTGTTAGGATCATCCGTCCTGAAAGTATCTTGTCACAACAGTGTTGTGCATCGAATAAAATCATGAAGACAATGGGTGAATCATTGATTATGAATTACAAAAGAGAGAAAGAGAGATGAGTCGGGGTTATGACTCATTAGACCTTCTTGGTAAAACCCGATCTGGATCTGCTCTTATCACTCCATTGTAACGTTGGGGATTTCTTTCTTGCCGCTGTTGCTTCCAAGTGTATTTCAATGCTCACATACTTGGATGCTTTCCTCTTGAATTCTTCGAAATTCACTGGAGGATTCTTTGCCAATGACATGGCAAAAGCAGGGCTTGGTTGCAAAGCTTCTATTGCTATATGCAATTGAAGTGCTTCTGCCAAGTTTGGAACAGCAGCTGCTTCCTTGTGAAACCTCTTCAAGAAGTCCTTGAGAGTTTCATGCTCCCCCTGCCTAATCTGAGCCAAGGTATGAGATGTTCTGGGAGTATCATTGGAGATGACAAAGTGGTCAACAGACGCTGTTGCCATTCCTTCCCATGAGTTAATGGAACCTGATGGTAGCTTCCTGAATCAGCTAAGGGCATCATCAACAAGAGTCTGAGGGAACATCCTGCACATGACATCTTCATCTGCCCCCAGGTACATGGCCTCCCTTCAACTGTGGGATATTTGAATACTGGGGGGTAGAGGATTTTTCTCCCTCGGTTGTGTGATGTGACCCCTTGATCAGAGACATGGCTCTCTCCTCCACGCTCTTTCTTTCGCGTTTCAATTCCATCAGTTCCTCCCTCAGCTTTCTTATCATCTCATCCTTTAGATTTGGTGCTGAAACCTGCACCATTCTTCTTGAACTTTCCACAGGCGACTCGAAAGCTAAGTGCCTGTTCACTGGTTGTTCCTGGGCAGTGATGTCTTGCACGTGCCCATCTGGTTGGTTTCTCCCATTTTCTTCCATAATAAGAGACCAGACTTCTTAAACGAGAGGTGGGAATAACTTTAACGAGTCCCACTGGGCGTGCCAATGATCCGTCCTTTACGGGGGGTGTAAAGTTATGATCCTGAAACAGCTCAATCTGATACAAAGCGATGTGCGTAAATGTTCAGATATGGAGTGTTTTTGTATGTTGAGGCGGAGTCTGGACCACACTGGGACGGAGTGTAACTCACTCTACGGCGATGTAGTAGTCCGCCTGGAATCACCTCCTATGCCTTGACACGGAGTGCAGTATACGCTGGGGCGGTGTCCCAGTCCGCCTGGAGGAGTCTTCTCAGCCTTGACCCAATTTGGGGTGGTACCTGCAGTTATTCTCCGACGCTCAAGTCAGTATTTTAGAATACTTTAAGACTTAGAAAGCAAATCTCAGAGAATTATGCAAGTAAGAGAGTGTAAGGTTCAGAAATGGGGGGAGAGCCCCTGTATACCTTTTTGCTGAGGTTTATATACCTGTCACTGGTGCTCCATTATTGGTAGGGCCCGTTCCTTGTTTTCTAGCATAAAGCAAGAAAGACAGTGGGTCCCTGTGTCGTTCACGAGCACTGTTATTGTAGTAGGTATTTCCACTTACTTGGGAAGCGTGAATGCTTTATTATTTTATTGTTATTCCCCTTTATGCGTGACAGCGTGATTCCCATTATTAACCTCTCAAGACAGAGTCAATCTCGTGTCGGGGTTGTGAGTATGGGTTCGCTACGCAGTATGGGAAATTCAACATTCCGCCAGCATTGAGCCTATGGCTTGGCAGAGTAATATGCATTCTGGCGGCGTTACATGCCTTGGCGGAGTTATGACCCTTGGCAGGGTAACATACCTAGGCGGAGTAACGTGCCCAGGCGGAGTAACGTGCCTAGGCGGAGTAACTTACCTAGGCGGAGTAACATGCCAAGGCGGAGTAACTTGCCTAGGCGGAGTTACTTGCCTTGGTCGTATATACTCCGTATTTGAAGCGTACTTACCTCGTTCGAAATGCTGACCTGGCAAAGCATTAAAGTCATGCTCTTGGGGGCCGGTGTTAGGACCGGATCAAAAAGTACTGTGCATTTTCTGAAATTTTCGTTTCTGGTTACTGTGCAACCTTTGAAATTTTCGTTCATGTACAGTAGTTTGCATAGTAAATATCGGCTGAATTATTAAGTTAAATAGTAACCTCTCACTCGGTATATTTTAAATATTTAAAATTAGTCCTTTTTGAAATTTAGCGATATTATATCAGTCCTCACTAATTTTATAATATGTAATATAAAGTTTAAATTTTAGAAATCTAAAATTTTCTGTTAATAAAAATTTATTGATACGTTTCCAATTTTTTAACGATTGGAAAAATCAAGATTTTTCTCAAACTGATAATTTTTAGATAAGTCTACTTGAAATGGAGTTTAGAAAATTTTCTTATAATTTAACTTTATTTTCTTATAAATATTTTTAATTTTAAGTCACTTATATGAATTTAAAATTATTTAAAAAATATTATTTTATTAAAATAATTCAAAAATTCCAAAAAATCATAAATAATACGTAGATTAAAAAGTTCTAAAGAACCATGATTTAATTCCTTCAAAATTTTAATATGAAAATAAAAATAGGGGTGTTACAGGAATGATCTTTTTCATGTGATATAGGCGTATGTAAATTATATATATATATATATATATATATATATATATTTCTTTTCTTATTAATTTTGATAGGAATATATTATTATATGTAAATGAGTAAACAATACACACCTCATACATCATACACACCTCATACATATTGTCACGTGATTTTAACGTCAAAGAGTACATTCACTAACATACTAGTATAACATACTAGTGTAGGTAACTCGTGTTATGCTAGGTAGCGATGGCGAGTGGTAGGTCTCCCAACAACCTAATAAAAGTATTGGTGCGAATTTAAAATAAATGGGTTCAAAATTATGCAACCAAACTCATCCCTGCGTCCTGTGTTGGGTTTAAGGGGTTAGGTCTCCTAAACCTAATAAAAGTTGGTGCAAATTTAAAATAGACTGGTTTAAAATTATGCAAGTCAAACTCATCCTTGTAAGTCCTTATCGGATTCGGGTAAACCTGTTGGTTTCACACTTCACTATATTTTTTTTAACTTTTATTACTTTTAATAAAACAAATATATATTTTTAATAAAAGTGATATATATCTAATACATTCTAATCAAAGTAAAAATTTGAATATAGTCCTAAATACCTTATAATAGGAATTCTTAAAGAATTGACCTTTGGTATTGGCAAAGTCTGCGTATGATTCAAAAATTGACGATGTTATTTTGACACCTTAAGTTCATGAAACTTAACCCACCATTTGGGTTACCTCTCTTCAATATGCGAGCATACCAGGTAGGCTTTAAATGAAAATACTTCCCTAAAACTTCTAACGACAACACTAACCCCTAACCATTTGAATGAAGTTTGACTAGGGGTGACATTCAAAAACGGTAGCACCCCTACCTCAAAGTTATTTAATGGAAACTTTATGCTAATCTTGGTGAAACACATTTCGTACATGTACAAGAAACAATAGGCCTGGATAGTGACAAATCCAATTACTTATTAATGATGCAACAATGGAAAAGTCATCTTTACTTTCTTTTGAGGCATGGATAGGGACTTCTTCTAACACCCCTGTCTTTCTCTTATACATACCTGGACATCATCCTTAATGGCTCTTGGTGGACCCAGAAGTATTGATCCTTCACATTTTCAATTGTTCAATTGATATGATTTGCTATCACATCGGTGTTAATGGGATCAATTACTTTTATTTGCTTGATGGTTGTGCCGAATTGGATTCTTCATCGGTCATGGGTTGAACTATGTGCTGTAGAAACATCGTTAAAATGGTAGTAGAAAAACTAGAGCCTTAACCCCATGATGAAGAAACAAACTCCAATGATACGAGGGATAATTTGATAGAATATTTATGTGTAGACATAATTTGAGCCAGATACCGGTGTAGTTCCTTACCTCTTAGCTTCCCCATATTAGATGAAGAAGAAGTCATAGGAAAGGATGCTATTGCTTTTTTCTAGTTCCATTTTCAAGAACCAAGGTATATCCGTTTGTGACATGTGTAGCTTCTGTCAAAATCCCAAAAAAGGCCATGACAGTAGTTTGTAAAGAATCTTAATTGAGTCATCACTCGTACGATCATACCTTATAGCCTGGATTTAAAGAAAAAAGCACTTCCACAATAACGAAAGGACAAGATAAGGAGGATACTTGTTGGGAGGATGCGATAAGTTTACCTTGTATGAGCTAAGGATTTTAGTATGGCACTAATGATATTAGAGCAACATGAGAGTTTTAAGAAGCAAGGTGAGAAATGATGAAAAATGAACTCTTTTTTAAAGTTGAATCTTAGGGGTGAAGAGGCGAGAATGATTAAACACAATTAGGGTTGTTAATGCGGGCCAACCTGCCCTGCCTCGCCAAAAACCCACCAAACACGAGGTGAGACAGGTTTCGGAGGTGGGTTGAAATTTGTAGCTCACCCCGCTTTACTAACGCGCGGGTTGGCCCGTCAAGCTTTAAAAAATAAATAAAATTCCTATTTTCAATATTTTTAGTAGCAGATTGATGAGTTTACCTAACTAAAAATATAAAAAATAATCAAAATTAATAAAAATCAATCAGCTTATTATTTTTAAGAAATAAGAAAAATATTAAATTAAAACACAAAGTAATATGTTGCTAAAATAAAAAAATTTAAATATAATTATACTAATAATGTCAACTCAAGCATTACATATTAGTAAATTGGCCCACCAAGTTGGCTCGCCTTGCCTCACGGCTAACTCGCGAGAATGAGGGGCAGGTCGGATTTAATACAATCACAAGTTAAATTTTTCTAACCTGCCCTTTCATTTTTTGGTGGGTTGGAAGGCCGACCCACCGAGTCCAACCTGCTTTGACATCCCTAGACGCAATCATGACATGAAGCACACACGTCGTTTCACATGTCGAACATTAGTTGCATAGATATTGAAGCATCGTATCCACTCACGAACTTACATGTGTCATCAACAAAACTTAACTTTAAAATAGGACATATTTTGATATTAGATAAGATTATACCAGCAAAAATTTTTTTAAACCAATTTAACACATTGGTTCCACAAGTGTGTTTTTATCATGGTTATCAGAACCGGACCGGACCGGCCGCTCGGACAGGTCGAACCGGGAACCGGTGCCTTATCCGGTCCGAAACGGGGGGAAACCGGTCAACAATTGAACCGGTCAAAAATCGGTCAAAACCCGGTCAAAACCGGTTAAAACTGGGAAAACCGGTCAAAAACCCGGTTTGTAATTATTTTAAAAAACAATTTAGAAACCTTTTTAGTGCGTTTTTTTTGTAGAACCGCACTAATAGACCCTGTACACTAAATAAATTAATATTTTTTTATTTTACTTAGTTTGGACTAGTGTTTTTAGACCTTTTAAGCATGTTATAGTAGGATGTGTACTATTTTAAGGTTTTTTTACTATGTAATATTTTAATTCTAACGTATTTATTGAATTTAGTTGATAAATAATATATAATTTTTGATCTAATCGATTATTATTTAATATATAAAAGAATAATAATAATAATAATTTATTATTACCGGTTCGACCACTGGTTCAACCACTGACCCTTGAACCGGTGCCTCCACCGGTTCAATAACCAGTCCGGTTCTGAAAATATTGGTTTTTATTTAAAAAATAGGGTATTTTTTAAAAGAAAAATAGGGAAATAGGGTGGTTAGAAAAATAATTGTATGTCTGGGGTACATTATTATTACCCATAAAATACAGCATGATGCAACAACCACTAGGACAACTGGTTCCTTAATGCAAATATGGAATACTACTAAGTATAATTCTTTCTATTCTTACATATATATATATAACACGTTAATATTATATTAAAATGTATAATATATAATTTATAAATTAAATATATAATATATATTAATGTATAAAATATATATAATTTATATATTAAAATATTTAATATATTAATGTATAATATATATAATTTTATACATTATAATATTTAATATATATTATATTAAAACATTTTAATATATATATATATTTATATATATATTAACGTTAGTATACATATTTTATAACATTCTTAAAATTATAATTCTCCAAAAACATAATTTCACGAAACACACTTTAATTATCTATTGGGCATGTTAAGAGATGAAATTAATATCCGAGCAGCTTTAATATTAATCAACAACGTGCCCTCCACATACATTAGGTGCCTTCTTCCAATTCTTTTTTATTACTATTATTATATATAAAGTAGTATCTATTAATAAGTTGGGGATGAATGTGTAGTTGTTGTAATTAAAGTTGCGGAAATATATATACCCCGTGTGTTTGTGTGGGGTGTCGCCACTCAATTTTTTCCATTGTTTATGTCACTCCACCATACGTATTTATTAATAAGTTGAAAGACTCTTAAATTGGGTATTCACAAAACCCATTTCTTGAAAGAGATGAAACCCTACTCCTATGAGATACAGGCCTCCACTCCTCACTATTTGCATAAAAAGTATTTTTTAAAATTTTAAATATAACCAACAAATAACTTATTTATGTTTATTAAGAATATTAATTTATCACATTTAATATTGTTTAAAAGTCAGCTATAATTCATACATTATCTTAATCCTTAACTACTTAAACTAATTTTTCTTTCTAGTTAAAAAGTCAATCACATTATCTCCTTTAATATAGAGGATATTTTATAAATTATATCACTTATATTTTGAACCAAAATAGTTTTATTACACTTTTGATACCTTGTTTTTATCAAATATTTGAGTTTAGTCCCTTAATTTTTAATTACATGATTTTGATTCCTCAATTATTTGATTTGTTGATATTTGATTCATTAATTTTTAGTTGCACAATTTTAATTCCTGAACTATTTTATTTGTTGATTTATTTGGTCATTTTTCCTATTTTCCATCTAATTAATCATTTTATAATATTATTTTTTATAATATTCATAGTTATAATACTATTATAACAGATAATACAGTTTATAGAAATAATACTATAAATGTTGTAATTTCACTATTCACATTATGATTGGATGGAAAAATAGGTAGAGAAACTAAATGTGTTAATAAATTGAATGGTTTATGGATTAAAATTATGTAATTAAAAGTTTAAGGGACCAAATATCAACAAATCAACTACTTTACAAATTAAATTTATATAACTAAAAGTTGGGAGAATTAAAATTGAACATTTAACAAAGTTGGGATACCAAATGTGTAATTAAAACAACCAAAATATTTCAAATTCTAATCCTTATATTGAAGAGATCAGAAAAAGGGTAATATAGTACTTCTCTGATTCCAAATATAACAAAAAGTAATTAATTTTACATGTATTAAGAATATTGATTGAGAATAGTTATTTATATTAATACTATCAAATATTTGATGTAGTTTCCTAAAATACTTTAATATCATTTATTACCTAAAAATTAGTTGTCGAATGTATACAAAGAGGATATATTCAGTATGCAAACATTAATGACATTAGGAGAAATATATTTTGAATTGTATTTTAGGAGTAAAAATTTTTACTAAATAGATTTAGAATAAAAATTTCAAGTGGGTGAATTCTATAAAATTTCTCATTATTTAAAAATTGTTTAATATTTGTGCAAATCCTTAGGAGTAAAATGTTTCACCTTAAAAACTATACATTTTTTTTTTATTTTTAAAACTTTTATACGTATAATTATTGAAATAGTAAGACATGATCAATTTAAAACTTTCATATGTATAATTATTGAAATAATATTACATAAACTGGGCAATGCTGCTATGTTTGATCATGTGGCTAATAGTTAGGAGCAAACTTATTAGGAATTTTAGAGATGATTCTACCGTCAAATTTATTCCTGAATTGAATGCCCTGAAAGAATATGTTCATTCGCCAATCCCTGAATGGTTTTCATTACCCCGTGTCTGGTACGAGCTACAATTTATCTGTGCTGAATCATTTTCAACAGAACTAGTGCCGGCAAGCCACCTCGTTTCTAATTCATTGTTGGATTATATTCTGCATTGGAAGGGCCCTCCGTGCATTCGTATCTTCCTGTGGATGATTTATCATGGTAAATTCCCTTCTTCAGAGGAGCTTAACCATAGAGGTATGCAGATTGTGGTGGTGGTGGTCCAGAGGCTTTTATGCATGTTCTGTGTGATTACTCTTGTACAATGAAGATATGAAAATCCCTGGTTCATGAAGATAGTTGGGTCTCTTTTGCCTCTCCTGAATCATATTCTTTGTTAAATGTGAATCTCATTTCGGGCATTAAGTTGAAAGTGCATGCTGATTGGAGCTTTCTCTTCCCTGTTATGGTGTGGAAATTAAGGAATGAGAGGAACAACATCACCTTTCTTTCGAAAGCAAACTACTGATATGACCATTTACTTTATGATCATGCTCTGATATATGCAGCAAACTTAAGGAAAGGTCTAGTTTCAAGATGCACTGGTGCTAATAGCTATTTTATCAATCAGGTGGTGTGGTGTCCTCTTGCTGCTATCAAGGCTGAATATTAGGCAGGGGTAGCACTGGAGTTGTGATTCATCAATGTCCGCGTACTCATCATCGTTTTTCTATTGTTAAGAGGATCCATAATCTCCTCAGTTTTGATTGGTGTATTCCTTTTTGTCACATTTTTTGGGAGGTAAATCATTGTGTTGATTTCTTGGCATCTCAAAAGTCATTTACATATGCTAAGGGATATTGTTCTAGATGATACGGGTGATTTAATGGATAACTCAATTCCATGTATAATGTATCTCTTAAAAAACATAAACTGGCCCGTTGTTCACATCAAGGAATCCACATCCTATTTTCACAATGTGTGAAGTTTGCTAGACTCTGTCTTCCAGGATCATTATATTATGTCAACGCCTAATACAAAGGCTCTAAGTTCTGTACTGGATAAAAATAAACAAATAATCATAGTTGTACTTGCTACCATTGAAAAATCCTATTTACCCAAGGCAGAGAATTTATCAACACAATTTGGGACGGAGATATGAGCATACCATTCATATTCATATTGACTGGATATTGCATTTAAAAGAAAAAAACCCACCTTTGATGAAGTAATATTATTCTTTTCATGACAACGGACTAAAACTCTTTACAACAACAAATTCGTTGGCTGAAACAGTTAATAGATGATCTAACATTTTATTGCCCGATCTAAACGACAGTCTCCATTCCAGAATTGCCACACAAAAGCACTTTCCTTCTATTCAATGCAAGAACCACCGGTTGCCTCTATACACTTTCACATAGGCTCAGCAAGCTAGGATCATCTGAAGATAAATTCTGACATTGCCACGTCACAATAGGGGAAAGAGAACGGATAAAATAAGAACATCACTTAGTAAAGATTTGGTAAAGTTGATGAAGAGGTTCCAAACTTCTAGAAATAATTTATAATTGTCAAGGTTGATTCCCAAATGACTCGAATTTGTCTTATTAAGTACAAAACAAGCTATTTTCTTTTTTGGCAAATTAAAGATTTGTTCCTTTGTTTTTCATGGTTTAGTCTTTTGAGATTTTTTTTTATCAATTTAATCTTTTAAATTTATAAATTTGTCTCAAAACTGTTAAATAGTTAACAAACTCATTACCACTACTTAAAATCAACGATACTGATTTAACCTTCATCAATGCTCTATCATCTTCCTCGGTCCTTCCTTCTCCCCTCTCATTATCATCCCCTTCCTTTCTTTCTCCTCATCACCCACCATCATCGGCCACCACCGATAACCATCCTCCTCCACCCATCACACAACACCTCACTACCAAAACACAACACCTCCCTCCATCATCATACAGCAAACTAAATCAACAACCGAATAATCATCGCATCTTCCTTTTGCTTTCAATAACCCAGCACAGAAACGGAGAACCCCATCACTACAAAACCAATACACCCAAATTTCAACCCTCTTAATTAACAAAATAAAACACACAAAATAAGCCCTGATGATGAAAATCAAAATTGTTCTCACGGATCCCTTAATTTTTGTTTTCCTTTCTATTCTAGTTTCCAAATAACGACCCACCTGCATTCTCAGTTAGGGTTGCATATATCAGGTTCATCAATTTTCTCAATATTTTTAAAATTATCATGATCATTTTTCAAAAATTTGAAGAGACCCATTTTATTCATGGCTTCAAGTTTTGATAGGTGGGAAAAAGATGCTTTCGTTTACGCTGCCAAAGAAGTTCATCAATCCTCAGTTTTTTTTCTCCTTTCAATAAGCTTTGTGCCTTCTATGTAATTTGTAATTTGATTGGTTTTGGAAATGAAATGTAGGAATGGAAGTAGAACTTACTTAATTTGAGGAGAAAGAATGGGAAGGAATGAGAATGAGAGAGGAGAGGAAGGGTAGAGGAAGATGATGGAGTATTAATAAGTGTTGCATTAGTATCATTGATTTTAAGATCTCTTATTCACAGGTGATGAATTTATCACACGATAAGCTATTTTACAGTGTTAATTATTTAACAATTTTTGGGACAAGTTCGCAAATGTTAATAACTTAAAGGATTAAATTGGTTGAAAAAAAAAACCTTAAAAGACTATACCAGTAAAAGTATGAAACTTAAAATACCAAACCTTTATTTTTTCCTTTCTACTTTCTAGTAAGCAACAAAACAACTAAAGTATGTCTAGGTTGATGGTCTGAGTTTAAACGCTAATCATGGTAACTTGAAGCATGTTAATCCTATATATTGTCATTTTATCAAAATAAAAGTGATTGGCAGAATGTTACTGATATACCTTGTTAAAATAGGTAACCAGTAATGTGACCCAACAGAGTACTATTTTGAATTGTGGTTTCTTGGTGCAAAAGGAAATAATCCGTGCAGTAAAGTGTCTAAAAGACTAGCGAGTTCCTTATTTATTATTTATTTGTTTATTTATTTATTTTTATTGATGGGTATTTCTAAATTCCTTTGCATTCCAGGATTTTGATTAGTTAATAGAAGATTATAAAAATTTGGCTCACATAAATGTTCATAAGATAGTCAATATAGTTGTAAATTTTACACCTGGAGTTGGATAACAATTTTCAAAATGATTCTACTCTATGTCTTTCCTGTTCACTCTTAACCGTGGAAAGACTAAACCATAGAGAATTATTTCAGGAGAATTAGGGTTTTATTACTCAAAGAATGTCACTTAGATTACAGAGGAAACTCTAAGACCATATTTATATATCAAAGAAGAGTTTTGATCTCAACCCAATATCTAATAAATAGGGATAGTTTCATAAGATAGATGATAAAGATAACTTCCTAGAATTAAGGAAATAGAGATAATCTCTTAAAATAAAAGGATTAGGAGAACCTTAGCTAATCCAGAGAGAACAGAAGCCCCCGTCACGAATTCTCGGCCATTGAGCGAGTCAGATGACTATATACCGAGTGGTTCTATATCGAGCGTTCGTACACCGAGGGTTTGTATGTCATGTGTAAGCTTTGTTGTTCCTACGACCAGGATTCTAGGATTTAATGTAATTTGATGAGTTCAGGCGTACTTGTCTTATTGTTATTCTGGTGGGTCTCGTTAAAACCTCTCGGGAGAAAAACTAAATGGGAAAAAAACCCTCAAGTAGGAAAGAGTGTCCTTATTACATTCAACTGTAATACATTTTTAAATGTGTAACGTTTCACGTCAATGGGATACTTATTCTTTTTAACTATTCAAGTTAGTATTTTCATTTGCCGATGACTTCTCTTAAATGGTATGGATCTTCCCTATCGGCTGCTAGCTTCCTGTCCTCTCTGATTCTTCTATTGTTGTCAGTCACTCTTAAAATTAGATCTCCTCTTCGAAAAGGTCGTGACCTAAGTAGTGTGTTCTATTTTTTAATGGATTTTTATTTGGAGGCTTGTATCTTGGTGTGGACTATGTCTCATTCTTCCAAATCAAAGTCCAGGTCTTCTTGTCTCCTTGTGTCATTTCCTTCTTCATCGCAGGATGTTCTTATGAGAGAGGGTTGTCCTAGTTTTTACGAGAATCGTTGCATCTGCTCCGTAGGTGGGGCGGAATGTTGTTTCGTGTTTGGCACTTGGAAATTTATCGTTTTAGGACATAATTGGAATTTTGTCATTGGAACTTAGAAATTACGTAATTGGGCTTTTGTTGTTTGTAAATTGAATTTTGTCGTTACTCCCTTGGTCAGGATTTTAAGACTTATTGTAAGAGAATTTTGTCGTTACTCCCTTAGTCGGGATTTTAGGACTTATCGTAAGAGAATTTTGTCATTATTCCCTCGGTCAAGATTTTAAGACTTACCGTAAGAGGATTTTTCCATTACCCCCACGGTCAAAATTTTAGGACTTATTGTAAGAGGATTTTGCCATTACTCTCTCAGTCAAGATTTTAAGGTTTATCGTAAGAGGATTTTTTCATTTCTCCGTTGATCGAGATTTTAGGACTTACAATAAGAGGGTTTGTTGTTGCTCCCTCAATCGAGATTTTAGGACTTATCGTAAAAGGATTTTGTTGTTACTCTATCGGTCGAGATTTTAGGACTTATCGTAAAAGGATTTTGTTGTTACTCCCTCAGTCTGGATTTTAGGACTTATTTGAAGAGAATTTTGTCGTTACCCCCTCGGTCGGGATTTTAGGTCTTATCATAAAAGAATACTCAAGATGAACTAAACAATGCTTGTTTTATTGTTGCTTTGTCGGACCTCGTTCAAACCTCTAAGGGGAAAACCCAATGGGACAAAAACCCCTTGAGTAGGAAAGAGTGCCCCCGCGAATGATTACATGGTGTTACTTGGTGGTTTTACTCTTGCCCCCATTATTTTTTAAGCTCCCAACCCAATCGGCTTCACATTCCTCCATATTCACGTAAACGAGTCACCTTTTTCTTGGAGTCATCCATATTAGTCGGGAGTTTTTTGGCCAAAGATTAGAAAAACTTACCCCGACGCAATCCCATCTATATTGCATGGAGGGTCACCTCCGAGCTTAGGTATTGAATCCGTATGGCTTGCTCGTTGAAACGTGACAAGAACTGCTTATGTGTCTCCCTTCGTCCCTGCTTGAGGTTGACCAGACTATGGGAAGTTTGTTGAACCGCTCGGCTAGAGGCGAACTAGGTGAGGAACTTCTCCGTGAGTTCTGTGAAACATGATATGCTTTTCAGGGGAACATGTGAAAACTAGAGCAGAGCAGATTTGGTGAAAGTGATAGGGAAGGTTCTGCATAAGAGGGCATTGGAGGTAGGTTGGTTGTGAACATGGTGAGGAGTTCTTATGGGTTGTCTCTTCCATCATATTTTTCCATCGTAGGTGGCTTGTAATGTAGTGGTGTGAGGGCTGTCATTACGGCTTCAGTGATTCCTTAGGTCTTTGTTTTCTTTTCTCAACTCCTTCACAGTACGCTGTAGTGTTTTGACGAAGGTTAAAGCCTCCACCAATTGATTGTCACCGCCCTGGTGTCTTTCTTGATTTCCTCATGTGTCTCCTTCTCTTCGACTAGGTTGCTACATGTGGTCACCATCTTCTTCCTTCTTGGAGCCAATCTTACTTTATGTGATGTGGAAACCATTTTACCAGGCCCCACAGTGAGCGACAAAATGTTCACTCCTGAACGTGTAAAGACTAAACCCTAAAGAATTACTCTAAAACAATTAGGGTTTTATTACTCAAAAGATGTCACTAGGAATGAACGACTCTCCCCACAAACCAACACGAGACCTTTTCAGTGTGCTTTGTCCTCAATCACACACTTGCTGAGAACTTCCCAAGAGGTCACCCATCCCAGAATTACTCCAAGTTAAACACACTTAACTTTAGAGTCCTTAAGTGATAGGCCACCGAAAAGGCTAATGCATTTGTTGGTATAGGTAGTACGAATTCATTCCTTTAAGCTATCCTCGACTGTATAGTCTCATACCTATACAGTCTTTGGATCCCTCTCATTCTGGTATGTATTCGGTTTGTTCATGTGTCCCTCCCACTAGAAGCCTGCCAGGAGCCACTCCTTGTCCGTGCCTATGCACCGGCGATCACTCCCCACCCTCAACAGCGCCGGGATGTCACATCTAAGGCCATATTTATACATCGAAGGGCCTTGATCTTAGCTCAATATCTAACAGATAGAGATAATTTTCTAAAATAAGTGATAGAGATAACTTCCTAAAATTAAGGAGATAGATAATCTCCTAAAATAAGGGAACAAGGGAAACCTTAGCTAATTGGAGGGAACATTTCATTTTGTTATTTTAACAGTAACATTAAGAACACTGCTGAGGAAATATGATCAAAATTTAGTGGCCCTTTGGTTTTAGAAAAACATTTTTTGTTTTTTATTTCCTTTTTTATGTTTAATTATAAAGTTGTCACCTTATTTTCATTTCTAAAAGTTTATACAAAAAATAAAAAAAAAATAATTTGTTTTTCTATTTTTACTATAAACTTTGGAAAACAGAAAATACTATGATAATTTTATAATTGAAAATGAAAGTAAAAAATGAAAACAGAAAGAATTTTCTAAATCAAACAACCCCTTAGATGTTCCAAGGGAAGAGGGAATATGTACATACGGCAACATTCCTAATAAGTATATGACTAAATACGGTGATTAATTAGATAAAAGCATTATCAATCCTTGAGATAACTAGTCAATCATTTTCCTCCCCACTGAGTGACAAAACTAAACATGAGTTAAATCACTGAAGAGGCCTCAATCCTGATCAAAGTAAACCATAATAAGTACCATGTATGGGTAAAAGAAGGATAATTACCCCGTGCAAGATGCCATTTTCCTTCACATTAGGTCCATATAGAGAGATCATTCTGTTTGGTATTCACTTCAATATTCTCATTTTCCTCTTCCTCGGTAACAAACCAATTATAGGGAAGCTTAAATTTAGACTCAGAGCTGCTGCTGCTGCTGCTGCTTCCATGCACATCCTCAGTAAGAAACCAATTATAAGGAATCTGGAGTTTAGGCCCAGAGCTGCTGCTACTTTCACCTTCACTATCAGAGGAAAGATAACCTACTCCATTAGCCTCAAAAGTGTCTGGATCATAGACATCTTGCTCTAATACCATGCGTAAGCCCCAATTCAGTATCTTTAAATCAGAGTGAGCTTTGAATGTGATAGAAGCTCCTCTTGTCACAAAATGGCAATGTGGCCTGGAGATATAGATTAGCCACAGATGTCTTGGATTCCAGTCGCCTAACCTGTTCAAGTCTAAACTGATTGGCATTTCAAAGCTTTCTTCTACATTTTCACTTTCAAAAGAAAGATAGAGAAGATTTGAAGAACCAGAATATATGGGACTAGAGTTTTGTTCAAATGCTACACAAAAGGCAACACCAACCCAATGATCATGCATAATAAAGTTTCCTATCCTTGCTCTTCCACCTCCCAGGCATAGATTACTAAACCACCCTGGAGTTACAATCCCAGGTACAACAATGTCAAAGCCACACCGGAAGTGACAAGGATTCTGGTATCAGTAAAAAACAGAATTATCAGAACAAGAAAAATAGAGAAACAGAGAGAAAGAAGGAAGCTTTGTAGAGTGCACCTTAACCAGTCTTTCCATCCAGGAAAATGCCAAATTTAGACAATAGGATATCAAAGAGGGACAGTTGAAAATATATAATCCTGACCTATGATTATGAGATCCAGATACTGTTTTAAAGTACTTTCCCCCTAACTTGGTAGTATTATCATATGATGGGAGCTGAGGTAACCATTCAAGATTTCTGCAATGAGATAAGTTTAAAAATGCCAAACGGGAAAGCTGCAACATAGATGGTAATGTATTGATGTTGTTACCCTCTAGATTTAGCCTTTCCAAACACTTCAATTCTCCAATAGCATCAGGGATACTGTTTAGATTGCAGAAGCCTAGGTCCAAGAAAATCAAAAATTCCAGACACAGGGAATCCTCCAAGATTTCTGCAGACACTGATATTTGTCCCAACAAGGGCAGATTCTCAAGTCTTGAGCAGCCATATAAATCTAGAGTTATAAGAGAAGTTATGCTATTAATGCTTTGGGGTATATATATAAGATTTGTGCAGTCTCTCAAACTCAAGAATTTAAGGTCTACAAGATTCCCAATAGATTGATGAATTGATGCTAAACTCGTACATTGATCAATATCAAGGTACTCAAGGCCTGAGATATCTGGAAATTCTGGTGTGATTTCAAGTTCAGTGCACCCAGAGAGATGTAGAATTCTCAGAGAAAATAATTTAAATTCAGTGCCAAAATCAAGGTTAATCAAACTGCTACAGCCTTCAAAACTCAAGAAAGTAAGCTTTTCAAGAAGCCCAATTGATGGATGGACCTGAGATAGGTTTGTGCATCCTGTAAAATCTAGTTGTTCAAGTCCTCGACACCCTTTAAAATTTGGTGTCCTAAAAAGATATTTGGAGTTTCTTAGATCCACCCTTTTCAAACAAGGGAGATCCTGTAAAAGAAAAAAAGAAAAAGTTAGCTCCCAACTGTCAGTACCCTGCATTAATTCACTTTGGTAAGTCTACAATGGTGGAGTGAAAACATTTGAAATAAATCTTGAATGTAATATTCATATAGAATTTACCTTAGTATATTTCATTTGTTATTTAAATGACAGTACAATTAATAAAACCCAAATAATTGCAAAGAGTTGTTGCTTAGGAAAAATAAAGTTGTAAAATGGTACTTTGTGTTCATTAATTAACCATACCTCTATTCTATTTAAAACATCTAAAAAGAGCACTATTCAACATTCATCAATAAAAAATGGTTTTGTTAACCTCAGTGTTTAAGCCACAAATAATAATAGCTTTCATTGGAAAGGGTGTAATCATTACATCATAAAAACAAAAAGTTAAATAAATGTGTTGTTTCCCAATTTACTTTTTCTTTTTACTTTGAGTGGTTAGGGCTAACAAAATCCATAAAAAAAATTACAACTAACCAAAATCTGTTTATGGAACTCATATATGACCATTCTTCTATTAAATATTATTATTTCAATGATTGTTATTGATGTATTGTTATAAAATGGTCTGTCCCAATTAGGGTGTTTTGAAATTGAGGACTAAGCTGAGTTGTAGTTGTAGTGATCGATCATATGTCATATTTTTATTTAGGTTAAAGCCTATATCGTTTTGCTTCTGCTGTGTTGGTGTATTGTATTGTTAGTATTGGTGTGAATAGTATGGGAGTGACTTCCTCATTTGCTTTAAGTGTTATATGCATTATACTATTATGTTTGTGATTAGAGTAAATAGTCAATCTGGTACTCCAAAGATAGAGACTATCAACTTGGTCCTTCAAAGATTGTGGCCACCAAATTAGTCTGCCAATGAATAATTTGGTTATAATATTGGTCATTAGATTGTTCTTAGCAGTTTTAATTGTTTTAAATTTAAACCGTTAAGAAAGATCTTTAATGACCAATATGATGGACAAATTATTCATTAGAGAACCAGTTTGGTGAGCATAATATTAGAACAACTAAGTTGTTAGAAGGATCAAATTAATTGTTTACTCTTTGCAATTACCTTTAATACAACTTCTTGTTTAATAAATTGCATTTGCTTATTGAAAAATGTTAAATGATTATTAAATTTTCACAATTGTCTAGTGTTAAAAAATCATTTGTTCAACGCATCAAATAAAAGTGTTCTAATTATTTTATAATTATAATTTTAATGCATTGCCGATATAAAAAAAATCTATATACTATATAGATGAGTTTCATTCTTAAATTAGATTATTTTAGGAGTTATCTTCTTCATTAAGTCATGTGGATTCTCCTTATTTTATTTTTAATTTATAAATTATAATTTTAAAATGTATTAATTAAATTTAATTTCAGTTTAAATTTTATATACTGAATCTTATCTTAGATTTTTACAATGCATGAGAAATGTATTTTTACAAAACAATAATGTATTAGTGCATCATAGAAAAAATTGAACAACATATAAGAAGGCTGATTCATTAAATAATGTAGGAAAGCACCATCAAATAGAAGTATAATTAAAAGCTTGAACAATCGTATAATTAGAATTTGACAAAATTTATGAAAGAATAATATAGACATTTAACTAGTTTCAGAGTTAGTCTCACAATTATTCTTATAGTGATACTTGATTAAAGACAAAAGGAATACTAATAAATAAAAGTAAGTACCTTGGAGTCTTCCCATAATTGTCCAAGATTACTGTTGGGTAAATTTAGTTCAACAAGATGATATGGCTCAAAATTTAGTGGCAAAGAAGCAAAAGGGTAACCATGCCACTGAAGATATTGTAGGCTGTTAGAAAGAAAATTGAGGTTACCTAAAAAATTCTTCTGATATAGTACAAGAATTAGAAGGCCCCTCATTATAGACAATCCTTCAGCCTTCAACTCAGGACACTCAAAAGTATCTTTGTCTTGATCTAAAACTATTGCTTTAACCATGTTAGTTCCCTGGAAAATAAGAAGAAAAACATGTTAATGGGGAAGAAATCATATTTGAACCAATTGGACTTCTTTTTATTCAAAATTAAAAAATAAATAAATAAAAGAACTACAGATCTTTAATTTAATGAACAAAATATTAAGATTCCCAATGAAAGAAAGGAAGATCATATATTATAAAAGGAAAGGAAGATCATATAATTTAATTTTAGAAAGATAAATTGTTACCGTTCCTGTCGTCAAGACATAACGAAAATCCTGATAGAGCCACAATCTACTCCACGATCCTGGGTCTTTGGGAAATTGTTGTCGAACAATTTTCTTCCCCAATTCTTGCAGCATTTCATGCATACGAATTTCCTGGTTTATAATTGTTATGAGTGATTTCTCAATGATAACTGGAATTCCAATGTGAGGGTGTAATCCACAAGCACCAAGAATTCTCTTTACATAATCCTCCTTCTTTCCTTTAAAGAAACAAGCAATATGCAAAAAAATTTCTTTCTCCTCTGGTTGTAGTCCCTCAAAACTTATATAAAGCACATCCATAATTTTGTTGTCAGGATTACTCCCCAATCTATCCAATGCATCTCTCCACTGGATAGCATCTCGAGTACACAAGAAAGAACCCAATACTTTAATTGCTAATGGAAGACGTTGAGCATATTTCAGTACCTCGGGAATCATTTTCCTATGTCTGCTGGTGGTGGTAGTGGGATTATCCATTTTGAAGGCTATTTTGTGGAACAGTTGGCAAGCATCATTATCATTCAATAGTGGAACCTTGTGCACTGCATGCACACCATACACGTTTAAAATATGCTCATCCCTAGTGGTAATGACAATTCTGCTTCCTGTGTGAAGCAACTGTGGGTCTATAGCCAATTCTTGCAATTGTTCTAATTGATCAACATTGTCAAGAACTAGAAGCACTTTTAAATTGTGTAGTCTACTTCTTACCATTCCAGAAATTTCAGAAGGACTATATACCTCTAGATTAATTTCATTTTGAGTTTGACAAATAATTTGTTTATGTACAGACGTAGCACCACCGTCTTTATAAATTTTGCTTACATTCTCAATGAAACAGCAAGCATCAAATTGATAAGAGATTCTATCATACAAAACAGTAGCATGGGTGGTTTTTCCTATTCCACCCATCCCCCAAATTCCTAAAACTCGAAAATCATCATTCATTGAGCTTAATTTTAATTTTTTTTCTAACACCTCAATGCGAGGTTGTATCCCAACAAGGTTATTAGCAAACTTTGAGAATCTATGACCTAGTGATTTTATAATCTCTTGAACAATATTTTCAATCTCTCCAAATTCTGGCCTGGAAAAAAGGGAAAATAAAATCACTAAACATCAACTTAAAAACAAGGAAAAGTACAAATAGAAATCAATGTTGATAACACATTAATATAGATAACTTCTGTTGCACCTTCTGCTTAAAAATTTGTTTGTTTAAACTTATTTTAAAAGATAAGTGTTTTTTTAATTTAAAAAAATACTTATTTTAAATTTTGATGTGTTTGTTTAAAGTTTTAAAAAATAAACAGAAACAAAAAATAAACAGATTTCTGTTTATTTTAAGAAGCAACTCTGATTTGCTTATTAAAAAAAAGTATTTATAAAGAAAATGTTTTTCTAAAATACACTTAAAAATAAACTTAAACAAACGACCCCATTACATTTAATATTTTCCTTTCTTCCTTTTCTTCTATCCATGTCTCTCTTCTCAAATATTGAACAATACTAATATAACTGATATCTACTTGTCATATTTCTTATTCAAACAAGTCTCATTTGTAAAGTTCTAATCTGGTCTCGAATTTGAGCAACTTTGGAAAACTTCATTTATTCTCAAATACAAACAAGCCTCATTTTTAAGCTATTTCCAAAAGAATCACCTTTTTCTTTTGCAATGGATTATAGACATGATCAAGGATATCTAAAGAAAATTTGACCACATTAATAAAAATAACTACTTCTAATTTACATTTCTAGTAATAGTAAAATTAGTTACTTTTCTTGCTTATATTCACTAAAGTTACAAATATATGCCTCAAATATTCAAGCAAAGAATTCAAAAGGGGAAAGATAGTTGCAACTCACTTATTCCTGACATCCCAACCAACTGATCTGCCAAAATTTGTCATGACTTTCTTCCACTGATTAACCTTGCCTGCTTCATGTTTCTGAGTGTGCAAAGCAAAGGTATTCTCGTACACCCCATTCTGGTTTCGTACATGAGACGGATCAACATCATAGAAAACAGGAAAAACAAATTGATCATAGCATTCAGCAATAGTAGCCATTTCATCCAAACACCACGTGGAGGCAGCATAGTCCTTAGAGAAGACAACAATAGAAGCCCTGGAACCCTGAATTGCTTGTACAAGCTGGGCCGAAATGGGCTTTCCTTTCTCGAGCCTTTTGTCATCCTTGAAAACAAAAAGCCCTTTTCGGATGAGATGGTTGTAGAGATGATCGACGAAAGTGTTGCGTGTGTCGGTGCCTCTGAAACTGATGAACACATCGTATTTATAGATCTGTTGAGACGACGACGGCGGCGGCATGGTAGCGGAAGAAGTGGAAGGTGTAGCTCCGTGGACCGTTGGGCTGGTATCAGATGGGTCACGATCCATCCGGGCCCAAAACGGACGCGGGAGCAAGGATTTCCAAGTGTGTATCATGTGAAAAGGCATCACCGGAAGATGGATTCTCAATTTCTCTGTGTTTGGAAGAGAGTGGTGATGAATACAAGAGATGAGAATTGGAGTTTACATAGTGATGACTTGGGAGAGTTGAATTTACAAGGAAAGTCACCAATCATGTAGCAGCGAAGACGGACGGATTATCCTCTCTCCATCTTTGTGTAGGTTAGTATTTAAGAAATTTTAATTAAAATAATATATAAAATAAATATTAATATTTTTTATAAATAATAAATGTTATGACACTTTCTATGATTTAAATATACGTTAAATTGTTAAATTATTGAATTTGTATATTGAGATGAGTGTGAATTTACAGTGTGATAGTTGCTTTTTTACACCTAACCCGATAGTTTTTGTTTATCTCAATTTAAAAGGAATTTTACTCATCAAACTTGATATAGGAACGAATTGATCCCTTAAATTTAGATAAAATTGTCATACATGCGATAGGTTAAAATACAATTCACCATGATAAAAATATTGATGGGATAACATTCCTAAACATTTTTTAAAATATGTTCATTTAACGATTAAATTTATGGATTTTAAAAAAAAATATTTATATAAATAAGCATTCGGTTTATTATTTTTTTTTCATGCGAATATCTGATACAATTATTAAATTGCCCCAGTTGCATGAAAGATACTATTCTGGCGTTTTTTATTATAATGCTTGAAAATATGAAAATAAATTAAATAATATAATTTTGCGTGATAATGTGCGTAATTACACTTGCCAATTTTCATGAAAGTGTTATAAATGTTTATATTTATACGGTGATATACATAATTAATGAATATGGGTTTTAGATGGGCCTGTTGGTTTTAGAAATGTTGAAATGCAAATTGATTTTAAGGATGTGTTTGATACCTTCTTTGAGTTTAAAGTAAGGGAGGTGCGATGAAACAAAGAATTCATCCTACCGTCCAAACAAAACTTTTAAATTTTTTTTATTTCCCTAACTCTATTTCTCTAACTATAAACTAAATATTCTTAACTTAACCTGTTAAAAGGGAGCTGAGTTTTAGGTCCTGAACTGCTGCTGCTTTCTTTCAGGTGCACAATCCAACCGAAAGTTGTCTATATCTTGTTTTAATACCATTTCTATATCACCAAACCTTTGTGAGCTTTAAATGTGATGTGTACTCTTGTTTTCAGGAAATGGCAGTGTGGCCGAGAGATGTAGATTAGTCATAGATGTTAACAAACAGAGGCTCACGGAAAAGAAAAAACAAAAAATCTTTCCTATCAAATGAAATTTTAACTGTCGCTGTAAAGATTTAACATTACCTTTAAATTTTTTAATTTTCATAGCTTTTCACTGAATTTGAGACACCAACCTTGTCCATGTCTAAATTATGTGGCATATCAAAGCTTTCTTCTGTGTATTCACTTTCAAAAGAGATAAAAAGGATGATTCAGCTGCAAGGAAAATGAACTATGTGAAGGATCACAAGTTGTAGGATAATAGATTCCTTCAAATGCCACACAAAAGGCAACAATATTATACTCAATTTTTGATATTTTTGGACTTTAGGCTTTTGCAATCTAAGCAAAATCCCCGATGCCATTGGAGAGTTATGGTTAGAAAGGCTAAATCTAGAGGGAAAAATAACTTTGTTTTACTTCTATCCTCCATGGGGTGTCTTTCTTTTCTAGCTTATTTAAACTTGGCACACTGCAGCAAGCTTCAATCCTTGCCTAAGCTTCCAATGTGTTATGCCAGTTCACTAGGGGGAGGGTACTTTAAAACGGTATCCGGATCTCATAATCATTGGTCAGGATCTCATAATCTCCCAAGAAGAGCAAATTGTTAAGTTTTAAACACCCACATAAGTCTAGAGTCATGAGAGATTTCATGTTATTAACACTGCCAGGTATATTGACAAGATTTGTACAGTCTTTCAAACTCAAGAATTTAAGCTCTTCAAGAGCCCCAGTAGATTTAATATAAACATAACAATGAATGATTACGATATCAGTTGTGGCTCTATGGGATGCATATTAATCATATTTTGTCATGAGCTTATTAGGTTAGGACGACACAACTGGTATCGTAATCAGGGATCATCAGGGTAACATTGTCTATGGCCAACCTCGTATACCTGGGCACCCCTCATTCTGTAAGCTGAGGGATCTGCGTTGAGAGAAGCAGTAGTCTTAGCACACAACTTTGAATGGCAAGATATCATTATTGAATCAGATCATCTAAATCTGATTAGGGCTTGTAGAGGTGAGTGTAAAATTCGTGAAATCGAACCTCTAATTCAAGATATCACCTTCATTTGTAGTTACTTCTACTCTTGTGGATTTATGTGTACCTGAAGAGAGGCAAACGAGGCAGCTAACTCAGGGGCGAGGCTGGCTTCTTCGAACTCTTTTGGCAGAAATTAGTGGACCTCACCTCCTTTATGCTTGAGGAAAGTGCTTGTTCAAGATAAACGGTGTATTCTGCCATCATAGGGTTACGGTCTCTCTCCTCTGTTGCACCATGGTTAGGGTAGTCTTTTCTTCATTGTGATTATCCTAAACAAGTTAAGAATGATAGGTTTATTGGTTTCTGGTTCTCTCGTGCAAGCAAGCCAAGCCAAGGCATTGTTATTGGGCTTCTGGTCCCACTTGATTTTTATAATATCACCTTGTTTACCCAAAAACAAAAAGAGTTATTCCACTTAACTTGAACAAATGTTGCCAAAATAGAGTAGCAAATACCTCTTCTTTATCTCAAACACTGGTTTCAGAAATCCCATGTAGTTTAACCAAAATTTTCATGAATATCTCAGCCACTTATTTATTGGAATAATCGACTTTAAAGTAGAGAAGTGACTTACTTAAGATAATCTATCAATTACCATCTGATTAGGAACAAGTGGATATTGAAGCAACTTACACTAAGATGTGTATTTTTCAGGTTTTGCTTGTTGACAATCAAAGCAATCATGAACATGTTGGGTGACATCTCTACGCATGTCATGCCAAAAAAGTATCAAGTGTTTTTTATTAAAGAAATAAAATTTAAGAATCAATTAAAACAAAATAAAATTTGAAGGTATAATTTAAAAATTGACATCTTATAAAGAGATTTTTTTTCACCAAAGTTTAAGACATTTGATCATTTTTTTAATTAAAACAAAAATATAAGTAAATTACATTGATAAATATTTCTTAAAATCAAAAATATTTTTGTTTATTAAATCAAGTTTTAAAGAAGGAAGAAATAATGAGTGATAATTTACCAAAAGGAGAAAATAAGAGTGATAACACGTAGTGTTATGTTAAAGGAGTATAAAAAAGCAAAAAGAAGATTAAAGACGTGTTTGGGGTGGCAAAGAGTTTTTCATTTTTTGTTTTTAAAATTTATTTTGAAAACAAAATCTATTAGGTAAAGATGATGCTAAAGTGAGTTTTTACTTATTTTCAAAATGGCTTTCAATCATTTTTTAGAACATGAAAAATTGGCTTCTTATATCTTTTTATTTTTTAGTTTTATAAACTTTTCTCCCTTATTGTCCATCATCATTGTGTTGCTACCACCATCACCATTGTCACTGTCACTACCACGACAACCACCATGATCGCTGTTGTCAACCCCATGCACTGCCACCATGTCATCATCATCGTCATAACCACACCCACCATCACCATTATCGTTACCACCATCATCACTATTGTTCCTCCTATCACCATACCACCACAACCACCATCGACACTGTAGCCACCACTACTACTATTGCCAATCCAACATAACCACCACTACAACCACCGTCACCATTGCCATTACAACCACTATCATCGCCACACCTTCCACAACTACCACCACTGTCACGACCCTACCACCACAATCATTATTGCCACCGTCACTACCACCATCGTTCCCAACATCAATACATCTTCCACAACCATTGTCGCCATCACTATAACGACGACCACCCCCATTACTATCATGAGCACGACCACCATCCTACCACCACTATCGTTGTCGCCACCACCGCCATTGTTCCTATATATTATCATAACACCCCCACCCCCACCATAACCATAACCACCATCGGCACTGTTACCACCACCATTATCACTGTCGGTCCAACATAACCACACCTTCAACCACCACCACCGTCGCTACAACCACCATTGCCACTACTGTTACAACCACCACATTGTGGTTCCCACCATTGCCACATTGTCTACCACCACCACCATCACCATAACCCCTATCACCACCGTCACTCTACCACCGTAACAACTATCACCACCACCATCGCTCCTACCATCAACATACCCTCCACAACCATCGTCATCGCCATCGTCATAACAACCACCACCACGTCCATCACCATTGTCATTGTCCCCATCACCATCACCATCGTTGTCATCCCAAATGTTATCATCGTTGTCACGACGAAATGACCTCCACCACCACCATCATTGCCCACTGCTGTTGTCATCATTGTCGCCACTATCATCATGACAATGACCACCACCACCACACTCGCCACTACCACCACAATCATTGTAAAAGATTTATTGTTACTATTATTATTATATTACTGTTGTTTTGTGTAAAATAATTTTGATCATAATTATAAAAGTTGTATAGCAATTTTTAAAATTCAAAATAATATAAACTAAAACATGAAACTAAATAAAAAAATTGATTTTTAAAAATTTTAAAACTAAAAATCACTCCAAACAAAACTTAGGGATCAACTCATTCCAAAAAAACCCAATTTAACAATTAACTTTGATTTATTAAAAAAATAGAAATGTTACTTTTTATAAATTTAAAAGAAAATCATCACGTCCGTACGTCCGAGATTTTGAAATGTGGAATGGAAACGAGAGAGTCGGAAGAAACGGAAATGACCTAATAATTACAATCAATCATTATTATTACCATTAGCTTTAATTATGTTTTTCATGCCTATAAATTATATTGATTTAAAATTTATAAAATAGTATTTAATTTTTACAAGTTTTTCATTTATTTAAATTAATTTTTGCTATAATTTATCGAAATAAATTATTATCAATTTACTTAAAAAAAATAAAACAAAACTCTCATATAAAAACAACTTAAATTCTTAATATTAAGTTGTCACGATTCTTATCGATTTTTTTAAAAAATGTATATTATGTTTTTAATTTTAATTTAGCTATATTAAATTAAGGAATAAAACTAAATTATTAAAACATTTTAAGAATTAAACTTGAGCATTTAGAAAATTTTAAAGAAAAACAAGGAACTAAGTTTTTAGGGGAAAATGATTTATTATTTATTAATATATAGCGTGGATGATGAAGGTGGAGCAAAGGAAAAAGCACGTAAAAGTAAACCAAGGTAGAGAGCGGTGGAAGAGGAGGAGAAAGAGTAGTGTTGCGTTGTTGGGTATTTGTTTCTTTGATTTATCGACCCTCCTTCCATTTATTTCCCGCACTCACACCTAATATCAAACCCACTTTTTCCTTTTTTCTTTTTAAATAACAAAAATCAAAATTCCAAAACTCGAACTCTCTGATAAGTTGATTTGCAAGCATCTTCGATGGCTGGGTACAAGGCTGACGACGAGTACGATTACCTCTTCAAGTTGGTTCTCATCGGCGACTCCGGCGTTGGCAAATCCAACTTGCTTTCCAGATTCACCAGAAACGAGTTCAATTTGGAGTCTAAATCCACCATCGGTGTTGAGTTCGCCACCAAGAGTTTGACTATCGATTCTAAGGTCATCAAGGCTCAGATTTGGGACACCGCTGGCCAGGAAAGGTTCTTTTCTTCTTCTCCTCTCTTATTATTTGGAATAATCTTTGATCTCTGATTCTGATTCTTTTTGCTGTTGTACACAATTGTCAAAATCTTATGTCTTTGTTACATGGATATCGCTTCTGTTGCTGTTCCTATCGCTCAGCTTTCTCTCTCATCTTGTTTTTCGATTAATTAACTGTTTAAATAATTTGTTTGCGTCATATAATTATTTGTCTAAGGAGTAAAGTTTTGTTGGTCTGGTATGGTCTATGTGGATTTGTGTGGTTTGGATTTTTTAATTATTTTTTTGATATAGACTTGGCATTACAGATAAGGGTTTTTTAGGGGAAATATGATCGAAATGCGTGGACATCGTAATTGGTTAGTTACTTGTGTCAAAAACATGCGGAAACTCGTCCTAGGATATTTTTTTTGGGCATTGAGTACTTCTTTGAAATTGGAAATCTGAGTCACTTTTGAGTATTCCTACTCACGTTAGGTTGGAAGTCTTCTTTTGGATTGGTCTCCTGCAAGTATTTAAGGTTGGCAAAAGGCTGAGTCAAATAAAGCTAGAAATTGTAGGTTCTGAGGAAATACTTGGCTCAGCTGGGCAGTTTATTTCTTTGAAATGTCATTTCATGTTATTGCTAGGAGGGTGCTGAAACTATTTTTGAAGTTTTTTATTTTATTTTTTAAGGTAAAAGGATTCATCAGATGTCAAAAGCAGTTAAAATTTTTAGTAGAAGGTTGGATCCGTGATTGTTAAGTCATGTTCTTCTGAGTTTTTTCTTTAATATAAGTCATGTCATGTGAAATTCTTGTAAGTTTGGACTCTGTATTATTATACCATGTCAATTGACAAAAGAACATAAGTTTTGTAGTGGAGCGTGGTAATTGGTTATTTTCCCTTAATGGTAAAATTTGCTTGATCACATTATATAATATTGTATCAAGGGCTTAACTTCTTGTTGCTGTATACCACCCATACGGATTTGTATACTTTATGGTTTTGTGTAGAGTTGATAGTACATACTGGCACAACAATGTTATTAAATAGCTGTTATAACACTGCCATAACAAAATACAATGGTTGTTTTGATGCCCACCACTATTTGCCACTTAAACTGTGGCATTTTGTGATGCTTTCTACCATTTCACGTTTTGTGCCCCATTGCCATGGTAGTTTATGGTGGCCATGCACCTTATTTTTTAAATTTTTTTTATGAAGAGTTTTGACTATGTTGGTATGGCTTTTATCTTGTTAGTGTTGTTACGAGAATTTATGTTAAGCTTGATGAATTTAATTCCATAGAATATATTTCTAATTTTTTTATCTTCATATACATTACTCCCTCTGTTTTTTCATCTGTCTTTTAAGGTTTTCATACACAGATTAATGAACACAATCAATATGTCTTCTTACTCCTGCCTCTTCCTAACATACCCCTTTCTCTTTCTTAAAAGAACATTTGATGTTTAGAAGAATATTTAATATTGTATTGGATTCTTAAAGAGTATAGTTGGAAAAAGAACATTTAATATTATTTTGGATTCTTCAAAGGACAAATATTTAGAAAAGAATCCCTAGCAAGGCAAATAAAAAAAATGGAGTCTAAGTTTATATTAGATGTTGTATTTAGCATAGATTTTTTTTCATGTTATAAATTCTTTAATTCATTTGTCATACTTTCACTATTTGCCCACAATGCCATATGCCATGCCATATTGTATGGTGGACCTTTGGCTTTTTGCCAAGGACCATCTGCAATTTGTAACATTGACATACATGCATATATTAGCAAAGATATAATCAAAATTCTTACACTTTGTAACTCATTGGTAGTCTTGTCATTTGCCAAAACTTTCAAAAGTACATTGTACCATCATTTTTTCCTTCAATCAAATACTTCTCTGGAATTGAAAATTTCAGTCATTTTCAATTTCAAGTACTCTTCTGCATGTTAGGTCAAAAAATTCTCTGTATTTGGCCTCATGCAACATTTGGGGTCAACAAAAGGCTGAAGATAAGGTTAGTTGGCTTGCCTTCTGGGTCTGATGATATTCTACCACAACTGCCAAATGATAGTCTTTCAAGGAAACTTGTTCGATGTTTTGATTGAAAAGAGAGTTTAAACTCTATAGATAGGTACTTCATTTTGTTAATCATACCCATACCCAATACATACCGGGTATTGGGTACTGGTACTCATTGGGTACACTTGGGTAGTTATTATTTATTTATTTATTTTGAAATTTTACATGCCACAAGTGTAACAGGACTATATGTGGTTTATGATATTGTAAGGTATACTAAAAAAGATTATTTCCCCCCCAAAATCTAGAGACTGTCTTTGTAGTAAAGTTAGTCAAACTTATTCATCCTTACTTTTGAGATTTGAGATGTGACTTCGTTAATTTGTTTTATTATATATGTTTTCATAATGATTTACAAATACTGCATATGTTTCATGTATATTATTTACAAATTATATTAGCGTATCCTTTGTGTGTGTTTGGCAAAACATTTCAGCTAGCTGGAAATTTATTTGCGCTACTTCACTAGCTGAAATATCATTTTAAGCAAAATATTAGTGTTTAGATTTGGATAGCTAGTGTTTTGAGCTAACTCCTATGTTTTTTGAAACGCCAATTCAAGTAGCATTTCAAGATTTCAGCTACTAGTTTAAAGTCATTTTTACTTGATTATCTCTTGTTAATTTTAATAATTCCTATTTCTACCTTTTATTTTATTTTAAAAAATCAACAACTTTTGTAAGAGACAAATGTTTATTTGATTAAATTTAACAATAATAGATATTGAATTTTTCACTAAGCACTTCATAAAATAAATAAATTTATTATAATATATCAAAATTTATATTTTATAATATAAATTAACAAAATTATATGAATTTGTACCCTTTCTTAACAAAATTATTTCTTTACTAACCACCCATGATGCACTTTTTATTTGTTTGAAAATTAATTTGTACCCTTTCTTTTGTTGTTTGAAAAAGAATTTTCGATAATTAATTTGTCCACATTCTTTTGTTGTTTTAAATTAATTTTGTTTCGCACGCCGTACGCATATGTCTCCAAAAAATGGAGTATCCATGGTTTTGATTGTAAGCTCAAATGTTCCATTTAATATCTTCTCTGATACTTGCAACTAGTCTCCTCTCAGCTTTTATATATGCTGTATGTTTGAATGTTTCACTTACTATCTAAAGGGGGACTTTGAAGCATTAAGCAACATAATGATTATTCTTTCTTTGCTTTACTCCATTTCTTATTTGCTGGAAAACTGCTCTTTGACATATTATTATTTTTGTATTTTACTGCACAATAAGGTTTGATGCCCCACTCCCCAAACACACAATCATTACTAATACAGCTGGACCAATGAGTCGTAAACAAACATCTATTGATATTGAACTGCATAATGGTGATTAGATTAGGTTAAACAAGTCTGTTTCTTAACCTCATATCAGTGTCTTTAGCTTGAAATTTATTTTAAATTTTTAACATATCTACTAAGTTAGTGAGTAACAAATTATAGAATATACATCGTCATTTCTCTGAGGTGTTATTCTTTGCATTGATGAGACTGAGCCGTAAGGAACTCAAATGTGTAATTATTTTGATGGTTAGTTCCTTAACAGCATAGAAGGTTACACAATAATATAGGATAAAATGAAGTTGTAATTTATCTTGTGGCTTTCCTTGTTGTCATTTGGGTTTTTTTTTTTCTTCATAATTTATTGTTTGTATCTCCACATGTAACCTGATTATATGAGTCCATGGAATATATGTTCCATATTTACTTCATAATCCCCTATTTGGACAATATTACAACTGGCACTGAATGTACGTCTACATCATGCAAACCTTGTTATGTTGCTCCTGATGAATTCATGTTTTAACTTAGGTGTTACTTAACCTTTTATATGGCTAGTATAGTGGGATGCAATTGATTATTTGTTATACAATACAGTAAGGGACATTTAGAGGAGTTTATTTGGACTTTATAAAAGTGGTTTATGAACTATTTATAAACTTTTTTAAAACTTATTTTAATAAGCTTGTCAAGAAGCTTTGCTTTTGTGAGTTTAACATCCAAGCTTATGAGTAAGCTCCTCTTTCATAAGAGCTTATTCAATAAATGTTAATTAAGTTATTTCCCTAAAGACACACTAAATAGATAAATGGAGGATAGAGGCAAGTATGGAGCTGCTGAATCTAGTTGCATTGATTCCCATGAATCAAACAGGAGGTAAAATTGGTTATTCCCACTTGAAAAATGGAACAGGCTACAAGATAGTTAGCTTTCCATATGGATCTGATGATATTCTGTCAAATCTAATCAATGATATTCCTTCAAGGAAGCATTTGTTTTATGAAGGTTGTTCTAACTAATGTTGAAAATCATGCTCTCTATTCTCTAATGCTTGTGATTAAGAGTATATAGAAATTTTTCCAATTGGATAGTTGGTCCATAAATTTCGGTTGCAATGTATTCCTACTAGGGAGCATTTAATCACACCATTACAAATGGGTGTAGTTTCTTTATTGCTGTGCCAACTATTACATACATCCACTTATACCACATGAATTGTGTTTATGTATTAGGTACCGTGCCATTACTAGTGCCTACTATCGAGGAGCTGTTGGTGCCTTGCTTGTCTATGATGTCACACGGCGTGCTACATTTGAGAATGCTGCAAGGTGGTTGAAAGAATTAAGAGATCACACAGACCCCAATATTGTGGTCATGCTTATTGGAAATAAGTCAGATCTTCGACACCTTGTTGCCGTTCCAACCGAAGATGGAAAATCTTTTGCAGAGAAGGAGTCCCTCTACTTTATGGAGACTTCTGCTTTAGAAGCAACCAATGTTGAAAATGCGTTCACTGAGGTTCTTTCTCAGATATACCGCATAGTGAGCAGGAGAGCAGTTGAGGCTGGGGACAATGGCAGTTCTTCTGCGGTTCCGTCTAAAGGACAGACCATAAACGTGAAAGATGATTCTTCGGTTTTGAAGAAGATTGGATGCTGCTCAAACTAGATGCTTCATCTGGGGCAGTTGGTTTTCATAGACCGTTTCATCTTGTAAATGGCTACACGGGAATCGTGATATCATCTTGTAGAATAAGGCTAGTATTGCATATTGTTTTGGACAATGTTTACAATCATCGTCCATACTCAGGATTGTGTTTGGTAAAACAGTCATTCTAAAGACGTATTTGAAACAAATAGGTCTACACCCAAGCTCATATAGGTCAAAAGTTTTATTTGCAGGATTTTGATATTTGCTATGCTCTAATTATGTTGCTGCTATTAACCGTTTGAATGTCAGTTTAAGAATTTAGTTGCTGAAGCCCTTGTCTTTTAGCCTTGTCGAAATGAAATGTCTATATATCACATGACCTGTGCGTAACTAAGGGCTAAGCTAGCCATTTTCTTTTACCTGTTCGAATGCAAATATTGTATTTAAAATACGTTTAAAGCTCACTAATTTGAGAAAAAAAATATAATAAAAATCCTGAGTTACAACAATACCGATTTATTTTCCTCATTTGGTTTTCTTCAAATGATAATTTTGCCTTTAGAAATATAGTAGAAAATCAGCTACTTTGCAGCATCTTTTTAAATTAACGGTCACTACATTATCAAGAAAAAAAAATTATTCTCAGCCACTTAACTAAAACTTGGCAGATGAATGATTTTTTGCTATCGGTATCTTTTTACAAGTGGTAATTTTACATTAAATAAAAAATTACATATAATTTTAGAACTAGCTTTCTCAATAACAAAATTTTATGTTTGCTTTATGGTTTCGTCAGCTCAACATTGTTGGCCAAGGCGCACATTTGTTGGCTGAATGGATAATTCATTTTTGAACGGTGTGCCATAAAATTTGGATCATTGGATGTTAGTTATTTCATTTTTGTTTATAGGACTGAATACCAAACACATCTATATCTCTCTGAAGACTTGATGTCAACATAGAAGAACTTGGTTTGTCCTGAATGAATAAAGAATAAGAGCAATTTTGATTTATTTCATGCTCATCATTTGAAATTAAACATACAGCCTATTCGACTTGATGTTAGGGACTTTGTGGATCATGTTTGTTCAAAACACACACACATCACTTCTCTCATGTAGGGTCAGGTTGGATTTGTATGAGAAATCCAATCAACAATTCAATAATATATGGCGAATTAGATTTCTTTTAATTGAATCAGAATCAATCCAATCCTATTAAGAATCAATTGTAATTGGATTAGATATCAGATTTCAAGTTCGTAAACTAGAGTACTCAATTAGTACTCAACTTAATTTTTGTATCACTTATTATTATTATTTTATGTTTTTTGTTTTCCATTAGCTAACATAATGTTAATGTTTATGTCATGGAAAGAAATGGAAGGGAGTCAAACTCAAACAATCAAACTCAAGACTTCAATTTGTTGATTTAGATTTGTATTCTATGCAATAAAAACTTAAAAGCAAATGCCAATATATGGTTTTTGTTCAATAGTCTTACACAGCAACTTGTGTGTTATGTATGTGGTTATAATAGGGGGTTATGATTTTGATTTTTATAAAATTTTATAATTATGACAATAAAAATTTGATATAGATTTTTTGATATTTGAAATTTTTTATATTTTTATTTTCATAAAATTTATAACAATTCATAATTAATCGGATATCCGATCCAAACCAATTTAGATCAGATCAAATTTATAAAAATACATAAATCCAATATAATCCAATTAACTTTGATTCGATCAAATTTTTTTACTAAAATTCAATCTAATCCAATACTCACTCAACCCTATCTCCAAATTTGTCCTGCTTAGTCACAAAACGACACCGATCTTTCATGACAATATCCTCTTCTCCTCCCGGTTTTGCACTTGGAGTTGTAATCAAGGCTTTAATGTAATAACTAATGAATTCGTTGTATTATTCAGTCACCAGAAATGTACCTTGTCTTTTTAGAATAGAGATTGCATCGCTAGTAATAAAAGACAAAAAGGTAGTTAAGTGTAGCATCTCAATTTTTTGTGAACATTTTGAAAAAACTCGTTTCAATATTTATATAAATATAATTTGTACAGAGACTAAAGTGAAACCAAACATACATTTAGTATTATTAAATTGAAAATGATTCAAGCAAATTAGAGCTAAATTTAACCTGTTAAGTTCTTTTAGCTTATTAATTGCTAAACAATTAGTAAGATATAAACAGTCATCACAAATTATATACCAGTTGTCTTCTTTAGACGACGGGAGCATCGCTTACAATGGAGGAAATACTCTGTTTCGGTTTGAAGAAATTTAACTGACCGAGTTGGCTAAAAGGGCTCGGGATTAAAAGGGTAAGCTGCAAAAAGTAAGAACTCGTTTGAATTTTTAAAATGATTTTTTTTTAATTTTAATTATAAAATTATCATTATGTTTTTTTTTTAATTTTATACAGAAAATATTAAAAATAATTTTTCAGTTTCTTGCTTTTATTATTTTTTTAGTTTAATTTTTTAAAAATCAAAAAACATAATAACAATTTTATAATTGATCACCCATCCTAGAATTTCTTCAAGTTAACTTAACTTTAGAGTCCTTAAGTGATGGGCCACCGAAAAGGTAATGCATTTGTTGGTATAGGTAGTACGAATTCATTCCTTTAAGTTATCATCGACTGTATAGTCTCATACCTATACAGTCTTTGGATCACTCTCATTCTGGTATGTATTCGGTTTGTTCATGTGTCCCTCCCACTAGAAGCCTGTCAGGAGCCACTCCTTGTCCGTGCCTATGCACAGGCGATCACTTCCCGCCCTCAACAGTGCCTGAAATGTCACATTCCCCGTTGGAAGCCTGCCAGGAGCCCCTCATTGTCCATGTCCATGCACCGGCGATCACTCTCCACCCTCAACAGCGTTGGGATGTCACACACCACACACATCGGAAAGCATCCATGTCACCCGACATACAGTAGTTGCAGGAGAACATTCACAAGCGATGCGGAGGCACTCGCGTCGTGTGTCAAAATCGTACTAACATATTGTACGAATGGTCCCCCAACCCTAAGGGACTCTTGCATTCTCTGCATGCACGCATATAAATACCAACATTTTCATAACTCTGGTATGTTAGACTCATTCTCAAACTTACGCTCGATAACTTTGAATTCCTTTTCTGGTTACTGACTTGAGCATCGGAGAATCTTCGCAAGTGACACCATCTTTCACCCCATTAACACGAAAGTTTGGTGTGAAGGATCTCTAGGACTCTAAAACCTTATTTCCCTATTGGAATGAGACATAATACGGGATGCCCACAATGTACAAATCACAGAATTGAGAACATCTATGGCCGGTCCCATACCGGAGCCGGTTCACACCCATTCAATAATTAAAACCAAAAATAATAAAAAAATGTTTTCATACTATAAACGACTTAAAATTTTAATTATATCATGGACAAGATCCTTATTTGTTCAGGGAAGAAGCTCGGAACAATAATGGTAGAATTTCACCGATGAAGTGCATGTGGATGTAGGAGATTCTTATATGGAAAACAAGACAAAAAAAAAAATGGCGTAACAATTCTGCAGAAGTGGTAGCCTGCTGTAATTAATTGTTTATTCAAATGTAGTAATGTACAAAGCAAGAAAAAAAAAAAGAGAGATCCATGAATTGTAAAGTAATTATTTATTTATGTTTCAAACTTTTTTAATAGCGCACGATTTTCAGGCGGCGAATATAATATCACTATGCAACGCTGGACAAAAGAAAAAGGTCCCAGCCATGTTATCCTGTGATGCCACCACACTGGATCGCGCTCTCCCTCGGAATATTCCTTCGCCGGAAAACCACCGAACACTCCGGCAACTCGCCGAGATCGGCGAATAGCAACTCGTCCTCCTCCCTCATCGTCATCGCCACATCCTCCACCTCGCCGCAGATCGGGCTTACGAGAACGCCGGTGGATGCCACGTCATCAAACCACCCGAACTGGTGGTAGTGGTGGCTGAGCAGAACCGCCGTGTCGCCGGCGAGTTCAAGATCGGGATGCGCCACGAACACCGTCAGATCCTCCTCCGGCGGGAATATGGCGGAGGAATCAGCCGGCGAGGACGCGGCGCCGTCGGTTGCGGCGGCGGAAGCGGGGGATGAATGGGATTTGGGTTGCGGAACGGAGTGGTTGTGTTCGTAGGCGTAGGTGACGATGAGCTTTGTGGGGTCCACGCGGCTTCTCTCAACTTGCTTCCTTGCGGGACACCCCTTTGAACTGCTGCATCGGTAGTATCCCCTGCATTTCAATTATTTAATTAATTAATAATTAATAATTAATTGGTAATGGAAAATGTTAAGAGAGAGAGAAAACAAAGAGTGATGTGGATAGGTATAATAATCCAAAACAAAGGAAAATGGTACTTTAATGGATTTTGCCATTTCTTAAGCGCGTGTTTCTCAATCCCGATTCCTTAATCAACGGCTACAACTTTTTTAATCTTTTTTTCAGTTAATCATTAGGCAATGGCAAAATAAAAATGACACTTCCTTTGAATTATAACCTCGAATACCTTTTGCATGTTCAAATATAACGTACTAAACTGATTATCCATTATATATTTTTTATTTCAATTTGTCATCTATATTATATTTTTTTCACTTTTAATGATTTAACACTTGGATTTTTGTCAACGTTGAATATTTACGCAAAATGAGATCAACAATATTATTTTTGAAAAATAGTTTGCTTCTTCACTTACATTTATATTCTGCAATTGAGATGGGTAAGAATTACCAAAGAGAAAAATACACAAAGTTAACTAAAAATTGATTATTTCTCGGTGTTGGCATAGTTATCCTAAATTTATTGATATATAATGCATGCAGTAGTTGACACACAATTATATGTACAGTTGTTCATATTGGTAAACGCAATGTTGCATGAAAAATATACATGCACAATTTCATATGCGTATATAATCAAATCAACAAGATAAATTTGTTTATCTATTTGAAAGCTCACAAAAACATCAATACAAATGAAATGTGCATAATGAGAGAAACGCAACCAAAAACTAAAAAAATAAAAATCTGTGAAAGAAAAAGATCAAACTTAGACAATGACGGCTTCCGGCTCCAGAATTTTATATTCTACAATAATTATTGTAGCGTGAACGCAACGCGGTTCAAAGCCCGCGTGTGTCATCACAACAACCTAAGTTCCTAACTACCACCACAATCCACACATGCGCATTTTAGCACAACCGGTTTTTCTACGCGCCGCCGGCGGTCACAATGCTCCGTCGTTCCGCCGTACACTTCCTCACTTTCATGATACATCTTTTACTTTCGTAAACTTCTAAATTTGGTTCTTAATCCAAAAATTCAAAATATTTTCCATTCTTCGCTCCTATTAATTTCCCGTCTTGATCCCTTAAACTTAATCAAACATATGACTTATTAAGTTAAAAGATTATGTTTAAGGAAATTAATTAAGGTTAGTGAATGTGTGTAGAGGTGATATACATACATATATAGTACCTTGGATAAGGAGAGCCTTTGATGGGCTTTTGGCCGTACTTTCTCCAGGCCCATGAATCAGACGGTGGATATGTCTCTCCTTTGCTCTTAGATCCATCCATGTCAGCGATCGGTATAGTTACCACCCTCTTCTTCATCTCCCTCCTACGTATAGTATCATGAACATTAGCCGTTCAACCGTTAACTTCCCAATTCTCATTTGAAAAAATTAATGTAAGAGAGAAAACATAGGAACAATAAATAAATAAATAAATAAAACCTTTTTTTGGATGATGGTGCTTCGGCTTTAGTGTCTTCTCCGGAAGAAGGAGAAGCAGGCCCAGTTTCTGAAGTGGGCTCGGGCTCATCTGGGTCTGCCACGTGTAATGAGCGAGTGTTGAATCTACGGTTGTACATGATGGATCGGAGGGAAATCTAGGTGGTTGATAAATATATGTATGTATATGTGCAATATTATGAATATTTTTCTGCTAGAAATAGTGACCGGGTGAGTGGGCTCGCCGGAAAATGAAGATAGGAGTTGTGGTGGCGGCGAGGGACGGAGGGTGAGAATGAGAGTGAGAGAGAAAAAAGGATTGGAGTTGGTGTTTAATATGAGCCGCCATGGTGACAGATTGGCAATGGTGTAGTTTATTGTGGACGTGGGAGCAAATAACCAATTAATAAATAAACATTACATGTAAGGGATTTATTTCATGGAGTTAGGTTCATGATAAACAAAGTTTGGGATTCATTTATTGGTTGGTATGTCATGATCCTATGACCCTATGTGTGTGTACACGTATGATGTATGATTAGGGTTAGTAGAATATGCAAATAAATGTATTATCTTACATTGAAATTTTGTACGTTGTATTTGGTGTGGCATGGCATCCAAGTTAGAACTAGGGATACAATAATGTTAAAATATGTGCCTGGGTTTTACAGTTTCTTTTCGGAATTATTTCATGATAATTGATAGGAATATTATTAAAATCAGATCACTCATAAGATATCGAGTTAATTTATCAATATCAGTTAATTCGATCTATTTAAAAAAGATACAATCTTAATAATTTATATTTTATACTTTAAAATTTTAAAATTCTAAGATCAAACACCAACAATAGATCATGGTTAAAGGAGGATTTTTTTAAAATATTCATCTCGATCACATTAATCAAGGTCACTTACTTACCTGATCCAATAACTTATTTAAATTGATTAGATTACAGTTACTTATTTGACTAATCAGACTAAACATTCTGAACCAATTTTATAACATCAATTGGGAAGCTACAAATTATATCAGGTATTTTACTATTAAAATCAACTAGTTAAATTTCAGAGATTTAGTAAAAAAAAATTAAATTATCTTTTAATTAATTGGTGCAAATGGTATATAAGTTTGATTTTAAAAAAAGTTCAAAGAAATTATCTCTGGAGAATATAGCTGTGCTTAAACCCAAACAATTATCTTTTTAGTTTGTTTATTTAAAAAATTGGACTAGCTTTTTCCTGGCTTTTGTTGATTTGGTTGATCTTCCCCACTTTGTTGCAGTATTGCAATTTCATGGAAAATTACTTTTGGCGAAACCTGCATGTTCTGTAAGGGTGAGCGCGTTATTTTGTCTATATTTCAGGCTGAGAAGAAAAATTGACCTTCACTCCTTTTTCTGAAACAAAATTGAATACTTAATTACTACAGTTCATAATTTTTATTTTATTTTCTATTGTAATCCTACATTTGAGTTTATAATGGTATATCTCTCACGTGGAATAAGTTTTACACTAATTTTGAGATTTTAAAAGGTGCGTAGATTATGTTTGGGACACGAGACAAACTTTCCATGCCGTTTTGAAATTTGAAATGAGTGTAATACTATGTCTTATGCCTATTTTATGTGTCTATATAGGATGGATTCATTTGAACATGTAAATGACCAAGGTTTTTAAATCTTGTCTTGGGATGAGGTGTCATTTTAGAGCTTTTATGCACGTAACAGTTTATATCATTTCATTTCTTCACCACTTTAAAATTGGGCTAAAATATATGTTTGCTACTTTATGTTTGAATTGGTCTAGGCCGGAGTGTAAGGGTCGGTCTCACTACAGCCCTTAAAACTACTAAAATGCTTCAAGTTTTATATCGGTCCAATAAGGATCCAGTATTATATCTTCTATTTCAGGGGAATAAAGGTCTTGGAGTGATTCCTCGCACTAACAGCACCAACCTTACGTGTTGTGGGGCGAAAGGGGGTGTCACCTGCAAGGACACTTCGACGCTTAAGTCAGTGAATTTTCAAGGGATATCAGAGCTTAAGCGTGAGTTTGAGAGAGAATGTTTTACCTTTGTTACGTTGATGCATGAGTATTTATACTTTAAGGTAGTGGAAGAATCTTCTTACTCTTCGAGCTTTCCGTACACAGTGCCAGCACTTTTCTTTTCTGATCCTTTGCGTAAAGGCTGACACATGAAATGGACATGTCCAAACGGCTCTACCTACCAGTCAACCACTTTGTAGGTTACTTGTTTAACACGTTGGGTAAACTCTGATTACCCGATATTGAGGGAATGACTCATACTAAGGTCACTTCAGAGACCTTACGTGTGATTCTGGAAATTTGGTGTTATAACACCAGATATTATGGGATACCAGCCTTGAGGACGAATCCTGGTTGAATTACTCTTGTGCCTGGGGGCAGCAGATCAATGTTTATTTTAAGTTTTAATGTGGTCCTAAACGTTTTTTTTTTGTTTAAAATTGATCCCTTATATTTTGAAACAATTTTAAAATGGTTTTTTTTTGTTAACAATGCTAACATAAATTTGTCTTTTAAATCAATTTTATGATAACCGATTTAAAATATAATTTCTAAGTTGATATCTATTGAGAATTGATTTTAAAAATATATTTTAAATTGAGTCTTTTATACCAATTAATACCAAAACTGATTTTAAAAATATTTTTAAAATCAGTTCTAATATGAAAACTAGTTTAAAAAGTATATTTTGAAAGGATTTTATGATAAACGATTTAAAAATACAAGTTTTCACTAATCTTTTTGACGGAAAGCACCATTTTAAAATTGTTTTAAAATATAGGGGTAAATTGAGACAAAAAAAATATTTGGGACCAAATTGAAACCTAAAATAAACATAAAGTTCCAAACATATATTTTAGCCTTAAAACTCTCTCAAAATCTCTTAGGATCCTAATTTTTTTAAGTGGTTCTTTGCCCATAGGAATCTATTATTTTCTTTGTTGGTCTTGGTGTGTTTGTGGCGTAAAAATAAAAAGGAATGTTTTAATCATGGTGGAATTTGAAAAAACTCAAAGATTCATAACCTATTGAGTTATTTTACTTTTATGATTTAAGGTTCTTTAAATTAGTCTTAGCTTTATTATTTTTATAAAATAAAGACATTGAACCTTAGGATAGATATGACATGCTTTAAGTTTATATATTACACTATATTATACACATCAGGTAGGATAAAAATTTATACATATTTACTATAAATCATAAAATATTAAATTTCAAATTATAATTCAAAAAATAAAAAAATTGGATGCTTATAAATTAAATATATAATCAATTATTACATAATTAATTTAATTTTATTAATCATAAATTTTTAATTTCTAATAATAAATTACAAAGTAAATAAATTATAAATTCCTAATTAGAGTTTAGGGATTGATAAAAATTAAAAATTTTGATAATTATAAATTATATTTGTAAATTAAATATATACTTAATTATTACACAATTAATTTAGATTTGTTAATCATAAAATTTTTAGTTTGAATTATAAAATAAATAAGTTATAAATTTCTAATCATATTTTAGGGTTTAATAAAAATAAAAAACTGCTAATTATAAATTACACAATAAAAAATAGAAACTTATAAATTAAATATATACTAATTATACATAATTAATTTAGGTTTATTAATCATGGATTTTTTAATTTTTATTTATAAATTAAAAGATAAATAAATTATAAATTCCTAATTAGAGTTTAGGGTTTATAATTTTGAATAAATATACGTGTTGTAACTTAGTGGTGTATTGGCAATGCAGATTTTGATATGGATCATGTATGGGTGCACGATAAAGTGTGTATCCATAGGAAAGATTTAAAAAGTGAGTTTACTAGAGGGGTTAGAAAGTTTATTAATAAAGGTTCCGAACAAGCTTATTATTATTTAGAGGGTGGTATAAGGTGTCCATATGTAAGATGTAGATGTTGTAAGATCTTGAGTAAAAATAGGGTAACATTTCCCTTGTACATGTTTGGTTTCAAACCTGACTATTGGGTTTGGACTGGCCATGACAAGAGGAAATTTAGGAGAATTGTCATATCTCAAGTCGCAGATAACTTTGACCTATTTAATGTTAATGTTGGGCAACAACATACTAAAGTTGTAGAACCACATCACAAGCAAACAAGACGGAGGTAGTTTCAAAATTAATTTATAATCATTTAAATTTACTTTTTAATGCTTATCATATTTTTAAATGACTGATGGAGGAGATGATCATTGGAAGAGTTTAGGAAAGTTGTCGATAGTTGGTGACCTGAAGAATAAGATCAAGAATCTACTCCGACTAGGTGAATCGCACATGCACGTAAATCGACTTGTTACCATTATAGACATGTGTTGATCCAAACTTTTAGATGGAGGAGTACATTGAGGATGCTCAAGATGCTAATTATGTCCTAACTGAGAACTCTATCTCCAGTTTAAATAGTGATCGCCCCTAGGAGTAGTGACAGGACTATCTCCAAGATCCGTATGTTCTTGAGGATGAGGTTGTTGAGGATCCGGCTGCTAGTCCTTTAAACCCTTTTTAAGGGTTCATGTTAAAGCACGCCTCTTATAATGAAGGACACCTCCAGAAAGATCATTTTTATATGTAAAAAGGTAAGTACTTTATATTTAAATTGTATATTTTGAATTTAATATTTAGTATTTGTTTTTACTTTTGAGACAAACAATTATTTGTTTTGAAATGATACCTTAAAATTAAAGAATAAAGGTACTACTGAGCTGAGAAAAGTCATTCAATCGCACTTCCATACACAAGAAGGACTAAATGTCCATTCCTAAGGATGTGATAGAACAATGGTGAAGGAAATGACTTGTAAGTTACTTTCACTTGTCATTTGTTAATATTTATAATATTTATATTGTTCTATACATTATTTGTCAATTGTAAGAGAATGTGACATTCACGCCTGAGCATAAGGATGCGATAAAGGTCGTGTTCATGAAGGCTGGGGGGCACGCCGACGTATTGAGGAAGTCCTATACAAGGGGCCTTGATTGTCAGACTCTCACTCGCCCCTTGTGGATCGAGGAGGTTGCACAGGTTAACTTACTCGCTAAGTGAGATAAGTCTGAATATCAGGTGGTCCAAGAGCGCAACAGTCACAACCAAAGTACTGATAAGGGTGGTGCGCTACACACCAAGGGTAGTCGACAACATACTGACATTGTCAAATTACTGGTAGGTTAATTATCCGCTTATTTGTTTTATCTAGTATGAATTAAATAATCATTACTTTGTTAACTTTTTTTTTATAAAAGGAGATATGTAAGCACCTCATCGTCTTGGCTGAGTTGTTTGTGATGACTCACCAAAAATAATTGAGCAAGGGGAACTTCGGTGATGAGCGCTCACTTCATACGATTATAAGTTGTAACATCCCAATTTTAATTATTGGTTAATGTTTATTAATCAAAAATTAATTACGAATGTTAATTTAATTAAAGTTACCATATTAGTTTCATAAATTAACCGAATGGGTAAAAAGACCATTTTCCCCTTAATGCTTCAATTAATTAAATTTCTCTCTCACCCCCATTCTCTTCATTTTTACATTGGCAAAAGAAAGAAAAGAGAAAGCTTCTCCATTTCTCCTTTTTTTCCTCACGACATCATCCTTACCATTTTCTTCTTTCTCCTCTTCAATCTAAAGCCAGGGCAAGCTTAAGATTCCATTCTCTATCTCCTTCCTCCATAAGTGCAAGAGAACATAGCTAGGGCAAGCTTGTTCTCCATTTTCCATTTATCAAAGGTGAGGGTTCTTGAACCCATTCTTGAAATTGATGAAATTTCTTGTTTCCAAGCTTCAATCCTTTCAATTTCATGGCTCTGTTTTGGAACTCACTTTAGAGTGTGGGTTACTTTAAAGCTTTGTGGAATTGATTTTGGAAACCATCAGTGACCGTTCGGTAAGTCAAAACCTCTAAACTCTTGTTGTTTGATGAAATTATTGTTATTTGTAAGGTTTCAAGTTTCTGAATGGTTAGAAATTAGTTAAAGTGGTTGAAACTAACAAACGATTAAGTAATCGGAAAGTTTTGATGTGTGTTTTCAATGTAGGTTTGCTTCTGAAACGATATTGAAACGCGAGTTTGAGTTGGAATCGTGATTTCAGGTAGGGGGAGTATTATATATTTTAAATGTATGAGTTATGAACGGATAATGGATATGTTTACAATTGTTGATAATGATTTGGTTGATATGTGTGATGGAATAATAATTATGTGCTTGTGTTAGCAAACCACCCCCTCGTTGTTGATTATTGAATGAAATGATATGTGTGATGATTATGAAATGGTTAATGATTTTAGAAATCATTTTATTCCAATCATATGTTTTATGTTGAGTATCTCATGAGGTTGTAATTGATGAATATATTATTTGATGATGATAGACGATAAAAAAATGGAATGGATAATGTGAAATGATTGTGATCATTTGATTTTGCATGTTATGCTTGAAATGAAAATGAAATGAGGACCTTGGTGATGGTAACCAAGTGGTGGCCCCTGGTAAGGTGATCAGGTGGACCAAAATGATTTGTGAATGATTTATTGCATAATATTTGCATTTGGATACACACAAGACTGTTAGGGGCCTGTGATGCCGACCCAGATGAGAGGGCGGTCTTTGGATAGGCACAAACCTTGTGGTGGTTTCTTCGGATTCCACACCGCTATCACTTGGTGTGACTGATGTTGCAAATGGGCAAGCGGTTCGGTATCGGTAAAAATATTTATTGATATATGTTGAGAAAATTTTTATATATTGCAGTATTAATCCCATCATTAGATTCGGATCCATATGCATATGCATTAGTGCTGCGAGACAGGCATTATTAAGATTAAAACTTGTGGGACAATTATTGATGATGAATTGAGTGCTGGAGGCAGCCATGCATGTTTGACATTGTGTGATATACATCCGGATTAATGTATATGTATGAATATATGTTAAATAGCAATGTTTATGATGATGAATTATGATGAATTGATAAATGAATAAAATATGATGATGGATTAAATTATACTTAAGCTGGATAGATATTTGTATATTATGGTAAATTTGGTTTTGTATTTATCATTTAATATACATATGCTCACCCCTACACCAATTTTTAATATTATAGTAAACCAAGAGGAAGATTGGTGAACAACTTGTTAAGTTAGGTTGAAAATCCTTTGGAAGGATTGTAAATATAATTATATATGTTTATACAGTTTTTGTGCTATGTAGAGCCTTGGTCGACTCTTTTGGTACTATTGTATATCAGTGTAGTGGATTACGTATATGATAACCTCACTAGAGGTTTAGAATTTGTTTTGATACCTATATAAATACATATGAGATTTAATGATGAAATATAGATGTTTATTCTCAGGAATTGAATCACATGATGATATGTTATTGAAATTGTATTATGCACAGCTATTGTGGATGACATTAACATAGTTATTGATGATTATATGATGGTAAATATATTTTAGTATTGATATTGGATGATTTAGTATGTTGAAATTATGAAAAATCATGTTAAATAGGGAACTGAATATGTTAGAAATTGATTTAGAAGGTTTCAAAACCTCCAGATAGGTTTGATAACCTCTATATAGTATTTGAAATGTGTGAGAATTAGTTTAGTCTAATTTGGATGAGATTTGATAGGTTAAGTTAATGAAAATGACCTAAATGTATTTTTCGTATATCTCTTTTGTTTGTGGGAATTTTTAGGTGTGGTTAGTGGCCACAAGTCATAATTAGTACCAATAAGCTTGTGCTAAAATTTGGCGGTATTCGGAAGTCAAACGAAAAAGTTAGAATTTGTGAAAGTTGGTCGAGACCAGTTTTCTGTACACATTCTGCATAATATTTCTACATAATGGCCCCAAAAATGGCTTAAACATATATGTGTGATGAAAATTAGGGATGGCAACAGGGCGGGGTGGGGAGGGCACGGATAGTACTTACTCGCTACCCCCTCCCCCCCGTGATGGGCAACTCGTGTATGTGCCCGCTTTGCTACCTGTCGAGTACCCGCCTAAACGAATTTGAGCGGGTTTGACGGATACCCGTAGATATAACGGGTATCCATAGTTAATTATTATTCAATAAAATATCAATAAAAATACAATTTTTAAATGAAAAAAAAATAAAATCAAGGTATGAAATATTTTATGAATTGTCAAGTGTCCAAATCCTAATAGGCAAATTGTCAAGTATATTTAGGGTTTAGGGTTTTTGAAATACCCGTTTAATCCACCCGCGGGTACCTATTAAGCTACCCGAATTTGCCCCGTCACGAGCAATATTCATGGATATTCACGGGCGTGGGTTTTTTTGTCATGTCTAATGAAAATTAGCTTTTACTCCCTTTATCAAAGTTGTATATAATTGAGCTACAGATATTTACAAATAGGATTCACTTAAAAATGAGTTTTGTAGTTCAAGTTATGCATAAACTACTTCAGTATGTCAATGCTGAAATTTCTCTTTGCATAGCAGTTGCATATTGCTTCATAAGGGTCAACCTAGAAGGAATTGGTCTTCCTTTTCTACATTAAAGTTGTAGTTATTTGAGCTATAAAGCGTAGCCACTAGATTCACCTCCATTAGAGTCCCGTAGCTCAAGTTATATGCCCAAAAATCTATAATGCGCTCATGCTAGAATAGGGTTTGAAAGAAAGAACCACGACCGGTGGTGGGAACTAATTGGAATTTGTTTTAAGTCCATGGTTAGTAACATTTTTGTTCCTTTAGTTTTATATTTTAAGTTTCATTAGGATACTAATAAAAACTCTAAGATAAATGATTTACAGTATTATAGTTTAAAAAATGTTGATATTAATTTATTTTTATTGGAATGTGAAGTTAGTTTCGTAGGAATAGATTTGATATCAATGAGAACTAGGGTAATTATTTAGCATTTTAGAAATTTAAAACTTTAGGATTTTGTTTTTTTAAAAGAACTCTAGGAATTTAACAATAAATCTTTAGAAATTTAATACTTTAGGATTTACAACTTTAGAAATTAAAAATTTTAAAATATAACTTCAGAAATTTTCAAAAAAATTTATCGATTATATTTAGAACTGTAGAAATTGTAAAATAGAACTTTATAGATATAAAAAATTGAACTTTAGAAATATATAACTCTATAAATCTAGAAAACTATACATTAAAAATTAAAAATTAAAATTCTAGAAAATTTAAAATTTAGAATTTTACAAATTTTAGATTAGATTTTAAAAAATTAAAAATTCAAATTAGAATATAGAAAATAAAAAACTTAAGAATATACAAATTTAACACATATTTTTTTACATACTTAATTTAGGTTTATAGTGGGATTTCGTATAATACATATGTTGTAACTTAGTGGTATTGATCATGCAAACTTTGTGACAGACCATTTATAGATGTATAATTAAGTTTGTCTACATAGGAGATGTTTAAGAATTGAGTTTATATTAGGTGAGTTGGGAATTGTTAGTACAACTATGACACAATTTTATTATTATGTTGAAAGTGATATAAAGTGTTGTGGGTTGTAAATGCCATGGGACAAGTTTATTACTACCTCCGGTTCTAAATATAAGCAAAAATACCTAATTTTACACATATTAAGAATAGTAGTTGGAGATAGTTATTTGCATTAATGTTACCACTTATTTGATTTAATTTTCTAAAATACCCTTAGTATCATTTATTACATGAAGAATTAGTGGCCTTGGAAATATATGTAATGAGGATGTATTTGGTAAACAAGCATTTAATGACATTAAAAAAGTCTAATTTTGCTTATTAAGGGATCAAAAAATTCCACTAAAATTTGCTTATATTTAGAACCGGAGGTAGTATTATTTAAGAGAGTGAAACGTGTTTTGGTTAGTAGAGCAAGTAGCACCTCTATATCTCAAGTCAAATATATAACTTTGACCTTTGTAAGGTCAATGTTTAGGCTAATATTGTGAAACCACATCACAAACAAAATGAAGCAAATTTGATCATTACGTTGACTATGTTTTTTTGACGGAATGCCAACAATTGTGTGCTGTTGTAAAATCATAATAGTTGATGTTTGACATTTACAAAAAATGTCTAAAGTATGGTTTAAAGTTGAACATTTATAATTCACACACTTTTTCATCTCTTCATTACTTTTATTCTAATAATAAAAACAAAACCAAATAATTTTACAAAGAAATAATAAATAAATAAATATGTAGACCATAAATAGTCTTATTGCATTTTTTTTATGTCAATTAACATATGGTGTGGACATAAAGTGTCAATATTTATGTTCAAAGTTGATTGTCTTATTTCTTGATATTTATCATTGTCATGAAGGATAAAAAAAGGCCAAGTTATGTAAAAAAAACTTTAGAATTGTGTAAAACTAGGATAACCTCCTTGAAGGTTTTATTTTTTGTTAAAGGACCCCCAAAATATTTTAAATGTTTGTAAAAGACCCTTATCGTCAAACTCCGTGAGTTAAGTGTTGAGGTGACCAACCATTAGCCACCTCAGCACTAACACATGTAATTTTTTAAAAGAAAAAAAAACCCTTATTGTCAATAGTTCTTTTGTTTGACTATAAAAAAATCACATTATTGAAAGCTCATTGTTAATGTTTTCTTTATTTAACCGTAAACAAAAACAAATATAATGCCTCCACCCACATACAACCTCTACTTTTTGATCCACTTACCACCGTCACCATCCCCTAAAAAAAACCAACACCACATCACTCATCCACTATCTTCAACCCCAACACAACCACCACCCATCAACGAACCAAACAACCACCACTAACAACACCCACCAATCACTTCCAACCACAACCATTATCTTCAACTTCCATAAGTAAACCTTGAACACCAAGCAACCATCACCAACCGATCTAACTCATATAACCATAACCTCCACAAAACCTCATTCAATCATAAACAACACTACTACCAAAACTTCCTTCAACCACACCACCATCTTCAACCTCGAACCTCAACCAAACAAACTCACTCACCTTTACCCTCACCAAAATCACCATTATTAAGCAAAACCCATAACTTCTTCTAAGCCAAACTCACACAATCAAACACCATAACAACATCCAAACTGAATCCCAAATCGACTACCACCTCCACCCACATCAATCATCAAACAATCTAACCACATTAAAACACACCAAACTTTACCCTCGAGGTTCCACCCTGTTTCATCACCAACAACCTCTCAATCACATGACTCCACCCAGATTTATCTTCATTCACGCTGACCAAACCCCACCCAAATTCACCCATGTTTCATGTCCATGGTCGTAAACTCACAATAATCATATTGGAGGTTACAAGGGCCACAAAGTTTGAGGGATGAAGGGAGGCGTCCTAGGGAGTTTGTTTGGTGAAAAAGATAATGATTTAAAGGTTTACGGTTTGTGAGTTAGGTCTAATGGTTTATGGATTTATAGTTGTTGATTTAAGAGTGGATGATGATGATGATGATTTTGTGATGTTAAAAGGCTAAGTGATGCGTGGTGAAGAAAGGGGGAAGGGATATGAGAGGAGGAACGTGAAAGAGAAGGATAAAATGGGGAGATAAGAGACAGAGGAAGAAGATGAATGGTGGTGAGGAAAGAAGCATAATGTAGGGCTTATGTGGCATTTAATTTTTATTTTAAAAAATAAATAAATATATGTATAGTTGAGTAATTATTAACCACCTTAGCACTTAACTAATAAAATTTGACGTAGAAGTCTTTTACAAAGATTTAAAGCATTTTATATATAAGAAAAAATCTTGTAAGAGATTATCGTAATTCTAAAGGTTTTTTTACATAACTTTAAAAAAACTTATAATTACGTCTGTATACAAGAATGGAGACAATTTTATTAATTTGTAAATGACTAATTATTGCTCCGATTCTTTCGCTTGGATTTCATTATCCTTTGGTCTAACTTGTACATAATTAATCAACTATATATCAGTTGATCATATCCTATAACTATGCCAGCTGGTTGTTAATTTTTTTAAAACATTATTTTTCTTAGCTATACTTCATAATATTAATAGCATTATGATTATAAAATGCTAGGGTGACATGAGGACGGACATATATTAGATTGTAATTTGATTATTTGTTTTCTTCCTTGGACGTGGTGGTTGAGAAATTAAATAAGAAAAATTATTCATTTTAAATTAAAGGGTTAGAAATCCACCTAATTCTATTTGGACTTTGGACATAGATCGCAAGCCAATGGAAACTCCGGAGAAGTTAGGAATGAATTTATGCATTTTATTTATTAATAAATATTTGCATCCGTCCCGTTTCCCTTTACCTTTGCATTGCATCACATTTGGATAAGGATGAAATCAAACACTTCAAACAAAAAACTCACCAATCCAAGACACATTAAAAAAATAAGAAAAATGTATCCTATAATTTTAATAATAATTGGGTCCTGTAAATTCACTAAGATCAAATAAAGTCATCACATTAATTTGTTAAAAAAAATCAGAAATTTGAGTCCATATCATATCACTAAGGTTTAACCTTATAGTTAATTCACTATCGAAACATATATCACTAGACCGATTTCAGTAGCCCAATAGTAAAAAAAAATGTTATAAATTATAAAACTCTCTCTATTAAATTTTAACCCAACACTTAAAATAAAGATCAGTGATTAAATTAAGGTAATCCCATGATCTTGCGGTGATAGGATACATTAGTCTCATGTGGAGTAAACAGGAAAGTTATGAGATTAAATTAATTTTTTTGCTTGATTGCTAAATGAAATAATTTTTTGGGGAAGAGAGAGGATTAATCTATTATCCTGACGGTTAAATCAATACAATAAGTGATGAGGGAGTCTTCATGAACTTTTTTTTTCATTCACAGGAGCCATAGATCAAATTGGTTAAACTAGGAACCAAGAATTAGTTAATGAGTTGCTTAAGAGTACACTAAGCGGTTAGACTGACTGAACCAAGAATTGATGCTTGGTTTTGTTTAATAAACCCTCAAAACAAACCAAGAAAGGAACTAATAAAAAATTGTTTACATTAATGCAACCAGAGCAAATCGACGATTTAACAATTTCAACCAATTCAAAACATAAACTCCAAAAACACATTGTTCTAAGGGGGAAATGCCTAAAAATTGTGTCATTTATAGCTCTAACTAGATTCCCCTTTTAAGCTCTCTTTGCTTTTTGGATGGCAACAATGAGGACCATATGGAAATAGAAGGACAACATACCCTTAGAAATGAATCTTATAGTGTAGCAAATATTCTAGACATATTTGTATTGGCTAAAGGGCGAAATGGTGGATTCCTCATTTTCTTTTGTATGAATGGTCTCATGAACCTATGGTCTATTTGAGGGGGTTGTAATATTTAAAGTTGAGATACATAAATCTTCATCTAAACTAACTTGTAAGTTTGAATGAGGTTATTTTTTGTACCCTTTCCCTAGTGATTACTGTGGTGGACTTCATCAATTTGTGACTTTTGGTAGATCCATATGTAGTTACTAATTGTCCTTTTTATATTCATACAACATGTTCATATTTTCATTATATTATATTAAGTCGCATAGTTAGGTTATGTTTAAATATAGAAAAATTAGTTTAATCATGGTTTGAACATATTTAAACTAATCCAAAATGTTTTATAAAAAACTAATCCCAAATGTTAGGTTTTCTACAATGGAAATTAAACACCATACTCTCTCGAACTCCCTATAGTCTTTCCTCATCTCTTTGTCCTTGACCTAACCACCACACTTGGTTCTGCTTGCTTTGCCATTTCGAACTCCATACTTTCTCTCAAACTTTTTAAGACATTCAAGTGGGGATAGAGGATGGGAAACGAGGTACTTCAAAGTTTGATCTCAAACTTTGATTTTGACTTAGTAAACAAAATGTATTGAAACCTTTAATGAGCCTTGTTTATGCTTTGATGAGTTAGTTTGAACCCTAACTCATTTTCCCCTTATATGTAGAAGGTGGAAGCATTAGAAATTTCCATGGAGGTGCAAGATGAGAATTACATGGAGGAGCAATTTGAAGATTCCATGGAGGTGCAAGATGTAAATTCCATGGAAAAGAAGTTTGAAGATTCCATAGAGACGTAGGTCAAAAAAATTATGTAGAAGAAATTTGAAGATAACGAGGTTAATGTTAATGTGTTATTGATACACAATGCTAATGGGGATATTTCGTTTGGGACTTAGGAGGATAGGAGGGGAATAATGCGGTGTGTTACTAATATTCCATTACTGGTACATGAACTAGATTCAATATCTGTAAACAAGGATAAAAATAATAAGAAGCCACTAGAGGAGAGTGAAAATATCCTAACCTTAAAGGGAACCAAGAGAGAGAATGGGAGTTGAGGATGAGGCCACTAACACAAATGACACGACTTAAAGCCTAGCCACTACGGTGCGGCTAAATGACTATACCAACAATGTGGAACCGTCAAGGGGAAATGGGAAGTGTAATATCTCCAATTATAGAAAACTAAAATATGGAATACTAATTAATTTTAGATAAATAAAATATTAAATAAAAAAACACTTTAGTAATTAAAAATGGATAAGATTGAGACTTGACTAATTTTAGTAATATGTGAATGATTAAAGATAATTAATAATAGATTATGGTATAAAATGACGAGTAATTAATAAAGTAAAAATATAGGAATTTTTTATATAAAAAAGAAGAAGCCATGACTATATCACATCATATAAACTCAGAAATTTAAATTTATGATAAATAAATAATTTGAGATTTTGATAGAATTAAGATTTTTATAAGATAGAAAGTTCTCAAAAAAATTAAAGGTGGTGGTGGTGGTGACGGTGACAATGATAGCGACGACAACAACATAAAGATATAAAAAGATTCTAGATAAATATATGAAAGTAATATTTATTTTAATGTTGTAACTATAATAATTGAATTTTGAACAATGAATGAAAAATAATTGAATTTGAATAAGAAGGTTTTATAAGAATTGATGAAAGAAAAAATTATTATAATTAAATAAAAAAGTAAAATAATAACAATAATAGTAATTAAATAAAAAGAAGAGATTTTATGGTAGATTTAAGGGTGCGTTTAGATATATAACTTAATTAAGAATTTGTAAAATAAATTATTTTAAAATAGGAATTTATACTATAAAATTGATCACAGAACTTGTCGGAATAAGTTAAAAATAACTTATTTTAATAAGTTATATAAAGTAATTTGTTAAAATAAGTTAAAAACAACTTATGAGAACTATTTCCATAAGTTACCTATAAGTTTTTTTTCAAATACACTAACTAAGTTTGAGATAGGATTTAATGTTTCTCCCTTTATGCCCTCAAAACACAGGGGTTGTAAGCCCTGAGAGCAACAAATAAAAATAGAAAATAGATAGAAGAAAAAAGACTAAAGTTTATAGCTATCTAATTGTAAAGTTAAGAATACTCATGTGTAGATAGAAGAATAGGAATAAGAAGACGTAGGAGATGTTCATTAATAGGTATAGGAATGATGTCAGTCTTTTGTTCAAGACACCCTCATACGACAATATAAAAATCCATAAAGAAAATGTTCATTGAGTGTATTGTTTATGTTTTTAAATATACATGTTCATCACATCTGTTGTTTTACATTTGTGTTTTATTCTAAACAAACATTGGATGATTTATGATTTATAAAGAGAATACAAACACATTTGTGTTTTAATTAGTTAGAATTTATATTATTTGTGAAAAGATAAAATGTCAAACTTCTAGGGAGGGATCTTTACAACCAAAAAATAAAACATCAAGTTTTCTTTTGGAGATAAGTATATATGACCCAAAATAATAAGACAGGAGGTTAAATAGCGAGGTTAGTTGATCAATTTTTACTATGATTATGAGTTATAGTCAACCGAGATATCAAATAGAAGGGTAAAAGTAAATTAAAAGATATTAATAGAAGACATGAGAATATATAGATGATGTTGTTCTTTTATTTTATTTCATGAGAATATTTTTTATAATTTTTATCTGAATTATGTCTAAATATATTGTAATTCAAAATGTTTTATTATATTATATTCTTTTTATTGAGTTTTATTAACTATTATTTTATCTTAGGACGCGCTTGCATACACAGGATGTTAAATAAGACCTTTAGGTTTCTAATTGATACCTATTGGCAAGAAGTTACAATTTAATTCATTTAAAGTTGTAAATTATCTTTAAGTCTATTTTTTAATTTTTAATTGATGTTGAGGTTTAGGAATGGTTTTATGTATGTAAAATTTTGCTTCCACTTATTTATTTTAGAATAAGATGTATTAAAGTTAATTTATTTATAAGAGAATTTGTGTTTTAGATAAGTTTTTTCACAAATAATGATTAATATTTTATTTTAAAAAAGTTAATGGCGTTACATGAAGAGGATGCAGTGGAAGAAAATGAGAAGAAGATGATAGAGTAGGATTAAGGACGGGGAATAGGGGAAGAACACAAGAAAAAAAAAGATGGAATGCGAACACCAACATTATGGATTAGGTTTTAATGGTTTAATAAGTTTGTGATTACTTACGGTTATTTTATCTTGTTTGATATATCATCCATTCATATTGAAATTAAAGTATATTATAATTCTATAGTATTGATCAATTAAAAAAATAGTTTTATGAGTCTTAAATCAACAAACCATTGTTTTTCCTCTTTGTTGATATGCTAATTGGACATTATAATGAAAGTATTTTTTCAATTAAGACACATTACGAAATTATAATATACTTTAATTTTAATATAAATAGATAAGATCTAAAACAAGATACAATGAACATGAATGTCACAAACTTATTGAACCATTAAATCCTAATCCTACAAAAGAAAGAAGATGTGGATCGAGGGAAGAGGGGTGGAAACACAAGGATGAGTGTGAAAAGGATGGCAACGAGGGAAAAAGATGTTGATCAGGAAAGGAAAGCAATGCACAATAGATGAAATGGATCTTGGAGACTCACCATAGTGGGGGAGGCCTCAAGGCTCTCAGTACTATAGAGAAACTTACAAATTATCACTAACAAAATCTTCACATTAATGAAATTTAAACTCATGATTTAATGACCATAAGTTAAACCTTTAACTATATAAATGACCAGGAGGATTAAGATTTTTTTTAAGATAAGATTTATTTAATTTACTTTAACATGTTATATATTAGGATTTCAATGAGTTGTAGGAGAAAATAAAGATATCAAAACATTAAACTCTTAACTTATTTAATAGGTAGTTATTAATTTATACCCTAGCCTAACACTCACCCTTTCTTTTAATGTTTTCATAACTAGACAAATTACTGAATAATAAAGGTATCGATTCAAACAAATTATGATTAAATCAAAAATTAAACTATAATTAAATTAATAATAATAAAAACATTAACACAAATCAATCATCTAATTATTTGATTTTCATGCTAAAGCTTTCTTCATTTAATAAAATTCTGTTTTTCTTCCTGATAAAAGAAGAAAGAAAACGGTGCAATTCAAATTTTACATATGTGGGTCGGCCACGCATTCACAGAGAGAAACAGACAAAAACACATTATTACAGATGAGCAAGTTTAATTAGAGAGAAGTTTTCAGGAGTGGCACGTGCAACAACTCCATTTGCCATTATGAGAATTGAGTATTACTATCTCTATCACATTTTCATAATAATTCTCTTTATAATATATTTTTTTATTATTTTTTGGTCTTTTTTTTAAAAAAATTCTATAACATCATGCAGCAGCACATTTAATTTTTTTTACCTATCTTTGTTTCCCTCTATGATGTAAATTATGTTCTGAGATGGGGACTCGTGAGATTTAATCATAACTTAAGATATGTTCAGTATAGAGATAAAGAAAGATGTATTGTAAAGTGTTTGTAGTGCTTTTTTGTTTTCGGTAGAGGTGTATTCCTTCTGCCATTAAAGTGAAACAAGAATCTTTACAAAGTATATAAATATACGCTAAAGATATATTACGTTTATTATATGGGTTTTAATTTAGTTTTAAATGTTTTTTTAATTTAGTCTTTTATATTTTAAAATAGTATAAAAATTATTTTTTAGATTAAAAAATTAATAACAAATTATATTTTTAAATTGTTTATTGTAAATTTAATTTAAAATATATTTTTAAATTAATTTATATTAAGAACCGATTTGAAAGGTATACTTTTTAAATCAATTTTTATTAACATATATAAAATATCAGATTTAAAATATATTTTTTTAAAATCGATTCTTAATGAAATCAATCTAAAAAGTATATTTTAAATTAGTTTTAAAATAATCATTTAAAAAGATAAGTTTCCTTAAACTTTTTTTAACAAGAATATCATTTTAAAACCGTTTCAAAATGTAAGAAAACAAATTAAAACAAAAAATATTTAAAATCAAATTAAAACCTAAAATAAAATAAGAGAATGTATATATATATATATATATATATATATATATATATATATATATAATGTATCTTATGTGAGAGTGAGAGATATAAATCTGGGCGGTACAACCATACATAAAGTTTTTTAAAGTCACATTATCAAATATATTTTAATCTCAACCATTCATAATAAGATTTAATTGTTTAGATTTATACATATTTTCCACTCACTCTCATCTAAAAAAATCTTTCTCATATGATAAATTCTAAATATATAACTTATAAATAATTGTCAATCTTAATTCTTAGTTGTTTTGTGTTATTATTCAATTAAAGTTATTAATTCCTCAACAAATTTAATTTTCAAAGTTGGTTTTAATATACAATTTATGAAGAAAAATAGTTAACCGTTAAGCAAAGTGAATGAATGAATCAAGAATTTGGTGATGTGACAAAGTGACGTTACCTTAAAAAAAACAAGTTTAAGTGTTAGACTAAAAGTATGTTTGGTGAGCACGCTTGAACGAAGAAATTTCCGTTCCTTTCACGTTGGGCAGAAGTAGCCCTTTGTTGCTTACACTTGAACGGAGAAAAACGGAGAAAATCTCCGTTGCCTTTGCTGCTCCAAACACCCTTTAAAGCTTGTTTGGTTGCAAACGGAGTTTACCCAAATAGAGTTTAGGTGTAAGAAAAATATCATCTTAGGTTAAATGGAGTTTTGACTGTTTCAAATAATATAAAAGATTAATATTAACTTTTAATTTTTTTAAACCCTATTTTCCTTATTGCTAACAAAAAAAGAGAGAACATATATACAAGTGGCTAATTGAGGTTCATTAGCCTTAAATTTATGTTTGGTTTTAAAAAATATTTTTTATTTTTAATTATAAATTATTATATAATTTTTGGTACTTTTTTAAAAAAGTGACAATTTTATAATTGGAAGTAAAAAATAAAATAAAAAGAAAACATTTTCTAAAACTGATCCCTTACTTAAATTCATCATTATCTTAAATTATGATTGTTTTAGTTTAATAAAAAAAATTGTGATTGTTTTAGAAAACGAATTTTCAATACTTCATGGAAATCCGCTGTTAAATGCAACGCATATGGTCCTTTATTTGTTATTAGGTCAGGCCCACTTCCACTTAAAATTGTAATTTGTGGGTTGCAAACTCACATCCTTTCTTTTTTTTTATTTTAGGAAAACTATTTTCATTGTAGACAAAAAAAAAACTATTTTCACCCCACACACATAATTTTTAAATAATCAAAATATTTATTAAATTTATTAAAATTTCATTTAAAATTTATTCTACTTCTGTAGAGAAGTTTTCTACTTGTTTTCTAAAATTTTCATTTCCTGGAATAGTTAGAAAAATTTTGAAAACCTGTTTAGATGATGTGACAGTTTTCCAATTTGGAAAACTAGAAAACTAGAAAAGTAAGTGCACTCAGTTTTCTAATATTTTTTAAACATTTTATAATTCAAATTAATTAAGATAAGTCTTATATATGTATTATTTATATTATTTTTCGTTACCTAGTTTGAAGTTACTTTTCTTTTGATCAATTTGAAAAAATTTTATTCTGATTTGTATCGAAACATTTGGTGTACTATTTCATCACCGAACTTGTTATATATGAATGCAACACTCTGAAATGGTAGGTGGTGTTATTGAAGTGGATGAGGTGGCAAATGAAACTACTGATGGGACTGAGGAAGACGTGCGCGGTAGAAGAATTTTTAGAATATCGTCTTTTCTAATTTTTTACTTTCTTAGAAAACATTTTAAAATAGTTTTTTGATTTTTGTAAAAAATAGAAAATCAGGTTTTCTATTTTTCTATAAAAAATTTAAATAATTTGTAAATAAATAGTTTTTCTATTTTTTAAATTTTTCTAAGAATAATTTTCTATTTTTCTAAGAAAACTTATGAATAAACGCAGCCTTAACATTGAGTATTGTTGTTATTTTGATTAAAATTAGGAACATTTAATATAAAAATATATACCATTTCGTACAATAAGTTTTTAAAATTTTTGATTAATACTTTTTCATAACAACTTATTACAAAATAGATTTTAGAGTTTTTTCTTAAGGAGCCTGAGGTAAGGATTTTAACTTACCAAAGATAATGGTTATCCTGTACGTAGGAATAGAAATGGGTTAGGTCAGGTCGGACTTTGAAAGACCTGAGCCTGACCTACATCAAATTTTTAAAGTTTAAGCTTAACCTATTAGGCTTTTTTTTTAAAGTCTCTCCCATTTAAAAGTCTGTTTAAAAGGTCTGTTTATAATGAGACTTTTAAAAGGCCAAGGACAACTTAAAAAAAATTGTGTTCTCTTCCTTCCTAATTTTTTTAATTGTAAATTTATAATATTAATTTATATTATGTAAATGTAAATATGTAATATATATATTATTTTATGTTGTAAATATATTATATATATAACTAATTAATAATTAATCTAATTAAAGAGACCGGTCTATTGGACTTCAAAGGCTTTTTAGAAAGCCTATGACCCCGACTTGTTTAGTTAAAAAGACCTTTTTAAAAATCTAAGTCTGGCATTCTATCCTGACAAGTATGACCTATATAGGCTTTAAACGAGCCGGGCCATGACCCCCGACAGACGACCTGACCTATTTCCATCCTTACTTGTACAGTGCAATAGAAAAATATATTTTTTCCTTGTAAGATAAAGAAAAAGTGTTTTAGTAATCATATTTCTAAGACAAAACTCATTTATCTATAAGTATTTAATGTTTGCTTTTTCATGTTTATGTTTACTTTGAAAAATAACACCATTAATATTAAAGTAGAATTTAAATTTAAATAAGGATAAAATTAAAATATTACATTATCTTTTTTATAAAAATAGTGCATTAACATATTTTCTTAACATGTATATTTTGGTCTGGATTATTTTATAAATAGGATTAAATGAAGTATAAAATTTGATAACATACTCTAAAATTAATATGTGCAAAGAGGCTTTGGGATATGAGCATATTTGATCATGCAATTTGGGGGAAAAAGGTAAAATACAAGTTCAACCCTAGTAAAAAAATCATTTTTAGCCCATGATGTTCATTGTAGTGATTCAACTATAAATAATAATATAGGTGAAATCGTTAACAATGAATGACAGTGATGTTTTTTAGTCACCCTTGAAAATTAATGAGGCTATTTTTTTTACATGGAGTTTTACTAAATCCTAAATTTTTTCAGGGGGTGAGTGTATTTAAACCTTTGGAAAAAATACCACCTTATTCTTCTTCTTTATCAAAGTTGCAATTAAACCTGAACATGTTGGGGTTGATATGTCCCGCCCTAAATTTGATGGAGGGACTTGCTTTGACCATATTTAAAGAAGTCTCAACTTGGTTTTGACGAGGATATGTGTGGCTTGGAAATATAAGTATCTATCCCACATAAAAACTCAGTAATTTAATTATAGTAATAATTACATAATAATAATAAATTAATATATTCTCCTTAAAATATGATGATCGACTTAATTTTGATGGGAATATGGACAGTTTGAAAATATAAGTACTTGTACCAAATAAAAATCAAGTAATAATAATAATAATAATAATAATAATAATAATAATAATAATAATAAATAAATAAATAAATAAATAAATAAATAAATCCCTTAAAATAGGATGTAGGTTCTGAGTCTACTTTTAAGGTCTATTTTGAAATACTATTTTAATTAGAATGGGTTATTAAAATTTTAAAATAATTAAAAAATATAGTAAGATATGATTTTCACTGATTTTTTAAACTTGATAGAAACTTGGAAGGATAAACTAATTTTCATGTAGTTGAACTGTTTGATAATCAATTAAAAAAATGAAGTTGTAGAAATAGAAAAATCTAATAGTTATATTAATTTTTACGTTGTTAAAATATTTAAAACGCAATCGGGTCAAAAAAAACATTTTTTTTCCTTTGACGAATCTCAATTTAACAAAAACTAATAACATACAAGACATGAGAAAATTATATGTTTTTATAAAACATGAAAATTGATAACTACAAAAACAGATACTTTAGTAAAGAATTTGATCATAAAACACACTATCCTACACAAACACTTTGAAAGCATATTTAGTTCTTATTTCGGTGTTTAAAAATAAGTTTTTATTTTGACGGGGTGTTTAAAATAATTTTTTAATCTATTAATTGACTAAATAAAGTTAAAAAATATCTCAAATATATAGGATTAACATTTACTAGTAAATAATATCTTTGAGCAAACTTTGTATTTTATAATTAAACGCCAAACAGACGTTAAATCTAAATCTGTTGAACTACTTAAAATGAAAATTGACCTTCTTTTTTTCATTGAAAACCTCCCAACCAAAATTTACACTAAAAGGAAAAAGTTACATTAATAAATTGGTCAAATTGTCTCTTTCTTTGGTACCCTTATCCTATTTTAATATGCACGTGATATAAAACTATTAGAGTCAGACAAAAAGTAAATTGATATATGATATGTAATATTGTATGATAGCAATTATTGTTGAATCTTTGGACCGTTTACACAATGCATACGCAACACGTGAACTTAGTGGACTAACGTCTTAGTAATTAATTATTATTACATTTTTTTTTCTAGTTCATACTTCATTAATTAAGACATTTTAAATTTTTTTAAAGTCAATATAATATAACTTATTCAGAGTGGAATTGAGTGGAATCATCAGTATCAACGATAGCAGTTTTTTTTGACTTCATACTTAATATTTTGAGATTCATTTGAGAGAGAGAAAAAGAAACTCTTTTTTGTAGTACTTGTATTCGCCAACCAACCCATTTTGTACTATTTCTGTTTAAACTCTTTTTTGAACCAACTTCTTTGGTTGGGTGTTTGTAAAAAATAACTATCAAGGTTTCTTTCGTGGAAGATTGATTATTTTTTTTGAACAGGTTAATTTCATAGAATCAGTTTGTTTTTGTAGGAGGGAAAAATACGAAGAATGATCAGTGGTGGTTAATGATCTGGTAGACGTTGATGTACAAGAGTATGGTTGGCCTCTAAAGCAAACTTTATGATAACACCTTTTAATTAAATGAGAAAAAAACACCTTTGGTACTTCTGTTTATTAAAATTCTTGATCTTTTATAATTCTCTTTAGTCAATTTATTCCTAAATATTTAATTTTTTTAAACAATACTGTCATTGGCTATTAATAAATATACACTAATAGGTAAAAATGATATGAGCTCAATTAAAAAAGAATACGAACTCGGTTTTGCAACCGAGTTTATAGGTAATAGGTATGGACTTTTCAATTCAATTAACAACCAAGGTTAAAAACCCTATTTAAACTCGGTTCTTACAAATTGAGTTTAAATGTACAAACATTTACACTCTTTTAGTCACACATTTAAACTCAGTTAAAACACAACTAAGTTTAAATGTTACAATTTTTAAACTTAGTTACGCCATAAACGAGTTTAAATGTGGCCTTTAAATTCCGTTAATGCCACACAGAGTTTAAATATGATCTTTTGTTTAGCATACGTGTGTTTTAGTGATATATCCAAACCTGAAATTTTAAACAACGCAATCCACATAAACAATCATAGTATATTATCCCAAATAGTTCATTTTGGGTTTAGTTATTATTCACCAATTAATAAAAACAAACTACACAATTAATAGAAGCAAACTACAACTAATGAAATAAAATCATGTATTTATAAACAATATAATGCAGTGCATATCTACAATGAATATTATGTACAATCCTATACTACGTACAAAGTATTTAGTCCATTGTTTCCTCACATAATCTACGTCTGCTGAGGGGAAGAGTGACTAGTCTTGAAAGTGTTGCAAACAAAAGACCTTAGCTATTTAAGTCCAAAGACCAAAAAGTTATATTACTATGTGAATACAAATTTATAAAATGTAGGCAAGTGAACACTTACAGTTGTCCATGCATTTACTATATGGTTTTGGAGAATGGTCAACATGATCTTCATGACGTAATACCCGCACTTATAGATGTCTTGCTGTCTATGAGACTACAAGTTACATCAAATAAATAATTTGATAATGTTATTTTAAATTATAAGAAGTCAATAGCAAACACTGGTTATTATTGGATGCACTTACTTTTGGGTAGATTTACTGTATCTTTTTTCTGCAGATGCTTCTAGTAGTCGCGTATATCTAGTTACAACCCTATGTATGAATAAAAAATGTAATGAGTCAAAAACATATAAGTACAAAACGCAGTAGTTGAATATGTAAAGCTAGTTAACTTTTTAACTGAACTTACACCTCAATGATTTATTTGAAGTCCACAGTAGTAGTCTCATGCAATGAATAGAAGCATGCAACAATGTTATCTTTGGGATAAATAATCACAAGTTGCCAATGTAAATGGCAATAAAACCTAATAAGTGACAATTCAATATGGTTAAATTAATAAATTTCATGTATACAATAAACACTTACTGAAAGTGATATGAGGCTAACTAGACACTGTTGTTTGACTCATGCATCCAATTTTGGATGTAAGTCTAAGTGTTCCCTCTGATGTTCTGGTCTTCTGTATGGATGAGGGCTCTAAGAACCCATATGTCCTATGAACATTGTTATCTTAGGTTTGACTAACTAAAAAAAAGATTCATTGGTTCAACGGAGTTTTGATTGTCTCGAATGACGTAAAGAATCAATATTAACAATTAGATTTTTTTTTATTTTTTTGGATAAAATAATTGTGAAAAGAATTTATTTTAGGTTCATTTTGAATGAAGGAGAGCTTAATTATTCTAGATTATGATAGATTAAAAAAACTTATACATCTAATTAGAGGTTTAGATTGTTATGTTATTTATTAATTTTATTTATTACATCAACAATGTTCTAATTGAATTCACAAAGAAATAAATATAAAGCTACATTAATTTTATACAATTTAGTTGAATCCAAATACGGACCCTATGGGGTTTTCTTATGCTCCCTATCCCATATGAAACCACCCCTAACGGTGAATGCAATTAATTAATAAATGTAAGTAGTGTATGCTTTATATTTTATACGAAAATACACATTCAAAATATTGACACTTTTAATTACTTAATTAGGAGAATTAATAACTAAATATGGTGAAGAATAGGGGAATAAGATGAAAACATTTACCCACTACACTTATAAGTAGTGTTATTCACCTTTAAAATAGAAAGTTTAATTTTTCCCTAATGCCTCTAATTAAAGCTTGAATTGGGGGGTAAAATGACTATGAAGAGTAAATTTCTTTCAATAAACTACTAATTTGTATTCACACATTATATTGTATTAAAGCTGAATTTATTTGTTACAAAAATAAAAATAAATAAAAACTATTAACCATTGCGATGTGACACTACGGTTTTGAAAATAGTGTTCTCCTTCGAAGCTGTTTGCCCTACAATTTAGAACTTTTCCACCATTGTGCAAAATAAATATCTATTTGATAATTTTCTTAACTTGCTAACCTCCATTTAACTTTTAAGTAAACAAGCACTATAACAATACAAGGGTGGAGAGAGTGAAATGAGAAATGAAAAAATAGAAAAGATCGAAGAAAAAGAGAAGATAGAGAAAAGTGACATATATATATATATAACATGATACATGACGTTCTTGACTAAATTTAAGTCAAAAATCAGTAGAAAGATTACAAATAATAAAAAATAAAATCTAAATATTTTTAAAATAGAAGTAATATAAGAGTTTATCGCGTACAGGTAATATATTTAGGTTTAGATCATCATTTTATAGAGAAAATTAACGTGTAATGGTTCACATAAAAATGGAGGTATTGGTTCATGTTTAAGCTAGTTTCAACAAAATTATCACGTAAAAATGGACGTAGCAGTTCATGTTCAACCTAGTTTCAACAACACTATCGCGTAAAAATGGAGGTACTCGTTCATGTTTAACCTAGTTTCAACAACACTATCACGTAAAAAAAAGGAAACACAATCACAGTAACACCAGCCAAACAAACCAAAGCATGAAAAAAAAAGGGGAAAATAGAGTAACTAACCTGCAGTTCAAACGATGAAGGAAAATAGAGACGAGAGCGTTTATCGTGAAAGCCTGAGGGTGAGGGTGAGAGCTTGAGAGTGTGCATTGTAACATCCTAAAAATTTTATTCTCATGTATAATCATTTTGATTTAGACCATCAATGATATTATCCATTTTATCTCAACTTTCTACATAAATTTTTGGTTGGGACAACATCTTCAATTTAACCTTTTACCATGGTAAATAATTTTAACTTTATACCTTTGGTAAAAGTTAATCAAATAATTTATTACCTATTTCTTTAGTTATTAATTTTCTTGGCTTTTCCAATTACTCTCATCAAATTACCACATACTCCACTCAAAATGTGTCATCTTGTACACATTCTAATTGTTAGTTAGAGTCCGAATTTGGAAACGTGGTTAACTACAAAGTTGTTCCTCTTTTTCTTATCGTTCCAACAAGACCAAATTTGTTAAAATCCATTAAGATATGAGAGAGATATGCCTAAAATACCAAAACAGTATCAGAATTGATATTTACTTCAATCAAACAAACTACATTATGTAGGCTGCGGAAATGGTCAACAATCCAGCTCATTTTTCTCACCTAAAACCTCCATTATCACCATAATTCATGCACCTAACATCCCACTACAATCCCATTATGAAAATCTTGTCCCCCACTTGTCATTTGCATCATTAAATCAACACTACATCTTGTTCCCAAGTCTGAATTCTTAGAACAAGCTAAAGTTAGTGAAGTCTCTCTCTTATTTTCTTTCACTTTCTCCATCAATTTCACTCTTGATTTGAAGCTAGGACAATAATACAACACTTTCAACCACTTTAGGTACCTCCATTAAGGTAAGAGGGGACAGGGTTGTGAATAACTATGAAATGGGTAGAATTGTATGCTGTCCTAGGATTCCAATTTTATTTTTGTATCTTGTTACTCGGTTTTGAGATTGAAAACGTGTGATTTTGATTATGACTTCTTCATAAAAGTTGTAGATCTTTTTGTTATATGAATTTTGAGACCTGAATCAATTAATTTTAATATGTATAGCAAAAGTTATAGCCAAAATACTACAGCATGTCCGAGTGGAATATTTATCCTATGTTTTGTATATATATTAAACTTCTGGGACTTATACATGCATAATCAGCCTTTGATGTCTTCATGAAAGTTGTAGATATTTGTGTTATGGATCTGTAGAAAGTGGTTTCAAGTCAAAATGATTTTTGTAGCTCGAGTTATGCCTAAAATACTGAAGTATGTACAAACTGTAAATCTGTTAACTTGAGATATGTATTTTATTTTTTAAAACTGGGAACTTTGTGGTGAGAATTAGTGATTGGTGTCTTCATCAAAGTTGTAGATCTTCTTGTTATGGGAATTTTGAGACCTGAACCGACTGAATTGGATATGTATAGCATACGTTATGATCAAAATACTACAGCATGTCCGATTGAAATACTTATCTTGTGTTTTGTGCATATATGAATATTCTGGGAATTATACATACGTTTTTAGACCTTGATGTCTTCATGAAAGTTGTATATATTTATGTTATGGATCTATAGAAAGTGGTTTCAAGTTAAAAGGATGTTTGTAGCTCTAGTTATGCCTAAAATACTGAAGTATGCTCAAACTAAAAATCTGTTAACAATGAAATGATATGTATAGCATGAGTTATAGCCAAAATACTACAACATGTCCGATTGAAATACTTGTCTTATGTTTTGTGCATATATTAATATTCTGGGAATTATACATACATTTCTAGACTATGATGTCTTCATGAAAGTTGTAGATATTTATGTTATGGATCTATAGAAAGTGGTTTCAAGTTAAAAGGATGTCTTTAGCTCTCGTTATACCTAAAATACTAAAGTATGCTCAAACTGAAAATCTGTTAACTATGAAATCCGAATCTTATTTTTAAAACTGGGAATTTTGTGGTGAGAATTAGTGGTTGGTGCCTTCATGAAAGTTGTATATATTTGTGTTAAGAATAATTTAGAACTGGTTTCATGCCAAAATTGTTTTTGTAGCTCTAGAAACGTTGAAAATACTAACCTGTGAACGTTTTAAAAATCCTCTTTGAGGCAGTTTTGTATTCTGTGAATAAGTGATGTTTCTGTTTAGAATTTAAATTTATGGTCTTCGTGAAAGTTGTAGATAATTCTATTATTAAACTATAGAAAGTGGAATCACATGAAAAGGATTTGATTTGCTCATGTTATGACTGTTTTACTAACGTATGTTGCTGTTGGAAATGCTGAAATTTGCTTATAATGGTTATTATGGATAAAAATGATATTTTCCCTATGGGTAACAATTTATTATTGAATTCTTGAGTGATTATGAAGTATTATGAATGTTGATGAGTGTCTAATGAGCATCATTCAGTTTGTATATTTTGGTGGTGAATAATTATGAATGACTAAATTAATATATATACATGAATGCCTTGCGGTTATTGATATATGTGGTTGAAACAGTAAATCCATGATTCTGAAAATTATTATATGTGATATGTCCTGTGAGGACTTTTGGTTTTCCAAGTGGTTTTGGAAATTGATATATCATGGTATGTTAAATGATAAAGAGAATTAAAGGCATTCATGCATCATAAGTATTTGGACGCACCATGGAATTTAGGGGTTCCAGATTGCCTACCCTGGTGGGGGGTTACTCTATGATGAGTTTAAGCCCTATTTTTGCAGGAGCCATGAAGGTGTAGGGATTCATGGTTATGCTAATTCCTACTTGTGCACTTATTTTCACAGGAGTCATGAAGGTGTAGGGATTCATGGTTATGCTAATTCCTACTGGAGTCTTTATGAGACTTTTTACTACAGTATTCCCACCAAACCAAATGGATCCAGCATGACATCATGTGACTAATTAAAGATTTATAAATGAACTTATTTGGCATATTCATCATATCATTATGCCTTGTTGGTTGTGTTTTGTGCAATTTTATTTATTTTATATTTATTCTATATTCTGTCTCACTCTTACATTAATTTTTACAGTGAATACTACACAGAATGAAGGGTGATGGCATGGATGGAGTTTACGTGAATTATTGCTTAGAATTTGACTTTATTTTAATCTTGATGGGTTGTAATAATATAATGTTTCATGTACTGTATTTTTCTAAATCGTTTCCGCTATATAAATATTTCATGACTTTGATTATCCACGACTAGTATGTATGATAATAATCCGTGTTTATCAACTTTTACATGACTTATTACAAATTTCAAAAATGATTTTTAAAATGCGAAAAATTTATTCGGAAAATTACTACACGGGACGTCACATTGGTGCTATCAGAGCATTTTCAAAAATTCAGGACCAATTGCTATGACATGTATTGATTCTTCATATACTATGTGAATTGTTTAAAAATATGATAAGTATGTGCTATATGACTTGTGCCTAACTGATAAAATGATTTGTTTGATTACTGCTTGATAATATGATAAATGTGTTATACAATTTATTGCTTAACTAATAAACTGTAAAATACTTATAGTTATGTTATAATACAATATATTTTCCCTTAGAATTAGTATAAACCAAACTACGAATGTAGGATGGCAAGAAACAACAACAACAACAACAACAACAACAACAACAACAACGATATGGCAGCTGCTTTCAACCGCTTGGCTGAAGCCATAGAAAGACAAAATCAACCGAAAAGTACTGGGGGACTTCACGGGTTAGATCACTTCCTAAAAAGGAAGCCATCACAATTCAAAGGAGGTTATAATCTGGAGGTAGCATACCTATGGGTTAAGGAAATGGAGCACATCTTCCGAGCCTTGCCCTGCACAGAATTCGAAAAGGTGGAGTATGCCACTTATATGATGGTTGAGGAAGCAGAAAACTGGTGGATATATGCCAGAACTCGTATGATTGAAACCGACAGACCTTTGGACTGGATCAACTTCAAAGACTGTTTCCTGGAGAAATATTTTCCAGCGAGTGTGAAAAGCCGAAAAGAGCTGGAATTTATGGAGCTGAAACAAGGCTCAATGTCTGTTGGTGAGTATGCTGCAAAATTTGAAGAATTATCTCTCTTTTACCCTCCTTTTCAACAGGCTGGTGCTGAAGCCTCAAAATGTGTCAAATTCGAGAACGGGCTGAATCTTGAAATCAAAGAGGCTATCGGATATCAAGAAATTCGGAGTTTCCCCATCTTGATTAATAAATGCCGAATTTTTGAAGAAAATCACCAAGCCAGGTTGGCACAAGAAAAGGCCAATAGACAACTGAGACCTCAACCCGTTGCTTTCAAAAGGAGAGGATCGTTCTATCCAAGTCGTTTCAAGGGAGGATCATCATCATCATCTTCTGAAAGATGTAACAATATGAGATGTCTAAAGTGCGGAGGTAACCATCACATACGTGATTGTAACAGACGTCTTGAAGATGTCACTTGCTATCGTTATAATCAGAAAGGTCACATCAGTCCAAATTGCCCCCAGAACCGCCAAAACAACAACAACAACACTATGAATCATCAAAGAGGTTCCGATTATCAGGGAGGTCATAGAGGAAACACGCGTGCTGATCAACCTCCAAGACAGAATAGGGGGTCAACAGACCAAAGATTGCAACCGGCAACAGGAAGAGTCTTTGCCATCAGTGGTTCAGAGGCAGACCAAGCAGACGATCTTGTGCAAAGTAAGTGTGAGATCAATGGTACTATTTTATCTGTGTTGTTTGATTCTGGTGCTACTCATTCTTTTATTTCTAAGGAGTGTGTCAGACGTCTTCAATTACCTGTGAAGTCTATGATATATGATCTGACTGTTTCCACTCCCACCGGTACACAACTTAGGACTACTAAGGTGTGTAGCGATTGTTCTATGCTCATAGAAGGTAGAAACTTTCTTGTAGATCTTGTTTGTTTACCTTTGAAGGATCTGGAAGTAATTCTAGGGATGAACTGGTTATCAGCGAATCGAGTCTTGGTGGATTGTCATAACAAGACCGTGATATTTCCATCAGAAGAAAATCTTATTTCTGACAATCTCAAGATCTTTGCCTTACAAGGTGAAATTCAATTATTTGCCTTGTTTACTCTTTCCAAAGGAGATGATGAATCTAAAGTAATCGAGATGCCAGTTGTTTATGAATTCCCTGAAGTATTTCCCGAGGATGTCTCAAGTTTACCTCTAGAACGCGAGATAGAATTCTCAATTGATTTAATTCCAGGAGCAGCACCAGTATCTAAGGCCCCATATCGTATGTCACCTATTGAACTGGCAGAACTGAAGAAGCAAATTGAGGAGTTGTTGGAGAAACATTTCATCAGGCCTAGTGTGTCACCATGGGGAGCGCCAGTATTACTTGTCAAGAAGAAAGATGGAAGCATGAGATTATGTGTAGATTATCATCAGTTGAACAAATTGACGGTGAAGAATAGATATCCTTTGCCCAGAATTGATGATTTGATAGATCAATTGAGAGGTGCTGCAGTATTTTCTAAAATTGATCTATGATCAGGTTATCATCAGATTCATGTCAAGTCTGAGGATATTCCAAAGACGGCATTTAGAACACGCTATGGTCATTACGAGTATCTTGTGATGCCCTTCGGAGTAACCAATGCCCCAGCTGTATTCATAGATTACATGAATCAAGTGTTTCATTCATACTTGGATCAGTTTGTTATTATCTTCATTGATGACATTCTGATTTATTCCAAGACATGGGAGGAGCATGAAAAACATCTTCGAGTGGTATTGCAGATCCTAAAAGAGAAGCAGTTGTATGCTAAGTTGTCTAAATGTGAATTCTGGTTGGAAGAGGTAAAGTTCCTAGGCCATGTAATCTCAAGCAAAGGAGTGTCTGTGGATCCTTCTAAAATAGAAGCTGTAATAAACTGGGAGAGGCCTACTTCAGTCACTGAGATACGAAGCTTCCTAGGATTAGCCAGATATTATCGGAGATTCATTGAGGGGTTTTCTCAAATTGCCCTACCAATGACTCGTCTGACCCGGAAGAATCAACCCTTTTCTTGGACGCCAGAATGTGAAGAAAGTTTCCAAGAACTAAAATTGAAGCTTACATCTGCTCCCGTTTTAACTTTGCCTAATACACAAGAAGACTTTGTGGTTTATTGCGATGCTTCTAAGATGGGCTTAGGTTGTGTTTTGATGCAACAACGGAAGGTGGTTGCCTATGCTTCTAGACAGTTGAGACCACATGAGATGAACTACCCGACGCATGATCTAGAATTAGCAGCGGTGGTATTTGCTTTGAAAATCTGGAGACACCATTTGTATGGAGTCAAGTTTGAAGTGTTCAGTGACCACAAGAGCTTAAAGTATTTGTTCGATCAGAAGGAATTGAACATGAGACAGCGTAGGTGGATGGAGTTTCTTAAAGATTATGATTTTGATTTGAAGTACCATCCAGGAAAAGCAAATGTGGTAGCAGATGCACTTAGCAGGAAATCCATTCATATGGCATCCTTAATGGTAAAAGAGATGGAGATGATAGAACAGTTCAGAGATATGAACTTGGGTGTGGAGTTGAAATCTTCAAAAAGTATGACTTTGGGAACTTTGAAAATAACCAATGATTTTCTGAAGTTGATAGGTGAAATGCAGACAGAGGACTTGCAACTATAGGAGTTGAGAGAGTTGCAGGCGAATGGAAAGGATATGGGATTACAAGAAGGATCAGATGGAATTTGGAGAATCAGAAGCAGAATTTGTGTACCAGATGATGTTGATCTGAGAAGGATAATCCTAGAAGAAGCGCATAAAAGTATGTTGAGCATTCATCCTGGATCAACTAAGATGTATCAAGATCTGAAGAAAAGCTTTTGGTGGCCAAGGATGAAGAAAGAAATAGCTGAATATGTGTCTTCATGTCTGGTGTGTCGAAAAGCCAAAGTGGAACATTAGAAGCCATCTGGTGAACTACAACCATTGGAGATTCCTGTCTGGAAATGGGATGACATTTCAATGGACTTTGTGTCAGGATTACCAAGAACACGTTCAGGAAATGATGCAATCTGGGTTATTGTAGACAGATTGACTAAGTCTGCTCACTTCCTTCCGATGAATATGAAGAATTCTCTACAAAAGTTGGCACAATTATATGTGAAAGAGATCATGAGACTTCATGGTGTACCATCCAGTATTGTGTCAGACAGAGATCCGAGGTTCACTTCCCGATTCTGGGGAAACTTGCATCAGGAGTTGGGTTCAAGACTCCGATTAAGTTCAGCTTATCATCCTTAAACAGATGGACAGTCAGAGCGTACCATACAAAGTTTGGAAGACTTACTGCGATCTTGTGTACTTGAGCATGGTGGTAGTTGGGAGAAATTTCTTCCACTGATTGAATTCACGTATAACAACAGTTACCATAGCAGTATTGGTATGGCTCCATTTGAAGCATTGTATGGTAGAAAGTGTCGAACGCCCCTTTGTTGGTTAGAAACTGGTGAAAGTTTGGCGTTAGGACCTGAAATTGTGCAGCAGACTACTGAACAAATAGAAGTAATCAGAGAGAAGATGAAGGCATCCCAAGATAGACAGAAGCACTATTATGATAAAAGGAGGAAACCACTTGAATTCCAAGTTGGTGATCATGTATTTTTGAAGGTTTCACCTCACAAGGGGATTGGCCGAGCATTGAAGAGTAAGAAGTTGAGTCCAAGGTTTATTGGACCATATGAAATTCTAAAGAGGATTGGTACAGTGGCGTATCAGATTGCACTTCCTCCTCATCTTACAAATTTGTACAATGTGTTTCATGTATCACAATTGAGGAAGTATGTACAAGACCCCACTCATGTGATTGCTAATGATGATGTTGAAGTTAGAGAAAATCTGACCATCCCTACAGAACCCACACAGATCACAGAAAGGTCGATTAAACACCTGAGAAACAAGAACGTACCATTAGTGAAGGTTGCATGGAAACAAGGGAATGATGTAACTCTGACTTAGGAGCGTGAGGATGCTATGAAGACGCAATACCCAGAATTGTTTCACTGAGGAGTGCGTTATGTTAAATTTCGAGGACGAAATTTTTATTAGGGTAGGAGAATTGTAACATCCTAAAAATTTTATTCTCATGTATAATCATTTTGATTTAGACCATCAATGATATTATCCATTTTATCTCAACTTTCTACATAAATTTTTGGTTGGGACAACATCTTCAATTTAACCTTTTACCATGGTAAATAATTTTAACTTTATACCTTTGGTAAAAGTTAATCAAATAATTTATTACCTATTTTCTTAGTTATTAATTTCCTTGGCTTTTCCAATTACTCTCATCAAATTGCCACATACTCCACTCAAAATGCGTCATCTTGTACACATTCTAATTATTAGTTAGAGTCTGAATTTGGAAACGTGGTTAACTACAAAGTTGTTCCTCTTTTTCTTATCGTTCCAACAAGACCAAATTTGTTAAAATCCATTAAGATATGAGAGAGATATGCCTAAAATACCAAAACAGTATCAGAATTGATATTTACTTCAATCAAACAAACTACATTATGTAGGCTGCGGAAATGGTCAACAATCCAGCTCATTTTTCTCACCTAAAACCTCCATTATCACCATAATTCATGCACCTAACATCCCACTACAATCCCATTATGAAAATCTTGTCCCCCACTTGTCATTTGCATCATTAAATCAACACTACATCTTGTTCCCAAGTCTGAATTCTTAGAACAAGCTAAAGTTAGTGAAGTCTCTCTCTTATTTTCTTTCACTTTCTCCATCAATTTCACTCTTGATCTGAAGCTAGGATAATAATACAACACTTTCAACCACTTTAGGAACCTCCATTAAGGTAAGAGAGGACAGGGTTGTGAATAACTATGAAATGGGTAGAATTGTATGCTGTCCTAGGATTCCAGTTTTATTTTCGTATCTTGTTACTTGGTTTTGAGATTGAAAACGTGTGATTTTGATTCTGACTTCTTCATAAAAGTTGTAGATCTTTTTGTTATCTGAATTTTGAGACCTGAATCAATTAATTTTAATATGTATAGCAAAAGTTATAGCCAAAATACTACAGCATGTCCGAGTGGAATATTTATCCTATGTTTTGTATATATATTAAACTTTTGGGACTTATACATGCATAATCACCCTTTGATGTCTTCATAAAAGTTGTATATATTTGTGTTATGGATCTGTAGAAAGTGGTTTCAAGTCAAAATGATTTTTGTAGCTCGAGTTATGCCTAAAATACTGAAGTATGTCCAAGCTGTAAATCTGTTAACTTGAGATACGTATTTTATTTTTTAAAACTGGTAACTTTATGGTGAGAATTAGTGATTGGTGTCTTCATCAAAGTTGTAGATCTTCTTGTTATGGGAATTTTGAGACCTGAACCGACTGAATTGGATATGTATAGCATACGTTATGATCAAAATACTACAGCATGTCCGATTGAAATACTTATCTTGTGTTTTGTGCATATATGAATATTCTGGGAATTATACATACGTTTTTAGACTATGATGTCTTCATAAAAGTTGTAGATATTTATTTTATGGATCTATAAAAAGTGGTTTCAAGTTAAAAGGATGTCTTTAGATCTCGTTATACCTAAAATACTAAAGTATGCTCAAACTGAAAATCTGTTAACTATGAAATCCAAATCTTATTTTTAAAACTGGGAATTTTGTGGTGAGAATTAGTGGTTGGTGCCTTCATGAAAGTTGTAGATATTTGTGTTAAGAATAATTTAGAACTGGTTTCATGCCAAAATTGTTTTTGTAGCTCCAGAAACGTTGAAAATACTAACCTGTGTACGTTTTAAAAATCCTCTTTGAGGCAGTTTTGTATTCTGTGAATAAGTGATGTTTCTGTTTAGAATTTGAATTTATGGTCTTCATGAAAGTTGTATATAATTCTATTATTAAACTATAGAAAGTGGAATCACATGAAAAGGATTTGATTTTCTCATGTTATGACTGTTTTACTAACGTATGTTGCTGTTGGAAATGCTGAAATTTGCTTATAATGGTTATTATGGATAAAAATGATATTTTCCCTATGGGTAACAATTTATTATTGAATTCTTGAGTGATTATGAAGTATTATGAATGTTGATGAGTGTCTAATGAGCATCATTCAGTTTGTGTATTTTGGTGGTGAATAATTATGAATGACTAAATTAATATATATACATGAATGCCTTGCGGTTATTGATATATGTGGTTGAAACAGTAAATCCATGATTCTGAAAATTATTATATGTGATATGTCCTGTGAGGACTTTTGGTTTTCCAAGTGGTTTTGGAAATTGATATATCATGGTATGTTAAATGATAAAGAGAATTAAAGGCATTCATGCATCATAAGTATTTGGACGCACCATGGAATTTAGGGGTTCCATGATTGCCTACCCTGGTGGGGGTTACTCTATGATGAGTTTAAGCCCTATTTCTGCAGGAGCCATGAAGGTGTAGGGATTCATGGTTATGCTAATTCCTACTTGTGCACTTATTTTCGCAGGAGCCATGAAAGTGTAGGGATTCATGGTTATGCTAATTCCTACTGGAGTCTTTATGAGACTTTTTACTGCAGTATTCCCACCAAACCAAATGGATCCAGCATGACATCATGTGACTAATTAAAAATTTATAAATGAACTTGTTTGGCATATTCATCATATCATTATGCCTTGTTGGTTGTGTTTTGTGCAATTTTATTTATTTTATATTTATTCTATATTCTGTCTCACTCTTACATTAATTTTTACAGTGAATACTACACAGAATGAAGGGTGATGGCATGAATGGAGTTTACGTGAATTATTGCTTGGAATTTGACTTTATTTTAATCTTGATGGGTTGTAATAATATAATGTTTCATGTACTGTATTTTTCTAAATCGTTTTCGCTATATAAATATTTCATGACTTTGATTATCCACGACTAGTATGTATGATAATAATCCGCGTTTATCAACTTTTACATGACTTATTACAAATTTCAAAAATGATTTTTAAAATGCGAAAAATTTATTCGGAAAATTACTACACGGGACGTCACATGCATCACAGGTAAGTTTAAGGGAGGGGGAACGAATAATGGAAAGCTAAACATTGGGCTGGGTTTAACCCTGTTTATAGGGTTTATGATTTTTTTATATTTATTTTCATAAACATATAAACTCAGTTCCTTCAGTAACCAAGTTTATAGGTCTATCAAAATAAATGTTAAAAAAATCATAAACCTATAAAACCTATAAACACGATTATACGTGTAAACGAGTTTATATGTTGGTTTTAAACTCAGTTCCTAAGTAATCAAGGTCAAATGTTTCACTTAAAATTTTCAAAAATGTTATCACGCTCTTTATTAACACGGTTATACTTTTTGTACTAGTGATACTAACACCATTTTGTTAATGATTATTGAACCAAAATATTTTTTAATGTTTTTTGAGTCATTATTGGAAATTTAGTCTCTTTTGGGTATGAATTAAACATAAAAATGAATTGTAATATTTAACATAATAAGAAGTTGTTGAGGTACATATGTGTGATGATAGCTGTAATGTGAGTTAGAAGTGGTTGCGATGAAAGAAAAATAGAGTTTCATGTCTCAATAGAAGATCGAGACATGGTTAACAAAAGAAGATGAAAAACAAAATAAAAAAAGTTAAACAATGTTAAGGTATTTAAAAGAAAAATAACAATATCGAAAAAAGTTAAACATAAAAAAATAAGTTGACTAAACAAAAACCTAAAATACTAAATCATGAATTTAAATAAATATAAATGATCAAAGTTGTATTTTTTTTCTTAATTAAAACTAGCTAATAAAATCAAGAGTCTTATTTGTTGGGAAAATAACATCATTTCCCTTGAAAAGTATTTTCTCTAAAAGATAAAGAAATTAAATGCATGAATAACATAAACACTGTAGAAAGAATATTACATGGAAAATTTAAACCAAAGAAAAATCATGGTCGTTGTTAAAAGACAATCAAAGAATAATTGTAAAATTTTTTACATCATGTAAAACTTCCCTCCCAACAATCCCATACTCTCCAAAGTTTACATCGCACAACACTCAATAACAAAAGTATAACAATATATATATATATATATATATATATATTAAAAAAAGTTAAAGTGTTTCCTTGTGTTTCTTGATGGTGCATGTGATCCCAATACCTTCATGTGTACTCCTTAAAAGCTCACACTTGGTTATAAATCAAATGACTAAGCACAAAGCCTTTGGGTCTATATATAATATTGATCTCTCTTGCTCCAATGAGAGACTTGTTAATATATAGCATTGGCTCCCTTGCTCCCTTTGCAATCCTAAGCAATATAAGAGTTCTAATTTCAATCCACCCCAACAATCTCCACCTCGATTGAAATATCTTCTACTTTAATTGTTTACATCAACAATTATTTCTTTCGTTGTCTAAACCGATAATTATTGTTTTCACTGACAAACATACCCCATCTTATAAAGAGTATACCCACTTGAAACAAAAAAATTTAAAGAATTTGTCATTTGACACATGTCAAAATCTTGTTGAAGCTTTTTGGTGCAACCCCTTTGTTGACTTCCTTCTTAAGTTCTTCAATCATAGACAAACTCCACCACACACCTTGTATCAATGTCAATCAATGCCCATGAGCAACTATGGATCTGCTAGCAATAACTTACCATTTTTCATGAGAACTTACACATGTCATAAGGATACATATCTCAATCCTTTGGAGATCTCCTCCCCAATAACAAAGAAAACATTGCTAGCACATGCATGCCCAAAATTTTCACTTTTCAACACCTTTTGTAATCCTGATTATATCAATGCATCAGTGACTTACATTTGCCACAAGCCAAAAATAAGCATTCCATCACATTTCTCTAAACCTGACATTGCAATCATGTGTTTAATACCACGACCATGGGTCGAATCAGTTTTTGAAAGAAAAAGGTAGGTCATAAGAAACACACTTGAATACCAAGCTTATTAGATAGAACCTTTCTAAACTAGCACTCAGAGCACACTTCTACAACTGAGGATAATTTTCAACCATACAGGGAATAAATATTTTCTAACGTAGAAACTCAAACAAAGCTGTAAACACAAAGCATATGCTAAGAATTCATATTCCATTGATCAATGAAGATCTAATACTAGTTGTTGGGAAAATAACATCATTTCCTCTTAAAAAATTTCTAAAAATATAGATAAATAAAATATATAAAGGGCACAATAACCATTTAAGAACATTACATATAAAACTCTAAAACTAGAGAAAAGTGATGATTATTGTCAAAAGACAATTAGAGAATAATATCATGTGAAAAATTTAACTTAACATAAAACCTCTTTCTTAACCATCTCATAATCCTAATATTTCCAAACTCTCTAAAGCTTACATCTCACAACACTTCATGACAAGAATATATAAATAGAATAATAAAAATTAAAGTGTTTCCTGTAACGTCCCCTTGTATATTCGAGATAGATTTCCTTGTAGTTTTTTTAAAAAAATATTTTTGTTCTTTTTGATTTCTTTGAATTCCCTATCTCGTATACACAAGGACGCGTACATTACTTGGTTTCCAAAAATATGAAAGTGAAAATTTTATTTTTCAATAATTGTCTTATCATGAAAAAAATCAATTTTCATAAATCACAAGTTAAGTGATTAGAAGTTACAGTACCATGTCCAGATAATAAAGCATACCAAAGTTTAATCTTTACCTTATTACAGTTATTTATTCAAAATATGATACTACAATAAGGTAAATTTAAAATTAAGGCCAACTTTAACATTCTACCTCTTTTGCTACTATGACTATTTGTTTTCTTATCTTTGAATTCTATGACTATAAGTCATATTCTCATCATGTCCCTTCAACTATCTGATCCAGGATGAGACTTTTTTAATCTCTCATGGCTACATACTTTTGCCTTTGTCTGACAGTTATAATCTCTCTACTGTATATGATCATAGAGTATATTTGGACATGGAAATCGAACAAAAAGGACTGATACACGGAATATAATACTTCTTAAATAAGGCATAAGCATAACGGTTTTCATAAATATTATGATAATATTATCACTCACAGTCACATGCACATATAGTCATAATCACATGAATGTCATACAATGTATCTAATGCCACAATTTGTTCTATCTATGCATGTGGGCCCTTTAAAATCTTATTTTGCACTGGGCCAACTAGGAGTTTACACTGTTCCATAAATCTAAAAAATAACAATATGAATGCCCTCATGACATATGAACAACTCAACTAGTATAGAAACACTAAGAGACTAGTCAGAGTAAAAGAGTTTATTGTGAAAGTACCCGACACTGGGAAACTACCCCAAGTCACCTGAAGCACCCTTTCATACTCTCTAACCCTAACGTTCTTAATTGAACCTCCTTTAATGTATCCTCGATTTCTATTACTCGTCCCTAGACAATATCACATATTTTCCCTTTTGACTTTCATGATGCATAAACTACTCGCGTATTAAGTTGGTTAAGACTTTTAGAAACTCAATTACCAATTATATCTTTGGGGCATACGAATTATAACATAGTCACCTCGGTAAACTGTACATTTCTAAAATATCAAATAAGTTCTGTCACATGTAGAAAATTTCAGTACAGTCCCTTTATCATTCACAAATCAAATTTTATTCCTATTGAGTTTCAAAGTCTTAAAAATATCTCAAATTCTTCTTTAATAAGTATGTTGGGAAACTCAAAACCAACTTATTTTAATTTGACCTTAGTTTGTGAACCACTTTAAATCATTAACCAAGATACTTGAAAATTAGTGTATGAAAAGTTTAATAATATTTTCAAACATCTTAAAACTCAATGTTCATAATTTCAAGAATTTAAACAAATTATTAATACTAATGACAATTCACCTTTTTATTCAATAACAAAATATCCCAAACTTTGTACTTTGATAAAATAATTTCTTCTATCAAAAGAGTGACTAAAAGTCATCTTAAAAATTTAATTTACATAATTTTTTGGCTAAATATATCCTTTGGTCTTCTATCTTTTTAAGAAATGTTAATTTGGTCCTTTAATTATTTTTTTGTTCACTTTGGTCCCCTAAGTGATTTAAAATGTGTGGAGTGCGTCCTTCTGTCAATTTCTTGTAACGTCCGTTTGCCACTGTTTATCTTTCTTCATCTTTATCTTCCTTCTTTCCTTCCTTCATCTTTATCTTCCTTCCTTCTTCCATTTCCTTAATCTTCCATATTCCTTCCTTCCGTCTTTCATCTTCATCTTCCTGAATTCATGCAAGGAAAGCTTCAAACAATGCATACCCATCAAAGTGTCTTCATCTTCCTTCCTTCCTTCTTCCATCTTCCTTCCTTCTTTCATATTCATCTTCCTTCATCCTTCCATCTTCCTTCATCTTCCAGAGGTGGTTCTTAAAACTACTGGTGTAACATCCTAAATTTGAAAATTTTAGAAAATAACTCATTAAGGCGGTGGCTTATTTTTTTCTGCGCGCCTTTGGCATTTCGGGTCTAATTTTCTCAAATGATACTTGATTGGAATGATTCCGGTCTTGTTCACTTTGTTTTGAATATATCTTTAATCTCTATTTTTAGGCTCTATCCCAAATTCTCACTCTGTCATGCTCAAACTCAAGGATTAATAAATCCATCTTAGAACCATGATTATTCACGTTTTTATCCTGCGCATGGTTCGTTCAGAAATTCATAACTCTTTCATATGACCTCCATTTCTTGCAAACTTGATGTCAAAATCTCTGCAACGAAATTTTCTACAGTTTCCGTGAAGACATCAAGAGCTAGATCTTCCCAGATCAGTACAGTTTTGGAGGTCTTTGAGGAACCATATTCATCACGTCACTATGGTGATAGGTCTCAGAAAAATGACAATATCACCCTTTTCTGTTATTCAAATCACTTCGTTCTTTTTGATATAATAAAAAATATCTACAATTGTTATGAAGGACACGAAACCCAATTCTTAAAGGATAATTTTTGGTGAATTTATTTCTGAGCACCTACCTGATTTCAAGATGATTAGAGCATCCTGTCGTATTTTGACCATATCTCACTCAATTCTTGATGGATTTTTTTGTGCTTTATATGGATTTAAAGAGAATAAAAAGTTATACAACTTTTGTGTTCAGACCATTTCCAAATTCAGCCTGAATCATCCCTTAAAATCTTGCACAAAGTTACGTGCCAAGCTAGATAACTCAACTACTCTATGCAACATGGTCCAATAAGCTTGCAACACCAATGGCCACTTGTTCCAATCAGCCCCACCCCTTGTTCAGTAAGTTTACCACATGTCCTCCTCTCCTAAACTCCTCTCCCATGCATAATTACAACCCATCACTTGTCATTTTAATATCATAACCCGCAGCCATAGAGAGAGAGAAGAAGAGAGAAAAAAGTGCAAAGTTTCTGGACCAGCGTACTTCCGTCAATGATCTCCGCCAATCCCACCGTTGGATCGACCTGAAACTTTGAGAGTATGTTCTAAGCATCCTACTCTACATTCTCACTGTTCATATTTTTTATTTCGGCATCTTTAGATAGAGAAATCATGTTCAAACTGTGACCCTGTTCCAGTTCGTAGGAATTCTGACCAGCTTTGGGAAAACTGCCATTTCTGATTTGTTAATCGTTGGATCAGGCTGAACGTTTGGTATGCGGTTCCTGAGATGTGGTCCTAGGTACTGACCGTTGGGATCTTGGTTCTGAGGTCCATACTGAGAGATACTGTGCTTGAACAGTAGCATGAGTTTAAATCAACGATTAACTCGGATCGTTCGAGTTTTGAAATCAAGGATTCCAGGTAGGGGGAGCATTTATATCTTAAATGTATAGATTATGAATGGATGAGGGGATATAGGTGGATTTATGAATTGATTGTGATTGCGTGAATTATTGAGTGTGCTATATCCCCTTAACTAACTATTTTTGATATGAATTGATTGATACCGTTCATATATGTTGTGATGATTATGATAATAATTTACGTCAGATTGCAATAGTGTGGTGTTATGAAATTAATGCTTTTGATGATATTGAATGAATGATAAATTGATGATGATTGATAATATTAATTGATGATTATTAAGCTTGAAGTAGCTTAGTGTATGTTGTTGTAATTGACTGTTGCATGCTATGCTTGTTGCTCTGTTGAGATGAAACCCTTGGTGATGGTAACCAAGTGGTAGCCCCTGATAATGGTAATCAGGTGGTCTGTTGATGATTGATAATCATTTGACATAGCATTTGCATTCAGACACACACAAGACTGTAGGGGGCCTGTGATGCCGGCCCAGATGGGAGGGCGGCCTGATGATAAGGCACAGACCCTATGGTGGTTTCTTCGGAGTCCACAGCCGCCTTCGAGTTGGACTCAAGGCCGGCCCATAACACCGAGTTGAGTTGCCGCTGTCACTGAGAGTGATTGGTATTACATTATGGGTGCGCGGTTTGGTACCTGTAAAACGGCCGAATCAGCTGAGAACTGAGATATATTATTATGTTGTGTAAATCCCATCGTTAGAGTCGGATCCGCATGCATATGCATTTGCATATAATTATTAAGGTTGAGAAGCTATGAGATAGCTCATGATATGTACTGTTGTGTTGTTGCAATTGAGGTATTATAATTGTTGTTAAATGACAACGTGTATGGTACTATTTATAATGAATTATCGATTTGTGTTGGAGCTGGATAATTAAATAGTAAATTATGTTGAATCCAGTTCAGTACCTGTCATTTAATATGTATATGCTCACCCCTATTTGTGGATATTTTTACAGTGGACTTAGGACGTGACGGAGATTGGTGAGATGTCACCAAGATTGAGCGTGGAGTACTGTATATATATTGTATATAATGTATATAGTAGTTTAGTAGTAGCCTTGGCCGGCTCCTGTGCATACCTGTTCTGTTATATATGTATATATATATATATATATATATATGCTTAGTTGAATGGGTAACTGATGGCTTCAGCTGGAAGCCTAAACTTATTTTGAGCATATGCTTGTTGTTATGGTGGATGATGATGTTGTATTGTGGAGACCCTGGTTGGTCCCACCATATATATAAATATGTGTGATATTTGATATATCCATGAAACTGTTGCATTGCATAAATGAGTAGGTTATGTGATGACAGTGTTATTGTACTGTTCCAAAATCCTGTTTTAAAACTGAAATTAATTCGTGAAAAATTTATTAGGGTTTTAGAAACCTTATTTTAAAAGTTAGGATGTTTTAACTGGTGGGGATTTGGGTGGAGCAGCCGCTTACAAGGAATTCACCTTCATATTAGATCAGTATTAGTCTCTTATGTTGTGTTAGTGATTTCAGTTTGGTCCCTCATGTACAGTTAGAGATTTCAGTTTGGTCCCTGTCGGGTTTTATTTGTTTCAGTTTGGTCACCTGACATAGACAACAGCTTTACTCTGTTTTACTTGCATTGTGCAGGGTCTGAAACATGCTCTAGAGGAACTTTACTTGCATTATACTTTTCCTTCACTTATAGTTCCTTTTTGATGGCTTTAACATGTGTTGATTCATGTCATTTTGAGTTAAAAACATCAATTTTTGATTCTTTTGAAGGAAACTAGTGTCAGTTAGTTATCAACACTTTATGTACTACATTAACATTTTATATATTATTGTTTATTTAATGTGTATTTTCGGTTTACAGGTTTTATGTAGTAGAAGTTCTCCTTGCTTTGGAGTATCTGCACATGCTTAGGATCATATATAGAGACCTTAAACCTGAGAATGTGTTAATGAGAAAAGATGGGTGAAGACATGGGTTTGCCATGTTGGAGGACATGGGGTAAAACGGACGTACAAGCTTTCTAGGTTTCCCTAACATGGAAGAAGCCATCGAAGAAGGAGAAGGAGAATGAGTTATATTGAAGAAGATGTAAATAGTGGAAAATAGACATTAGAGGGAATTGAAGGAAGATGAAGGAAGGAAGATGAAGATGAAGATGAAAGAAGGAAGGAAGGAAGATGGAGATGAAATAAGGAAGGAAGGAAGATGGAAGAAGGAAAAAAGATGAAGATAAAGGAAGATAAAGACACTTTTTTTCCATTTTCCCTCTCATTTCCAAAACGGCATCGTTTGGACAGTTATAATGAAACAGACGTTAGGGGAAATTGATGGAAGGACGCACTCGACACATTTTAAACCACTTAGGGGACCAAAGTGAACAAAAAAATAATTAAAGGACCAAGTTAACATTTTTTAAAAAGATAGAGGACCAAAAGATATATTTAGCCTAATTTTTTACCACTAAAATGACTTTTTGATAAAACTTTTATTCTTAAAGAAGAACAATTTTATATAAATCTAAATAAGTATTAAACTTTAGATATTAAAAATAAGAAGGACAATAATTCCTCAAAAGGAATATAAAAGATCTCTAAAGCAAAAAAATAAAAAAAAGAGATAAGTGAATTCTTACTGAGTTTTAGTTTTCTGCCATGCTTGCTACATACTTACTCTCCACATCCACATAAAATTATCTTTCACAAATCAATCAAAAGAATAACCCAATTATTATACATAATCATCACAATTCATTTGAAATGCCTTAGTTATTAAAGTCCATATTAAGCCTTAGTGGTTTAGTCATGATATTATTTGGTCCACAACAAATCTAAAATAGTTCAATCACCGCATAGGTGTATCTTAATCCATCTTAGTCTATATAGGGTCATAGTGGTCCAATCATCATATATTACAGTCTATGTCAAGTCCAGACATTTCAATCATACCAATTCATCTCATTCAAGATAAGTCACATAAGATATATTTGTTTTAAGTTTTAATTTATTTATTCAAGGTAATAATAAATATTACTTTAACATAACATAGTTGTTTCAAGTTTAAAAGGAGCATGAGACTCCTCCCATTATTCTTATCTCAACACTTATTATTTTAATATGGTAAAATATATAAAAGTATATCGTAATTAATATACTTAAAATAAATGTTATCTTGCATAAAATAATTATAATTTTTTTAATAAAAATTATTATTTTAAATAGTAATCATGAATAGTAACTGATCCGGTCTAGATACCGGCCCCCATACTTGTGACGTCAGACTGATCTCATAAAAGGAGAACCGGTGTCCAGGTTCAACGTTACCACACCGGATATCCGTTGTCTGGTCATCCGCCCTCATTCCATGACAAGCATCATTCATTTTCGCTGTAACGGTTCTGTGTTCATTAATACAGGATATTTATATAATTGTTAGCTTTTCCCTCATAGCAAGAGAAGAGCCTTTTGATAACTTATCAACGAAGACACTGTTTGTAGCAAAATACGTCACATCAATGGCTTCAGAAAGTAAGGGGGCGTGTCAGCAGATTATGCGGAAAAGGTGATTATCCTCTCCTCTCTCTAGAGGATTGTACTCTGATAATTGACCTACCCTCCTGACACATTCTGAAAGTCGAGCCACCTTGATTGACACAATATACACGCAATCAGAGATAAGGGACCCACCTGCATCCAACGTATCATTTTTTCTCTTACGTTCAACTATAAGAAGCCATATCAACACACATGCATGGCATCGTTATTCTATCTCACATTTTACTGTTATCACGCTTGAGTATTCATTCAGTTCATACACTCATCTGACTTGAGCGTCGGAGAATCTTCGCAGGTGGCACCACCTTTCGCCCTCCTACAACGCGAATCGTTGGTGTGAAGGATCTCCTGGACAACAAGACCGGCCTCTCCCACTGAGAGACCGGATTAGTACGTCGGATACACACAATTCCGGTGTGCAAACCCTAAAAACACCTGCATCCTTGTGGCTGGTCCCATACCGGATCCTAGACCCCGGTCCAGACCAGTTCATTGGCACGCCCAGTGGGACTCGATAGAGTTATTCCCATTTTCGCAGAAGTTAGGTTGGCACAATGGAAGGTGACGGGAGAGATTTCGTGGAAGGTCACGTTGAGGATGTGACCCATCAACAGGCTAGGAGGAGACTCGTCTTCGAATCTCCTGCAACTCAAACCCGGAGGATGGTGCAAGTGCAGACACCTGACCCTCGCGATGAGGTTATCAGGCAACTGAAGGAGGAGCTAATGGAGCTGAGGCGAGAGAGAGGAGGAGCTGGGGACAGAGTAGTATCCCATGCAGAGGATGCTCACCATGCATCAGCGAGGGATAGATCTACCACCCTCCAGTATTCGAAGATCCCCACATATGAAGAGAGGGAGCAGACGCAGGACTCTGGTGATAGAGTTAGTATCAGGAGAAGGGAGCAGGCGGTGGTAACTTCAGGGACATACAAGCTTAGTATCCCTTTCTCAAGGAGGTTGATGAATATTGTCATTCCAAAACATTTGCAAACAACTCAGCCATTGTCGATTGGGAAGTATAATGGAGAGACCGACCCCACTAAGCATTTGGATGCTTATGTTTATGAAGCTATGTATCTGGGAGCAGACGAAGATGTCATGTGCAGAATGTTTCCAAGGACGTTGACGGAGGAAGCTCTCAGTTGGTTTAAAAGTTTGCCTTCAGGATCTATAGACTCTTGGGAGGAAATGGCTGCTGCATTCGAAAGCCATTTCGTCATCTCCAGGGATATCCCAAGAACTTCTCACACCCTGGACCAGATAAGACAGGGAGAAACTGAGACTCTTAAGGAGTTCCTGAAAAGGTTTTACAAGGAGGCTGCGTTGGTCCCTAACCTCACGGAGGCCATACAACTCCATATTGTAGTGGAAGCTCTTCAGCCAGGTTCAGCCTTTGCCCTATCTTTGGCAAAGAGCCCTCCTACAACCTTCGAGGAGTTTCGAAGGAAAGCTTCCAAATATGTGGGCATAGAGATGCATCTAGAGGCAACTGCAGCAAGAGTAAAGCCTTCTGTACCCGCTCAGCAGCCACGGAGAGAAAAGGAGAGAGCGAGGCCTGAGAAGCATGCCTTTAGAGAAGACTTTGTGAATGCTCGTCAGCATCCGCGAGATAGGCGCGTATCATCTTTCGATCACTATGCTCCGTTGAACACCAGGCACTCACAAATCATGAGGGAGGTTGGTTGGCCAACTCTGAACGTCTTTGGTATAAGGAAGCCAGCCCCAGCCAAGAGGGGTGGTAACCCGCGTAAATACTGCACTTTCCATGAGCAGACAGGGCACAACACTGATGAGTGTAAGGCGTTAAAGAATACGGTGGAAACTCTCATTCGAGAAGGAAAGTTGAAGCAGTATTTGTTTAAGGAGAAATCTATGGATGAGCCTCATAGGATGGAGAAAAGGAATAGAGATCCTGATGATGAAGATGATAATACGCGCAACCCAGTAAGGAAGTTCACTGCGGCTGAGAAGCAGAAAGGGGTAGTGATTGCTGAAGGTGCCCAACAAAGTAATATGCCCCAGCAGCAGAGACAGGGCAGACGAGAGGTGATTGAGATGATAGCTGGAGGATTCGCGGGAGGAGGAACATCAATCACAGCACGAAAGAACCACCATAGGATGATTCTGTCAGTCCAGGGTAAACCAAGGAATAACCGCCCTTTCAGGGACGGGGTGACAGCCCCGACGGTGTCGTTTACAGATGATGACTTTGGCCCAACAATTCCAGGAGGTGATGATGCAGTAGTGATTGTGGCCGTCATAGCCAATAAGGACGTCAAGAGGATCCTCGTCGATCAGGGAAGTTCTTGTGATGTTATATTTTATAATTGTTTCAAACGAATGGGTTTCAGTGATGCAGATTTACAACCATACACACAAGAACTCACAGCGTTTAACGGAGCCAAGCAACCTACTAAGGGATACCTCGACACTTTGATTTCTTTTGAAGGGGAGCCCGGTGCAAGAACAGTCAAGTCAAGAATTCTGGTGATTGATGTGGAATCCCCGTACAACGGTATCATAGGCCGTCCAACATTGAACGCTATGGAAGCAATTGTATCCACCCCTCATCTCCTGATCAAATTTATCGACAAGGACAATGGTGTGTCCTCACTCCGCGGAGATCAGGAGATGGCTCGATATTGTTATAATCTGAGCCTCAACATGGTTAAGTTGGATGCATTTAACAAGAAGAGGAAGTTGAACGACGGAGGAACAGCGGCAGGATCTGTCAGTCTTATTGACCTAGACCCCAGAGCGGAATTGAAGATTGATCCACTCAATCCATCTAAGCCCACACCAGATGGTGGCTCCAGGGATGTCATATTGGAAGATTCCCCAGAGAAGGTCACGCACATCAATGATAAGCTGGAGTCTGCTATGGAGCAACGCTTATTAGCCCTTTTGCAGGAATTCAAAGACCTTTTCGCATGGACAGCAGCAGACATGCCGGGGATGGATCCTGATTTCTGTTGTCACAAACTTGCAGTGTATCCTGAAACCAGACCGGTGGCTCAGAAGAAGAGGAGGTTGGGACCGGAGAAGCAGAGGGCGGCTTGTGAGCAAACAGAGGAGTTGTTGAAGGCAGGTTTTATAAGGGAGATACGCTATTCATCTTGGCTTTCTAATATGGTCATGGTGCAGAAGGCTAACGGCAAATGGAGGATGTGTACTGATTATGTGGATCTTAACCGTTGCTGCCCTAAAGATCCATATCCCCTGCCCAACATCAATCGCATGGTGGATGATTCATCTGGTTATCAATATCTCAGTTTCATGGATGCTTATTCGGGGTACAACCAGATTCCGATGTGGGAAGGAGACCAGGAGAAGACTGCATTTATCAACGACCGCGGTGTTTTCTGCTACACCGTCATGCCTTTTGGACTAAAGAACGCAGGCGCTACCTATCAGCGCATGATTAACAAAGTCTTTGAAGGGATGCATACCAAGCTGGTCGAAGTTTATATCGATGATATCATAGCCAAAACGCCCGCTGGAGGAGACCACATTGAAGATTTACGCCAAGTTTTCACTAGGCTTCGGCAGTACAACATGAGGTTAAATCCTTTAAAGTGCACCTTCGCCGTTCCAGCAGGAAAATTCTTGGGATTTATGTTGACTCAACGAGGCATTGAAGCTAACCCCGGGAAATGTCAAGCAATCCTGGACATGCAGAGTCCTAAATGTTTGAGGGAGGTCCAGTCATTGAATGGGAAAGTGGCCGCTTTAGCTCGTTTCATGCCTAAGATGGCGCACAGGTCCCTCCCCTTGTATAAGGCGTTGAAGAAACACAAGAGTTTTGAATGGGGAGAGGAACAAGAGCAAGCCTTCCAGCAGCTCAAAGCCGTTCTCTCGAGCCCACCAATTCTTGTTAAACCTGATCCAGGCGAAACGTTAATCTTATACTTGGCAATATCCGACGAAGCTCTAGGTATAGCCCTGGTAAAAGAAACCCCTGAAGGGCAAAGACCGGTGTACTTTACTAGTAAAACGTTTCAGGGGGCGGAAGGAAGGTATCAGAAGATTGAGAAAGCCGCCCTGGCAGTTGTGTGGGCGTCACGACGGCTGAGGCCTTATTTCCATGCGCACCCAGTATTGGTCAGAACGGATTTGCCACTCCGTTCAGTGCTCAGCAAACCGGACCTCGCTGGAAGGATGATAAAATGGTCTATTGAGCTATCTGAATTTGAAATTTCATATGAGCCTCGAGGAGCCATCAAGGCGCAAGTGTTGGCTGATTTTGTAGTGGAAATGACTGGGGCAGACCCGGCCACCCCTCGAGCGCATTGGACCATCTACGTCGACGGTTCGTCGAACAGCAAAGGTTGTGGAGCAGGTGTGGTGGTAGAAAGTGATGACGGCGTACACTTAGAAATTTCCCTCCGATTCAATTTCAAGACCTCTAACAATCAAGCTGAATACGAAGCATGCTTGGCCGGTCTCCGTGCGGCAATTGATATCGGAGCATCAGCAGTTACCCTCTGCAGTGATTCTCAGCTGGTGATTTCGCAAATCCAGGGAGAGTACCAGGCGAAGGAACCACAACTTCAATTGTACTTGAATTGTGTTAATGAGCTGAAGGGAAGATTTGAAGTTTTAGAGTTCAAGCATGTGCCCAGGGAAGAAAATACCAGAGCAGATATCTTGTCAAGATTGGCAAGTACAAAGCAACCTGGTAGCACAACAACGGTGGTTCAGAGCACTTTGACATCACCCAGTATACCTATGTATCCTTCCCTGAATGCCGTCATGGTGAGTTATCCATACGAGGATTCTTGGGTCATCCCCTATATTCGTTATCTGGCTGATGGTCAACTTCCCACTGACGAGAAGGAAAGGAGACGAGTAAAGAGGGAGTTGCCATATTTTACTATGGTCGATGGTGTTCTCTACAGAAGGGGATTCTCTGTCCCATATCTTTCATGTTTAAGAGAAGACGAAGTTCAAGCGGTCTTGACTGAGGTACACGAGGGGCAATGTGGGCACCACGCTGGAGGCCGAAGCCTAATGAGAAAAGTCCTTAGGGCTGGATACTGGTGGCCCACTGTGAAGCAGGATTCCGCAGATTTTGTGAGGAAGTGCGACGCTTGCCAAAAATTCTCCAATCTCCACCATACACCGGCCCAAGAGTTATCTTCATCTGCTGTGCCTTGGCCGTTTTACCAATGGGGCCTTGATATTCTGGGTCCGTTTCCCACTGCGCCAGGAGGTATCAAATACTTGATTGTGGGGGTAGACTACTTCACCAAATGGATCGAGGCAGAACCAGTAGTGCATATCACTTCTGCGCGTACAAGACGTTTCATGTACGAAAATATCATTGCTCGGTTCGGGGTGCCAGGGCGGATTGTGACTGACAACGGCACCCAGTTTACAAACAAAAAGTTCACGGACTTACTTGAAGGACTGGGGATAGTCCAGATATTTTCATCTGTTGAACACCCCCAGACCAATGGGCAAGCAGAGGTAGCTAATCGAGAGGTGCTGAGGGGGTTAAAGAAGCGTCTGGGAGAAGCGAAGGGAGGATGGACTGACCAGTTATGTCATGTTCTATGGGCATACCGCACTACGCCTCATTCTTCAACTAACGAATCCCCATACCGGTTGGTGTACGGGGTTGAGGCGATGATCCCAGTTGAGTTACAAACAAGATCGGCCCGAGTTGAGTATTTTTCAGCAGAAGATAACAACGCCAACTTAGCATCAGAGCTGGATGTCCTCCAAGAGTTGAGGGAAAAGGCTTTCGTTAGAGATCAGGCAATAAAAGCAAAAGCTGCACTCCGGTACAATAAACGTGTCCAGTACAGAGCTTTTAACACCGGAGACCTTGTTCTGAGAAAGGCCAGTGTGGGGAATAAGTTCGCTCACCAAGGAAAGCTAGCACCAACGTGGGAAGGACCTTATAGAGTTTCGGAGGTGACTGGAAAGGGATCATACCGATTGGAAGAACTTGATGGAACCCCAATCCGCAACAAATGGAACACTCAGAATTTACGAGTGTATTACAGCTAGTTGGTAAGACGGCGTGTACTCTTTTTCCTTATTTGAGTTTTTTCCCATTGGGTTTTCTCAAGAAGGTTTTAACGAGGCATGACCCCAACTACGCTTTTCATGTAATGTACTTTCAATTTTAATGAGAATACATTTTAACCGCCCTATCATTCTCACGTTTCTTATGTGTTATGATTTATAGCCGTAGTTTAATACGCATATACCTCAGGACGGATGAACTCAACTACCAATTCTGTAGTTGATGATATAACTCCTCGAGGAACTGATGAAGACCCCTCAGGATGGATGATCTCAGTCACACATCGTGTGTTTTGACGATGTAACTCCTCGAGGTGGAATGGGTTGTAGGGCTGGTCCTTTCTCAAGGCCACAAACCGAACCCCATTCGAAGACTACATGGGTTGTAGGGCTGGTCCTTTCTCAAGGCCACAAACCGAACCCCATTCGAAGACTACATGGGTTGTAGGGCTGGTCCTTTCTCAAGGCCACAAACCGAACCCCATTCGAAGACTACATGGGTTGTAGGGCTGGTCCTTTCTCAAGGCCACAAACCGAACCCCATTCGAAGACTACATGGGTTGTAGGGCTGGTCCTTTCTCAAGGCCACAAACCGAACCCCATTCGAAGACAACATGGGTTGTAGGGCTGGTCCTTTTTCAAGGCCACAAACCGAACCCCATGCGAAGGCTTGGGCGCAGTAGGCCGGTTCACAGAGAAAACCGCGCTGAACCCCGAGTAACGGGCGCAGTAGGTTCAGGATTAGCCCTGATCTGAACCCCGTGTTGAAGGCTTGGATTGTAGGATTGCACCGAACTCCAAGTACGGTTAGTAGGATCGAACCGAACACCGTGTGAAGACTTGAGGTGTAGGACCAAACCGAATCTCAAGAGAAAGGCATAAAGCTTACCCTTGCCAAAGCTATACAAAATTCAAAGGCAATATCCGTCCTCAATTGTGGAATATCCATCCCAGAGCGGTTGAAAGCTAATGTACCCGCTCTACATCCTCGAGAACAGATAAGCATTTCTATCTTGTGAGAATTTAAAAGGTAAATCTTTGAGAAAAACTTTCCCTTCCCAATGAACTTACACTTGGGGACAGGGCGTGCTTTAACTTAATTGTTATTTATTCATTACTATTTGTTGTCTTAATCCGGTGTGATAAGTACGCGTTAAGCAGCTAGGTAACCACACAGAACGGATTCGTAAAGCATTAAAAACAATAAAGTGTTTGGTACAACACTAAGTTATCCAACAATCATACATTCGACGCAAGCAGTTGAAGAAAAGCAACAGTGAATTTTATTTCCAAGAATAAAGAAATTATTCAGGTTACAAGGTAGTTAAAACTGGAGCTGATCCCAGAACACAGCTATGAATAAAGCATAAATTTAAGAGGCTGGCGTTTAATCCTCCACAGTGGGCACTCCTCCCTTCTCCGCTTTGTCCTCCATTCCAGTTTGGGCACCTTCTTGTGCTTCAGCTCCAGAGGCAGCAGTGGACGTTGTAGGCTCCATACTTTGGCCTTCTGGGAGGGGAGGCAGTTCGTACAGAGATGCACGGGGCTCGTGGTGCGATCCGTCCTTGCGAACTTCTACAAGTCTTCCCCCATGGAACTCAAAGAACGGATCTAATCCGTACAAATTCAGCTTTATTCTAGGGTTACGATAGTAGACTTGACGAAGGGCCAGGCCGAAAGATTCATACGCCACATTTTTGCATATATCCAAGGCTTTGGCAGCCTTGGCCTTTGCAGCAGCTAGCCTTCTTTGAACTTTGGCGTAATCCTCTTCTGAAGGCCCAGCACTCGCACCACCCTTTTTGAGTTCATCAATTTGGGCTTGCATCTCCTTCCGAATAGACTCCCACTCCCCAAGGTCCTTGTTGCGACCATCCTCCATAACTTTGAGATCGTCAGCAAGCTTAGCCGATCTCTTCTTTTCCAATTGTAATTCTTCTTCAAGGAGGGGTATGGATTTGTTCTTATTTTGGAGGTCGGCAACTTCCCGTTCTAGGGCCTTATTCGCAAAGTGAACTTTGCTTGCCTCTTCCGTTTTCCTCTGGAGCGTTTCTTTAGTTTTTTCCAATTCCGATTCCACACCCCTGCGAGCTTCAGCTTGTTTGGCTGCCCATTTCTCCTTCACTGCGAGTTCGGTCTCAAGTTTTTCAACCTGATCCATATAATCAGCTTTCTCGCTCAGGGACTCAAGCAGGCCAGACAGTTCATCAAGTTGCCAACGCCCAGCCTTGCAAGCACCTCGGACCCCAGCAGCGTCGAGGGAAGGGCGGAGGCAATATCGTGCCTTTGGGAGAGTAGGAGGCATAGATCCTTGAAACCACAAATAATGAGAAAGGAAGGAGTCACGCGGAGGATCAAACGCCGGAGGAGGACCGTTCCCAGAATCCGGCTCTGAAGCATTTTGAGAAGAAGGTGCAGAGAACTCAGGAGCGGGTTCCTTTCCCTTGTTCTTCTTTAATTCGGCTTCTTCGGCCGTCCTCTGACGCTTCTTTACAGGGTCATCAGAGGAGGGCTTCTCTTGATCGGCCTTCTTTACAAGATGCCTCTTCTTTTTCTTTTTCTCTGGGACGGCCTCCTCGCCACCCGCTCCAGCGGCCTCAGTTGCTTCTTCAGCTTCCTCCTCATCGAAGAGAGGAACCTCATCTCCTACTGCAGAAGTCAGAGGAATGAGGGGAGTTTTGGTGGCGTTCCTCTTCGCCTGGATTTCATTTTCTTCAGAAGAGGAGTCATCGTCAGCCATCATAGACCTTAGCGACAACATTTCTGGGCAGGCCTTTTCAATTTGTTCTGCAAAACAAAAAGAGTTGAATAAGCATACAAAAAGGAAAATAACTAGAACGGTATAACCATACAATACAAGGAGAATAAGAGCGAATATTACGGAGGTAGGTGTTTTTGATGTCTTCCTCGGCCAAGAGAAGGCGGCTGGAAAACCCTTTGAGGGTCTTTGAGGCCGTCTGCAGGGCGCTCAAGACCTCGACAGAATGAGGGGAAAGTTCACTCTCATCTGTATAGTAAGCACGGCTCATAAGAAGAAAATGCTCGTGCGTCCAGCTAAGGGGAAACTTGGTAAACCCCTCTTTATTTCGCCAGAAGACCGGCTTATTTGGTTGAATCCGGACCCGCGTGTAGTAGTGCTTGAAGGAGCGCCCATCTACCTTTGCGGATTCCGTATAAGACTTGAAATTTACAACCCTTGAGTCACTACGGAGTGTAATGAACCCAAGGCCGCCCTTCTTATTAGCTCGGCGGACCACTTGGCAATAGTAAAATAGCTTGGCCACAGTGGCGGAGAAGCCAAAATGCTCCCCCAAGACTTCCAGAGCCCGGACGAGACTCCAACCGTTGGGATGTAATTGTGAGGGGGCACAGTCTAAGAAACGCAGGACGGCCATCTGGAAATCCGTCATTGGAAAGCGCACCCCCAGCTTTAAGAAAACGAAGTCGTACATGTAGACCGACCTCGCGTCAGGGACGTTGTGGCATATTCTTTCAGAAGGATGCGGAGCCATCACAGCGTATCGTGCTTTGTACTTCTTATCCGAATATATCTTGCAGCGGAAAGAAACCGTGCGCTCCTCCTCACTTGCATGGTGCGAAGGGATCTCTAGGAACTCCTCTTCCACCCAGCAATAAGGTTTCTCCCTGTTGAGTTTCTCCCAGTCAAGCCGGTGTGCCACAACATTGACACACCCTTCAGCAGAGCGGAGAAACGGCATTTTTCCACGTCCTGGAAGATCCATGGTTGTGCAGGCGCGGTGGAATGCGTAGGTGCTGTGATAAAAAGCAACATCGTCAGAGAGATAACCCTCAGCACTTGACCCCTCATCAGAGCGGCTGGTAGCCCTCGAACCAAGGGGAACCTCAGAGCGACGAGATGAAGAAGACGCTCGTGAGGAAGAAGCTTCGGCTCTCTCTGAGCGATGGCGCCCAGCCACAGGAGGATTCGCCAGAATCCTCCCACCACGGTGGCTAAGGGGGGCACGAGAGCCAAACCTCCCTCTATTTGAAGGACCAGCGTGTCCAGCTCTAGGGCGCATGATGGAAATAGAATGATTAAAATTGCAAGGAGTTGAAGGGAAGGAAGGTTACCTAAAGGAAGAGGATCTTTGAGAAGTTGAAGACGACAAGGAAATTCCAAGGAAATTTGAGCAGAGTTTCACTAAGTTTGAGTTCAAGTGGATTCCAAAATCTGCTAAGAGTCCCTTTTATAGGTAACAAAGAGGCATAGTGTTCCGTCGAAGGTCACAAGGCTTGCCTCAAAACGCAACCTTTCAAATCAAAACGACTCCGTCGTTTCGTCACGAATAAGCGCGAAAATGGTAACGTTTCAGTAAACGTTTTGGCAAAATGGGCCCCCCTTTTTCAGTTTGAATCCAGGCCCAATAAGCCCAATCGACGGTTACACTCTTGGGTAATGATGTCTCGTGCGTAAAAAATGCATTTAATGTCCAATCATGCCATGCGCATTTAATGCCTCCCAGCCACTTTTTCGAATGCCAAGGGTTTCGATTTTCGAAGACTCTTAGGATTTCCATTACTTATTTTATATTGTCTGAATCCGTTGTACACAATGCGAAGAGGGCGGTCACTCGTTTGCTAGAGCGGACGCCACTGAGTTTCCAAAGACTTACAAGAATGTATTACCGGCATCTAGACTTCTCTCGAGAATTGTGTAGCTCATATGAGCAACTGAACAGTCCCTCATACAAGCTAGGGGACAGATGATCCGGTCTAGATACCGGCCCCCATACTTGTGACGTCAGACTGATCTCATAAAAGGAGAACCGGTGTCCAGGTTCAACGTTACCACACCGGATATCCGTTGTCTGGTCATCCGCCCTCATTCCATGACAAGCATCATTCATTTTCGCTGTAACGGTTCTGTGTTCATTAATACATGATATTTATATAATTGTTAGCTTTTCCCTCATAGCAAGAGAAGAGCCTTTTGATAACTTATCAACGAAGACACTGTTTGTAGCAAAATACGTCACATCAATGGCTTCAGAAAGTAAGGGGGCGTGTCAGCAGATTATGCGGAAAAGGTGATTATCCTCTCCTCTCTCTAGAGGATTGTACTCTGATAATTGACCTACCCTCCTGACACATTCTGAAAGTCGAGCCACCTTGATTGACACAATATACACGCAATCAGAGATAAGGGACCCACCTGCATCCAACGTATCATTTTTTCTCTTACGTTCAACTATAAGAAGCCATATCAACACACATGCATGGCATCGTTATTCTATCTCACATTTTACTGTTATCACGCTTGAGTATTCATTCAGTTCATACACTCATCTGACTTGAGCGTCGGAGAATCTTTGCAGGTGGCACCACCTTTCGCCCTCCTACAACGCGAATCGTTGGTGTGAAGGATCTCCTGGACAACAAGACCGGCCTCTCCCACTGAGAGACCGGATTAGTACGTCGGATACACACAATTCCGGTGTGCAAACCCTAAAAACACCTGCATCCTTGTGGCTGGTCCCATACCGGATCCTAGACCCCGGTCCAGACCAGTTCAGTAACTATGGATAGTAATGGTACATAGTAACCGTGAATTGTAATGATAAATAGTGAATAGTAGTTGGTAAATAGTAAATGGTAAATAATGAATAATAATTGGTAAATAGTAAATAGTAAATAGTAAATAGTGAATAGTTATTAGTAAATAGTAAACAGTAAATAGTAACTGATAAATAGTAATTCACTATTCGTAATAGTAACTTACTGTTTGAAATAGTAACTTACTACTCATAGTAACTTGAAATAATAGTATTATATTTAATACAATAATAGATTTTAAAATGGTATAAAAATAAATTTAATAATCATGAAAAGGGTAATTATTATTACCTTATAATTTTGACGGAATCTCTTTTTGCTAAAAGATTTTTCCCCCTACACTGGTATTATCCCTCTAACATTACTATATTTCTAATTTTTTTGAATTCATATAACAATATTCGTTTGAAGCATCGATACTTATAGGAAAAAGATTTACTATGTATTTGGATATTTTATTATAAAATTTACTATGCATGCTTGAAATTTTCGTCCATAAACAGTGCAACATAATAAAATTTTCATGATTGCATAGTGAAATGACGGTTGAATTATTAAATTCAACAGTAATTTCAAGTTTTACATATTTAAAAAACCAAAATAAATACAATTTGAAATATAGTGATATCATAATAAACCTTACTAACTTTAAGAAGAGTGATATAAAATTTAAATTTCAAAATACTAAAATTTCCTGTTATAAAAATCTACTGCTACCTTTCTGGTTCCGTTAAAATTGGTAAAAATTAATTTTTTTACTCAAACAAAATATTTTTAGATAAACCTACTGAAATATGTTTTTCTTAAATTTTTTTATAATTTAACTCCACACTCTTGTGAAAATATTTTATTTTAGGTAACTTTATATAAACATAAAATTATTATTTTTTAAAATATATTTTCAAAATGCATAGAAAGATTCCAGAAAATCACAAATATTATGACCATTTAAAAAGTTCTAAAGGACCACAGTCTAATTCCTTCAAAATTATAATTTAAAAATTAGTAGTAATTTAATCCTAAATATGTAGAAATGAACTTACAAAAATGTAAAGATAAAAATAGTGAAAAATAGAAATATTAACCTTTAAAATCTATTCAAAATAATTTCTTAAACTTTAAAAACTAATTCAATCTATTAAAATTTTCATTCTAATTAAATTTCTAAAAAATATTATAAATATTTCTAAAAATATATCACTTTATTTCTTAATGATAGAAAATAAATATATTTATATTTTATTAAATTACAGAAATTTCTTCATAAGAGTATCTCATTAATATGTGAGTAATAAATGAAATTGTGGCATGTAATAAATTATATAATCAAAGTAAAAAAATAATATTTTGCTAGTATTAAATGAAATAGATATATGCACCAAAATCTCATAATTAAAGTAGTTAATTAGTTAATGATAAACTAATTAATTAAAAAATTCACAAATACGATTACATCGGTAGTCACTAGTGTAATTAAAGAAAATAAAAATATTTGAATCATAAAAGAGTTGTGAAACATAATATCCATTTCACAATAAAGATAAATCGATTTTTAGAGTACTGACGACTCTATGTACTCATCTCATGATAGGTAAACATCTCACATTAAACATTCATTAAAAGTTATCTATTGTTTGAGTAGAAAACGAGATGTTACATTTCTTGATATTTCTCACTGATACACATGATCCCAATACACTCATGAGTACTCATCAAAATCTCTCACTTCCTTTTGAACTAGATGCCTAAACACAATGACCTTGAATTTATACATTGGCCTTCCACCTCCCATTGTAAAACCAAGTAATGTGAGACTTGTTAATATATAACATTGACTTTCTTCCTCATCTATAATTAATATTACTATAGAGAGAGGATATTAGTCAATTTTTTTAAAATCACATATGAATACATTAGAAATAACCTATGATAGTATATTTACAATGCTTTTTAATAAAATTTTATTCAATTATGAGAGTGATGTAATTATAATAGCTTTCATAAACACTTTTTAATATTTGTTCCTAATATGTCATAGAGTAATTTACTAAAATTATATATTGACTTTATTTAAAATTTATCCTTCATACTTTTAACATAAAAATTTATTTATTGTCATAATCACTTCTTTAAAAAAAAGGGTGTTGTTCACACACAGAGTAGTAGGTCAAAACCTTAGAGAATTTTCCCAAGGATTAGGTTTATTAATCTCTATAATGTGTCACTTAAATTACAATGTGAGCCTTTAGGCTGTATTTTTACAACAATAGTGAAGTAGAGGGGGAAAGGAGGTCCAGGTCCAAGCTCAGTAAGGGAGATAACTGCTTCTCATGGGATAATGAAGAGTCATTATCTTCTAAATTAAAGGGATGAAGGGGGAACTATGGGGCCCTTCTGACCTGGGAGGGAACAGGAACCTCCTAGTCACGAGCTCCAGGCGTAGAGCCGAGTGAAGTCGCTAAGTGCCGTGGTAAGATATCTTCATGCCGGGTGTAAAATGAAGGCTTGTCTTAAGTGTGTATGAGTCGATATCGAGTGATCAAATGCGAGTGGATCGGGTAACCAATTCCGAGTGGCTGTATATTCCAAACGATTTCTAGTCTTGAACTCTTATTGTTTCTCTGCGAGCCGAGTCGTACTCATCTCATTTGTTATCATGACGGGCCTTGTAAAAAAACCTCTCGGGGGAAAACCCGGTGGAAAAACCCCACAAGCAAGAAAAAAGTGCCCCTATTACATTCAACGCTAATACATTTTACTATTTTGGGGGTCTCATTAAAACCTCTTGGGGGAAAACTAGTGGGAAAAAACCCCTCGAGTAGGAAAAAGAGTGCTTTCCTTACATTCGTCTACACATTTAAGTGATATACTTTCAAGTCGGTATGCCTTTTTACTGATGACGTTTCTCACCCGGTGTGGTTCTTCCTATTTGTGTGGTGGAGGTTTACAACTTGATGTAGACTATGCCTCGCTTCTCCATATTAATGTCTAAGTTTTCTTGGTTCTTCCTCGTCGTATGATGTTCTTCTAAGTAATGGTCCCTGGTTTTGTCACAGGAATTTGTTTCGTAGTTGGAGCGACATGGTGCTTGTGTACTTTAACGTATTTTTAAGTTTCGAGAATCGCTTCCCGGGTAAGCATGAACTGGAACCAACCCCTCGAACAAGGTTTTCCTGGTGTTGACAGGTGGATTATTGTTGATTTTGAGTGAGTGATTGACTCTGAATGAGCAATTCCGAATGAGGTAGGCCTTGGTCTTGTCATGTGGGGAGTTTTGTTGCTTGGAGCCCTCTCGTGCTATTTGGCAAAAAGGTGGCCAACCGTCGTTTACGTTTTTAATGAGTGTGCGCGTGTGCTTAATATGTTACTTGAGTCTTCCGTTTCTTCAACGTATGAGGGTCGTTCACTGAGTAAGCATATGTTACTCAGGTCCCTTGTTAACTTAACATATTTTAGGCTTTAAGGACGTGTTGTCGAGAGCTCGTGTTCGGGATTACCGTTAACTTACCGTAATGTAAGTTTTAAAATTGTTGAGAGCTTATGCTCGGGCTTATCTTCAAAGTTGCCGAGAGCTCGTGCTCGGGCTTAATGTTACTTATCATAATGTAAGTTTTAGAATTGCCGAGAGCTTATGCTCGGGCTTATCTTCAAAGTTGTCAAGAGCTCGTGCTCGGGCTTATCTTCAAAGTTGTCGAGAGCTCGTGCTCAGGCTTATCTTCAAAATTGCCAAGGGCTCATGCTTAGGCTTAACGTTACTTACCGTAATGTAAGTTTCAAGATTGCCGTGAGCTCGTGTTTAGCATTACCATATATTTTCAAGAGCTCGTGTTCGGGCTTATCTTCACAATTGTTGAGAGCTCGTGTTCGAGTTTATCTTCAAAATTATCGAGGGCTCATGCTCGGGCTTAACGTTACTTACCGTAATGTAAGTTTCAGGATTGCCGAGAGCTCGTGTTTAGGCTTACCGTATATTGTCGAGAGCTCGTGTTCAGGCTTATCTTCATAGTTGCCAAGAGCTCGTGCTCGGGCTTATCTTCAAAATTGCCGAGGGCTTGTGCTCGGGCTTAACGTTACTTACCGTAATGTAAGTTTCAAGATTGCCGAGAGCTCGTGTTCGGGCTTACCGTATATTGCCAAGAGATTGTGTTCGGGCTTATCTTCACCGTTGCCGAGAGCTCGTGTTCGGGCTTTTTGTATATCGCTCGGATCTCTTCACATAATTTTCGTTTCCTTCCGACAGGTGAGTTCCCTGTTTTTTCCTTATAACCAGACTCTTTATCGTGCAATCTTGGAAATCCAAAGCATATGTCTTAGGTAAAAACATCGTGTATTTCCTTGCCTGTTAAGTGATTTGTCTTAATATTTTCTATTTGAAAATATCTATCATATTTAATATTTTTATAAAAATAATAATAGTGAAGAAAATATGGTATAATGTACTAAATATAACATTATTTTAGTATGAGATAATATAAATTATATTGCATAATACATTACAACTTCATATATTAAAAGTATTATCATGAAAAAGTATTAATTTTTATCTCATTATAAAATAATAAAAATCTAAACATTTACATATATTTAATGAAAGTAAATATTAATAATCGATAATGGTACATTTTTAATGAATATATATGCATTCATTATAGGTATATCCATATATTGAGTAACATATTCAGTTAGTTTTAACATAATAATGTTACTTATTTAATAACTACCAACATTTTAAAATCCTTTTATTGATTTATTAGGCTAAAATACGCTTTCAACCATCTTAAAATTTAAGGTTTAGAAAAAGAACCCATCTAAAAATGTTTGATTTTAGCCTTTTTAATTTTTAGTGTTGACAAAAAATGATATTTCATTAGTATTTTTTTGTTAACTATTGAGGTGACTAACATTTATGCTACCTTAAAAGTGATACATAAAAAAACAAAACTATTTATCAGTAGTTAAAATTCTAAACCATGGACAATAGTCTGTATGACAAAATGAAGGATGGCTAAAGCATCGTTTGTGGTTCAAAATTTTAACCATTGATAATACTTCAATATATTCTCTCAGGCATTTACCTAAACACCTCACGCTCAATCACTCCACTACCATTCGATTTCCAGTACATAATACATATCATGACATGAACTTTGATTTTTTTATCTTACAATCATGGCAACCCATACATTCTCAATTTATCATCAAACTATAAATCGCCATCGCCACAACAAATTCAAGGGCAGATTCAATTACACAACTAGGAAAATGTTACAGAAATAAAAAATAATAAAAATAAAAAATAAAGAGGGAGGGGGCTGCCCTTCATATCTTTTCCCTCCACCGTCCAAACTGTAAAATCCTAGACTTAGAATTTTAAGTCTGTTGCTCTATTTTTTGTTCCCAGACTTAAGTCTGTAAACACAACAAACTCACATGCAATGGTGCGCAAGTCTGTTATCCAAACTCAATGCTCTTGCATGTGGAACAGAAACGAAATGAAGAAAAATTAGCTTAAAAATTGCTTCTCTTATTTCATGAATCAATGTTGTATTTATATTACAAATTTTAACAAACTCAAACCAAATTTTTAACAACTCAAACAACCTCTAATAGACTTAACAAACTAATTCTAAATTAATACTCAAAATTCTCTCTTAATTCAGAATCACTCTTCAAAACTACACCTTTTGAACACCAAGTAAGTCTTTACATTTCTTAAATCTATCTATCTTTAGAGGTTTTGTTAGGATGTCTGCAATCTGTAACTCAGACTTGCAGAACTTAAACATCAGCTCCTTTTTCTTGACCTGGTATCTAAGTAAACGGTATCTACTATCAATGTACTTGCTCCTCCCATGAGCAAAAGGATGATTGGTTAAGTCTATCTCAGACTTATTATCCACCCTCAGCAACATTGGTATATCAGACCTTAGATTAAGCTCTAACGACAACTTCTTTGGCCACATACCTTGACAGACACCTTGACAGGCTGCTACATACTCAACTTCACATGTTAAGAGTGGTACCGCATCTTGTTTCTTCGAGCACCATGAGATTATAGTTTTTCCAACCATAAAAACATAACCTACAATGTTTTTTGTCTACTAGATCATCATTCCAGTCTGAGTCTGTGTATCCAACTAAGTCTGTGTCAAGGTTCATATTTTCAAGTATGAACAGAAAACCATGATCTAAGGTTCCTTTTAGTACCTTAGAATTTTCTTTGTTGCTAGAAAGTGTGAAGTCTTAGGTTTATGCATAAACCTACTCACCAGTCCAATTCCAAAAGATACATCAGGTCTGTTATGACAAATATACCTAAGGGAACCAACTAACTGTATGAACAATGTTGGATCAACTAGTTGTCCTACTTCATCCTTGTCAATCGTGATACCAGCTTCAACAGGGGTTGATGTTGGATTGTCGTCCAACATATTGAATCTCTTCAATACATCAGTAACAAACTTCCTCTAATGCATGAACAGACCCTGTTCAATTTTGGAAAATACAATTCCTAGAAAATAAGTAAGTTCACCCAAGTCTAACACCTCAAACTCCTACTTCATGGACGTCTTGACCTTCTCAATTTCCTTTTCATAGTTGCCTGTAACAATCATATCATCAACATACAAGCATATTAGAATTAGCTTGCCATTATTTTACCTTTTAACATAGATTCCATATTTTTCTTTGCATTTATGGAATCCTCCATCTTGTAGAAATCCATCAATTTTCAAGTTCCAAGCTCTTGGATCTTGTCTCAACCTATACAAAGCTTTTCTAAGTATGTACACACCTTATCTCCTCTAAATTCAAAGCAAGATAGTTAATTTACATACACCTCTTCTTTAAGTGGTCTATTTAAGAACACAAACTTAACATCCATTTGGTATATCTTCCAACCAAGTGAAACAACAATAGAAATAATCAACCTTATAGTTTTAATTCCAACCACTAGTGCATATATACTTCATTGAAATCAATTCTAGGTTTCTATAGAAAACCTTTAGCCAAAAGTCTGGACTTGTACCTTGAAATCTCCCAATTTGACTTCCTTTTCAGTCTGAAGACCCATTTAACTGCAACAGCCTTCTTATCAAAAAAAGTCTGACCAATTCTCAGATTTGATTCCTTTCAATAAATGCTAATTCCTTCTTTATAACATTACACCAATGCTCATTTTTACCGCTTCTTCAAAAGAAATTGGTTCTACTTTAGCCATTAATTCCATGTGCATTAATTCTCCTTTAGTTTTTACTTCAGAGTCTTTGTAGACCTGATAACCTTCCAATCTAGAAGATGTCTGCATATTTCTTTTAGGTCTGCTACTAATTGTTCTTGTACTTCCCTATCCACCCGAGTTCTCTATTTCTTTATCTAGGTCTATTCTATTTTTTACTTTATCATTCTCCCCACTAACGGAGTCATCAAAGATCGTCATTGTCTTGTAAGTCTGTCTGAAAGTCTATTTACCCTACTTCTAGTGCCAGCACCCTCTTTTCATCAAACTTTACATCTCGACCAATTACAACAGACTTGGAAATGGGCTCTATCAGTTTATATATGCTTGTCGGATGATAGCTAACCATTATTAGTTCTTCTCCTCTATCATCTAATTTCTTCCCTTTCTCCTCAGGATTATTCCTCTAATAGACTGAACCAAAACCTTCAAATGACATACACCCAGCCTTTTCCCAAACCAAACTTCTTCAGGTGTCACTCCCTCAAGTCTTTTTGCAAGACTTCTATTCAGAATGTATGTTTCCATATTAGTAACTTCTCGCCAGAATTCTTTTGGCATTAACTTGGTCTTCAGTATGCTTCTGACCATATGTTATTACTATTCTGTTCTTCCTTTCTACAACACGATTATGCTGTAGTGTATAAGGAGAAATAATCTCATGACTAATTTCCTCTTCATAACAGAATGATGAAAACTGATTTGAAGTATACTCTCCTCCTCTATTAGTTCTCATAATCTTTAGACTTTTACCAGTTTGTCTCTCTACTTTGGCCTTGAATATTCTAAAAACTTCAAACACCTTAGACTTTCTTTTTATTAGGAACAACCAGAATTTCCTATTGTAGTCATTAATGAAGGACACAAAATACTTACTCCCACCTACTGATTCCACTTCCAAATGGCCACAAACATCAGAATATACAACTTGAAGTAAATTAGGAGACCTTGTAGGAATATAAGTCTAAAATAATTTTCTGGTCTATTTACTAGATATGTATTCCCTGCATAGCTCTTTATGCTCCTGTATTTTTGGCAGACCAGTAACCATACTCTTTTCACTCAACGACCGCAGACTTTTAAAGTTTAAATGTCCATACCCTTGATGCTACAACCAGCTTTCATCATCATCAGCAATGGTACTTAGACACTTATGTTTGCTCACATTAATATCTATCTTGAAGGTTCTATTTTCAGACATGGGTGCCTTCAAGATAAGTTTGTCTCCAATATTATACACTTTCAACATTTTGTCTTTCATTCTCATTGAGTAGCCCTTTTCAAGTAACTAATCCAGACTCAACAAATTACTCTTCGTGGCAAGAACGTATAGCACATTAGCTATGCGCGAAGACTTGCCATTCTTCATGCTGATCATAACATCACCCATTCCTTCTGCATTGATAAAGTTCCCATCAACAAATTTTACCTTGCTTTTGATAGTTTCATCAAGTCTACTAAACCAGTCCTTATGGCTTGTCACGTGGTTTGAACAACTAGTATCCAAAAACCATAAGTCTATCTTCATGTCTCCAATGTTGGTAGTCATCATTAACAACACATGATCTTTATTTGAACTATCCTCCTTTGCCAATTTTGCTTTATCTTTCCTCTTGCTTGAGTCTTTGCCATTGACACATTCTTTAGAAAAATGTCCCTAGCCTTTACATGCATAACATTGGATCTTCTTCTTGTCAAACTTTTTCTTCTTACCTTGTGAGTTTCCCTCTAAGTTTGTTATGCCTTTATTGTCCTTTTTGTTACTACCTTCTTGTTCTTCAAGATTCTGTCTTTCTTTCCACTTCTACTTTCCTTCACCCTTCTTTGATTCACAGCCACTATTGGAACCTTTCTTTTTCATGTGAGCTTATAAAGCATGTTCAGCTGTAGTAATCTCTCTCTCTTTAAGTCTTTGTTCAAAGGCTTCAAGAGAACCTAACAGTTCTTCAACCTTTATATTTTCTATGTTTCTTGTTTCTTCAAGAGTCACAACTATATGATCAAACTTGGGCAGTAGAGTATGTAGAACCTTTTCCATAATTCCAAGATCACTAAGTTTATCTCCACAACTTCTCATCTGATTGGTTAAGGATTGTAGTCTACTGAAATAATCACCAACATACTCTTGTTCTTCCATTTGCAGCAATTCAAATTTTCTCTTCAATGTGTGTAACACCTTCTTTAGTTTTTCAACTCCTCCAAAACTCTTTTCTAAAATGTCCCAAGCTTTTTCACACTTATAACACCAATAATTTTATCAAAATTAATTGAATCAATACATAATCAATTAGAAAAAGAGCCTTACAATCTTTCGTCTTTATTTTGCAAAGAGTCTTTTCCTCTACTTCACTTGCATATTTTTCTCAGTATCCATTGTTGATCATATCCATCACTTCTTGATACCCAAAAATTGCTCTCATCTTGACACACCACTTTTCATAATTGTCAGGACCCTTCCTATCAAGAATAGGCATGCTTGCTGGAATATTCCTATTTGAAGTCATCACCTTTGATCTTTAAATTATTCCATATAATGCAAGGTTCACTTTCTTGCTGTAGAACTACAAGTAACTTCACGAGCAATGTACGTATCATAGGTCTAGGATCACACAACACAAGCTCTTGATACCACTTTAGAATCCCAAACTTAGAACTCTAAGTCTGTTGCTCTATTTTTTGTTCCCAGACTTAAGTCTATAAACATAACAGACTCACATGCAATGATGCCTAAGTCTATTATCCAAACTTAATGCTCTTGTATGTGGAACAGAAACAAAATAAAGGAAACTTAGCTGAAAAATTGCTTCTCTTATTTTATGAATCAATGTTGTATTTATATTACAAATTCTAACAAACTTAAAACAACTTTCTAATAATCCAAACAACCTCTAACAAACTTAATAAACTAATCCTGAATTAATACTCAACACAATCAACCACCTATCAACCACCTTATTACAATTGAACCTCTACCTTTTCTCCATCACAACCTCCAAATCAACCATTCCAAAACCAACAATCACCAATACCTTTAAAACAAACCCAAATTGAACCACCACAACCAATCCCATCACCACCTACAACCACCCACACAACTCCCCACAAACTAAACCCCCCACAACACCACCTTATTGTGCCACCACCTACCAAACCACTAAGTTCATTACACCTTAACAACCACCCACAACAACTTCACCATCACACCCAAATCAACCTCAACCACCTTAAAAACCTCCATTAACCTTAACCAAACCACTACCACCCTTTTCACCACTACCCCTAATCACACAACAACCACCCTACCTCACCACAAACTGAACCTTATGCCACCTTACTAGACCACCACCCACCAAACCAAGCAACCCACTAAACCCTAATCGCACCATCCATCTGACCACGAACCCAAACCCACATTGTGGTCAACTTTGTTGTTGTCGTTAAGGTTGAGGTTTAAGATAAGGGAGAAAGTGTAGTAGCGAAGAGAGTTGTTGGCCAAGGCATAAAGGATGAGGGCAAAGGCAGAGAGGTGGCTACAGAAGAGGGAGTTGCGGTTAGAGGGGAGCGTAGGGTGGTGGAGTGTGTCGATTTTGGTGGAAATTAGGGTTTGAGTTTGTAAAGGGGGTTGGTTGAGCTTAGGGTAGGTGGTGAGGGGTGAAAGGTTTGGTTGAGGTGATAAGGAAGAGGATTGAGAGTGAGAAAAAGGGACTCAAGGTGAGAACGAATGAGGGGTTTGGATGAGGTGAGGTGTTTAATTATTGGCAATGGTTAAAAGTTTAAAACACACACAATGATATCCATTTTTTAATTAACTAGCACGGGACAATGATGTGTCATTGCTAAGATGACACAAATGTTAGCCGCTTTAGTAGTTACCGGAAGATACTTACGGAATATCATTTGTCGTTAACCCTAAAAATTACAATGACTAAAGTCAAACTTTTTTTAGAGACACTTTTTCCTAAAATCTAAAATTTTAAGAGAATTGAAAATACATTTTAACCAAAATAATAACCAGGTTTTTTAAGCTTAAAACAAGATCTTTAGATACATTACCTTGGGCCCCGGTGATAAAATGGGACTTTGGAGTATACCTTGGTAGAAAGAGAACAACTTTTTCAAGTCCTCAAAGTTTATCCTTGAGATTACAGTTTCTCGTAGCCTATAACAGTTGATTCTCAAGCTGCTTATTCGAGAATAGAAAGACTTTTTTCTTTGACTCATGCCTTGGAGAAGAACGTTCTTTGTTTGAGTTTGAAGTCGTTACCTTGCAGGAGCCACCTGGGCGAGACCCTTCTCTCCTTTTTTATTTCCATCCATATATATGGTATGTTGAATCACTTGGCCATTTTTCACTAAAAAAAACTTTTGAGTTTTCGATATCTAATTACCCATCAAAGATCATAAAAACGAGATTTTTTAAAGACAAAATCATGAAAGAGAAGTTAATATTGATCATAAGTAATTTTAAATTGAATAATTTTAATAATTCACATAGTATATTAAATGTCTGAAAAATTTAATCAAATGCATACATGATCACTTCTTGTAGTATCTTTCTACTATTTTTTATTATTATCAAATGAAAAATATTGAATGTCTTATTTTTTGTGAATTATATTGAATATGTTTTATACTTTTAAGATAACAAATATATATGTTAGTAATTTTTTATATAAAAAAATTAATACGAATAAATTGCATTAGTCGTTCTTTGAACAGCAGCACGAGGTATGGGCTGCCCATACCCACTAATGATTCATTAATAAACATTAAATATCCATAAGTGCACAATGCAATAAAATGGGAGCTACAAAAGCATACATTATTTAAGTGGCAATCAAGTAATGCTGCTAAGTTCAGCATAAATTCACCATTCTTGAATCCTCTTCTTCTTGTCCCCAAACTTCAACATTTTCACATATATACACATTCAGAGGATCCTGGCCATTCATTTGCAGCGAAGTAATGGCTGCAGAACAAGTTCTGAAATTGTTTGACACCTACTGGTTTGAGACAACAATTTTCACCAACAAAACCTCTTCACTTTTTCGTTCAACAGTGGATTCAACCTCTCAGTCCCATATGATGGAAGTAACTCATTTAGATACAAAGCTTTTGAGGATCCCAACACTTCATATGAGGTCTCTTAGTGACCAAAACTTGGGCACAACAGTAGGTACTTTTTCTGATTTCCCATCACCAAATTCTGTCCTCGCACCACAGAAGCTGAGGCCAATTCTTTCAGGGAAAGAAGTGGAAGAATTTTCACTGGAAAATGGTCATGGAAAACATGACCAAGAGGTGGAGGAATACACTAAGAAAAAACTGAGTCATAATCGTAGGAGAATATTCAGAAGAGGCAAAACAATTAGGAGCTTGTCAGAACTTGAGTTTAAGGAGCTAAAAGGGTTTATTGATTTAGGTTTTGTTTTCTCTGAGGAAGACAAGGACACAAAATTGGTTTCTTTGATACCAGGTTTGCAAAGGCTAGGAAGGGAGGATGTAGGTGTGAACTTGGAACAGAACACTGATGAAACTGTTGTTTGTAGGCCTTATTTGTCTGAAGCTTGGGGTGTTTTAGACCAAAGGAAGGTTGTGAATCCATTGTTAAATTGGAGGGTACCTGTTCCAGGTAATGAGATAGACATGAAAGATAATCTAAGGTTCTGGGCTCAGACAGTTGCATCCATTGTAAGATAACAAATAAGCAATGGATAAGTTTCCTTTTCTGGTGAATGTTGTGTGAAAATTTGTTGTTTTGCTTTTGGAAAGTCCTTGGTTGTATATATTTGATTCTATCTATAGTCATAGATGTACATTTTCTAAGTTTTATTTTGTATCTACATTTTTCTACCCCTTTTACCTATTTTCTCCTGGTGCAGTTCTATATCAATCTCAGCAAAATAGAAAGAAAGTACACCTGGACAGAAGGATAATAAGTCTTGAATCTTGATAATTGTTTTGGTATTGGTCCATTTTAGCATCTTGTTTGGATCAGAATTTTTCCTGTAAAGAATTTGATTTGTTTACTCCAAGTGGATTAACACACTCTTTCCTATTCAATTACTTGTTTTCTCTTTCTTAGATAATTGAACAATTCAATAAGCTGAACATTAGGCTATTAATGATGTGGTTGACACAGGTTCATACCAACCCAAATTTATTAAAATAATATTGTTTAGTGAATAACAAGAATGGCTGGGTCATAGTGACGGAGACATGAAGATAAGCAGGGCCACTAGTAATTAATAATTTGCACTTGAGTGGATGCTGCCCCTAATAGCATCGTGTATATAGCAAAAGTTAAGACCCAATGGAATCCACTTTAAATCCAAGATTTAAAAAAGGGTATTTGGGGATATCTCTGCTTTCCATTCACTCATGCAACTCCACTGCCAAATGGGGTTTGATGATTGCATCAGGCAATACTGGAAAAGATATTTTAAAGTGTTTATCTTCAAACTTTTTAATGATTATGTTTCTGAATTTTTAAATCAAATTCACCTTCCGATATTTTTGCAAAATTTATGAAGTTATAAAATAGATAAGCTTTATTAGCAAACAAATAAAAAGAATATATCTTTTGAAACTTCCTCCCCTATTCGAGTAGTTTTACCTTTTACCTGTAAATAATAAATGTATGTGACTTGTCTAAGAAATACACTTTAGAGGTACTCACAATAATAATTTAGGTGATAACATAGAAAAAAGTTATAACAAACCTTCCAAGTTAATATAAAGATTCTGACATAATATCTAAATATAATTATTAAGATTTTATCTAAAAATTAATTGATAATGGAAGGAGTAGTCAATAAGTATTTAAACCATATACATATTATGAGATAAACGGTGTAGCACTTCCAACAAGACACTAGATCTACTATATATGTGTACATATATGTTATTCAATAAGAAGAATCAAGTTGGGTTGTGGAATTAAAAGCAAAAACTTAACAAATCAAAAATGCAATTTGACACCATAGATACTCCACAAGGGTAATTGTTAAAATTAGCATCCTACATGAATGAACCATAAGAAACTTCAAGCTAAGTCATGAGAGAGAAAAAGGTTTCAAAGAGAAACCAATGCTGGAATGTGTATATTGAGCATTCCAAGCTTGGATAACAAAAGAGTAAAAGGACCCACTACCAAGGGTTTGGTAAGTATGTCAGCAATTTGCTCCTTAGAAGAGATGGGAAGAAGATGGAGGAAGCCAGATTAGAGCTGATCCTGAATGGTGTCGCAATCTACCTCTATATGCTTAGTACGTTCGTGAAAACAGGATTAAAGACAATATGGCGGGCTGACTGACTATCACAGAATATGGTGATAGGAGAAGAGTGGGAAATATTGAGATCCTTAAGTAAGGTAATGAGCCATTAAGACTCATAGGTTGCCAATGTCAATGCACGATACTCATCCTCAAAAGAAGAGCGAGAAACCACTGATTGTTTCTTGCTTTTCCATGATATGAGGGTCAAATAAAGATGGGAAGAACAAACCAAGAGCAGGGGCAAGCTTGATGTATTTTAGGACACAGATGGCAGCTTCATAATGTGTGGAAGTTAGAGCAGGCAGGAACTGACTAAGCTTGCTAACAGAGAAAGAAATATCAGGTCGAGTGTTGGTAAGGTACACAAGCTTACCAATGAGTCTTCTATAACTGGTGACATCAGGAAGAGGAGATCCTAAGGTGGAACTAAATTTCAAGGTTAGATCCATAGGACTGGTAACAGGTTTGCAGGCAAGTAAACTAGCGTCTTGTAGAAGATTCAAAGCATATTTTCTTTGAGACAGTGAGATACCTTTACTGGACCTGATTATCTCAAGCACAAGGATATATTTGCATATGTCGAGGTCTTTGATTCCAAACTGTTGATCAAGTAATCTTTTAATAGTGAGGATTTCTTCTAGATTTTGTCCTGCTAATATTAGATCATCAACATTGTGAGTATAATAGTGAAGCCCTTTGGAGACTTCTTGGTGAAAGGGAATAATTGGCTTTAGACTGAGTGAAACCGAAAGCAATGAGAGTTTCTATGAGTTTGGAGTGCCACTGTCGATTTGCCTGTTTAAGGCCATAAATGGATTAAATGAGTTTTCATACTAAATTAGGATGAGGTAGATGAAGTCCTGAATGGGGTTCCATATAGACTTCCTCACTTAAATCTCCAAGTAAGAATATAGTATTGACATCTAGTTGATGAATGTGCCAATTTTGGACAGAGACAACAAATAGAAGCATTCTGATTGTGGTCATTTCCATGATAGGGCTGAATGTCTCTAGATAATTAATTTCCTCAGTTCTGGGTGAATCCTTTGGCCATAATCCTAGCCTTGTGCCTCTCAATGGAACCATTAACATGATACTTAAGATTAAACACTTATTTGCATTTGATTAGCTTTTTATCAGGAGACAAAGAAGTCAGAATCTAGGTGTGGTTTTTCTCTAAAAGCCTGTAGATCAGCTAAAATGGCATTGCTCCAACAAGGATCTTGGATAGCTTCTCTGTAAGAACTCGGTTCATAAGCAAAGGAAAAAGTAAAGGAAAAATGTTAGTGTGAGGAAGACAAATGCTGATAAGAAAGAGATGAAGATATAAGATACCTGATTGAGGGATGATCAAGTGAGGAGCCTGTGAGAGCCAATGTGTAATGGTAATCCCTTAAGTAGGAGAGATGATAACTCTCCCTTTGAGATTTCCTGGTTCCTACAATAATTGTTGGCATTGGGTAGGAGTAGGCACAAGGGATGAAGAGTATATAGGATTAATAGAATTCTGTGTAATAGAAGTGAGAGGGTGAAGATGAGCATGAGATGTAGTAGGAGAAGCATGGGAATCTGAATTAGTAGGTGGAAGAGAAATGGTAAGGACATGAGTATTGGTATTTTCCAAGTCATATGTAATTAAATCAGAATCAAAAAGGGATTGAAAATGAGGAATAGAAGTAGGTACATGGGTAGGTGTGGTTGCTTGTTTAGGAAGGAAAGGGAAAATATCTTCATGAAAAGTAACATTTCTGAATAAAATTTCCCTACTGTTTAAATCATATAAGATAAATCCCTTGACCCTGATTTTGTAACCTAAGAAGACATATTTTTAAGCTCTAGGATCTAGTTTATTTCTATGTGAAGTAAGGGTGGATGCAAACACGGGCACCCAAAAGGTCTTAGATGGGATAAATTTGGTAAAGTGTTGTGTAGGACTTGATATGGGGAGATATGATTAAGTAAACTAGTGGGAAGATGATTGATGAGGTGAACAACATGAGATACAACATAATTCCAGAATGACTTAGGAAGATTAGACTAGAACAGAAGGGTCCTAGCAATGCCTAAGATATGTTGATGTTTCCCCTCTACAATACCATTTTGTTGAGGGGTTTCAACACATGAGATTTGGTGAACAATCCCTTTAGCATTAAACCACTCTTTAATAAAAAAAACTCTCTACCACTCTTTCAATTAAAGAAGCAAAGGACTGCATAAGGGATCTGGTTTCAGTTTTCTATTTCATCATATAGATCCATGTATACCTACTGGTATTGTCAACTATGGTTAGAAAATATCTATGGCCGAAAATAGAAAGAGTAAATAAGGGGCCCCAAATGTCAACATGTATGATTTCAAAAATTTCAGAGGTTACAATGTTACTAGTATAAAAAGGAAGTTTCTTATGCTTGCCAAGATAACAAATATGACAAGGTTTCTTATTATGTTTACAAGAGATAAAGGGATACAGTTTTTGTAATTGACTCATCTTGTCAAACAAAGGGTGTCCAAGTCTCAAATGCCAACAATTATTGTCATATGCATGGAAATGATTAACCCAGATCTGAGAAGACTCTGGTTGATTTGAAGGATTCATTACATAGAGGTTGGAACATAAGCTAGTCGCACCAATCATCTTCAATGTAGGATACTTTAGGATCTGACAACCAGAATTTAGGAAAATGAATTTACATGGTAATGATTTTGTTAATTTGGAAACTGAAAGTAAATTTACACTAAAAGAAAGTATGTACAAAACATTTGTCAAATAAAGTTGGTTAGTGAAGAAGACTATACTAGAAACTAAAGTTGTAACCTTATTTCCATCAGGTAGTTTAATTGAAATGGGTTTAATTTGTTTATGTGTGTGAAAGGAATTTAAGGAATTATGCACATGGGTTTAATTTAAGGAATTTAAGGAATTACACACATACTTGATGGTTGAGGACCAGTGTTCTTAGTAGTTAAAGCCATCTAATTGACAATATGATTACCACCTTGTTGTAGCAATGCCAAGAGAGTTTTATGGAGGCTCATTCATTTTCTTTTGAGAAACAAAGTTAATCTTATCCTTATAATCATCATCACCATTATCCACATTACAATGGCCAGCAGAGTGATCACCCTTGAAATGTGGGAGATATCCATATTTCTTATAACAAGAATCAACTGTATGACCATTCTTACCATAGTAAGAGCATATCTTTCCACTATATTCCTTGCCACCTCGGCCACGACCTTCCACATTGTTCATATGTGGACCTTTTCCTTTGTAATTGCCCTACTAGTGCCTTTACTAAAGAAAGCCAAAGCTTGAGGTTCTAGAATGAGAGTGTTGAATTGTCTTTCCTATTAGATCAACAGAGAGAAAAATCTACTCAATGGTGGCAAGGGATCCATGAGCATGACTTGAGATCTCACAGCTGAATATTTCTTATTAAGGCCTTTCAAAGACCGAATTACTTGATCTTTTTCCCTATGTTGTTGAATTGTAGGGATCAACTTACAACCGTATTTCACCGTACACGTATAACTAGGTATAGATCTAAAATTTTCCAGTTCTTGCCATAGCCTTTTCAATTAGGTAAAATAGGCATTGATAAACAGGTCACCTTGTTTCAGATTATAGGTTGCCTCTTGTGGTTCAGATATCTTGAAGACGTCTCCTTGGTAATACCTATCGCAAAGGTCTTTCCACACCTTAGTTATGGTGTCTATCCATAAAACACTTTGTGCCACCAAGGGAGCCAGAGAATGCATGATCCAAGATAACACCATCGAATCGCACCTCTCCCAAATATGGTACATATTTTCTATAAAAGGCTTGGGTAGTTATTCGTCGATGAACTTTATCTTAGTCTTAGATCTTAGTGCCATAAAGAATGATCTTGATCAGGTATGATAGTTTTCTCCGTTCAAGACTTTCAGAGAAAATGAAGCTCTAGGGTTTTCATTCACATGTAGAAAATAAGGGCTAGAAGGATCCATCATGAGATTTGCCATGGATTAAAGACGATGAAGAAGAATTGAAGAAGATGAAGAAAGAAAATATTGAAAGCGAACAGAATCTTGAAACAGAAAGTTCGAACACAAACAAATGTTTGAAGGAACAAAATGACAAGACTCAAAGCGACTAGAATGATTAAAAGCTGAGATCAAAGAAAAAATTATCAGTCTTAGGAAATCAAGCTTCAGAAAAAATAAAGATAAGATGATCTCGAGCACACCGGTAACAATGAAGAATGAACAATTCAGAGTTTATCAACACGTAGCAGAGCCCCTAGGAAAGGGGCTCTAATACCATATTAAAACTAGCATTCTCCATGAATGAACCACAAGGAACTTCAAGCTAAGTCATGAAAGAGAAAAAAATTCCAAAGAGAAACCAATGTTGGAAAAATATGATTCATTCACACTATCTCAAATACATTATAAGTCTATTTAAGAAAAGAAGAAAAAACAAAAAACAGAAAAAGCTAACAAACTATGGTTAGTTACTAACAAACTAACTAAAATGGTTAATTAAATACAATTTGTAATAGTAATACAATTGCAAAAATTGGGATAGTGCAGTCCAAACCTATTATGTTAGAACAACGTCCAAATAACAAGAATGAAAAGAAGAGAAGGAAAGAAGCAGAGAAGCGCAGTGTACTAAGCCATGTTTTGAACATGGTAATCGAAAGGCTTTTTATAGGTGTTGAAGCAAATTTGCAATGACAAAAAATTATTTGTAGTAAATCAAATTAATGGCTTACTCCCTAATAAATAAAAAGTAACTAAACCAATTGAATTTGTTATCTTGTTAGAATTGTTAGTCCATTAGTTAATTGGTTAGATAATTTGTTAGTTGATTAGTTAGGTTGTTATAATTAGTTAGTTTGTTATAATTAATTTGTTATAATTAGTTGATTAGTTTCCTAATCTCCTTAGGAACATATAAATAAGTGTAATCTCCTATTGTGCAAGTATCTTTTCAATATGAATTTACACAACTATGTGTTTGGCACTTTACCCACTTTCTCTCCTACTCAAAATTTCAACATAGTATCAAAGCTAGAGTATTCTTTCGATTCTTATGGGCCAAGAGTTGCCCTTTTTTTATGGGTCAAAATTTACCCCTTTCCTGGTGTAGCAGGCTTTGTTGGAGGGGGCGTGTTAGAAGTCTCACATCGCATGCCTCATAATATTTTACATGGTTTAAATACCTGTTAGGTCACTCTAACCATTGTCAATTGGTTTTAAGATGAAACATTTAACATGGTATCAAAGCTCTTCTTTGAGGAGAAAAATAATCCAAATTCATTCTCTTATGGGCACCCATTCTTTAACCAAGCTTCCATGGCCGCCACTTGCATCAAGCAATGTCGTCCCAACCTCCCGCCTCTACACACCACCATTTACCATCATTCCTCTTTCCTTCTTGTATATTCGATAATTGCACATCTGTGGAGGTTGGCAAAATTGGAGAAGAAGTTTGATCCTCTTTGCATTAGCTTGCTTGATATTCGTTCCTCCATTGGTGCTGTAGAAAACATGCTACAATGTAAAACCAATACCGGATCCACTCATTTTTGGAGATTTCACCTTACGATTTTTGTCTTCTTTCAAAATGGTCACTCAGTTCAATCCTCCATATTGTGATTCACCTTTTAGAATGGCGGAACCTGCGCATAATGTGGCATCTAACAGTGAAACCACTATAGAAGATCTTGAAGTAGCAATTGGAATTGACATAGGCAGAAACAGAACAGAAGAAGCAGAAATAGAATCAGAGTAGTGTCGGAAGAGCATTACATCAATCCATTCCATTCCATTCCATTCCTCTCATTTATTCCTTATCATTCTCCCAACATTCCCTTCACATTTCTAAGGTTTCATTCATCAATGCTCAATTGATTCACACCACAATCGCAACGATGTCTAGTCCACTCGATTATGAGGAGAGGAAGGATAGGAGATCTGATTTCAAGAACTCTAAGGACGAGAAGGGGACCGGAATTAGATATTTCAAGAAGAAAATGCTTAATGCATGCGTCTTCTAAATTCAAGCATTCTCTCAAGAAAAAGAGCGGTAAGAGGAAAACAGATGGACATGTTTGCTCTGTTTCCATCGAGGATGTTCAAGATGTCAATGAGCTTCATGCCATTGATGCCTTTCGCCAATCCTTGTTGATGACTTGCTTCTTTCAAAACATGACTATTACCACACGATGTTAAGGTTGTTGAAAGCGAGGAAGTTTGATATTAAGAAAACGAAGGATATGTGGGCTGATATGTTACAATGGAGGAAGAAGTTCGATGCTGCCACTATTATGGAGGTTTTTGAGTTCAAGGAATTAAGTGAAGTTCTGAAGTATTATCCTCATGGGTATCATGGGATTGATAAGGAGGGGAGGCCTATTTACACCAAAAGACTTGGGAAGGTGGATCCGAACAAACTTATGCAGGTTACGACTTTGGATAGATATGTAAGGTACCATGTACAAGAGTTTGAGAAGGCTTTTGCGATCAAGTTTCCCTCTTGCATAATTGTTACCAAGAGGCACATAGATTCAAGCGCCACAATATTAGATGTTCAAGGCGTGGGTCTTAAGAACTTTACAAAGTGTGCCTGCAAACTCGTTATGCAATGAAAAAAAATTGATGGGGACAACTACCCTGAGACACTTTAAAATCTCCCGAAAGGGATCTCATAATATTTCAAACTAATAATTGGGTACCAATTATTAGAACTGTTAGTCCATTAGTTAATTGGTTAGATAGTTTGTTAGTTGATTAGTTAGGTTGTTATAATTAGTTAGTTTGTTAAATTAGTTTGTTATAATTAGTTGATTAGTTTCCTAATCTCCTTAGGAACCTATAAATAAGTATAATCTATACTGTGATCGATCAAAGAAGGCGGGAGAAAAATAATAACTAAGTCAGCCTTTGGGTCTCTTTTAACCAAACCCGGCAATGTGTGTTTTTGGATGGTTTTGGCTCTAATTTTCTCATCTAATATCCAATTCACCAATGAGGTCATAGACTATATATCAATCATAAATGTTACAAGGTTAAGATAATTAAGCAACGTGGGCATAAGTCCTCTTGCAAGCCAGTTATCCACCAATCCTTCACTAAAGACTTTCCAAGAGAAATGAAAACAAATTCTTGACAAAGAAAATTGATTTCGTATTTAAGTGTTAATATTTAAATGATTGAATTAACATGTAGTGAAATGAGATAAAAATTATTATCATTTAAAAAGTGAATTCTTCTTGAATAGTTGAATTTGATTTAAATCCCTGTTATCGTCGCTGCAACTTTTAAATATAGAAATTTTATGATAAAATTTAAGGTCATGAACATTGCCTTAGGATTCATGTGAATATATTAAAAAAATGTATGAGTCTTTCATAGAATGTTTTTACTGTCTCATTCACCTAAAAAATATCTTTTATAAGCATTTAGTAACTCAATAATAAGTACTTTTGTGAATAAGTTTTATTTCATATTAATTATATTGAAAGCAAATTACATGTCTCAAAAGCATTTTTTTCGTGTGTGTGTGTGCGTGTACGTGTGCATGTGCGTGTGTGTGCAAGTGCACGTATGTGTGTGCCTGCTTAGTAACACCATATTAAAAAATCATACCGTTGTCTATCTTCTTTAAAACTATGCATTTCATGCCTTAGGGATGGAATAGTATAAATCGATATACTCATCACATTTTTATCATAGTCAAAACTTAAAATCTCATCTCCTTAACATTTTTATTACAATTTACAACTCTCTTAGATTCATCTTTTAGTTAAAGAAACAACAATATTTCTCTCAATTTTTTACATACTTAACTCTTAATATTAAAGGAAATTACATCATTCCTTAACTAGTTGCCTAAGAACATCATATTTAACATGTATATATCTTTTCTTTCAGCTTTGTGTATCATGTATATATCTTTTCTTTCAGCTCTGTGTATCATTATTGGCAATTATAAATCCATGACAACAATTACAGCTCCAATCCAATGCACTTTTCTTTTTGGTTTTTAGAAACTATTATTTTAAAATTGTTTGGAAATCTCACATTAAATAAAATAAAATGAAGAAAAAAATATATAAATATTGTGAGTACCACTCCTAATTTTTAAAAGTTTTATAGGTCAAATGTTTCACACCTAATAAATTCATTTTCACTCTCTCAAATATATTATATCTTTTTTATCTTTTATTTACTAAAATACATTTATATATATATATAATATAATTTTTTATTAAAAATTAGAATATAATAGACACAACAAGATAGAAATAGGCAAACGAAAGATTTTCATGATTTATAAATTAATAAAATAAATGCAGTAATTCATGACAATCATTATCTTTTTATAATTGCCAATAATATTTTAAAAACTCAAATTCCTCGAAGGCTAAACTCCGGGAAGGTAGAGAATAATAATTTGTGTGATAAAATAGAGTTTATATAATCCTATCATATGATCATATAATAAAACTCATCAAAGGCTCAAAGAATTTATGAGATATTTTTGTTGAGGTAGAGCACACTGCAATCATATTAACAATGATAGGTAGCTGAATGAGAGAGTACAAATGAATTGATTAGTGGTCACTCTGGAAGTTTAAATGTGGGAGGCTTATCAACACCCCGCCTTGAGTACTCCCTCCATCTTCGCGCCGCCTCTGCAGCTCTTTTTGCTCTCTCTTCAACTTCCTCATCTGTAAAATCATCACCATTTCATACATCATCAAGAGGTACTCAAAAAAATACAACATAGGCTTATGTGAAAATCATTAATTTCTGTAAGAATTATTCAAAAGTCATATCTAAGGTGATTTTAATTAGTTGACAATGTTAAGAATGTCAAATTCTTATAATTTAAACCTTATGCTAAAGTAGAAACTTTTGGAGATCACATACTTATAATATATAAATTCAGAATTGCTAAGGGAGATGCCATCATGTCAATCTTTCCCAATCTTTCCTATTTTGCCACATGTCAAAAATATGGAATGTCAAGCTACCATGTCAATCTTAGTTTTGTCATGTCATGCATTTTGAGAGTTGTTAATACCTTATATTTTCTATATAAGCAAATGTTTTTCTAAACAAAAAACCTATTACACTCACAAAAGCAAAAACATAAATATATTATAAGTTCTCCTCTCACTCATTATTACTTTAGTTTCCCTTTTCCTCTTCCTCTAAACCCTTCCACATTACTTAACTTCAATCAATTACCAACCAAAATGACCCTTCCCTGTTAATATTCTCAATTGTAAGTCTAAATTCAATCTTTCGATGAAGATTTATCCTTTTACTATTGACATCTTCTATGTATTATAAATCTCCTCTCAACAATATATGGCTAAGCCATTGACATTATGTCTCAATTATAACTTTCATCTATGAGCAAGGTGTATTGAGACATAAGTGAAAATCACTATAATGAACGATCCTCCTAAAAAACATTCACATATACAAGTAAGAATCCTTTATCAAATATAACATATTCACTACTTTATTGTGTATATGCATTTATAATTGAGTTTCAATATCATGTAGTCGTTAACCTTATGTCATACATGGTACTTCATCCTCAATCCAGATCCAACCTCTATATCATTTTTCTTTTAAATATGTCAACATTATTTTTACTTCATGAGATAAATTGCTCTAGGTTCAATGCATTCTGTAATAACTTTTAAAGATACTCTAAATATTGTGCAAGGTCTATGATTGACCCTATTTGTTTGCAGCCATGATCCTTTACTATTTTGGGGTATTTTATCTTTTAGCCATTTATGTTTTAAAATTTTTAAATAATATATACTAAGTATATACATAAATATAACTATAGTTTGTAGATATAAACACATATGCTTTTATGAGCATCTCCTTTATGAAAATAAAATTATATAATTTAAACTATTCTTCTAGATATAAAATGTATAATTAATTAAAATACTTATTATTATTATTATTATTATTATTATTATTATTATTATTGCTATTAAAACTAACATGTTAATAAAATAAAATATAAATAATAATTTATAAGTAAAATTTATTATATCATGTAAAGTTTTTTTACATATAATTATAGATAATTCAATATTACATTCAAATTTACGAATTGAAATAATTAAATTATGAATGGATATTAATATGATAAATGTGTATATACAACATTTATATTTAAATATGTTATAATATTCATAATTATTATTAGTAATTATGCAAAAAATGAAGTTATGAAATTTAAATGCATTGTTATTTCAATAAGTTAATTTAGAATCATGATATCAAATTATTTATCATTAATTCTATTTTTTATTAATCATTAGTTTCTTCTTTTAATTTTAACAATTTTAATTTAATCATTAATTGTTCTCATTCATTATATCATGTGAAGTTTTTTTTTTGTTAACATATAAGTACAACATGCATATATTCCATTTTTATTAACAATTCAATATAACATTTAAATTCATGAATGTGGAATAATTAAATCAGAATGCATACTAATATAATAAATTATAAATATGTATACATACTAGTTTATTCATAAATTTTATAAGGTATTATATGCATTGAATTTATATTTAAATATATTACAATATTCATAGTTATTGTTAACAATTACGACAAAATAAGTTCATTGATTTCATCGTTTCTCATTTATTATATAACATATAATTTTAAAAAAAAACAAAAGATATAAAGGCTAATTATGAAAATGTCACCAAGTAATCATTCCCCTCATTTTCAATCACAATATATATATAACTTCATATGTGGAGTAATTGAATAACTATAATATTAAAGTATTAAAAAATTATAATATTAAAAACATAATTGAATAACTATAATATTAAAATGTAAGAAAATAATTCTAAATATAAAATTATATAATTAAAGATGCGTACTATTTCTTAAAATTAGAAACGACATGTTAATAAAATAAAATACAACTATCAATTGATAATGGAAATAAAAACGATTGATGATTTTAATTCTTCTGTTTTTTTTTTATTTTGATTATTTGAATTCAAATTAGAATACTTATTTACAATTATTAAAGTATTTTTAATAATTAAGTGTATATTCAAATAACCGGTTTCCTTATATCTGATGGTCTAATTTAATAATTAAAGCATAACTGTAAATCAAATAAAAGTTAAAATATTTATATTTAAATAATTTATTACCTTTAATTTAGCATAAAATTTATTTCAATATACTTTTCAATAATTAAAATATATTCAGTAAATTAAATTCAAAATACAATTTTTCAACGTTGTTTTACAAAATGATGAATATATTCATTCATTTATTAAGGATTAAATTATAATTATCAATATAACTCAAGTTATGTTAATATATGAACATACTTTTACTTGATATTATCAATAGAACTTTTATAATAATATATATTTTTATTTGATACACACACATTTGCTTTTGCAATATAAATATCAACATACTATTACTTGAAATATTAATTTCCCACAAGTGTATTTAATATTTAAATTATGCAAAACAAATATTTCCATTAAATATATTATATTATATTATTATTTATGATAGAAAACATATTGGCTTTATTAGAAATAAAATATTTTGTGTACTTTTTACTTTTGAAACGTATTACAAATTTAAAATTAACTTCGTTATTATAATTCAACTCAACTTATTTAATAAAAGACACTTCTAATTTCTTCTAAAATATCACAATTAGAAACAGTCTTAAAATTGATTTATTTTCCATTTCTCAATTTTTATTGCACGGGCAATTGTCTAGTTCTTATAAATTCCAAGAATTTGAAGTTTTATATCCCTTTTGTACTTTCATCCCCCATACCTGAACTTTGATAGTCTTTTGGTTTGCCCCAAAGATTGTCCCAGTATGAGTCTTTCTTTTCAGAACCTTGCTGCTTCATCATTCTGAATTTTGCTTTTCCCTGCAAGAAATTCATGAATAACAACGTTAACAATAAGACAATCATAAGATCAATTGCATGTAAATAAGTTACTCATCACATATTAAGCAAAAAATGAGGGTGTTGAATATAAAAGGTCTAACCAAGATTTTTGACTGTCTCTTTTCCCATCTGGAACTTGCCTGTCAATAATGCATGCAGGTTTTTGAGAGAACAGTACTCAGTGTGATTGAAAATTAAGACATCAAATCTATGATTACAGGAAGGGAAATCATATGCTATTATGCATTATAACATTCTGGAAAGAAAATGCTTTTTCTTTGAACATTGTTTTGAGTAGAAGAACAAACAGTGTGTTCTATTCATAGTCTTTCAATCAGATCAGGTTATGAGGAATTGATTATTGCAATAAAAAAATTTATAACAAAACCTTTGAAAATTTAAGTAATCTTGTTGTCTTTGCATTATTCTTACCATTCTGAAAACATCAAATGACGCTGATCCCATTCCTGATAGCATCAGGGCAACCTGCTCATATTTACAAAATACATAATAAGATCATAAGCACGTATTATGCGAGCCCAGAATCAATTTGGTAGTAATGCCATTGCATTTAGATTAAACAAATAAGCAACCTACTGTGGCAGCAATTCCCCCTCCACATCACTAATTGCTTTATTAAAATTCCATATGGAAAATTTGAGCATCTATTTTTTCTCTTAGAAGAAACTAGGAAAGTAACACATAATAAAAATAAAGAAAATGTAAAACATAGAGACATCAAATAAACATCATCGAGGTCATGATTGATTATGCATTAAAAAGGACAATTAAAAAACTCAACTTTGAAAACTTCAAAAGAAAGTACCCAAAAGAGGTGATTTTTTTTTTAATTGGAGAGGTGATGAAAAGAAACATTTGGACGAACTGTACACTACTAACTGAGGCCTTACATTGACTCTTTCTATACGGCGCATCTCATCTTCAAGTAATGATAGTTGTGCAGCAGATGTCCAATGAATGCAGCTAACGGGGCTTAAGTTCAAAAATAAAGAAAAGTTAAATTAGTTCCTGCAATTTTCATTAGTTTAGTTGCCTCATAAGCAATATCAATGTGATACAGAAGGTTCTTAACCTCTAGTATCTAATACCAAAAATAAGAAATTAAAACTATATATCATATGATATTGATAAACCAATGAGCCTAGGGCAGGCTTGTATGCACTGGCCAAAATGGTTTTTCAACTATATTTCAATTATTATGATATTCAATGCCTTGTTATCTTTGGTCTCAATACAAGTCTTACAGTGCTACAAGTGAACATCAAATGCTTCAAAGTTCAAACTATAACCATAATATTTACAGAAGGATGAACATTTTCATGCAGTTGGTAAAAGGATGAGTACCATAATATATAATTAGCTAGATTTGTGGAAGTTTGATTGATTATTGTTGTCTGGATGATTATGTAATGTAGCCCATGAATGAGAAGACTCAAATCTTAAATTCTTAATTTATATAATATAAACAGGAAAATTACATGAGAGCCCTCTCATGAGAATCACACGAGAGGGCTACTTAAAAACAATAACTGGAATTAGAAGACATGTAAAATCATGGTAATCAGCTAAGGTCACCATCAGAAATACATCTTGAATACATGCTGGCAGCAAAGGTAAAATTTAAATCTATTCTTTAAAGCAAAGCCCGTTAATGGTCAGAAATGAAGCAAGTTTAATTAACCTATTATACCAAAATTAATTATAGTAGTAGATAATAGTGATAAAAACAGGTAATTAGAGTGTTACATGTAGACATACCAACTGTCAATCGCCTGTTGAACTAAGTCAGGGTTCCCACATTGATTGTATACTCTGGCTCTACCGAAGTCTTCCTCGATTGCAAACACATCAGGGGCCACATTCGCACAATTTTTGCAACCTGTAGAAGGATTTGGAGCATTGTTATATGCTATGATTTTAATTCCACATTGCAAAACATTCTACATGTATCATTGGTGTCTACAAGGAAGCATCATTTCAGATTCAAAATAATAAAGCGCGTTATTCAAAGTATTAGCAGTTAGCACCTTGAAAATTAGATTATTAAACATCAGTATTTTTCTCTGTTCCATAATTTGACTGAGTCCTAGTAGATTAAAAAACTGTTTCTCTATAGAAAGAAGTATTACTAGAGAAACATTTCTTTAATTAAAAGTGGTGAAAGATGGAGACATCATGTGCTTATGCAATGTCTTTGATGCTGAGTGCTGCCAAGAATAATGATTCTAGAAAATGTTGTTTTGATTATAACTAAAACTTTCTCACCTACTTGAGAATCTTAGATTGTCACCTTTCCACATGAATGTTTTGCAGGGAAACTTTGAGAAATATATTAAAAAAAAAACTGGGCATGTTTTTAAAATAACCGTAACAAATAACAAATATGAAAATGTAAGATTCCTAAGTTAAGATTCTTAGAAACTAAAAAGAATTTGTCTATCAAATGCTTCCTTAAAGTAATATTGCAAGAGTGAGCAAAGTACCTATGCAGCTAAACTCATCAACAAAAGTGTGATCCCTTAAGCTAGAATCATCCAGGAAAGGATTGATTGAAGTTAAAGAAAACCCATGAATTTCATCATAGATCCTGCGTTGGATGGGGTCGCTGAGCACCTGCACTGCAATAGTCAATTTCCAATAAAAGGCACAGGACAAACCACAAAACTTCAACATTTTCCCCCAATATCAAAATGCAAGAAATTCAAAATGGAACCAACCGCATAGATTTCATTGATGAATATGCAGAAATTTGTGGTCTCAGGATCATTGCCACTTAAGTCCGGGTGGCAAGATTTCATGCAGTTATAGTAAGCCTTCTTGATCTGCTCTGGTGTAGCATCTGGAAGCTAGTAAAAAGGACCAACCAACTATTACACATATCATACAATACATACCTTATTATCACACACATGATTCAGCAAAATCCACCTAACTTTACAAAAAGGGTCTAAATCAGATCATGGCTAATAATTACTGTAAGATCAAAACTTTAACATTCTTTTATCAAGACTTTTCTTTTTAAACATATGTGTGCATGTGAATATTTTCAACAGAAATTCAACAGAGGGGAGTGAGACTTTGATGTATCACCAGGCCTAGAACTGCATAATAGTCATCTGCAACAGTCTCAGTGGGAGAAACTGAATCTTCACCTGTATATCTTACCCTGCTACTACCTCTTCGCTTACCAGTAGAGTGTGTCACAAAGGTACAAGAACTTGTAGGATTTACCAGCATCGGCCATGAGCTTCTTGAACACAAGTTCAATGATGGGTTGTGGATTTTGAGAGCCTCCATGTTGCACACTGGAGATAGTAACTGAGCCATAAATGATCAACTCCAGTGAAAGAAGCAAGTTCCAAACAGCATGGGAATTAAGCTACAGAATTAAAATTCTGCAAGCAATATCAACCAAAAATATTAGGAAATTATTATTATTATGAAATTGCAAAGCCTAAGAATTAGACTAAAGCAAAATTGCACCTTAATCTTGATCCTGTGCTGAAAGTTGAACAAAAAAAAATTATAAGAGAATACTACATATTAATTATATTATTATAGAGTTTGATGGAAAATTGTATATTTGAATTTTTGTGGTGGAAGAAATTTTGGGGGAGAAGGGTTATGCTGACATGTCACTCTCTGAGCCACAAGACAACCTTAGAATCTGAAGGAAGAACCAAATATGAATGGGGCAAGTACGAAATTGGACGCAATGGGGCTTTTTAGTTGAATCGTGCCTTTGTTTTTTCAGTTTGGGTCCATTTCAACTGTTTCAATTTCATTTGAAACAGGATAAACTTCCGGAGAAAGCAAAATGTAGACTAATTTTTTGTTTGATTTAAGAAAAATGAAGAGAAATAAGAGGAAAAATTAACTTTTAGAAATAAAAAATTTAAAATTTTCTCTTTTTCCATTTTCTTTTCAACTTATTATTTTTCTTCCTTCTATTTTTCCCTCCATCTAAACATAAGCTAAATATTCCAGTAAAGATGTCTGTTGTCTTTTTTTTATATTGACTACGAACATCATTCCTATAATCTTAATTTTCAAAATTTAATTCTAGTTAAAACTTCTCATATGTCTCTAATAAATCAAAGTCCTACAATCAAATATTTAAGATTATTCTCTCTCCAATAAATCAAAGGGTTAATCTGCATCTAATTGGATCTATAATTAAGTCCTATTAGATGTTCAATTCGGCTAAAATCTTTTTTAACTTTAGTCGTACTAATTTCAAGCATTGAATTAAGTGTTAATAAAAAGAATTTTATCAGCACCGATTCAATTATTATTAGGGAAAATTATTATAAATAAAGAGATAATATTATATATTTTATCTCTTTTAAATTTTATTAATTCATGTCAAATATTTATTAGATGTGACTATAAATGACTAAGGTGTTTCCGCATTATATATAAGTTTTTGTTTAGAATACAATTGGGGAAATCAGAATTATAAAAATGAAAATTTTAAAAGTTAACATTGATGTTATTCAAAACAATTAAAATTCTATTTGGCCGTAAAATTTTTTTAAAATTATTTAAAGGTTTGACCAACTCCAACTTTTAACTAAATAAGAGCTGTATCGGAAAAAAAAACATCAACCTTTCCATTTTATTTTATCAGTAGTCTTAGCGTACACGCCTGTTACTTTGCTCTTCCGGTTTCTGTCTAGAGGCCTCAGCTGTTTTCTTGCTTCAAGTTTGCAACCAATATTTGACTGGGTACTGCAATTTAAAGAAAGAAAACAAAAGAGATTATTTAAATTTAAACTTGTTTGCAAGAAACAACAATTATTGTTGAAATTCTCTTGTCGTTCAGCCATTGGTTTCAAGAAATGTGTAGAGTACGATTTTTGTGTCGTATTTTTAATTTCGTCACATTTTCTGAAATGTTTTAAAATGAGATGCGAGAGCTAGGGTGGTTATTATGATTGTTTAGAATAAGAGAGAAATAGGAGATTTAAAATACTAGTAGATTGTTGTTATTTGTTACACGCAAACATCCCCACAATCTAAAATACCATCACTTATATTTTATTTATCCTCATCTCTAACTCTAATATTATACTCTCTTTGATCATTTTTATAGTCTTATTACATCTATTAAGAAATTTAGTTATCCAATGTAAATTCATTAAATTTATAATTATTCTTATTATACTTTTAAACTTACTCTTTATGTTAATAAAGAAAAAGAAACGAGTTTCTCAAATTCTATTAATATCAAAAGAGAAAAAATGTAATTAATAAGGATTATGTGTTGAAAATAATAATAATAATAATAAATCCACATCGTAAATTAATATAGGTCTTATAAGAATGATAAAGAAAAACTCTAAAATAGAATCTTATGAAAAGGATCGGAGAGAGTTTACTAACTTATGTGAAGTGTCTAACATGTGAACTCGCCGTCAAGTGCACAAGATGTCAGATCTTTATTGGACTGACATTTAATTAACTCAACACATCATTGACTAGCACCTCTTATACCACACTCATTATTTGACGCATTTAATGGGACCTACTAAAGGAATTTTCATAGTCACTTATGGAGTCTTACTATAGGTAGCGAATCTCAAAGTTTGTGGAAAATGTATCTTAACCCTCTTACCATTGGATCTTTTTTTGAGAGACATTAGCGGCACAAACGGTCATCCCTATTCAAGCTACATGATTGGTCATTCCTGATGCCAAAATTTAATTGAACCGTCCCTTAGACATGAGCACAACCGGTACATCGGATCCTCATGACAAAACAATAAGATACCTTAACATTAGATTAGGGAGCTCCAACATTAATAAGTTGTATGCAACAACATTACGCTTAACATTCATAACAAACATGACATATACCATAAGCCTTAACCATGACTACGACATTTGAAGCTATCCTGGAGAGCAAAGTATATATGATGATACTTACAATGAGTCAACATATCATACTCATTCCCAACAATCTCAACAATAAGCCTAGCCCATTATGCTCATGCTAGCTACAATACCTTTAAGAACAATTTATAAGTTCCGCCATATAAGCTCTATCATATTTTCTCAAGAACAACTTCTAAGTTCCAACATACCGAACTCCACACCCCTCCCAATTGAGAAATACATTAGTGGAGTAAGCCCAAGAAAACACTTGAACACCTTCACCGATGAACTCTTGTTCTTATAGCTGGCAATGAAGATATGATGTACAAAATCCTCAAAGGCTAAGCCTTAGGATGGGTTAAATCCTTGCCTTCAAAATCTATATATTTATGGGTTGAACTAACAACTAGTAAGTTCCAACATATCGAAGGCAAACCCTGAAAAGTATAGGGTGATTGTGGAATTCAAAAGGCCCAACAACATTGTGACAAGTGCAACAATTAAATGTATAGATATCAACTTAGTCCTGGCTTATGCCTAAAATATCACATGGATCATTATCGCTATACAAATCTTAAAAGAGGACAAAAAGTTCTATTGGAATGAGGAATGTCAAACAACATTTTAAAGCCTTGAAGACATTCTTGCGTTTTCTCTAATTCTTGTCAAACATGATCTAGGAAAGATGTTATACTTGTACATCTCCATATCAAATAAGACAATTTGAGCAGTGTTAGTAAAAGAAACGCTAAAAGGTCAAAGATCGGTATACTTAACTAGTAAAACCTTGCATGGAGCAAATGAAAAGAACCGTATATAAAATAGAGAAAACAATACTTTAACAGTCGTGTGGGCATCCTAGAGATCAAGACATCACTTCCATGTGCATCTCATTGTCATCAGAACTAAATGGGAGATAGAGTTATTAAAATTTGATATCTCATATGAACCTAAAGCTTCTATTAGGGCACGAATCTTGGCCAATTTTTCCACTGAAATGACTAGCGAACCAAATGACAAATGTCTAAACTGGATAATCTTTATGGGCGATTCCTTCAATAGCAAAAGGTCTAGTGTCGGTATTATTATAGATAAGTGATTATGGTGTACAGATTGAAGTGTCACCTTGCTTTGATTTCAAAACATCTAATCATGTGAAGTTGAATATTTATTATCTCTTACTTTTACACACATGTATTCTTTTTTATTTAGATATTTGCTAAAGTATTCAGGTTGTTAGAAAAATACCTCTAGATTTTTATTTAAGACCTAATAGTTTATTCTTTTTCAAATTATATTGTACTCATTTAATTAATTTATTGAAACCCTAAATGATTGATTAAACATTGACTAAAAATAGTATTAAAAAAGAAGGGAAAAAGGCAGCATAAAAAACCAAAATAGAAAGATAAAAAATGACAAAGGATGTATAAAAGTACTATATGTATCAAAGATACATATCCATTTAAGATTATAATTTGAGAATTTCTTTAATCTTTTCTGCAAAAAAATGAAGATACTACACTTGACATGGAATGCCATGCAAACATGATCATCATTAGTTGAGGTTGAGTAGTGTGTGAGGTGTTGGAGGTAGAACAGGTCCTTTTGGTAGAATATGAAACATTTGGGTTGGGAACTTATTCACATTTTTATTGATTTCCTTATGTAAAACATATTCCATTTCTCCAAAATACGCCTATTGGCATTTGCTATGCCAATATTTGAAAGGAAAAGTAGCATACAAAAATAGCTTAAGTTCTTGATGAGGATTTATAAGTATGTGGTTTAAGTATTTATGTTTTGGTATCTTGTATTGTGTAAATAAAAGTAGACGATGATTGAATTAAGCATGTGTTTCCTTGTATGTATATATTGTTGTGGATGGCATGAAGCCATTGTATCTCTTTGAATTGCATGATTATAGGCCGGTAATGCTATGTGTGTGAACGTTTGATGATAGATGGCAAGGATCCAAATAGATAGGAATAATGATGTTGGATTATATATGATGGCCAGGTGTAGTAAATGTAGGATGAAATGTCACTGAGCCAATGTATGAATGAAATTGTATTTCTATAGGCAGGTTATGTTTGATAGGTTGATGATAATATTGTTACTGTGTTACTTAATGAACGATTGTGATTAGAGACATTAATGCATATACATATATAGAGAGAGATTATGTTTCAAGGAAATGAGAGGCTAATTAAGCCAATTGAATAAGTGATTTTAAGTTCCGATGGGATTCGGAATCCCTGGAAGGTACCAATAAGACCTTAGGCATAATTATGACTTGTGTGTGATTGAAAATTTCCAATTGAATGGGAATTGATAGAGTTTTGGCATTGGAATTGAGTGAAATTGTCCATAACACATTTTTCTGCATAAATCTGCGATACAAAGGAATTTTTTAGCACAGACTTTGGTGGCAGGTCTAAATGAGTCCTAGATAGTGCCTATAAAATTTTATAACATTCGTAATTAAAACGGGCAAGTTAGGGGATGCGGAAGTTGGTCCAGAGGCCAAAATCTACATAATTATACAGGTCTGTCTGGTAATTGATAATCGATTACCAAAGAGTAAAACTAAAATCCTGCACAAGTTGCTTACGGGTGCAATTGATTATAGTCTTTGATTACATGTAATTGATTAGAGGATTCCTGTAATGGATTACTTGAGTGAAAAATAGGAGTTTTGAGTTGTTCTAATTGACGAACAGCTTAGATTCTTAGGGTTTATTTGTCAGGGGCATATTCTAATTGTGAAAAATTTTCTTTAATTTTTATTAGACTTTGGGGTAAATTTTATGAATTTAGGTAGGGACATTACATCACTAACTTGTTTTTCATTTTTTACTTTTTTTTAGTTTACACGTTTTTTAATTTTAAAAAATTATTGTAAAACTTTCATAATGTTAATCTCAACCATGTAAGCGCCAACAATAACATAATGGTAGATGATAGTGATGGTGATGATGATGGTAGTGGCGACGGGGTGATACTAATGGTGGTAGTGATAATGATGGTGATGACCATAGTGGTAGTGGTAAAGGTAGTAATGACAAAATTGGTGGCGGCGAATGATGTTGGTGGAGAAGTTAGTGGTGATGGTGGTAGTGACAGTGTCGATGACAACAAAAGTGGTGATGGTGGTGGTGGAATGACAGCAATGACAATGATGGTGATTTTAGGTTTACAGTTTAAGGTTAAAGATATATAAAATTGAAAACAAAAGTGAAGAAACTATTCTTTTATATTTAAATATGACCAAAAATTGTTTTATAAATAAATTAAAATTCAATTTAGTATCTTTTTTACCCAATTAATTTTGTTTTTAAAAACCAAAATAAAAAAACTTACAAGCACCCAAGAATAAGTCATTAACAAATAAAACCTTACTTTTAAAATCAATTATTAAAAAATGGATATAAAATATACATTTTACATGAGCTATAACCGCCATAAAAATCTCAATGTAAAATAATTTTTTTTCCTCAGTTCTTAATCAAAATTGATATAAAATGAATGTTTTATATTGGTTGTAGTTTAATAAACAAATTGAGAGCTAAAAAGCCATGAAGGATCAAGCATGATATATTTTAACCTAATAATAAGAACGAAAATCATCATTGTCAACTAATGTTCCTTTGTTAAATCAGGCACATTACGTTCACATGATTCATTTACATTTAAGCTAACACATAAGCATTGTACACAATGGAAATATTAAGCAACTGGGTAAGAGGCGTCCATTGCAATGCCACATAAACCTTCCTTGTCATGGATACCTCTCTTTATCCGTATGTATCCTTCTTCACCCCATTCAGTACCCCATGAATTCTTCACTATCCAATAGTTAATGCCATCATCATCATCAGTTATCCCATAACCAACTATAGTAGCAGCATGGTCCAACTCAGTTCCACAATCTCCCGTGAGAACCCCACTTGAGTAAAATTGGAATCCGCTTGAACCCGCATCAATAGCAACCGACACTGGTTGGTTGGCCACTGCTAATAACAGTGCCTCTTCGTTATTTGGAGGAACTTTCTCATATCCCTTGATATGAGCTACAGGAGAGTTTTCCTTCTGTGTGTTACAAGTCCCATTATTTGTGATGGGATAATTTGCTTCACTTGTTATTCCATGTTTTACTATGAATTCAAATCCATCTTCTATGGAGCCACCACCCCCACAGCCTTGGCTTTTACCATCACAATCCATTAATTCTTGCACTGAGAGAGGCACTAATTTACCCGTTGTAATTTCATGAATACCTTCTGTTGCTGCCACAGATGAATATACCCAGCTGCTACCTTATTTTACATGCAAATTCATTATATGTACCTTTTTTAAAAATATAGAAAGGAAAAATGGCACTAAGACATGCATGTTGCAGGTGTAAAATTTTCTCATATATTTGAGAGACTAATTAATCAACATTTTCACATTTTTTCTAATGACTATCTATGCTACACACTACACGTCTCAGTTTTCACTTCTTCAACGTGAGAAGGTATTGTACAAAGACAATGAAAATAATAATGATAAAAAAAAAGCTGTTTTTAATGTGTATAAATTTTTGTAGAACAAAAAGTATATCTTAAGTGTAATTTTGCTCACCGCATGCCCCTTCACTCTTGATTGGGGTGACAGCTCCTCTTTTCCTCCAATCTAGTGTAGCAGGAAAAATGGCATCACTTGCATACCTGAAAGATGTCTCACTTGTTGTCTTCAGTACTCCATTGACCCTCCTCTTGTACCCATTAAGTGAAGCCTTAAATTCCTCATTGGTTTGATCAGCAAATTGATTAGTGCTAAGCTTGTATGGTTTCTCTCCAGCATTATTAAATGAATCAATGAACTCCACGTTGTTCTTAAATATCTTGAAACGTTTTTCCTTCTCTTCATTATCCTTATACGTTTTACCATATTTTGCCATCCATTGTCCATGCCTTTCAAGCAAGGATGCCTCATTTAGTTCACGTGGCATTACCTGGGGAGGCCAAACCGTGGCAATGAACAACAACACTAAAATGCACTGGTTTCTGCCTATGGAAACCATGATCTCTTTGGTTCTATCACTAATGATAATTAATTGGTTTAAGAGAATTACAATGAAGTCTTATGAAATTACTTAATTATGATCCCAAGGCTTGGCTATGAAAAATTTATATAGAAGCACCTGCTTAATCTTTTTTAATGAATGTGGACTCTTATTTTGGTAAATTGCATTTGGTCATTATGAGATTATCATTTTTTCCGCTCAATAAGATTCGTTGCTCTGATGTAAAGTTACACTAATTGATTAAAGATTTCGCATTTTCTTTCTTACCCTGGAGATAAAAAAGAGGCTTACATCATGGAGGAATTTTGACTTTTAACTTGTCCTTTGAAAATTAATATCTATTAAGATTGGTTTTACGGAATATCACCGATATATATGTTATAAAACTTTTGTAAAAAGCAACATCCTGAATTGTCTATTTATTTTATTTTATTTAAATGTGAAACATTATAATTATAATAAATATAACGTAGACGCAACTAAAATAAAAAAAAACTACACAAAATGTTAATTATAGTTTTACTTAATTGAAAAACTGTCATAATTAATTTTTAAGAATAAAAAATATAAAAAAAACATTAATTCAGTTACCGTATTCTTTATCTTTTAATTTATTAAAACAATTAGAGATTGAATGTTTTAATTGTGAAAAATTGATGATCGTTTTCATTAAAGTTTAAAATGTTACGAAAGCTTAATTTATTCAATGAAATTTAGAAACCAAAACTGTAAATAAGTCAAGGCAAAACGTAGAATTAAACCTTTTTACCAAATAGAGCCCAGCTCCTTTCGACACCTTGTAAGCCCAACCCAAAATTCTCCTTCTTACCTTCGACCGAATTCCCTTCAGAATCATGTCCTCATTGGACCTTTGACCTGTTCATTCCCTCCCATTCTCAACAAGGCAAAACTTGTTTAGAAAATTTCTGAATCTTCAACTACAAGATAACCTTGATTTCACCAAAATTTGAATTATTTAGCTTAAAGGTTTCCAGGCTCAAAATCGTAGAGGCAAGATAATTGAAGAATCCCGGCTTTTGGTTTCTAACGATATCAGCAACAATATCAATATGACTTATCTAAAAAGCAAGCCTAATTACTAGCACTACCTTGGTCCTTGAATTTTTGAACGCTGTCATTTCGAACTAGCTTTCTAAATTATGACTGAAAAAGGTACAGATACACGGAACGGGTATGCTTTAACTAGAATGAAATATTAGACATAATCAACATTTCTGGGTTACACTGAGTATCAAGTACATGTATACATCTTCACAAGGGGAGAAAAACTGCATATTTAGGCCTGGTCCCTGTTCTATTGACCATGAGCAGGCCACCATGTGTTTCACACTAATCACTAGAACGGTTGACTCTGTCTCACTATCTCTTTACATTTGAGTGCCAGCCGGGTATGGGAAGCCAAGACCAAGACCAACACCAGTTTGCCGCCTGATGTGCTCTGGGATGAGTCTGTTGATCAGTTCAGGGGGTGCTCCAGCTAACTGCATTTAAAGTTTTTAATTACAGAATTATTAACATATGTGGATATCCCACAGGTTACAGTAAAAATTCACTACCTGCAACTAACTAACTACAACAGAGAAAAAAAATCAACATTATAGAATCCTTTCAGCAGTAAACTCCTATCATGATTAGCCGATATTCCACGCAGTGAGATGTGAATGAACATTCAAGAGTGCAATTTAAATATGTAGGAATTGTTACACTGGATTTACCATATGCTATAGATAATGCAGAAGACATGGCATTCTTAAAAAATAAAAGCCCATATGAAGCAGAAATAATAGAAGAGACCAATTAGAAACCTACTTCCTGTTTAAAGTTGAAAAGTGGAGGCAGCGGACGACCATTAGGTAGCCGGGCATTGGGCTCACGAAGCTCATCAAAAAACGAATGTGACAATGCTTCTAGCTGAAAAATAGAAGCCACCAGTGAAAACTAAGCTAATCATATAAATGTTTTACAATAGTATTCAAGCTACGAGCATAATGAAGCATCAATTGAAAAAATAGTTAATTACAGAAATTGACTGCAATGATACTAAAAGTTGACATACCGAGGCATGTGGATCTAATCTCACAGCAAGAAGAAAATAAAAGAACTTATGCTAAGGTAAACAGTTTTCATATTAAAGTATATATGCCTTAAAAGGAATGTGGCAGTATAAGGGTTTGCCCTACTTACTGCACTGCAACGAAGACTTGGTGAATATTGAAGAAGCCTTGATGCAAGGTCAATTGCTTCAGGGGGCATCCGTTTGTGAAAAACCTGAACCATGGATCATTGCACCAAATACATCAATCACCCAAAGAAAAAGGCACACAGAAAAGCCATAATAATGAAGCAAAAGAAGGACTGGTAACGAATGTAGTTACCTTATGCCAAGGATGAGCTTTTATTTGGGGGAATCTGAAATCTGTATAATTAGGATTCATGCAACGAATTTCTTCTCGGGTAGGAGTACCAAGGACCTATAAGAAAACAACCAAATAATTACCTCTCTGTAAATAGATACACACAACCAAGGACACATCAACATAGACAATGCATCACCTTGATAATTTCCACAAGTTGGTCAACTTGATTTTCACCTGGGAACAATGGCTAAAGAAACATTTTGAAACTACGAAAAGTCAAGATAACATTTCAAATAAACAAAAGAGAAAAACTTGTTTATGTATGAGCAACATTTGTGTATAGGTTGCCAAAAATTTTAGCAACCTGGCCTAGAAGAAGTTCTGCAAGAACACAACCAGCTGACCAGATATCAATAGAAGTTGTGTATTCTGTTGCGCCAAATATTAGTTCTGGGGCTCGATAGTACCGTGAACATATATATGAAATGTTCGATTCACCCTTGACCTGACATTAAATAAATTATTAAAATTATCTCTTTTATGACCAAATACCTGTAATTAAAATTAGTATGTGAGTCCAACCCATAAAATTTCTTCTATTTATTGAAAAAAAATCTTAGAAGAGCTTTTCCAATTCTATGATCTCGGTAGGTAGCATGTGACTCTAGTAATGAAAATGCACAAGAATGCAGACCAAGTGACCAACATACCAGAACTTTTGCACTCCCAAAATCACAGAGCTTGACTTGGTGAGTGAGTGGATCAACCTACAGAACAAATATGTATAGGTTTAGAACAAATGAATGTAACTCCTTGGGAAATATAGCAGATAAATAACTTACCAAAAGATTTTGGGGCTTCACATCCCTATGACAAACTCCTGGTACAGTATGGATATAAGCTAGTCCTCTAAAGATCTGAACATCACATCCCAACTCAATCATTACAAGATTTGAAAAGAAAAAGTGAGGAACAAGAGCAATGTATCAAACTAAATTGCAAACATAGAAAAAAACCTCATACTTGATATGTATATAATTTCACATAGATAAGGGGCATTCTCTGGTTCATACTAGTGTAGTGCTTTATCACTCGGTACATCGTCTCTGGGACATATTCCATTACCAAGTTCAGAAAAAGTTCATCTCTGCTTGTTGTAGAAAAGAAACAGTGCTTCAGGGAAATCACATTTGGGTGATCCATCAAGCGCATTAACTGCAGTTCACGATTTTTGTACCGCCTGTCCTGCAAGACCTTCTTTATAGCCACTGCCTCCCCAGTCTCCAAGCACCTTGCCTTTGTTTCGGGTCAAAAAGGAACATAACCCAGTGGCGTAAAGCAATGAGATACATGAGAACAGAGAAAGCTTACTAGGAACAGTTATCACCTTAAGAGTTTATTACTTCACTTATCCTTACCTGGAAAACAATTCCGAATGAGCCAGTGCCAACTACACGTTCGGCCATGTAACTGATGGTCTGCAAGAGTTATTAGAGCAAAATTTGAGGAATGACAGAAATGGAAACCCACAAATGTTATCTTCGATCATAAGTAATAAATTTTATTGAACCTTCATTGCAACATATCAAAAAATTTCAAAACTCTACTAAGGCCAAAAAATGGGTAACTAAAACCAATCATTTGCCACAGGGGGTAAGGGAAAAAAAGATTAGATGAGTGTTGAGGAAATAAGTAAACACGAAGACTAGTATTATAACTTCTAAATGACGACCAGTGTTATATTTTAGGATGGATCGTTGACAAATGGGTTTAAGGACTTTATTCCTCAACCCACAAATAAAATTCCGCTCAGTACCCGATAAGGATGTAAAATCATACAAAACACTCTTTTTTTCTAAAAAATCAAAAGTTGAAAATGAAGGTTAGAATATGCCCGCACTCTTTTAGGTTCGCCATTTTTGCCTCCAATTGTGGTTGAGATTATGTGACCAGTGACTGCATCATTGCCCTCGACAACAGTAGCTGACATTTCCTGCAATTAATAGCAATAAATAGATATTTAATATGGCAACTAAAATCTTCTAAAACCGAAATAGAATATCAAACTATTCTTGGTACAACATCAGTGATTGCTTATTGAGTTATCTCAATGAACTTTGACTTGCTAGTTACTAGTAATTAACATTAATAATTAGGTTTTAAACAATTACTTAACATGGCAATGTCATATGCCCATCAGATATCAGTAATGATATCAGATGCACGACTCAGCAAAATCACTAACAAACATGCATACATAGTTACATTACATACACGGCAATTTAGAAGTTAATACTTTTGACACCTACTCTACTCCCATGACGTTGTTAAGTTGCAAGTTTAAGAGGAAAAAGAAAAAATGTAGTATCTCAAAATCATGCATTGACTACATCATAAGAGAAACAAACACACAGAAACAAAACACACCCAGCAGAAATGGATAGATAGCAACCAAACAATATGCAACGCTGAAGACAGAAGGAAAAGGGTAAACTGTAAGGAGCTCAAAGGTATATGCACAGACAAACTTAAATCAGGTAACCACAGTTCACAAGAAAGCATCAAATGCCAAAGAAAAGCCTTGGCATCAATTAAGAGACAATACAAAGAGAGAATCTAAGGACACCAATTCCCCAAAGCAAAGTATATCAACAATCCACCATCAAATCAAGGAAACCCCAATTTTTGGTTTACAAGGAAATCTAAGGTTTGATCCTAGAACCTCAGGCTACTATGCAAACCCCGTCACTAGGCCGACCCTATTGAATTAAGGAAACCCCAATTTAAGTAATGAACCAAAGTTTTAAATAGAAACTATACCAAAAATAACTCAGTAAATAGTATAGAGCCAACTCTAAAACAAAATCCAGAACATTGCTAAAGTCGTTTTAATTTCAGAGCAGATTTGATATTAACTGAAAGCAACCTGGACCGTTAGAAATGTAAAATCTGGGAGGTAAAGTTTGACATATTCGAACCCCATAAAGTGAAAGTGGGAAAAAAATTCCAGCAAGTGAAAGAATCCGAGAGACAAGAAACTAGGGTTCACACACAACACACGCACACAACCTGGTGGCCAAGCCAACTTGGAAGTTCAGCTGAGTACTGAGTCAGATTCTCTCTCTCTCTCTGGACGAATGAGAAGTCCAAATTAAAGAACAGGATTCCACATTTTCACTTCACTTGATTCCCTTTCTCTTTTCTGGACCACCATACGGAAAGCTCCACAAACTTCAATTTTTCAACCGTAAGATCTCAACCACGAAACCACGACTAAAAAACCAAAACTAGAATAACAATAACAACAACAATAAATAAAAACAATTTGCTCATGCATACAAAATTTACAATTCTCTAAGAGGGGGAAAAACACCCTTCATTCAAGGGCACGGGAAACAACTCCGACCTTTGCCGGAGAAAATCTCCGGCGAGCTAAGCCGAGTCTCCGAAAAGCAAAACAATGCCGGAAATACACAGATCGCCGTAGTCAAGGCTCAAACCAAAGCAAGTTCGGTGGATCAACGACGATCCAAGCACCAAGAACGGTGGTTGAGAACAGTGCGTAACTCACAATGAGAGAATAGTTAAGAGCGAAAATTACCTTCTCAGTCACCATTTGGGAACCGCCTCGAGAGTCCACGTTCATCGGGTCATTCTCCGCCTGCGGCGGTTGCTGCTGCGGCGGAGCTCCTACTTGCGGCGGTTGAACGTGCTGCGGCCCCAACGGCATAGAGGCCATGTGAGAGAGAAGCTAAACACACACACAACACAACACACTTTCTCTCTCTAATTTTCTCTCTCTAACGTATTCTCTCTCTAGTTTTTTCTCTTCGTTGTGTTTCGAGGGAATAGTGCTTGTGCTTGGGTCCGGGTCCAGGCTTTGGAATAGATAAAGGGAGGGAGGGAGTGAGAAAGAGTGCCCCTGTCTATGGATTCTCACGCGCGTGTTCATCACCGTGAGGTGCACCTTTCAATCAGAACCGTTCGATGGTTGTTCTGAGCTAGTAACCGACGACGGGATGCTTGATCTGGTGTGGTAGAGTGTACGGAAAATATATACTCCACATGCTTACGTGGAAAATCGAAGGGAGAGACAAGGATCACATGAAACCTCCATTGTTGCGTTTACGTACTCAGGAATAGTAATGTTGACGTAACGTGGTTTGGTGAGCTTGAGTTAATTATAATGATATTAATATAAAACTTATCAAACAATAGTTTGGAACTTACAAGATTATTTTTTATAAACATCGTACCCATGTTTATTAATATGTTTTCTTTTGGTAATGCTACTGAATAGAAGACTTTAATGAATGAAGATAAGGCAATGAAGGTAGAATAAAGATGAGCAAGACTGAAAAATAGCACAGAAGAGCCTAACGGCAGAAAGCCATAAACTATGCGAGGTTAAAGGTAAAGTGAGTCATCAAATGAAGTAGCATGTCGTTAAGTTTAAATCTCATATATTTGATGTTCGAACCAATTTGGATTTTCATGAATCTGAGTTGATATGATTGATAACCTGATGAGGGCAATTGACAAAAATGAGTGAATAAAAGGGAACCATCAGACTGAAATGGGATTCTCTCCTTATTCTGGTGTTTAGACAAGAAAAAGTTTTGTAAGAAATTGTGTGTTAGATCTTATCAAATTTAGATTTTGGTTTTCGATTAATTAAAGTTAATGTTGAGGGTTTTAATTATTTTTATTCTAATTGGTGTAGAGAGCTAAGATCTTGTTTCAGTATGTTTTTGTAATTATCAGTTTGGGTATCTCTGATGATACGTTTTAATGAATTTTTTGCTTATCAAAAAAATTTGAAAAACGTTTTTATATGTAGCGGGGAAAAATATAACATACGTGGATTAAAGATGAACAAAAGTTCCTTTAAAGAAATGAACAAAGGTTATAAGTTAATTTTTCAAAATTTCGCGTACAAATCAATTACGATCAAATTTTTTATTGAATAGGTATTGACTTTCCTTACACAAGTAATGTTGTGAGAATTAAAACACATAAAGATGAAGATAACTTGTTAACATATGATTTAATGAACAAATGCAAAAAAATCAAATTTGATGGGCTAATATTTAATTGAATGTGTGTTGACTTTTTTTATATAGGTAATTGTTGTGACTCATGACGGCGTATATATGAACAATGCATCAAAATTAACTAGGCTTAAATATGTATAATTTCTTATGTTTTTCAGATTTTGATTTGATCATTTATTTTTTTTAATTTAGTTCTTTACTCCTGTGTTAGTTTTAGTTTAATTGTTTTTGTTAACTTCACACTAACATTGTTACAATAGTTCAAATGATGTCATTATAAATTACCTTTCTTCTTATATTTTTATTCCACTATGCTATATATATGACTATCATGGTAGAGATAGTTATAGCATGCTAAAGAAATGGTGGTAACCATAAGTAGTTCATGTTAACTAAATTGAAACTAAAATAAACAATAAAAGACAGCTAAACTGTAATAAAACATAAATGATGAGAAGCAACTTTATTAACAATGTTATTGATAAACTTGAAACTAAATCAAAATATAAATTTAAAATCAAATTAACAAAAAATAAATAAATATGAAGTACTAAACATATAATATTCAAACCAACTAAATTTTGATAAGTTAAATTTATTTTTTTATTAAAAATGTGTTGACTTATTATACAAATAATTTATGAAAATTTAAAACACATAAATAAAGATAACACATTGACAGAAGGGATTGAAACAAAACAACATTATCAAAAACTCCAAGTTTAACCAAATTGTGTCATATATAAAAAAACAGACACACATGAAAGTAAAATATTACTCATGCTTGATACAACCTAAATACTATTTTAAGTTTCAATAGGATAAGATGAAATTTGATTTTTCTAAATTCTGTGTGTAAATTAACCAAAATCCTACTTCAATTAGTTTAGCCTAATTATGATCCAATGACTTGGTGTGAATAACTATTTTTATGAGATGTGATAACTTTTAATTTACAAGGGTAATGTGTAAAAATTATAATCTGAATGAAAACAACACAATGACACAAATAAGCTGAAAAAAGTAACATATCACAAAGACTAGCCAATGATATGACGTCAAAAGCACAAAAACGTAAAAGTAAAACATTTATATGACTGAACTAGCACAGCAAAACTACTTTACAATCTTAGATACAATGTACGTCAAACATTAAAAAATTTATAGTGGAGGATGAGTACTGATACACATAAAATGAAGATGAATTGAGATATCAAATTTAGATTTTGTGATCTTATTGCACAAACAAACTATAATCAATTTCTCATAGGCCTAATAGAAATATACCTTTTAACTTAAATGAAAACATTTTTTTTATTTAGTTATTAAAATACATGTCAACTTTTAATGGGTGATATAAACACCAAAACATGATTGGAAAAAACATAATTACTTGAAGAATTGATTCTATGGCATGAGTCTCGCATGAGACATTTCCTGTGCTCAAGGATTTGATGTCAATGGTGTGAGACATGTTAAAACGTACCACTGAGATTAAAAAATGTACATATAATTAGTTTTGAGTGTAGGACAAACTTTTAACACTCTTTTTAAATTTTAAATTGATGTGAAACTGCATACCATATCATTTTAAATGTCTCATATGATTTGTTCATTTAGACATATAGATGACCAAGATTTTAAAATCCTGGCCTAAGAGGAGGCGTCGAACATTTGGAAATTACTGATGCTAAACAACTCTTCCCTCCTTATTTTTTCAAAAACTCAAAACCTTCTCTCAATCCTTTAAATCTCCCAAAAATTCTCTTGTGTAGTTCTTTGTGTAGAAGAAAGCATTTCATTCTTTGATGGCATTGTTATGTTCATGATGCAAAAAAAACATTTTAGTTAAAGCATAATTTGAAACAACTCAAAGGTTAGTAAGCTATTGAGTTTCTTTGCTTTTATGTTTTAATATTCTTTAGATTAATTATAGGTTTATCATATTTTATAAAATATTCATATTTGGACCTAGGATATATGACATGCTTTAAGTTTATGTATTATAGTATATTATACACATCACGTAGGATAAAAATTTACACATGTTTACTAAGAGTCATAAAATATCAAATTTCTAATTATAAATCACAAAATAAAATATTAAAAACTTATAAATTAAATATGTACTTAAATATTACATAATTAATTTAGGTTTATTAATGATAAAAAAATTAATTTCTACTTATAAATTATAAAATAAATCAATTATAAATTTTCAATTAGAGTTTAGGGTTTATCAAAAATTTAAAAATTGATAATTATAAATTATCAAACAGAAATTTAAAACTTACAAATTAAATATATATTCAATTATTATATAATTAATTTAGGTTTGTTAATAATAAAAATTTTAATTTCTAACTATAAATTACAAAATAAATAAATTATAAATTTCTAATTAGAGTTTAGGATATAATAAAAAATTAAAATTCTAATTATAAATTACAAAATAAAAAATTATAAATTTCCAATTGAATATGCGCTTTATTACATAATTAATTTAGGTTTGTTAATTATAAAATTTTTAATTTCTAAATAAAATTACAAAATAAATAAATTATAAATTTTGATTTAGGCCTAACATCGATATCTAAGGTACCACAGTCGGTGTCCTCAAAATAGCAATCTCACAAATAACCCGTAATCATTAGTATCGGTAAGAGAATCGATATCAATTAAAGGTTGGGATATTCGCTATAAGGCACACCAGTCCATACCCACAAGGGTATCAGGAATATCTCTCTATGTGGCATTTTTCCCTATATTCTACAGAAAAATACTGACATAGGCCACACAAGACACAACCGTCATTTAACTCTATAAATATTACTCATTTATTACGGTATAAGATACGTTCAACAAACGCTAACGTTTAAGCTTCGATATTGATATCGTATAGACTTGAGCATTGAAGTGTCTTGCAGGTGACACCGTATTTTGTCCTACGACATGAAATATTGGTGTTTTTGGACGAAATAATACCAAGATCTTGAGATCCGCACTAGACTCTGAGATACAATACTAGATTTCCATTAGACTAGTATAAGAAATAAGAATCCACATACCCGGTATCTACACCAAAAGTCTGTCCCTCATACTGGAAAAATCAAATCCCTAATTAGAGTTATGAGTGTGTAACTTTGAATGATACATGTGTTGTAACTTAGTGGTATGTTGACAATGTAGATTTTGGTATAGACCATTTATGGATGTATGATAGAATTTGTCCCAATATGAGTTGAAAAAGTGAATTTATTATAGGGATTAGGGAGTTTTTTAATAAGGTTTTAGAGTAATCCAATTACTATTTAAATAAGATTCCCATGTGTGAGATGTAGATGTTGTAAGATTTTAAGCAAAAGTGAAGTAACATTTCACTTGTACAAGTTTGGTTTCAAATTCAACTACTAGGTTTGGAGCGACCATGGCGATGTAAAATTTAGAAAAATCATCATATCTCAAATAACGAATAACTTGGTCCTGTTTCTTAATGTCAATGTTAAGAAACAACCTACTAATGCTATAGAATAACATCATAGGCAAAACGAGGCAGAAGTAATCTCAATTAATTTATAATCATTTATATTTAATTTTTAATGCTTAACTTATTTCTAAATGATTGATAGAGGAGATTATCATCAAAACTAGAAGTTGTCAATACTTGGTGACCTTGAGAATAAATTCAAGAAAATACTCAAACTATGTCATTTGCATCAACGCACGAATGCCCTTATTACCATTAGAGACAGGAAAGAGTTTGTCATCTAGATGATTTAGACTCATGGATGAAGGATGCTAGAGCCATTATATTCAACTGCAACTATGACATGACCACCTAGCCACAATGATTTGTTTTTTGCATTTTCAAAAATTAATGAATTTCCTAAGAATAAGTAGAAGCCTATGGTAAATCTTCTAGTATCACAACATGATCCCCAACCAAAGTTAGTGAACCCTTTAAGCTTGAGATTGTTGACAAGAAAGAACAAGCCTTGAGTAAAGGATTTTTGTAAGTATTTAAGGATTCTAAGGGCAACCTAATGATGAACAGTAGTAAGATAATCTAAAGATTAACTTAGGGAGTTAAGTCACAACATAAGTGATGTTAGGCCTAGTATACATGCAAGGTATATAAATTTGTCAATAAGTCTTTCTGTATACAAAAGCATCAGAGAAGGGAATCCCAACATTTTTGTGAGGCTTGAAAGTACGTTCCATAGGAGTATTGCATGGTTTACTAGCCAAGAGCCATGTTTCTTCAAGTAAATCCAAGGCATACTTCCTTTGGAACAAAGTGATTCCTTTGTTTGATCTAGAAACATCAAGGCCAACGAAGTACTTCAAATCACCTAATTCCTTGATGTCAAAATTGGTGTGTGTTTTACATGGTTAATTTCTGAAATGTTTGATCTTACAAAAAGCAAATCATCAACATAGGTCAAAATGGAAGTGAAAGCCTTAATCAATGTGTTTAGTAAAAAAAATAATAGTCAAATTTGGACTAGATGAAGCCAAAACTAATAAAGAGATGACACACCTTGATGTTCCATTTCCCGCTAGCCTATTTTAGGTCATAAAAAGATTTTTGTAACTTGTAAACATGGCTAGGACATTGAGCTGTAAAGAGACTTCCCCATCCAAATCTCCATGTAAAAAGATTGTATTGACATCTAACTGATTAAGATGTCATTGTCTAAATGCAAGCAAAGTAGCCTTATAAGTTTTATTTTAGCCACAAGGCTAAAAGTTTCAAGATAGTCTAAATCTTAAACTTAAGTGAATCCCATAACTATCAATTTGGCTTTATGCATTTCCACTGTGTGCCATTAGCACTTGGTCTTCAAAATCCACTTACAATTGAGTGTTTCTTTTCCAAGAAGTAAGGTAATGACAATTAAGGTTTTATTATCTTTAAAAGCTTGTAGCTCAATTTGGATGGAATCTCTCCATCATTTTCTATATCTAGAATCCAATTTTCTTCCTCTTGGCTTGAAGAGTATATGTAAAGCCTAAACATCAAATATATGATATTTGGTACTTACCATGAAAAGTGTCATGTGGAGATTGATTACTCAAAGAAGAGATTGATTGTTTATTGATCAAATAAACAACATGCCTAACAAAATCATTCCACAAACATTAGGATGTTTGATTGAAAAATCAAGGCTCTGGCAATAAAGAGGATATATTGGTATTTTCTCTCAATAACATCATTTTATTATGGTGTAGCAACACAATTGGTTTGGTGTGCATGATCCCCTTCTTAACATAACATTCGACTAGTTTGAACTCAAGGCCATTATAAGATCTCATGCTTCTTGCAAGTTTTTGAAATTGAACCTCAATGTTTATGAAATATTTAATTAAACTAGTAACCTCACTTTTGGCTTTCATGAAGTATAGTCAAAGTGACATGAATTTGCCATCTATTATAATTAGAAAATACTTATAGCCTATAATTGATACAATATCAACAAAAACTCAAATATCCAGGTATAAAAGATATGTCACTATTTTATTAGAACTGCTAGGAAACATTAATCTCTTTTGTTTTTCAATGTGGCATACATCGTAATGGTCTTTAGACTTATTACAATCAACAAATGAAAACAACTTTTGCATAGGCATCATCTTGTCATGAGAATAGTGTCCAAGTCTTAAATGCCAAAGATCTTTGTCATATCTATAAAAAAAATATATAGACAATATATGCAAGTGAATATTGGGATTTCTTTGGTGAGGTAAGCTCATATAACCCTCTCTTAGACTCAGGTGCACCGATCATCTTCAAGGAATGACAATCCAGTATCAAACATTAAGATTCAGTAAAGGTGACCTTACAAGGTGTAACATCCCCTTATCAATTCGTAAAATTCATTCTGGATTTGGGAAAATCAGAATAAATTTTTCACTTTTTAAACTTCTCCAGCAATAAACAGTAGGAACATAAGAGCTACATTACTCAAAACCATCTAAAACCCCTAATTTTATCTCTGGCAACCTGTAATCAATTACACGAGACCTGGTAATCAATTACAGTTTGGCTGGTAATCGATTACCAGAGACTAATCTGTGCAGGAAAACAACATGGTCCTCTGGTAATTGATTAACAGACATTGTTCTAGATAATTATACAGAATTTGGCCTCCGAGCCAACTTCTACGCTACTTAACTTGCCCGTTTTAATTCTGATTGCTACGAAACTTCATAGGCACTATATATGACCTATTCTGGACCTGCAAGCGCTATCTGTAACATCCCAAATTTTAAAATAGAAGATTAATTAAGGAAAATAAATATTGATAAGTTGAATATGAATTGTTTAATGTCCCAATAAATTGAAATTAATTAAATTAAGATTTTTGGGAATTATTGGTAATTTATGGAGATCGATTGAGTTGAATATGAGCCGGTTGGAATATGGGTGTCGGACCAAGTGTCTCGGAATGAGATGATATTGGTCAGGGCTGTAGAAAATAATATTGGGAATCCGAATATACATTCGGAATAATTTTCGGATGAAGTATTGAGCCCAAACGAAGAGCCTGTTAGTGACAAAAATGATGAAATTCTAATAAATGGAAATCAAATAAAACAAAAAGCCCAAAATTCCTTTCCTTCTCTATGCTGGCTTCTTCTATTGCCGTGGAAACATTCCTCTTCATCTTACTCTCCATTTCACTCTCATTCTTCTTCTCTTCTTCTTCCAAGAAGCTTAAACTCGAGAGGTGATCATCTCCTACCCCATTTTCGTTGAAGAAACTTGAAAGCTTGGAGTTCTCCCCTCTTCCTCCTCTCTTTTCTGTGCTAACTCTCTTCTTCTCTTGAACCCATTTCGTTTGGGTGTGAGGTAAGTTCTTTCACCATTTTTGGAATGGATTGATGATGATATTATGGGGTATTATGATTTGGAGAGGAGATGCATGTGCATGCACTACTAAAAAAACCCTAAACAGCAACCTCTAGTTAGCGACCACCAACTACCGTCGCTAAGTAGCGACTGCTTTAGCGACCGTTTTAAATAAACAGCGACCAAAAAGGTTTTAGCGACGCATTTAGCGACCAAAAGCGGAATCGGTCGCTAAAAAATACAAACACCGTCGCTACTACGGTCGCTATATTCTCAGATCCTCCTTTTTGTTTTCCCTCCATGTTATTTTGTTGGCGCCAAACATTAGCGACGGCTAAACGGCGTCGCTATGTTTTGTACTAGTGACGGTTCCACCAGTCGTCGCTATTATTTTGACCGTTGTAGCGACGGTGGGAAGAACCCGTCGCTAATATTCAGGAGACTAGTGACGGAGTTGTCCTACCGTTGCTAATATTCAGGAGAGTAGTGACGGATTTTGTGTTCGGTCGCTATGATTTTCGTCTTCCCTCCAGTTTTAAAAAGGGAAGGTAGTGACGGTAGGCATGTGCCGTCGCTAATGGTCCCTCCAATACAGCGACGGCGTATATCCGTCGCTAAGGTTTGTAACAGCGACGGGGGTAGGTTGCCGTCGCCAATGTTTTTTCTTTTCATCATGAAAGGTAGTGACGGTACGCACACACCGTCGCTATGTTTCTGGAGGTTAGTGACGGAGTAGAGTATCCGTCGCTAACATTTTCGTCTTCCCTCCATGTTTTCTTTAAGTTAGTGACGGTGGGGCGGAACCGTCACTAATATTCAGGAGGTTAGTGACGGAAGTATCATACCGTCGCTAAGTTTCAGGAATTTAGGGACGGATTTTTTGTGCCGTCGCTAAGTGTTAAGTTTATTTCGAACAGCCCCTTCTCCCCAATCATTTGCCCTAAAACAAAGTTCCCTCCCTCCCTCCCCCATCTCTCTCCCTCCCTCTGACTTTTTTCATCTCCGACAATCTCCTCCCTCTGTATCCCTCCCCCTCTCTGTCTGCTCTATATCCCTCCCCCTCTCCGACTCCCTCCATCTCCGCCCGTCTCCGTAAGTTCCCCTCTCCCGACAAGGTTTTCGCTCTTCTCCGGTGAGCCTCTATTTGGACGACAAGGTTTTCGTTTCTCCCGACTTCCCTTTCTCAGTTCTCGGTCTTCTGTCTCGTCTCTGTGGAGGACGTCGTCTACTAGGCACGGTGTGTGGCTTTCATTGGTCTTCTCCGTCGGCTCCGTCGTGCGCCACCGCAGGTAATGGACATTATAGTTGCGTTTGTTTTTCTTGGTCTGTCTGTGTTGGCTTGCCTGTTGTCACTGTGTTGAATGTGACTGTGTTGTCACTGTGTTGAATGTGACTGTGTTGTCAATGTGTTTTTTTTTCATCTCGCGACTAGTTCTGACTCCCAAGCCATAAGTAGGTTCGGTCTTCTCATTCGCTCTCAACTCTCATTTTCTTTTCATCCCCACTTTCCTGCTTTATGCTTAGATTTCTCCATGCTTTATGCTTAAAAGGGTATTTAGCATGAAAGGCATCTAAATTACATAAAACTAGGCTATATAGCATTAGGTGGAATCTAAATTACATAAAACTAGGCTATATGGCATTAGCATGAGGGGTGTCTAAATTACATCAATCCATCTAGTGCTTCCCCCTAAAAGTTTAAGCTGTTAGGATTAGGGGAGTTAGTCATTACCAATTTCTATCTATTATACCTCTAGATTTCAATGCTATAACCAGGGGATCAACCTTGTAATGTAACTTTCCACTACAAAACTTTTAGGTGAGATTTAAACCTGCTCTGAACTTATAGAAAAGATTGTCTGACAGAAGCAATTTAAGGGGAATGCATAAGAGATCTTTTTGAAAGCCATTAACTTTTCAATTTTATTGATGAACTTCAGGATTTTTATGATGGGCTTAGTGTTTTTTTTTTAAATTTATAAAAGAAAAACTTAATAGATTCTCATTGTTTAGAGTAAAATTTTCACTTTTGTAGTACTGCAGCTTCCCTCCTTAGTTTGTGTTATGACCTAACTATCCTAAAAGCTTAAACTGTTAGGTGAAGACACATAATGGTTTTTATATTACATCTCTAACATGCTCCCTCATCCAAGAGCTCTTTGAGCTTGAATTAAAGCATAGATAGTACACCAACATACTTACCTTGTGCTTAAATTTAACTTTTTCTTAGAATAAGGATCACGATGATTGACCTCTAGATCATTTGGTTCTAAAGCCTTTGATACTGGATACCATGTCATGAACAATTGCTCTAAATGGTTAAATTTTTAAACTGTGTAGCGAGTACATATGAACAGTTTTTTATAGCTCTAGCACTTTGCAATACACTATTTACTTTTTATTTTAAAGCCAACATTTCATACTTTTTTTGGGAAATTGTCACATTGATGACCTTGTTGGCTTGTTTCCTACTTAATGTATATATTATTTATAAAATATAATAGTATAATTTGGTGATATGTTTCTTGTAGTTGTTTAGCCTCACGTGCCTTCATCTTAACTTCTTCTTGCCTGTTTAGATTATTAAACATTTGATTTTTTATTTTAGCTTTTGTTAAATGGTTAAGCCTTGAGTTACGGCCTCAGCTCAATGGTTTGAGCTTATGCAGTGTCTTTATTTAGGCAAACTTTTGCCTATAAGATGGTTTAGACTTTGTTGTAGTTTTTGTTTTGAGTGGTTAAATATTATATTCAGCTACTGTTATTAATGCTTAAGCCTTGTTTACATTCATGGTCTGTGTACCTTCTATTTTGCCAAGGTATTTCTGGCATTTCATATTGTATTTTGCTTGATTTCATTTGAGTTGGTATTAATTGTTCATCTTAAGCTTGAAGTGTTGGGCACCTTCAACTTTGGGGAAGGTTAGGTATGTAACTAGTTAGGAGGGTTGTTATTAGTTTGTAATAGTTAGATGAATATATAGGTTATATAAAGCCACACTTATATTATGTAAAATCAAGTCCTACCATTTTAATAGAATCTAATTTCACATATTTCTAAATTCTCTCCTCTCTTGAAATTAATTTGTCGTGTTTTCTAATAGTGAAAATTAACTTTGTTATAATATAAATATTTCCTACTCAAATAGAATTAGCTTTGACAGAGTGTACATGTGATTAAAAAACTTATATGTTGTATGACTTGTGTTAAATTTCTACAAAAGGTACAATAGCCAAAAAGAAAATTCTGCAGAGGTGTAAAGCGATCATGGCCTGCTCAATATGTGTAAACTTAGAACAAATTCAAAGATAGTTCAATGTATAAAGAGCCTCATTTTTTTAAGATAAAAATCCTTCTTCTAAGGTGATTAGTTCAAAATGTAGATATAATATATTAACTCGGTTAAAAGGGAATAGAGTTAATATACCATGGAGAGAACAATTTCAGTTGTAGACTTAAATTTAAAACTCCAATTTAACCGAGCTTATATATCATTTCTCAACTAATGTGTTTTACGCTTTAATGAAAAAAATCTTGTCGATCTTTATTCTTTGATTTATACGGAAAAAGCTGAGCCTATAAGTAAAAAAATGGCGCACACCTAAAGCTTTAACACAACCTAATATCTTCAATTATACTTGTTCACAAAATGTCATATGATATGATAGTTAAATGGAAAACACAACCTATACATCGAATCATGATGCACTGAGAAATGAAGTACATTTTTCAACAATAAATAAAAATAAAAAACTGGTACAATACAAAAAGCAAATGAGAGAATCTCCTGTGATTTTGTCTCATGGTAGAAGGTTTTCTCGAGAGGTCTATCCATTCCTATCTATGGCGTTGAGTGGATGAAAACAAAGAAAGAAGAAAGGTAACATTCAAAAAGAGTACAAGAAAGTTTTGGGGCATGAATGATATGAAAATTTAGTACATCATTACATTAGTTTTTGGGTCTTAACATCAAAAAAGACTCAGTGTTAAAGTCCCAAACAGAACTTTGAAATGTATAAAACTATTATGCCTCTAGGATGATCATCATATCCCCGTCTGATTAAATAGACCAAAGGAACAATTTTCATTACTTTGGCAAGTACATATGATCTGTCCCACCAGACCAGTTCAGGACTGCTACTTCGGATTTTCGCATTGATGAGTTCATTTTAATTAGTTGAACACCTTAGCGTTAAATCCTAATTAATGTAGTTATTCTAGCTACATGTTCATATGTTTCTCTAGCTGCGGTACCAGTTTGTTGTTCTTCACTTGCATGATGAAATTCAACAATTGTCTTGAGCTTATCCAGTTCTGGAGTTAAGTTGGCTAAATAACAACTGTTGTCCAATAATCTGATTACATTATTTAGACAAAGAACATGATAGGAAGAAAATATTTGGCATGAAAAGGAATAACTTACATTATTTTGCTAAACATTTATTTCAATGATTGAGTCAATTATATTAGAATTTATTTCGATGTTTAGGCGTGATTATGAAAAAACAATTATCTGCATAACCCAATCTAGAATTCACTCTAGAATTCCCACAGATTATATTGAATCTTTTACTCTAATCTAGCTGTAAATTTTTAGACTCATGTAGACCTCTTAGTTATCGTTGTTGCAGTTTTGGTAACCGTCTAGTTTTCTTTCATCGTTTTACGCTTGTTTTAGATTTTAGTTTTTGATTATAGATTTTAGTTTCTTATTAGGGAATAATTTCTCTCTACTATGTTTCATCCTCGTCTAAGATGATCATTCTAGAGTTACTTCATCAAAGCCAGAAGTGCTTCATTTGCTTTTCATAAAAATTAGTTATCATTATTTCTTATTTCAAAGGTCAGAAAAAAGAAAACATAGATAATTAAAGAGTTCATCAAAAGAAAATTCCCAAGACACCCTGATCTTCACAAGTAAAGTAATACCAAATGTGAAGTATTATAGCAAAGAGAATCATTGAAAATGAATCATTCAGGCAATAGGCATTATTTTTTTTATTTTTCCTTAAAAGTAGAGGAAATAGAAAACACTAGATTATATTTTTACCTCATGGAGAGAAGCCATTGCCTTAGACACATCATCATCTGTAGGGATAAGGCTAATTTTTTTGGTTTTCTTATCTGTAATCTCAAATTGCATCGATTTGAGTTAGCTTTGTATATCCTTTAATAGCCTCAACTGCTCTTTATCATTCCCTTCACGGGTAGTTTCTTGCCTTTCTCTAATTCTCTCCCTCTCAAGCCTTTCAATTTTCTGATTCAGCTTCTGAAACTCGTTGCCCTTCTGAATTAACTGCCTCTTAAGCTGAGCAAAGTGGCAGCAACATGCAAAGGAGTGACCTGTGCACAGGCCCTTCTCCTTGCCAACCCTAGAGAATGCTTCAACACTGAAGCAGCCTCACCTGTGAAGGTTTGCTGTAATGCCTAAACTTTTGAGCACATCACTTACCTAAAACCAACCCCCTCACCACCCCCTTTTGTTAAGAAAACTTTTTTCTTCAGAAAATCACACTTTTCTTCTTTTGATTATTGCTCTTCTCTATCTTCAAGCACCACCCCACCCTTTCTTTTTATGTGTTTGGATAAAAATAAAAAACTAGTTTTCTCTCTCTCTCTCTCTCTCTCTCTTTTGAATAGAGGACTGTGGAACTTAAGTGAAATGGTTTCAAGGAAGGAGAGGAAGTGTGACACTTTTAAAACTATTTGGTGCTGTAAGTTATTCCAGGAACAGGACATGCCAACCCATCAAGCGTCTTAGGAGTGGAAATGTCCAAATCCCAAAACCCTCCTCCATCCCAAAACCCACGGGCCATGATCATCCTCCTCCTCAAAAATTAACTCTTTTAAAATACAAAAGCTTGTATGAATTGCCTCTAACTCCTTGTTTCCTCAATTGTTTCTCTACACTCTTTGGTCTCCACCAGAATTTAGTGACTAGTTTAATAGCAATGCAACGTGACGTGTGTAGGTAATATGTTAGTCATACCCGCTGGTAGAAGCGTTTATTTATTTTTTAACATTTTTAGTATGTTATATATTGTTTGGATGCATGCCTAATATTAATTTGATACAATTTTTAGCATGAGGTAAACTCGTAAACTCTTACGAGTTTACGAGTCGAGTTAGCGAGTCGAGTCTACCTAGCCAAAACGAGTCTTGGTAGACTCTCGAGTCTGACAACCTTGCTAAAGTTCATTGAAAATGTATGATTAGCAAAGGCCAATAAAACTTTTTCTTTTGATGACTCAATTTCCATTCTAACTAGAGTTTGTCATGCAGACCAAGACACCTTACGTGTGGTTCGTGTTCGACCCTCATCAGCTTTGTCTTCATCGCTATCTCTCATTCCCAGGTAATCCCCTAACGCTAACTTATCCGGCTATGTCTGTTGTATGTGTTGAAGTGTATGTATGTTGATTGTTGTTTGTTAGTGGAGAGCTGAGCTCATTAGGCAGTGATTTTGTGTGCTGATAACATGATTTTTTATGCATGTGTAATGTTGTTTGTTAGTGGAGAGCAGAGCTCATTAGGCATTGGTTTTGTGTGCTGATAACATGATTTACGATGCATGTGTAATGTTGTTTGTTAGTGGAGAGCAGAGCTCATTAGCGGTTGATTTTATATATTGATAACATGATTTTATGTTCATAACTGTGAATATCATATACAATGCGTATGATATGTTTATTTATCTATACTGGGTAGTTTTCTATATGTAACAGGCCATTTGTAAATTTGGGAAATGTCTAGTTTACAGGGGAGACTCTGCCAAAATTTCGGCAGGCTCCCTTTCTTAGGGAACTTAAAAAATGAAACACAACGTTAATAATGTAGGGTTTAGTCGTGTGTGTACCCATTAGATTCCCGTTCAAGTTTCAAAACAACCGGTCGATGTACCGTGTTGTGTTGGAGCTTGAATTGTCCCGGTTGGACAGTTTGGTATGAATTTATAACCTGTAGGGCGTAACCCATCAATGTTGTATGTCGTCTATCTTGAGAAGTTGAATGAATGTTCATTTGAAATTTCGGTTATGGTGTTTCGTATTGTCCCCAGGGTGCATGTCTGCGTGTGGTGTTTCATACCGTACGTATCTCTGTGTACTCGGGGACCAATGCGAAATGCTGCCGAAATTTCAAATGAACATTCATTCAACTCAAGATAGACGACATACAATTATGGGATGGGTTACGGATGGTTGCATATTCATCCTGAATGGGATAGGGCCCCACCAATTTGCAACATCAAAGAGATAGAGTGATTCACAACCGATAGTTAAATAACAATTTAAACGTGTAACGTAATAGAAATCGTGCTTGTTAGATATTATAAATGGAGGTACCGGCAAATCGGCGATGGATGTACAACCGACTAGATCGCAATCGGCGAGTGACTGAGGAGTTTATGACGGGGCTGTTGGAGTTCATTCCGTTCGCTACGGCAAACACGCCTGGATTTGGTGTGACTGAGAAGATCCGTTGTCCGTGCTCAAGGTGTAAATGCATGAGTTTTGAATACGCGGATGATGTCATGTGCCACCTAACTGAGAAAGGGTTCATGGAAACATACCACTGCTGGTACAACCATGGTGAGCAGTTACCGCGTAGACCATCAGACGTAACCGTGCAACAGTCTTACTACGAGGTTGGAGGAAACAGGGATACGTACAACAACATAGAACAAATGGTGATGGATCATGTTGGACCCTCCACCGGACGTGTGCTGGAACATAATGACCAAGCAGGTCATGGGGACTCTGACAATGTAGAGGAGGATCCTAATCCGGAGGTGAAGAGATTTTATGATTTGTTGGCGGCGGCTCAGACTCCATTGTGGGACGGGTGCAACAGTCACACTGAGTTATCCGCCTCCCTAGCTGCTTTAAGCCTAAAGGCAGATTATAATCTTTCTGGAGGTTGTTTTGATAGGATGGTCAGTCTGATGGGTTCCACCATGCCTAGTAATCACAGAATGCCAGCAAACCTGTACCGTGCTAAGAAACAAGTGGCAAACTTGGGGTTGGGTTGTGTGAAGATAGAGTGTTGTGTTGGTGGATGTATGCTGTTCAGAAATGAGTTTGCAGACGAAAGTGTCACAAAATGTTTGCATTGTAATGAGGAACGCTACAAGATCGTTAAAAGGAGAGGGAAGGTAACCCGGACGGCCAGGAAGAAAATGTGGTACTTCCCTATAACACCGCGTCTTCAACGCCTGTATGCCTCATTGTCCACGGCAAAACACATGCGTTGGCATGCTCTGAACCGAACACAAGAGGGGTTTCTTTGCCATCCTTCCGACGGGAAAGCATGGAAGTGTTTGGATGAGCTATATCCAGACTTTTCTGGCGAGCCACGCAATGTAAGACTTGGCTTATGTACTGATGGGTTTAACCCGTTCGGTCAATACGGAAGAGCTTACTCTTGTTGGCCAGTCATCCTGACCCCATACAATCTGCCTCCTGATATGTGTATGAAGAGGGAGGTCATGTTTCTATCTGTACTGGTTCCAGGACCCAAAAATCCAAAGGCGAACATAGACGTGTTTTTGCAACCGTTGGTTGAAGAGTTATCACAGTTATGGGATGTCGGGGTAATGACATACGATGCGTCTTTGAAGAACAACTTTATGATGCGTGCTGTTTTGATGTGGACTATTAACGACTTCCCGGCCTATGGTATGCTTTCTGGATGGTCCACGTCTGGGAAGCTTGCTTGCCCTGTATGCATGGAACATACCGGGGGGGAATCACTCCCTGTTAGTGGCAAGACAAGTTTCTTTGACTGTCATAGAAAGTTTCTACCGTTGGATCACCCGTTTAGGAGGAACAAAACCGCTTTTAAGAAAAACAAGGTTGTCAATGAACCTCCACCCCGTAGGTTATCTGGTGCACGGGTTTGGCAGAGGGTCGAAGAGTATCCTTACATCTGGGACAAGAGTGTTAAGTAGTTTGCGGGTTACGGTAAGGAACACCACTGGGTGAAGCAGAGTGTGTTGTGGGATTTGCCATATTGGAAAGACTTGTTGTTAAGACACAACATTGATGTGATGCACACTGAACGTAATGTTTTCATGAATATTTTTGACACTGTTATGGACATCAAAGGGAGAACAAAGGACAACGAGAAGAGTCGTCTAGACCTTCCGATTTGGTGTTCCAGAAAGGAGTTGGAGTTGAGGGATGCGGGACGTGGAAGAATGTTTAAACCCCATGCAAAATATGCTTTAACTAGACCACAACAGATTGCTGTATGTATTTGGATGAATGGGTTGACCCTGCCTGACGGATTCGCTTCTAACTTGAGTAGATGTGTCGACGTGAAGGAGGGCAGGGTGTTTGGCATGAAAAGTCATGATTGCCATGTGTTTATGCAACAACTACTCCCGTACGCGTTTCATGCCTTACCGAAGCCTATTTGGAAACCGTTAGTGGAGTTGAGTCACTTCTTTAAGGAGTTGACGGCTACTTCGTTGAGTGTGGAGAAACTTGTGAAGATGGAAGAAACTATCCCGGTATTGATTTGTAAGTTGGAGCAGATTTTCCCACCAAGTTTTTTTGACTCCATGGAGCATTTGCCTATCCATCTACCGTACGAGGCCTTGGTTGGTGGCCCAGTGCAGTATCGTTGGATGTATCCATTCGAAAGGTGAATGCTTGGTGAACTCTTTAATTTACTCGCTAATGTCATGCTTATAATAGTATTTTCTAACTTAACACCACCTTGTTAATGATGTTGAAGATTCTTACGCTCTTTAAAAGATAAAGTGTCGAACAAAGCCTGCGTTGAAGCTTCAATTTGTGAGGCATACTTAGTCGAAGAAATGACAACCTTTGCTTCTTTCTATTTTCCAACGGAGATAGAAACTAGAATGAGTAGAATTCCCCGCAATCTTGGTGTAGCCAGCCGCACAAGGTTTGATGAACAAACGTCGATTTTCAACTATCCTGGTCACCCGGGGGGCAGACTCACAAAATGTTACATTGATGAGAAAGATCGAAAGGCGGCTCACTTGTACATTCTTCTCAATTGCCCAGAAGTGGAACCCTTTATTGAGTAAGTCATAGAAGTTATATTATACATTCTTAACGTAGCTTTTATATTAAACTTATTTGTTTCTTTCAATAGCTTATACACAGATATGCTAAAACTTGAGCAAAATGATTTAACTGATGACCAAATTCATAGTGAGGTGTCATCCAAGTTCGTTGGTTGGTTCGCGCAACATGTAAGACCCGTATACCAAGTGTTTTTAAGCCTATTTGCTTCTAACTCCCGTCAATATGGTAACAATGACCTACTTCTTATGTTGTACATAGATACAAGACCCTAACAACCATATTGAAGATTCTTTACTCCAAGCCCTTTCTTGGGGGCCGGTGAAGACTGTTAAAAAATGGCCTATTTACTACGTAAATGGCTACAAGTTTAATATTCTTCAATGGAGTGAAGGGATGCGCACCCATAACTACGGGGTTTGTGTTAAAGGCACCGCCGGTCAGTTGGAAGAAGACTTTTATGGAGTGCTGACGGAGATTGTTGAAGTTTCATTCTCTGGACGACTAAGAAGAGATATTGTTCTATTCAAATGTGATTGGTTCGACAACACAATCGGTGTTGGAACAAAGGTTGACAACAACTACGGCTTAGTTGAGGTCAAGAAGAATGGTAGATATAAAGGGTTTGATCCCTTCATTTTTGCCCAACAAGCTGAGCAGGTTTATTACACCGACTTCCCGGGAGGACATCGGGACTGGTATGCAGTAATCAAGGCCAAGGCCCGAAGTCAGATCACTGACAATGTCTCCGAGGAGGTCGATGACGCTTATCAGCTTGCACCACACGAGCTCAACGATGCCAATTTGTTGTTCAACATTGATCCAGTCATAATGGATGAGACACTCGCCACTACGGGGGGTGAACACATTGACAAAGACCTTGTCTCTCGATCAAAACGGTCTAGGGCTAATTTGGGTACTGATGAACTTGTTCAAACAGATAACCACAGTGACACTGAAACTGAGGGGGAATTTGAAACTGAAACAGACACAGAGTATGTAGTTGTTAAACATATATACATAGGTTTATATATATCCTGAGACTAACCTTTCTTTTCATGATTTTATCCACAGATGACGGGACGTCGACTGCCCTTCAGTAGGGGTGGTGGGTCCAGGACCCCGGCTTCCCGTCTGGGGATGCAAACCCCAGGGCAGCAGACCACTCCATCACCACCACAGCGGACCACTCCATCCCCATTACAGCAGACCACTCCATCACCACCACCACAGCAGACCACTCCATCACCACTCCAGCAGACCACTCCATCACCACCACCACAGCAGACAACCCCATCACCCCCACAGCTGACCACCCCAGAGCAGACTCCTGGAGTTGGTGGCTTGGAGGACGATGGCCATCAGGCGACCCCACCTCCGGCATCCCCTCTGCCCATGTTGGTACCCGTGCCGGCCGGAGACGAGTAAGTGACTAAATTTCATATACTTTTATGTTATTTGTATGATACTTTATATTAGGGTTTAGTTGAAAGACTTGTTGGTTTATTGTTGCTTACTTTAATTAGTACTTGTATAGATTGAATTGTACTGGGCACTCTTCTGTTTGTAACAGGGTAACTATTTAAACTTGGAAATGTTACATTTACAGGGGAGACTCTGCCGAAATTTTGGGTGTCTCCCTAGATTGTGTGTTGTTTTACTCCTAACATAATTGTTGTCATTACAGCTTTGTTGATAGTAGTCGCACTACCAAAGCGATTACTAAGGTTTTGAAGGCCCAGTGGGATGGTCCATATATATCTTGGACAGATGCTGGGAAGGTTGTGCAAGATAGGTGGTTTGACACCTTCTCGGTAAGTTCCTAGCTCATTTATTGTGACTTGATTTGTAAAATAGACCCGTTATTAATTTTGATTTCTCAATTCATTTTACAGCGTGATTACCAGTGGGCGGAGGGTATGATTGATGAGATTAGGAAGGTCTTTGCCACAAAGACCTCCAAAATCATCAAGAGTACCCTTTGGAAGGTGAGGGACAAGGGTGAGCGCCCTCGTTGGATCCCGGAGGACCATTGGGACGGGATGGTCCAGAAGTGGGGCGGGGTCCCATTCCAGCAGGCGAGTGCTCGGAATAGGGCCAACAGAGCCGCCGATGCTGCAGCCTCGGTTTACACTGGGGGTAGCATTTCAACCCTCGAGCACAAGAAAAGATTTGTAAGTATATTTATGTTAAACATTTCTATTATGGTTCGTCTTACATGTTTACAAATAATAATCTCAATGTTTTTTGTCCACCACAGGAGCTGAGGGAGCACCGGGAGCCTTCTTTGTTTGAGGTCATGCAAATGACCAAGAAGAACAAAGCCGGTGCATGGGTAAACCAGAAGACTACGGAGCTAGCGGTATTTACTTTTAACTGACACATGCTTTTAATTTACTTACAAATCAGCTTACTAATCCTATCGTTGTTTTTGAATTTACAGGAGGCGTATCAGGCCAGGAGGGCCGAGAAGGAGGCGGACCTGGTGGCTTCCACCCCTGAAGGGGAGGTTCCTCCCACCCTATCTTGTTCTGACGACAACGCCATCTATATGGAGGCTGTTGGCGGTGTGAACAAGAAAGGGAGGGTGTTTGGATTGGGTGGCGTCGGCACGCAGCTGGCGAAAAAGGGGAAGACCCCTTCCTCTTCGTCTTCCTCTGGTCTTCCGACTGAGGTCGTTCAGGTAATTCAAAACCTGAACGATGAGCTACAGGAGGAGCGACGTCAGAGGCAGTTGCTGTTGGAGCGGCACGAGGCGGACCGACAGAAGGCCGAGGCGGACCGACAGCGGGCCGAGGAGCAGCACGCCGAGACTCGTCGGCAACTTGCTCAGCAGCAGGAGCTACTGATGCAGTTGATGGCGAGGCTACCTCCCCCCACTTCCCAGGCGCCCCCACCACCACCCCAGGATCCCCCACCACCTTGATTGTAGTTCTTTTATTTATACACATTTGTATATTTGATTTTTAGTTATGTTATATTTTCATTCAGTATTTATTTTGTCATTCTTTATTTATTATGTCAATATTTATTGGTAATTACATTCAAATCACAAAGCCTTATTCTACCTATCATTAATAATTCAACCTATTTCATAAATTAATTTAATATATTATTTTGTTTTTAATAATAATTCACTACTTCAAAAAAATTATTTTAATTTAATTATAAAATTTTATCAGCCAATACAAAATACAAAATATTAAGATATTTTTAAAGCTAAATTAACAAAACCAGTCAATATTGAATCAATTTTAAAAAAATTTAAAAACTCTCGTTAGCGACGGCTCGTTGTGGTCGCTACCTGGCAACCACTAGCGACGGACGTTGTGGTCGCTACCTGGCAACCACTAGCGACGGACGTTGTGGTCGCTACCTGGCAACCACTAGCGACGGACATTGTGGTCGCTACCTTGCAACCACTAGCGACGGACTTAGGCGTCGCTATATCGCAACCACTAGCGACGGAATGTCTTGGTCGCTGTCTCACTACCTATAGCGACGGCATAGCGTGGTCGCTGTTGGCTGTTACTAGCGACGGGGCCTCGAGGTCGCTGTATGGCAACACTTAGCGACGGCTGGAGTTATGGGGGCAGAGACGAATTTAGCGACGGCCTAACGCCGTCAATAATTTAGCGACGGTGTGTATGTGGTCGCTGAGGTGTTTTCGACGAGGGTTTTAGCGACGTCCCCTTTCCCGTCTGCGATGCCGTCGCTAATGGTTTTAGCGACGGGAATTCCATTGATTAGCGACCAATTACGTCCGTCGCTAACAGTTGTTTTTTTAGTGGTGATGGGTGTTTATTAGAGCATTTAATGCTTATGCCCTAGAATGGGTCATCATAAATGTGAGTATTTATGAAGAGGAAATGGTAGTTGGTGTATTAATGAGGGTAGAGAATGAAGGTTTATGATGTATTAATGAAGGTGGATGGGTTTTGGAGGAAACCCTAACCTTGAAGTTGGGGGAAAATAGTTAAAGTTAGTTTAAGAATGTGTTTAATGGAGAAATATATGTCGTTGAGGAGTTTTGTGAAGCTTGGGGATAGGGTTGTCTTGCAACCCTTGAATTTAATGATGGTGGCTTAATGGGAAGGAATTCCCGAAGCCTAATAAAGAACAAAATGATATCCACAACATGTCTAACACATGTTGTGACATTATAAATATGAATATGACTAAATAGAATTGAATTGATGACTTGAGTAGTTGATTGATTAAGGTTTTACATGAATGTAAATGTAGGACCTATTCCGAACGACGAGGCGGGACCGTCTTATCAACCGGAATTCTTCTCTTGAGGTAGGAGATGAGTCTAAGTTCTAAATGCATGAATTTGAATGTTAATTGATTGTGGTATGTAGTGTTATGCATGTTAGCCTTGCTTGAAAGTTGTAAGAAATGATGACTTGTGGTGTGATGTAGATAATATGTTTGGCAACATGCTTTTGTGCATTTAGAATATTCATGGTATGTTATGCGAAGGTGTGTAATGAGCAGTGATATGATGTTAAGTTGTGTTTACCATGAATGTGATATGAATGATGATGTTGTTTGTTGAGATTGAGAATAAAGAGAATGCCACCCAAAGATTTAAACTATTGTGAACAATCAATGTTAATAAAAGCTTGTGGTGATGTTGATGATGGTGTTGATGATGTTGGATGATGAGTGGCATGTATAGGATGCATAGAGTGAGGAATGCATATGATTGCATTTGCATCCATGGCATACTGCATAGCTGCCGGTGTTGAAATTTTAGGGGATTCCCCCGGTTGGCCCAGTGGGAGAGTGGCTCGGTGCACGAGCAAGATATATTTCCCCTGTGACTTGGTGTATAAGTCACGAAGCTGCCCATGTTGTGCTTCGGGGAACCACATGTGGTTGACCCTTGTGGGGGGTGGCTCTTGAGGAACAGGTGTCCCCGGTGGTCCTTGAGATCACAGCTGCCATGAGATAATTCATGGTTGGCCCGTAACACCATATGTTGATATGTTGTGTACCGCGGTCATGATGAAAATGGCCAGGTGTTGCAAGATGGGCGATGCAGTTTGGTAACAGTAAAACAATTGGTGAATGCATGCAATTTAAAGAATAAGTGTACACATTTTACTACTGCAGTAGGGGTGTGGTTAAAGGACCATGCTTGAAACCCACAGTTGGTGTTGAATTTCCCACAGTCAGATCTACAATTGTTGAAATATTCCTTGTGCATATGACTTAGTTAAGAGCATTTGCATATAGAAGGAAGTATGCCAAGGTGGTGAGATGTGAGGATGATTATGTGAGGTGGTAAATGTATATTTAAGACAACATAAAAGATATGAATACCAGTTAAAAGTTGTGTGACAATTCAATGGTTGAATAATGTGATTATGTATATGCTTGTGTGAAATTGTGTTGGTATATGGCATGGTGATTATTAATGATGTGCAAAGTATATATGTGGGGATGTCAATATGCATAATCACTTGGTATTCATATTCATTCCTTTGAAATGTGGACTCACTTCCCATGTTGTCAATTTTAGACTTGTGATGCAGGGCACTTATGGGAAGAGTAAGCATTTTGAAGTATACTTATGGCTGTGGAGGTAAATAGTGTATAGGGAGCGCCTTGGCCGGCGATATATGTAAACATATGTATTTTGTGTAGCAGGAGATGTAATGAATGTTTGTTTTGGAAGTTTACAAGATAAGTGATTTTGGAGGGTCATGGAGGAAAATGAGAAATTGTATGTGTATCTCATTTTTATTTGTGACCCTAAGTATGTATGAAGGATTCATTTATATTGGAATGTTTCTATATGCTGATGAATGAATGAAGAATTATATTTGAATGTCGATTTTATTAAGTTAAAGAGATGGAGAATTGATTTTCATATGTTTGATGAGTTGAATGGAAAATTGATGAGTAAGATGATGTAGAACAAGTTTTAAATGACTCATAGGATGTTTGAGATGTAGTGAATCCTTGTAAAATAGATGGAATTCAATTTTAGTAGGTTGTGTTGTGCAAGTTTCGAGTTCTGCATGATGTCTGATGTTTTCGCTCAGGCGAGGTGGATTCTCTCCCGTGCGAGAGTCTCACCTGTTTGGAAATTAGTTTCTGGGCAATCCTCGCTCAGGCGAGAGTGAACCTCACTCAAGCGAGATTGTCCCAGTATCAGTGTTTAGATACTGGAGGAAATTCGCCCAGGCGAATGGAGCTTCGCCCGAGCGAGGGCGAAGGGATTAGCCACTGGTCTGATTTCACTCAGGCGAATGGCCAGTTCGCTCAAGCGAGAATGGTAGTAGAATCAGGGATTTAGCTACTGGATGAAATCCGCCCGAGCGAAGGATCTTGGGGGATGGCAATCGCCCAGGCGAGACAATTAAATGGTGAGTGGGTGAGTTCCTGAACAAACTTTGTCTAAGTGGAAGTTTTGGAAATAAACTAAGAGGTGGTGTAATTTCCAAGCGAATTCCGAGTGACCTATGTCCGAGTCATGGCCTTCCGAGTGAGGAAGTATACACAATCCGAGTGAGAAGACTCTTGAGTGTGGTGATCTGGGCAGTGGAATCCCGAATGGGGAATATCCGAGTCCAGTGTAACTTGTTCCGAGTGGCGTGTCCCGATTGTACATTTCTGAGTGGGTGAACACCGATTGGAAATACTCGGTGTGAGTTTGTCCAGAAGTCCCTTGGGATAACTCAACTCGAGTGAAAAAGAGAGGAAGTCGGATTTGTAATAAAATACCGAGTGAAAGCTGGTCAGGCAATGAGTCAGTCTTGGAATGAGACTCCGAGTGAGTGTCCAACTAGGTGGAGAGTCGGTTCCTGGAGTGTAGTACCGAGTGGAACCCCGAGTGGGTGAAGACTCGGATTTGGAATGAATTTACCGAGTGAAAGTCTGAGTGAGTAAGGACTCGGTCTGGACTGACTTTACCGAGTAGAGGATTGAGTGAATGATGGGTCAGTCAGGATGATCTTGCTGAGTGAGAACCTGAGTGCCTTGAGTCGGTTTCGGGAGGATTCTGCCGAGTAAAAACCCGAGTGTTGGGAGTCGGATTTGGAGGGGCTTTGCTGAGTGTAAACTTAAGTATTGGAAAGCCTTATTAACGAGTGGGTATAAGCCTAGCTCTGTAAGTTGTTCGTTTAAGCGAGGAAGTCTCGCCCAAGCGAGTCAATCATGAATTCGAGTCTGGACGCATTTCGCTCAAGACTCGCTGGCTTCGCCCAAGCGAGGTTTGTGTGACTCGCTCAAGCGAGTCGGAATTCGCTTGAGCGAGATCGTCCCCTGATGCATAATTATCCCTTTCGCTCAGCTTTTCTTTACTTCGCCCAGTGTGCCACGCTGACTCGCTCAAGCGGATGAGAGTCTCGCTTGAGCGAGGGGCACTCTGTTACTCCTTTTTGCCTTGATTTTAATTCATTTCAATTCCCTTGCAATAAATGTGCATCCATGCCATATTTTAATGGAATTCTGGTTTTTGTATTACTCCTAGGATTTCATGAGGTCCTTTCCCTTAAACTTATTTTCACAAGGATTAATTTGATTAATTCTTCCGCTGATTTAAACTTGGAAAATTATCATGAAAATTTAATCTTTTAATTTCACCCTCTCATATCTTCATATATGGGAGTGGTTCATCATTGATCCAGGTACTGTGTCAAAAATGCTTCAGCACTTAATTTCTTTCATTGAATTTATGATTTATAAAAACACGAAAAATTTACCCTGATTTTTGGGGTGTCTCACTATCCGTACTTAAAACTTCACTTGTATCACAAAGATATGTACAAAAACGCATTTAATCTAACTTTTATGCAACTTCACCCGTTGAATACATCAAATACAAGGCAAATACCAATTCTCCATACACATACATAACAAATACGTCTAGGGTTTCATTGACACCCTCCGAGGATTCTAGATCCCACCAGAACTCTATTTCACCTTCTCAATTGGCTAACTTCACCCTATTTTCATCACAATTCAACATATAACCTCACCAATTACTATTTCCAACCTCAATTACTTGCAATCCTACATTTCCATAACACTCAACCACTTTAAACACTTGCATCTTAGACCATTCAATGATTATACTACACATTTATTCTTGGATTCCATTTTAACACATAACAAGGCTTACACTATCATACATGACATCCTCACAAATTGGCTTTATGCCTTTTTCATCATTCAAAACACCATCTACATTCACACACAGCATAACATAATCACAATAATCTGTTCATAATTATCACACATTAACAATTAATGGCTTAGTGTCAAATGTAACTGTTCCTGGATATCAAAGATTCTACTTATCATCAATATCATCAATACACTCATCCATCTTAGCATACTCATGCATAACTATTTACTACAATGACAATATAATTCATCAATTAGGCAATGAAAATAATACCTCAATCATTCATCGCACACATTCACAGACATCCAAGCAATTATACTCAACCACTATATGACAACGTACATCATAAACACCATATACACATATGTTCACACTAGCCATCATCATAGCATTCTAAATTCTCAAAGCATAAATATATGCAAGTACATTAATTAAAACATTATCTTCATCTCACTTGACATTGATCTCCCTCTGGACTCATTTAGTGCTCACATCTACAGTGTCCATTAACTACATGTCACTATTCACTTTAAACCACAACAAGGGGTGAGCGACTGAAATTAAATATTAATACAAAAACATATATATTACTAGGAAAAACATAATCTAGCTACCTTCCTAGTTAAATTCTATTTTGTTAAATATGATTGTCATCCACAAGTTTATATTTGACTCATTTCACCTATTAGGATCACATACACCATTTTACTTTTGTGTTTTTATTGATGCACATCTGTATACCCATATTATGCTTCACATATCATTTTCATTATAATCATTATAAATAAACTTATAAATATTTCATCTAATTACTTCACATATCACTTCAAGTCATCATCAATATAGATGAAGTTTTCAATCATTACATTTAATTTCAAGCATCATATCAATTACAATCACAGAGTACATAACTGACTCTCAAACAACATAATATATGACTCTCTATCCAAATACTAAAAGGATTAGTCATCAATTGGGGATCCTACTCGACACCCCATGAACCCTTCCCGGTCCACGCTGCCTCACCTCTAGGTCCTACCTAAACACTAGGTAGCTCAACTGGGTCACGCTCGACCACTAGAGCCAAAACGAGGGTAATCTATACCGATTGGCCGTCCATACCACACAATAATCACGTATATCATATTCATCATGAAGCATCTCAAATAAGGTCTGAATCCTCTTATCCCGGCACTACGACTATCAAAAATGGAACTGCCACAATATGCATATACAACATTTATAAGTCATCCACATTTCAATTAAATTAACATTTCCTTATCATCATTTAATCAATTTATCTCAACCTGGTCCCAACATTGTAGTCATCGTCCTGGGACATTCAAATAAGCCACATAGGCAACCATTCCATCGCAATTTCATTATACGTTCCCAATTTGTCATCACGTCCTCATTTTATCTCGTTATTGCATATAATTATGTCATAAATTTCATCTACCACACAATTCCTTATCAAGTTAAATATGCTATTGGATCAGAGCCAAAATAGCTTGTCTTTGTTCAGGAGTAAAGTTCATGAGATTCCGTGATTAAGTTTAAATCTTACAATTGGTTGTGTTCTTCAGATTCCACCACAACATTATGGATTGTACTTGTTCTTTGATAATAGGGAGGATACTCATGTTTTGTAGCAAAAAACAATTGTGTGGCCCATTTTATCGGAAAAAGAGCACACCTTCATAGGTTGGCCTTTACCTCCAAGGTGTCTTCCTCCACATGTGTGCACAACTTGCCTTTCTTTGCCAATACTTGTATCATTGGAATTGTCATCATTATCATTATTGGCAGTCAATTTGGTATCTTCATTTGGAACCTATAATTGTCTTTCTTATTGAGTTAATAAACTAAAAACTTTGTCGACAGATCCATAAGCATGATTTGGGATCTAATATTTACATATTGGTCATTTAATCCTTTAGAAATTGAATTATATAATCACTTTCTTGATATTGTTTAATTGTAGAAACAAGAGGGCAAAAACATTTAAATCACACACGAGATGGGATTGGACAAAAATTATCTAAAGATTTCAAATGGTTAAAATGCATAGTAATCTACTTGCTTAAGAGAGTATAACTCTTCTTGAATGTGTGAAATTCAAAAAATGTCACCTTGATAGTATGTTTCTTTCAAGTTGGTCCAAACCTCAAAAGTTGTTTTGATCCAAATGAAGAGTCAACCACGCGATGAATCTATGAAAGAATCATGGTATTGCATTGATCCCGAGTTGAAAAAAGAGGATAAATAGCTTTGAGAATCTTTCCACAGATGAAAACAAGTTAATTTGTTCTTTGACCTAAAAGTTACAGCTATGGATCTTGACCAAGAATGATAGTTCTTGTCATTAAGTTGAACTGATACAATGCTTACTCCCAAATTCTCATATGCTAGCACGTAGTATATATGGACTTGTTGGATTCATGGTTGAGTGAATCGGGACCAGAGATTGACAAAAATCAGAGGCACGTAGAAGAAAAATCAATTGATATGATATTAAATGTGAATCGGGAAGAAATAAAAGGGAGAAAGAATAAAGAAAATATGCTCCATTGATTATGATTATAAGAAATGAAAGATCACTAGGAGATATAACTAAGCGTAACAAATTCTAATTAACACTGACTGCCAATAACAGAAAATTATTCTGAGAGCATATACTTCATAAAAAAATATAGAAATGGAAGTCACGTAAGCATAGGAAATCCTTCTTTTTTCAAGACTTAAATCACAAGTATTTGCGTTTAATTAGGCATGAAAAATAAGTTGTTCAGTAACGGCCTTTCAAGTTTCAACAAATCAAGGGAAAGAGACAAGTGATAACATAATCGTGCGTACGTTTCACAAATAAGGACAAACAAGATGCCAAAGTATGAAACTATACAGGTATATAAGTTCAAACAATAGATTGAAATCAATGTAAAACACACGAAATACATATCACAAAATACTCATACACATGCATAGCAAATAGCAACTATAAAACATCAATGCAAGTTTTAAATTGTATACAGTGAATCACTTCAACCTACAACAAGACTCAACAACATCTCAAACGAACAATTGATGAAAACACATTCGAATGAATCACAAGAGGGGAAAATGCACTAACATTGAATCCAATTCAAAATTTCTTTGATTCATTCATTGTTTTTTTTATTATTATTATTTGATGAAAACATTGAAATCACCAAGAGGAAATAAAAAAGGCACTATGAATAACAACATTACAATTGCTTATATGCCCTCCTCCTTGATAGATAGATACCCTTAGAAAACAAAACAAAAGAAGAGAAAAACCAATTTATTTTGCATGACATGATTATGATGATCAATTGACAACCCTGCAATTCCTTCTGATCTCTCCACTAGTCCCAGTGAGAGGACTGATATTGCCCATCTTAACCATAGCAGCAGCAAAGTCAGTGAAAAAGGCATCATTATTGATACTATAAAACCTAACCAAGTCTTCTTGAGACCCACCATCGTAAAGCACTTGGTCTGAGTGGAGAAGGCCACGGTTAGCCATAAGGTCGGTGAAGTAATTGTTGTCAAAGAAATTAGCAGTAGTGGTCTCAAGAGGGGACAAATTGGTGTCCCCACCAGAGGAAGGGCAATTGGACATTCTGAAAGTGGCAAAGTTAGGGTCAATGTTGGTTTCGTTGTATATGCGATCTCTGAAGAAGCGGCACTGTGCTTGGCCTATGGTGTGGGCACCAGAGAGCGCGACCACGTCAGGTGCATTCAAACCTTTGGCTGCGAACATGGAAATCAGTGTTGTCATGTCGGAGAATGGTGAAGGGAGTTCGTTGTTGGCTGCACTCTGGCTTGCTGTTCTTGCATCTCTTCTTCCAACTGCTACTTCCCATTTCGGTCCTCCAACCTACCCAATTCAATATTTTTCATTTTCATCATCAATTATTTATTGCCTAAAAAGATTTTATTATGTAATTAAATTAAAATAATTTCATTTCTTAGTTTCTGTCTATTTTTATAATTAAAATGTCACAAAGGTTGTAATTGTTAACATTGATTTCCTTGACTTTACTAGGGATCAAAGACACATTCAGGAAATTAAATTATACCTCGTTAACATATTGATTTTTAAATCAACAGTGTATATTGTATTTTATTCTCTTAAATGTATATTTTCATATCTCTTTTTTTATATAACATTATACTATCTCGGCTTGTAATTATTAATAAATTTTAGTAAAATTTTTTAGCTCAAGTAAAATTATATTTTTTTAATATTATTAAATGTTTATCTACTAAATATTGTCTTTTTATATATATTTCTAAAATAATTAATATTTTATATAAGTATTTTAAAATGTTACATTAAATATTTAATTGTATTAATATAAATAACTACTTTTAATAGTTGTTTTTACTTATATTTATAATTACCCATAATTTTTCTTCTGATTTTTCTCTTACTCCTTCTTCCGCAAAAATAGAACTAATTTTTCTTTAGTTTGCATTCATTTTTACCCCAAACAATAGAAACATCCCAAGAAGACAAAGTTCATTGGTACTTGTATTTTTTTCAGGTTTTTTAAAAGGGAAAATTAATAGAGTGGTTTTTGTTGTGAATAGGACAAGGAGGAAACACAAGAGTTTGAAATTTGAATGCACGAAGCATACTTTTTCTCTAGATTTTCCTTTTTTGTGTGTGATGTAATTTCGTGTAAGATATTGAGGAGCCCACGAATTAGCAGAGTTGAGAAGATGATGAATTTGGATTGAGGTAAAAGTAAAAATAACTTCCGAAAGTGGGGAACATGGTTTGAAAATAAGCCCATGCCAAAATGAAATGTTAGGAAAAAAACAAACATCAAGTTACCTATCTACTTCCGAGAATGACCCAAGGTTGGGATTTCTCCCTAAGATTTCAATGTATTCTCAACATGTCAAGGAAAATTAAAAAATCTATTAAATAAATATATATATATATATATATATATATATATATATATGTGATTTTTTGTTTATTTCAACTCACAAGGAGTAAAACACAATAATAATAGATCTACTTTTAAAAACATAATTTGAAAATTAATGAACAAATATTAAAGTGAAATTAACATCTCAATTAATTCAATTTACTTAGAATCTTTGGCCTATATCTCCTTTTCAGAACATATTGATTGGTACATTGGTGAAAAAAGAAAAAAGAATGGATGCTCACCAGAACTACTCCATCTCTTGCTGCAATTGCTAGAATATCTGCACAAGAGACAGTGCCACTGCAAGCAGCTTCAACTTTGGTTTTAATGGCGTCAATCACTTCGAAACCTCTCGCTGAATTTTGGTTAGGTGCTGCATTTTTCTCACCGATAAAAGTCCCAGTGTCATCCAATAGGATCGACGCATCACACCCCTGAAATTTTACAAACAACAATATTATTAACATCTAATAAACAAATAAATATGAGTCCATAGCTCAGTGGTAGAGCATTTGACTGCAGATCAAGAGGTCACCGGTTTGAACCCGGTTGGGCCCTTTTACCTTTTATACTTTTCAAAAGAAATAAGAAGCTAATTACTGAAATTTATATTAGATTGAGTTTTTGAACACTTTTTACATTTTTTTTTCGCAATTTCCATTTTTTTATCACGACTATAATACCTGTCCATTTTAATATTTTTCTACTAAATTTTACAGTTTGTTATACAAAATAATTGACGTATGAGAAGTTATCTTATTTTAAAAAAAAAAAATTAATGCTTAACGTAACTTTCTTACTGCTTCTGCAATAAATAATTTGTCTGCTGAATTAATATACACACACATAACTTTTTTTATATAAAAAAACGACACTTATGTTTCCATATTTCCATGACATGTTCAAGTATAGTTTTATATGAGTGTTTTGGCAGCTTCGAAAGTCATAAAACTTGAACGTGAAACGTGTAAAATTTTGTTTTAACCAACTGCATGAAGTGAAAATGTATGATAAAGAAATGCAAAAAATAAAATAAGATAAAATCTAGGACATGTAATCATATATATATATATATATATATATATATATATATATATATATATATATAATTCAAATAAAATTTAATAGTTTATACTTATGTTCTTATATTTATAATAATAATCATCCGTCTTATGTCTTTAATTGGAAGAATAATTTTCCCCATAAATAGTTAATATTAACTTTTTTAAAGCAAAGAAAATCATTACCATAGCCCTACAAATAGTTGAGTCCAATCCTACAAATTATGATTAATTTAATATATTCATGCAAACTTGAATATTAATGTTACGTTCCTTTGTTTTCTTAGAAGCGAATGGAATTGGCAAAAATGGTAGGATCTTACATTGACGAAACAATCGTGGAAGAACAAGCGAAGAATAGAGGCAGCAAGCCGGGGTTCTCCATAGATAGCTTGCTCCATTTCATTTCTCACAATGGTTTGAAAATTTGGACAAGTTTGATCGTAGAAGTCCTTCGAAAGTTGTGCATTGGAAGAAGAAGCAAGAAGACAAAGAATTGAGACTGCAACAAACAAGTGAGCCATGGATCTATCTTACGTTGTGTTGTGTTGAAAGGATGAAGAATGGGTGTGCGATATATATACATGAATTGTAGGTCAGGGTAGCAATATCAGAGAGAGAAATATGAACAATAATTCAAACTAATTGTCAAGCTTTTGAGAAGAAACCCGTGGGATAAAGACGAAGATACATCACCATTAAGTGGACTTGACTTCAAATTAGATAAGACTAAGTGTATATGATTGGTAACCCTATTTACGGAAACAAAATTTCCTTCAACGAAAGTTCAACCGATAAACCATGGTCTGAAATAATCTCAGAACAAGAAAAACATAAAATTGATGAAAACTAATGGGTATGTATCATATTATTCAAAAATTACAAAATACATTAACCATGAGTCAATCATGATTTATTTTCATATACTACCTTTGCTTTTTAATATCAAAAACAATAGACAAAAATACATAAACTAATATTTACAAATAGTTATGTGAGAGAATTAATTGTGTTCAAGAATAACCTTAATTAAATGTTTAAAATAAAAAATGTGATTAAATAACTTTTCCATTATCTCATAATGGGTCCGTTTGTTTAAGTTTATTTTTAAGTATTTTTTAAAAAGCACTTCTTTTAATAAGTGTCTTTTTAATAAGCAGATCAGAGTTACTTCTTAAAATAAGCTGAAATTAACTTATTTTCAGCTTCTACTTATTTTTAAAACTTTAAACAAACACATCAAAATTTAAAATAAGTATTAAAAAAATACTTATCTCCTAAAATAAGTTTAAACAAATAAGCCCAATAAGTAAGAGGTATAGAAGAAAATTCATTATACTTAAAAATATATAATTTTTCTTTTATATTTAAAATCGAGAAATAAGTCCAAATTCGTCTCTTGTATTTATATATCATAAAATTTAATTAATTTTTTTATAAATACATATTAATTTATTTTTTAATATGTTATATATATATATATATATATATATATATATTTGATCGTGATTAAACTAACTAATCATAAAACAATCTCTTATTAGTTAAATCATCAATCTGATATTACAAATACTAATTTAAACTTTAAAATCATATCTAACTCTATTTCATTAGCATATTAGAAATTTACTTTTTAATTTACCATATTTAAAACAAAATAGGTACCAAGATACACATCCCTTAAGTGCGAGTAGTAATGTTTTCTCATCATCGGAGAAGTTCGAGTTTTACTTCAATGACTCGCGAAACACATGTTTACATTAATAATCGGTTTAGTTAGCCTTATACAACTTTAATTTTGATTAGAAAATAACACCAAAAGAGCCCGCAAGTGTATGATTTGCATTTCGATAAAATTTATTTAGAGATATTAAATGTGATTATAATGTAAATTAATCTTAGTTATAGTTTTTACGCGAATGTGAAATTTGATTTTGGTTTTAAGGGCCCTTGATCCCCACGACAAAGGAAAAAGATACATAATTGAAGATTGTGAAACACGACCAAAACACAAGTTCACATACCGAATCCACTTGAACTACTTTCTTGATATTTAAGTTAATACCTTTAATTACTCATATCATGTGATTGCAATTATATATCCAAGAGTAATACTTTTATGTGTATTGATCAATATATTTCTACTTACTCGGTTATCAGTGTTAATTAATTGTTAATAAAATAACAGAAATATGTTTAATTTCTAAACGTGATTTTGCAAATCGTTTGTCAACATTTTATTTTTGTTTTATTTGTGAGATGATTTTTTTGTTTGCAATGAAAATTGAGTTGAGGTTTAAAATGTAGCTAGAATTTTCAAACTAATTATCCAAATTCTCAACTATTAGACCGATCTCTATAGATAATGAATTGCGCGCAATTACATTTTACACGTAAATTTCACATATACGAAACGCAAATAAAAAATGATCTTGGAGTGGCACATCAATATTTTTTTGTCTTAATTTTCTTTTGTTTCAAGAAAAATTGATCACCCACTCAGCATAAAAACTTGTACTCGTATATCTTCTAATAATTTTTATATAATGTAAATTCTATTAATCTAATAGTTGAATGAACTCTGTCTATATAAATTAAGACCTCATTTCAAGTAATTGTTAAAATTCATTTTTAAGGTAAAGTTAATAATAAGAGCTTTTAAAAAAGAGATGTTTGGTATTTTTTTAAAATTTTAATTTATAGGATATTTTTCAGTTAAAAATTGTTTGAAAAAATATTTTGTTAAAAGCTTTAATTTTATTAAAAATTCAATTAAAGGATCAATTTTACAAATTATCTTTTAATTTAAGGGTCCATTTAGTGTATGAAATTGGCAACAATGATGGTGATGGTGGTCATGGTGGCGACAACGATGTTGATAGTAGCAACAATATCGGTGGTAGTGAAGACAATAGTGTGATGATGATAGCAAATGTGGCAACAATGATGGCGGCAATAGTGACGGTAATGATCACGACAATAATGGTGATAGCAAAAATGGCGGTGGTGGTAATGATGGGGGAAACAATGGTGACAACAATGACAATGATGCTAATGGTGATGGTGGGGACAGTGGAGGTTGCAACAACAGTGGTGATGACGACAACAATGGTGGTTGTGGTGATGACAATGTGATGGTGGTGGCGGCAACAACGAGATGACGACAACAACATGGTGGTGTTGATAATAGTAACGACGACAACAACATTGGTGGTAGTTATGAGGCAACAACAGTGGTGATTGTGGTGATAACAATAATGACGGTGAAGGCAGTGATGGTAAGGGCATGGGTGATAATGACGATGGTAGGGACGATGGAGGTGGCAATGGTGGTGGTGGTGACGAGGAATGAGTGGTGATGATAGGGATAGTGGTGTGGCAATGGTGATGACAAAGGTGTTGATAATGACAACTATGATAGTAGTGGTGATAGTGACAATGACAATAATACTAGTGTGGGTGATAACGACTCTAATTGCTTGGTAGAAAATGAAGAAAATGAAATAACCAAAAAAGAAAGAAGTTAGAAGTTGGTTTCATTAGTTTTGGATTAAAAACTCCTTATTAAATTTTTCTTTGTTAAAAGTAAGTTTTTCTTTTTAAAAGTATTTTTCTAAAAAGCTTTTGGTCTACCATCTCTTTAATAGAAGATGAGAAGTTGAAAATAAATTAGGTCAAACATAAACTTAAAAATATAAAATTTCACATAAATTAAAGATAAATTAACACTTCATTTCTGAGTAATTTTTTAAATAAATAATATGGTATTTGAATATAAATAAAATTTGTCCATTAAAAAGCATACTTAGAAATACTCAAAATAACTTTAAAATAACATATAAAATCAATAAAACATTATCGCTTAATTCAACGGTAATTAAAGTTAGTATTGTCAACACAAGTAATCTCAATAAAATATCCTTTACGAAAACTGAAGCACAGATGAGTTTAACCAGTTATTACTAGTTGTTAATTTGCTTATAAAGCAGCTCGGAATCCAACTTGAAGTGGATCTGGTTAAGTCAAACACATCTTTCTCTTAATCGGTTATGTTGTCAAAACAAAACTAACAAAATAATTAAATGAAAAATAATATTAATTGGGTAGCTTCCCCTTTCTGAAAATAAATAAATAAATGGTGCGTCGACTTCTTCTAATGCATCATTCATTCATATGGGGAAAAAATAGAACTTTAACTAAAAGTTGACAAAGGTAGCATGAAATTTCAGCTATTAGAAATCGATATCGTCCAAGGATCCAAAAAGAGCAACGAGGTAGATACCAACCATGAACCATGAAGGGATAACATTCAAAATCATTCTCAGTTTTGCCATTGTAATATTGGGTAGAGATGATACAATAATTCGTATTCATCAGTATCTATAGATATATCTGTAACAGGTATTTATAAATTCTCTAAACACGCAGATATGAATATTGTATTACCTGTCCTGTAAGTACCTACAAATGTATTTATATGTTTATTTCATATTAAATATATTAAAATATAAAGATATTTTATCATTTTATAATGAGATAAAAGAATTATTATGGCCTAATAATAATATTTTTAATACTTAACATTGTAATTATATTATACAATATTAATTTATATCATATTATAAGGAAATAATATTATATTTAGTATATTTTTTTATTGTTATTCTTGCCTTATTTTAAATACAAGTACCTGTCGAGACCATTTTCCTATTTGTAAATACCCGTACTCGCTCCTATATCCACATATATGTATACGGGTATCATACTACTGCACACGCCCTATCCTCTTGACATCTCTATTATTGATTTCCTGAATCTGTGGTGAGAAAGGTATATAAGTTTTTTTTTTTTAATTAAGGGTTGTTGATTTTCTATTTTTTATAATAATATTTTTTTAACAGAGTGTTTTCTTTTGACAGAAATCTAGAGCCCCATTTAGTAATGGTCTTAATTGGATAAGGATAGATTATGAATTCATCAGTGTATCACATGTTTGCTGTGATATGTTTGGGCAGGGAGTGTGCTCAATAGCAATTAATTAAGACCTTTGAAAACTTAGTTCCATACCAACATAAATTAAACCACATCAAAGTCAGAACTATGGGTCAACCATTTGAGAAGTTGTTATATATCGTGATCATCATATGTCTAATAATGAAAGAAAATTTTTTAAAAACGATAATAAAGAGTTAGATTCTTATTCAGGGTGGATTATATAGTCTTTGTTTTGTCAAGACAGTCTTTGCCTAACATATCTAACGATTGAAACAATTGTGAGCAAAAATTTTAAATCATGCATATTGAGTAAATGAGATAAAAATGACTTTCTACCAATACCAATAGTTGAGAGAGTGCAACATTTAAATAAAACGGCACATAACCTAGATAGTTTGAAGTTGTAGATAATTTAATAAGTCTAGTAGATACTTAATTAGTATATAATTTTTAATGAGGAACGTTGTGAGATTTGTGGAATTGATTTTAACGTAAAGGAAATTCTTTTTTTAGCTTTTCTTATCATTTCTATTAGGGATGGTAACATGGGTCTATAGATTGAGCTTGGTCAAGGCCTGCTGAAGCCTGTTTAATACAAGTCGAACCGAACAAAAAAATAGGTTAGAAATATTGGTTCGGTCCATATTCTATATGGCCTGCGAGCCAACGGACTAGCTTATTTTTTTTGTGTTATGCATGCCATTTTTTATTCTAAATTTATACTATTTTTAAGTCTTTTTTTTAAAAAAAAACTTTAGATATAAAAATCAGATTTCACTTTTTTTAAAACCAGTTTTTTATAATTAACTCAATTTATTTCATTAAAAGTTTAAATAAATTATATTTGTATTAATGGGAACAAAATTTTATTATTTATATTTTATAGTACTATATTATTATAAATTATATTTTTCTTTAATATATAATATATATTAATATAAATATTTTTTATTAGTAGCTTAACGGGTCAACCTGATCCGTCAAATGGGCCAAACTTATTTTAAAAAAAAGGATTTAAATTTTTAATCTAACTATCTATTTTTAACGGTTAATCAGACTGACCCACGAGTCAAGCCCAAATTGTTATCCCTAATTTTTACTTTTTTTGACTTAACAAAAATGTCAAATGGCACATTATTTGCATGTGGCAAATTGTTATCCCTAATTTTTACTTTTTTTGACTTAACAAAAATGTCAAATGGCACATTATTTGCATGTGGCAAATCTAGGTAGCATTAGTTATGCTAAGTTGGATGGATAAAAATGTTGGAAACATTAATACATCAAATAGGTCCTTAAATATGTAAGGTTAATTTTTTCCTCAACTTCATTAAATCACAAGTTTCTTCTTTTCTTCTTATAAAGTATCTTCCTCCATTGTCATTGTTATTGGTATATTGAAGGTCTGAAACAAGCGAGGTGGTGCCATGGAATGTGAGCTTTCATGGAGAAGTGGAGTGAGATACTCTCTCATGTGAAAAATAGGAATATGGAGTAAATTTTGTGAATTAATATAATCCAACTTATAAAGGTGTTCCAAAAAATTGTATTAAGGACATAAAAACTTCATTCATTACCTAAACCAGTAAGGCATGACACATAATCATACTAATCATGAAAGAGAAGTATTTCAAAACATATAACTTGGAACATATCCTTCTTCCCATAGTATATATATATACACAAATGCACGCGCACATGTGAAAAAGAATTCAACTTGAAAAACTTAAAAAACTAAACCTAATTAAGCTGCTTACTTAAGCTATTATTGTTAGAAATTATAATTTCTAATAATTAATATGAGCTGATATATTATTTATAGAATTTATATTAGCTATTTAATTGGGTTCAATTAAAGTGATCTGATATTGGTAAGCCCGTTAGACTATCAACAATAATAATATGAGCTTATATGAGTGAAATTCAGGATTTGGCTCGTTAGGGTTTAATGGGAACCCTAACAGGTATAATTAACTAGTGGTCATGGTCTCCAAGATGTCAAATAAAAAACCTAATTTTCTCTGCCCGATAAAGAGAAATATCAAGTCCTATTAAGGAATACAGTGATTTGGCTGAGAAAGACCATAGAACCAACAAATCATTCCGCTGCTACCTTCAATCAACATCAATGGATCCAGGTAATTCTATAATACTCCTCTTATTCAATAATCTAACGTAATGGTTCTTAAGTTTAATTTGAAATTCCATAAAGTCCATTAGGAAGTTTTCCGGCAATTATTAACCACTTGACTTAATCAAATGGTTGAGTGGATGCTTTAGGCCTAGAGTGGGCATGAAAGATTTATTGGTAGCAATCATGGTTGAAACAAGAAAAATTTTTATTTTATTTAGAAATACGTATAATCTATCGTTTTAGGATTTTCAGGTCTTTATTGATTAGTGTCTGAGTGTCTTAAAGTATATAATGATTGTGGCTCTTGTACATTGCTATTCAAGATCCCTTAAAAAAACCTTTTGTATCGTTTCATTTAGGCTCAATATTGATTTGTAATGTTTAAAATTGGATTACATTCTGCTTGAGTTATAATTATTAATGGATAAATTATATTTTGATCTGAATTATATTTTGTAATGTTTGGAAGATACAAGATTGGTCTACTAGTAAAAGAATAATTTTAGGAGAGAGAAATCGTAAGTTCAAATCCCTTCACTAATAAAAATTAACATTTGCCTAAGCACAATAAATTGGATTGGATTGGTTTAATTGTCATAATTATTTTCAATTAATTCAAATCTTAAATATTGTTAATATACGGGTTAGCTCATTTTATACATCAAAACCAAACCGAATTGTGAAGTGAACCCCTTAACCTCCACCTAGCTTAACTTAGATAATTCCAAGACAAAGATCTCACCTAAACAGGATCAGTATTCGAATCATATCCAATTTCTCTTGCCTGAATATAATCTCTTTCCACAAAATTACTGCAAACTAAGGAAAGTACGAGCTTCCTTGAATTATGTCAAATAATATTTTTAAGACTACATTCGTAAAAGCGAAATTTCAACTAAATTTAAAATACGATGTCATGACAATGACCATGGTTTGGGAATATGCAAGTATGGATCGATGATCAAATGCGGCAAAGCAATAGTTTAAACACGGCTTCTCATTCTAGTACTAGAAATAGAAACAGTGTTAAATATTTAAGAATCTTACATTCATTTTGTCAGCCACATTTACATATTTAACCAAACACGTTCTAAATTATTTCCCTTACGATACATTTAATAGTACTCTTCAGCTTTTTATTCTTTTGCCATGATGTTGACTAACAATACAAAACAATGAAAAAAGCCATGAAGGGGCCCTTGGGATGGCAAATCCCCTTGGGCATGTTGAATTATTTTCTTTTTTTCCTTTTCCTTTTCCTTTTTGCCTTGTAGGATACCATAATTGAATATTGATAACCATTATGATTAGTAAAGCATCAAGCAACCAACTATCCTCTTATCTTATTGAAGACTTGCATGGAGTCCATATGGAGAACCTTCAATCACAAACTAAAATATAAAACTAATCAAATCTTTCAATAATTTGACCCATTAGCATTAAAGCCGCCATCTTTTCTTCCTCCAAGAAGCAACATATGGTTTAAGATTACAAAGAAATGGCAACTACCAAAAGCATACAAACCTAAGTTTGGTAAGCATGCACTTATCCTTCACTTAAATGTTGATAATATATTACATATTTAAGTTAGCTGGATACTGGGATGGTGACAACTTGGGGGAGTGCAAACTAGAGCAGTTGCCTACCTTTGAGGTGGACCTTTGCGTCTTCACCAGTGGAACCAAGGACTGCACAACATCGGCCATAAGCGGCCGATAATCCGCCTCTGGTTGCACACACATTGCAGCAATTGCAGCTACCTGGATAACCTCTTTCATGGAGTACTGTCCCTCCAATGAAGGATCCATGATCTTTACAACCTTTTCTCTATCAGTTAAAAGGGGCAAAGCCTAAACACAAGTAGCACATGTTGTTAGAAAGGGCTAGTGTCGGAACACGTGTTACTAAGTAATATTCTTCTTCTCATAAATGGGAATACTGGGATACCAGTTGATTAATTAACTTTCACTGAGCAGTACAGAATCGACATAGAACTTGATGGTGAAAAGAATTAACAAACCCACCCAAGAAACAAGAACACCTTCCCCTGGAGGTCTTTTCATATCAACTGGCACTCGACCGGTGAGCAGCTCCAAAAGTACCACACCATAACTGTACACATCCGATTTTGTTGTTAAATGCCCAGTTAGAGCATATCTGCACAATCGAACATTCCAATATACAAAAACATTAGTTTTTTCCTGATATGAAATTACTTGAGGAACAACTCTTTTAATAATAAAAAAAGTAGAGTCAAAGACTAAACAAAAATTATGAGTTCAAATTAGTACTCAGGAGCAACATATCCCTGGGTGCCCAAAACGCGAGTTGAAACATGTCCTCCAGCTCTATCAGGTCCAAGCTTTGCCAATCCAAAATCAGAAACTTTAGCATGAAATTTCTTATCCAAGAGGATGTTGCTGCTCTTAAAATCTCGGTGAATCACTGGGGGACTGACATGTTCATGAAGATATTCCAAACCCTTAGCTGCTTCGAGTGCTATTCTTAATCGAGTTTCCCAATCCAACTTCACGGGGGTAACATTAGAATCTACAAGAAAACCAACTGACAAAAATCAACTCAAATATACAAAATAACACAATAACTCAGACAAGAAGCCACCATGGCTGCAAATGAACACCAGGGCATTTTATACTAACAAGATAACTGTCTAAGAGGAAAAAGAAGATAATTTATTATCTTGTAATGTCTGCAATAAGAGACAGTGACTCAAAAAAGGATAAAAGCTTTAACACAAACTCCAGAAATACAAAATAAGAATCATGATACAACATTCTATTACAAGTCATTGCAAACTTTGTTTTGATGGTAATGGGAGAGATGTAGGAATAGTTGCTAAAGGTTCTGATCAATTTCTCATGATAGATCAAATTGACAAACTAACAATACATATTACTTTAAGGAAAAGTTTGTCAAAAACCCATCAAACACTTCCTCTTATATGTCAGACACTCTACATTTTCATTTTCATTCCTCAGACTAGAGATTCTAGAGTTCAAATGTTAGTGCGGTGCAGAAGACAAGACTCGTGATGCATTGTTTCATGCTATATACAATTTTATAGAAATTGTTATAACTAGTGTGATGCTTCTGCGAGTATTAGTATGTTTTCCTTTCCACAAAGTTAGAGATTTACAAGAAAGGATTCTAACTTCAACTCTTCTTCAAATGAGCCTCTCTTGAGTCTTAACAGCCACTCCTACTAGAACAGATATGAGAATTCCCATCCCATCTTCACTGCCTGCTATCCTAAAGGGAGAGGGAGGGAGACTAAAGGCAGCAAAAAATCATCAGGAGGTCAATTTCTGATCTCTTGCAATATGCAAGTTTCTATAAACCTACTTAAGATCATTTCTCAAAGATGGGAAGCCAACTACTCGTAACTTCCTAACAGCCTAGCATCTACAATTTAGACAAATGAAAAGCAGTGACAAATCAAATATTAATGTGATTTTAAGTTTAAATACCATGGTGATCACTTCAATGATACTGTCACAGATTTTGTGTAAGATGCAAAGAGCATAGTTCAGTGTGTCCCTTCCAACCCATAGTCATAAACTTTAGAAGGGAAGAAAAAGCCTTGCAAAGGGAAAAGGTTTGAGGGAGAGAATACAAGACAGCTAGATAAATAGAGTTAAGTGAAATTTATATTCTAAAATGGGTTTCAACATTACTTATATGGACGTGCCATAAAATTTTACACAACAGAAGCATCTCTGTGAGGAATCAGTCACTAGGAGTAACAATGTAGCCAAGTGGTTAAATGAACTGGCTACTAGGTTTGACAAAACAGTAAAAAGGTTGCATTTTTTTTTTAATGTTTCTGTACAAGTTATAGTTATAGCTTAATACAAGAGTTTAGGGAGGAAAAGAGGGGGGCTAAACAAAATGTGCTACAAAATATGATGAAAACAACAAATTCATCTATTATCAAATCTATTTCTATTATTGGAAGGTGTTACTATCCAAACTAAAACAATGTTCTACTTCTATTTTTCCTAGTTGAGCAAGCACATGAGGTGGGAAAACAAATAAAGAATAGCAAAAGCAGAGATTGTTATATTAAAATTGCAGAGACATAACAATTAACATGCCAATCCCACCACAACGTACTGAGTTACTGATTGCCAAGGTAAGAAAAATTATCTGTAGTCTAAGTGTCTAACCCATTCACAGCATATCAAATTAACAACAAGCCCTTTCTGAACACACACAAACATATATAAATTTCATTACTTACTGCTGACAGGATAAAGATGTTCCTGCAGACCACCATTTGCCATGAATTCATACACCAGCAATTTATGATTACTATCAGAGCAGTACCCAATCAATGCCAGCAGATATGGAGAATGCAACCGACTTAGCAATTCCACCTACAGGGAGATGTAATCAACCAAGTCAACTCAATTACCATGGCCCGAAAAAAGTATGAAATTCACAAGTTACAAATTTCACAGTTTTGATTACAGGGGAATCATATGCATATGCATGAAGAATAATGCATTCCATTTCCCTGAGTTACGAGGAAAGAAACAGGGCTGGCCAACATGTTCTAAGAGGCAACAAACCTCCACTTTAAATTCTTCTTCTCCTTGCTTTCCCGCCTGATCCATGAATTTAATTGCAACTTTCCTGCCATCATTGAGCACTCCCCGATAAACAAGTCCAAATCCACCATGGCCAATGACATTTGACTTGTTGAAGCTCCCTGTAGCAGAATGAAGCTGCTTGAAAGTAAACACCTGAAGTCCTTTCTCAGCAACAACTTGCAGATTTGCATAGTCACTTTTCTCGTTAAGGCTTACATCTTCAACTAATATAAAATCAAGCACAACATAGCAGTAAGTGGGCCATCAATTTGCTCAAGTAAGGTAGAAAAAGAAAAGATGAAAAGGTTCTAAAGTAGACTACCAAAAGTTACTTTCATGTCATTCAGTTCCAAATTTTGAAAAAAAAAAGTAAAATATGACAAGACTCAATAGTCAATATACTTCCTTTCTTGTATCTTCACCTTTTGTTGAATACTCTCAAAGACAATGCAAAAGAGAACCAATTACAACCCAGAGAAAAAAAATGAAATCAATGAACAGACAGTATCAATATTGACCATATCATACTTCATCTTTTACTTAACAAGTGCAGAGATTGATATGTGATTAATAAGTAAATATGAATATAGAGTAGATATAAGGCCAGCTTGGTTAACAATATATTTTTTAAATTTCCATTTCTATTTTCATTTCTTGTTTTCAAAAACAACTAAAATAAATGTCACGACATTTTTACTTTAATTCCTATTTTCAAAACTGAAAGATTTGTATAGGAAATGGTGTTTTCATCATTGTCTATAAAAATCTCTGAAAAAAGGGAACAAAATAAAATAAAGGTATCACTTCAGTAACTATTTGTGGATTCAGGATAGCACACAACAGAATAAATTCTGGTTGATGCTCAAACTTGACCAAATTCTAAGAACAAAAAAAGGAGCACTCGTAAACAGTATAAACAACACAGCTGCAATATAGAACAACCGAAAAATTATTCCGCTCTTTCTCATCACCTAAGGTTCCCATTTCACCATGAACACACACATAATAAAACACGTATAAAACCCAAACCCGACCCCCCACCAAAAAAAAAACCATTTTCCACAATTTCTCTTTAAAAAAACACATTTTCGCCAGATTTTTCATCATGCCCAAATCCAAGAGTTTAAAAATACAAAAACGCACCAACCAACCAAACCAAAAACAGAACACTACACATTACCAGATATACACTACTCCATTACCAGTAGCACCAAATCGAACACACCCTTTTAATCGCTGTTCCATTTCAGAGAGTAAAAAACCGAACTTTCCGCTTACAGTCTCACATTTTCAGAAAGAGACCAAACCTTTAAGGGATTTTTTGCGGCGCTTGGAGACCTTGTTGCGGATGTGGCAGTAGTAAGCGAAAGTAAGCAGCAAAGCAAAGACGGCGAGGGAAGCAAGTATCAAGATGGCCACCAGCACAATCTTCGCTTTCCTTCTGTACTCGCCATCTTCCTCCATTTTCAATTTTTTTTTTCTTTAAGAGAAGCACACAAGAGTAACCCTAGGGAATACGAACAGCTAAAGCATGTTAGAGAAGCAAAAATGGTTAAAGCATTGTTTTTGGTGCTTCGAAGTTCGAAGACATCCTCTGACTCAGTTACTCTCCCTCCCTTGGCTCGTTTCTTTTGTGGCGCGTACAATAATGCCACCAACATTTTACTTTGCAGTTTCGTCCCCGGATTTATTGCAATTTGCCATGCTATTGCTATCCACTTATTTTCCAGTATTTTCATTCTTACCACTTTTACCAGTTATGTGAAAGAATAATTGGGTTTTCCTCTTCTACCAGTAAGGCAACATGCAAGATCCAAGGAGAGACTAATCCCTGTTGATTTGAAAATTGTTACATTCATAAGATACTTCAATGTATCAGAATAGTCTAACATAGAAATAAAAATAAAAGAATATATATATATATATATATATATATATATATATAAGATGTGGCAGATGATTTAATTAATTAAATATGAAGAGCTACCAAAAAAATTGAATTAGAAGAGATGGAATGTAAGAAATTTTAAATGGATATATGAAAAAGTGGGAAGTTATGATATAAATACAAAAAAAAAATATTTGTAGATCAATTTTAAATGATTTTTTATCAACTTTATGGATGATTGCCCATGACGATTAAAAAAATAAAACTTTAAAACATGTAATATTTAACTTTAGTATTAAAAATATTTATTTTAACCATTGTTCTTGAGATAATAATTAGAAAAATGGTAGTTTATTAATAAAACTTATTTTAAAAAAGACAATAAAAAAGAAATTTTGTGGATTTTGTTTATATTAGTTTTTTTATGATTATATTAGTGTATTCAGCCATACAAGAAAATATTCAATTGGTATAAAATACAAAATTAATTATTAGTGTGTCAATTTGAACTATTTTCTAACCAAGATATCAAATATTATATGTGATTATAAATATAAATAAAAATATTAATTTTTTATGTATTAAAAATAATGAACAAAAGTAGGTATTTGTAATAATATTATTAAATATTTTATATATTTTTAAAATATCTTTAATATTATTTATTGTATAAAAATAAATCGTCTGAAAAATATAAAAAAATATATTTAATGGATAAATATTTAACAAGATTAAAAAAATATAATTTTACATAATACTTAAAAATTTTAATTTTAAATTTAAATCGAGAGATGATAATAAATAAGGGAATTGATTAGGAGTGAAAAAGGAAAATGTTAGGACTTAGGAGGGTAGGAATGCAAAGCCGGCACATTTGTGAGAGGTGATTGGATAGTAAAGGAAATAAGAGGGTGACCCAAATAGGACAAAACCTGCCAACTTATTGCTCTGCCCTCTCAGAACATGACCCTCTCCTGTCCTTTGAAATTTATTATAAAAATACACTCTCATTGATTCCTTTGCCCTTTGTTTAATTTCTAGAAAAGAAATTGAACTCAAAAATAAAATTAAAGAAATCAAAAGATTGTATTTAAAGTCTATTTTTAATTTTTACTATTTGGTTTTTATTTAAATACAAAATATATCATCTTTATGTTTTTTATTCTTTTTATTTTTCTTTATCGCTTAAATATAGGCTAGTAATTCTAGTCAGGCTGATTTCTTTTAAGTTGTTCCTATGCCATAAAAAAAGGCTAATAATCGTTTCCATATAAAATATAGGCTTGTTTTTACATTATTTTATACTATATATTTATAGTTTTTCATTTATTAAATAATTTTTGAAAATGAATATATTTAATTTTCTCTTTATAAAATATGGTAAATTATATAACATTACACATTAAGAAAACAAATCAAATAATGTGAAAAAAAATTGAAATTTAACAACTTAATCATGATGTGTGAGTTGTTACAGATCCATTTATAAATGTTTATTTTTATTGAAACCAAAAATAAAAATAGGGTTTCCTTGTATTAACTTCAACTCTAAAGATTGAATTTAAACTATTAAAAATAATAATTTTTTATTTAAATGAATATAATCATTTCATTACAAAAACCAAATTACTAAATACACTACTTTTCTATAAATCACTTTATTTTGATTGGGTTAAACTTAACGCTTAAAATTGAGGTTAAGATGTCCTTTAAAACACTTTAAAGAAATGCATTCACACAAAGTCATATATGGATATGAAGAGCCCATCTCATTTAATTGAGTATAGTATGTAGGTTATTGTAATTGAAAATAATATTGAAATCAAACACAGTCTTGTATATATAGCCCGCTTATAACTATATAATAATCACGATAAAAGATTTTTAGAGTTATTTTTATAAATTCAACCTTAAACTATGTTTAGTTTTTAAGGATGACAAACTAGATTAAGCACAGACTAACCTAAATAAGGGTTGGGCTGCGTCACAGGGGTAAACAAACTAAGGAATCAAGTCTGGTTTGTTTGGATGCGGCTGGGGCTAATGGATTGGTGGGTCAATCCATTTTCCCTCCCATTTTTAAATAGAAAAAATTATTTTATTTTATTTTATTAATTTATTTTCTCTTATAGCCCATTAAAAAATTATTTTTTAAAATAATTACACAACAAAAATATTTAAACAACTACCAAATTACTTTTTATTTTTATTAATACGACAAGTCTGATGAGTCAACCTACAGTTAAGGTGTTTTTTAATAGGCCTAAATGAGTCAGACCCAAATAGACTAACGAGCTAAAAATTTTGTATATACTCACCTTTTAGTTTGATTTGATTGGTCTGACCATTTTACCCTCCTTAATTATCTTCAAATTATTTACTTCATATACTAGATTAAAATTGACTTCCCTATATTTATTAAAGGTCATTATTAATTTTTAAAATAATTATGCCTAGTTTAAATTTTGATTTTATTTATTTGAATGAATGATGCATATTTTAAAAAGAGGTGGAAGTAACTTGTTTGTTCTCTGGGGGAGAAGAAAACAATGTTTAAAGTGTAGCCGGCAAGTCCTTTATTGGACATACGCCTTCATAGCCGGCAGCACTGCATCGGCATAGACTTGCTCTGCTTCCCTTCACAAAGATCAATCACATAAGAAGGGGACTGCAGAATCCTAATATAAACATGCCTTCAATTTAGTTTTTTATTTAAAACCTAAAATGTATTATCCGTAAAGTACATAATCCATACAAAAGTTAAATTTATAAAAGAAATTTTAAATTGTGTTAATTAAGCCTGCCATACACATAAGGAATAAAATAATAGTGATAATTTTAAAATTTAACTTCAATATATCGTTAACATGAAAATTTTCTACTATAAAGTTTTTCTTTACAATAATTATAAGATAAATTCTGATTTATTAACGGTGTAAAAATTTTTACTCGAATAACAGGTTTCTATTTGTAATTCTTTAATCACCGCTCTAGACATTTTCCTTAAAATGTTGATTTATATTAATTTTAACCACATATTTTACATTGAAATTTAGGCTACGGAATGAATAACCAAATTTGATAAATTATCAGAGTGCTTACCAACAATTTCCACGATCTGCATACCCGAAATTTTAAAAAAAATTGAGAAAATTTATAATATTACTTGCACTCTTATAACTGAAGAGGATCCAGTCGTGTGGTATTTGAGATATCTCATGAACCAAAGCACCAAACTTTTACAAGTAAAATATTTTACATTTCATTTCCCACGGATTTGTTAGCCATAATGAAATTCCCTTTCGTTAGAACATTAACTTTAAAATGAGAGAAACAAGTGTTTACCCCTTGCCTAAGCCTAACCGTATCTAAAGGATTCGATCCGAAAGAATGTAACACATTTCGAATCTTGGTAGTTATGACATGAATATGGCTGGTCAAAGGTAAAATTATGCTGACAAGATATCTTTTATTTATGAAAATACATCATCATGTCTGAACGAGTAAAGACTCAAGTTGCCACACCAGTTGTCTCTGATGCATTTACACAAATCCAATCCTGGACAGTGAAACAACAACCTAAACTACGTACACAGCCGTTCGATTCGCTACCTCATTTCATTTCTTGCCACGAAGTTTGGCACCAAGGGCCCTCTCCAACTTGCCAATTATCTGCTGGTTTGGAATGGCTTTCCCTGACTCATACTCCTGGATCACTTGAGGCTTCTCGTTGATTATCTGCGAGCAAACCACATCCCTTATCAATGATACCAAGCTACAAATAATGAACATAAAGATGCATAAAATACATGTGGCTGGTGTATGTGAGCAGGGTAAGAGAGAAAGCGATACTTGAGCAAGCTGAGCCTGAGTAAGTTTCTTGTCCATCCGAGCCTGCATAATGGCTTTCTTGAGCTCAGTTGGTACACGGTCATCTGTACAAACAAGTCCAGTCACTTTGTTTTAGTATTTAAATTTAGAACTTAAATATCAGGCAATATACGATAGGATATCAATTTACAGAAACAATGTTCCCTTAGGATGACCACTGTTAGTCTGAATCAATCCTCCTCTTCACCTTAGCAGCAACAAAATATTGTACTCGCAATTGATAAAAAATCAATTTGGCACAAACATGTTGAGTTGTTGACACTTGACACAAATTCCAGACCACATTTATGCATAACTAAACATGCTATAATTAGCTATAAGTAATTTAGTGCACTCACATTCACAAGTCCAAGCTAAGCAGCCATTGTTTGCATTGTGCTTTAAAAGAATTAGATAGACTTCTATAACTTATATTAGATACATGAAACCAAGGCTGTGTCTCATAAGTCATAACTTTTCAAATAGCTTTAAGCTTGTAACATGTAGCCTATAACTTATAATTATTCAGGTAGCTTATTGAATTAAAGTCATTTGATAACATTAGAATTAAAGTCATTTGATAACATTAGATGGGTATGTAATATTCTTATTGTGGGAGGGGGGTAAAAGCTTTAATTTTTAAAAGAGAAAGGTATAAAAATGGTAACTGAAATATTAGTGGGAGATTTTGAAAGCTGATTTTTCTCAAATAGCTATTAAAAGTTGAGCGCTTATACTTTTGAAAAACTATAATCCCCTCTTATCTTTTGTTTACTAAACAATTCTAACTTTCTTTTTTTTTTGAAAATTCCACATTGACTAGAGATATGGCCAATCAAAGGTATATAAAGTGGAAGGTAATCATCGTCCTATGAGCTAGCTTTTAAGATTGAGTTAGACTCAATACTCAGATTTAAAACGGTATAAGAGCTAGAGCATTTTCCGGTTCTTATGAGTCAAAAGTTGTCCTTTTGATATGGGTCAAAAGTTACTCTTTGCCTGGTCCGGTAGGCTTAGTTGGAGGGAACGTGTTGGAAGTCCCACATTGTTTGTGTCATCATATTTCGCATGGTTTGAATACCTATTGGGCAATTCCAACCTTTGCCAATTAATATGGGTAGCAGTAAAACTAATTAACACACCCCTTCACGCTCAGGAATAGAGTGCGGATGAATACGGGTGGCCTGTGGGACTTATAGAACACCCCTACACTCTGGAATAAAGCGTGGACAATATGGGTGGCCCAACAATAGATCTAGGATAGGCTCTAATACCATCTTAAATTTGGGTATTAGGCTTAACTTAATCCTAAAAGCTATCTCATAGGATGAGGATTACCCTCCACCTTATATACTTTTGATTAGCCGTATTTCTAATCAATATGAGACTTTCAACAATTTTAAAAAATATAAATGTATGTGTTATACCAATACACCAATATACCCACAGTGAGCCCATGCTAACAGAAGAGGAATAATTTTCCTAGTAACTACATGGTAATTGAAGATAACAATTTGATACACTTGCATAAGATATTCCAAATGTGATCACAAAATACCCAAGCTAATTAAAGAAGGTATAACACACAACAAATCAGAACATGTTCAAGGTATGAAATTTACAAATGAATCCACAAATAGATGAAACAGGTTTTTGTTTCAATGGTAGAAGATGTAAGGATTGGAATACGTAGAACAAATATAAGTATACTCACGAGCTAGACTCTCCGTATCATCATCCAGCCTCTTAGTATTCAACGAAGTGCTACTAGAAGCAGATTTGTTAGTTCCAGCATTAACTGCATAGAACAACTTAACAATCAGAACTCAGACCAACTCAATACAAGAGAACCACTAAAAAGACGTAAAAAGAGAAACATGCAATCATATTACTACAGTATTAACTCCTATCCATTAAAGCAACCCAAACTAAAAGATCAACCCAGACCCCCACTCACACAAGTACGAAAATCACCCAGGAATAAATAAATATTCCACACTCCCACCACAAACTTAAACACGAAATATTAATGATCAACAACAATTATCAACAATAGAGATCAAAACCCTACATCCCAGAGAAATAATCAGTGCGACGGTTGTCTGCAATATCAAAAAAAATCATAAAAAAGAACTACCAAAAACCAATAATTCAAAAAAAAAGGATGAGCCAAGCTTGTAATCAATAACCAGAACAGAACCATACAATCAAAAGCATAAAAAAAAACAGGAATTATCAAAAACTGGTAACTCAACAACTGAAATTAATTAATCCAAACTTGAAATAGAGAATAAGAACAGAACTCAACAGAATCAGATGCCTCGATCGAGGGTTTTAAGAGAATAAATATAATATTTTTTATTTAAAAAAATAAAATCCGATTTAGAAAGGAAAGGGGGAGGAGTTTGTTTCACATTTCTTGACGGTGTCGATGTCGGCGCCGGCGCGGCGAGCGGCGTTGACGGCTTTCTCGTCCTTGCGGGCGGCGGCGGTGGGAGCTTTCTTGCGGAGCACAACCGGTTCCCAGTCCTGTGAGAGGGGTCCCACTCCTGACATCTTTCCAAGGTTTCTCTTCTGTGACTGTCGGAAACGACGTTTTCTTCTTGCTCTTCTTCCTCTTCTTGGTGTGTTGGATTGGTCTAGGGTTTTTGTAATAAGAAGATTGAATTGAATATTATGGATGGATACACACCTAGCTTGGAGGACACGTTTGTATATCTCTTTTTTATTCTGTTGGTTTTGCTTTTGGGCTTTCTTTGTTTTGGACATAACTTTTGGGCTTTCGGGTTGTTCAATTTTGCGGACCCTACTGTTGGAGTTGGGCCAATTGGCCCATGTTCTAGGTGTATCTCATGTAACCAAAAAAATATAAAATAAAAAAACACTGACATATATCCCACTTCCATGTAATTTTGTTTGAGCGGTAAACATTTACAATAATATGCAATTACTTCTTATTTTACACATTATTTGGATGATGAAATATAGTAAAAAAAATGGAAAGACATAGAATTGTAAGGGAAAAAATTATATGAGAAAAAGTGTAAGAATGTTTTATTTGATACATGAGAAATAATAAAAATTATAATATTTTTCTTTTCCATGTTTGTTTGGTTTGGTTTGAGTGAAATGATATGAAAAAATAAAAAATAAACAAATTAAGGTTTTGTTTTGTCTAGCTAACTTGTTTTTGACTTAAAAGTTATTTTTAAGTTAAAGCTAAAAATAAGAGTTTTATAATTAAAGGAGAAGTTGCTTAGTATTCTTTAAACTTTTAAAATAAAATGGTACTTTTAATTTAAAAGTGTTTGGTAAAATATTTTTTAAAAGCTTTAATTGTATTAAAAGTAAAACTTAAAGATTAATTTTATAAATTATCTTAAAATCTAAGGGTTCATTTGGTATAAGAAATTGGTGGCAATTGTGGAGGTGGTGCTGGTATTGGTGACAACAATGGCGGTGGCACTATGATGGTAGTGGCGATGATAACAACAATGGTGATAACAATGACGATCGTGGTGGTGACAGTGTGATGGAGGCGATGACGGTGACATTGACATTGGTGGCAACAATTGTGGTAATGGCGACGACAATGATGATTCCAACGATGAAAGTGTGATGGTGGTAACAAAAGTACTAATGGTGATTGTGGTGGCAACAATGATGGTAATGGTGATGGCGATGACAATGGTGGTGAAGGCGACGATGGTAGTGGCAGAGACAATAATGATGGGGACAATGGTAATGACAACAAAGGTAATGATAATGATGGTGGTAATGGTAGTAGGAATAGTGATGGTGATGGTGGTGGTGATAGTCTGATGGTGGTAGTGGTGGAGACAACAGTGATGGTAGTGAATGTAACAACGGTAATGATGATGGTGATGTCGATGGTGATGACACAATGTTGGCGGTGATGACGATGACGGTGGTGATAGGACGACAATGATAATGATAATGATGGTTATGATAGTGGTGGTGATGCGACTATGGTCATAACGACGGTGAGATGTTAAATGAAATTAAAAAAATAAATTAAAAGCTAGTTTCATTGACTCTTAATTAAAAGCTTTTTATTGATTTTTTTCTTTATTAAAAAATAAGCTATTATTCTTAATAAATATTTTTTAAAAAAATTATTTGATCAATTTCTCCTTAAAAAGAGAAGAAAAACTAAAAATAAACTAGATAAAAAATATACTAAAAAATATTTCTATCTAAAATCACACATAATACTACAAGAGGGGAAAAAACACATGGAACCGACAAAGAGACCACACGAATGCCCTCTCATGGCTAGTTTTCTTTTCCCGTAGTTTGTTTTCCTATAATTTTTCTTATTTTCCAAACAAAAGCCGAGTGAAACTTTTGCTAAAGTTTGGTTGCTTCGTTAGCTTAATATCAATAATGCATTTTTACGATTCTTTCTAAAAGACGTATATACGGTTCTTCCTCCTCGAGTATCATCCTCTAAACCTCACCAAGTTTCGCTTCAAAAATCTCCAATGGCCTCAATTGAGTCGAGATAGTTGAATTTCAAACTCAATCAAGCATTGTTGATTATTCTTTCATCATTAATCATGAGCATCTGAGTTATAGTTGCAACGTTATGATTGGTTGGGAATGCAAGTAATAAAGCGGAAATGCAAAAAAGGTTTACAATAAGCATACGGTAGCATGGCATAGTATTGTTTGGAGCGTTTGACTTGAAAATAATGGCAGAATAAGGTTCAATTTAAAAGATATGTAACGAGGTTAAAAATATCTAGACACATGGATAAAAATCTATTACGGGTATAAAAATTTATGGGTATGAGTATTCGTGGAAAAGGGGGTGAGTTTTATATTATCCATTAAGGAATGAGTACGGGTACAAATATAATGGTATTTGTGTTTGCAGGTACCCGTATATATGAGATTACATTGGTATCTGTATATATAATTAAATTTAAATTAGCTTATATTATATATTGATGAGAGATGAAGAAATTGGTGTTTAACATTTTTACATTTTTATTTTGTATGTGTTTTTTATTCTATGTTATTGTTATTATTATACAATATTATTACAAACATTTATATAGAAACTAGATTTTTATAAATAATGAAACTAGGAATTAGTATTGATCCATTAAAAATATTTTGTAATTTAGTTTAATATTTTTTATATGGATATATGTGTTACCCAAAAAAATATCATAAAACAGACACTCGTAGAAATAAGAGAGATAAGAGGTGAATATAAGTTTTATTTTTATATATAAACACAGATAACAAGAAATAAGTATCCGCATCCGCCTCACACAATTAATATCCCTAAGAATATAAATACTACATATGTCTTTGACTTAATCCTATGAGCCAGTTCCAGTTTTTTTTTTTTTCAAGACTTTTCCCTGCTCCTAAAAAGGGTGTTAGCTACTTCTTCTAAGGGATAAAGATTTAGTTTTGAGAGACTTAAAAGATTTTGAGTTAAAAGAGATGATATTGTGCGAGAAGAGGAGGAAAAAATAAGAGTGATTTTGAGATTAAACGAAATTTAAATAATTTATTTAATAATTTTGGACACTTGCCCGTGTTTAGTATCAACTCATTCGACCTTTGCCTAACTTGAATTTTATAAAGTCTTTGACATATTTAAGTCTTTACTTATAATATCATACTTAACTTTTACACATTTTTAATTTGTCTTAAAACATTAATAGTTTTATAAAATTATAGATATATTAAAAATTAAAAAGTTATGCATTGTACAATCTACTAATTAGTTTATTGAGAAACTATTAACAAACTCTTACACTCAAACATTGTAATTAACAAATATTTAGGTTATTAAGACACTTTAATTGGGATTTGGATTTAATTAAAAACTTTAAATAGATAAAAAATATAATGTTATATTACTTTATTTATTCAGTAAGTTATTGAAATATTTTCTGATAAATATCTAATTAAAATATTATCATTTTTTTCAACCCCAAACTTGTTAATCAAGACATTTTATTTCACTAAAAATAAAATTTTAACTTTTCCGTTTCAGTACCTTTCTTTAACTTTCTTCATATTTCTATTTTTTAAACTTTTAAATTGAAAAATACATAATACTAATTTTAAAGTTGAATTCAAATTGAAAAAATTATCGGAAAATAAATTATATTTAAATCATAATAAAGATAATAGAATTGCAACTAATTAAGTTTTACAAAATTTTAAAAAATTATCATACATTCAATTTTAATTTTGAACTGGTTTGGGGTCCAACATCTGGTCTCGTAACTGTCCTTAACTTTTTCGTTTGTTCTATGATATTACACCGGTCTAATGGGGATCTAGTATTATACTCTCGATTCCACTGGGGGAGTGAAGGTCCTTAAATGATTTCTTATACCAAATCATGAAGCTTTACGTGTTGTAAGGGCGAAAGGGAGTGTCACCTACTAGGACACTCCGACGCTCAAATCAGTGAAAGTTATAAGGAATTTCAGAGCTCAAACGTAAGGTTAGAGAGAATGTGCTTAGTTGATGTTATGCTGGTGCATGGGTATTTATAACTGGGAGGAGTGGAAGAGCCTTCTTACTCACCAAGTCCTCCGTACATGACGTCAATACTTACTATGCTATTTTGCAGTAAAGCTGACTTATGATGATGACATTTCGCAGCGGCTCTACCTACCCCTTAGTCATTTTGCAGATGACTTGCTCAGTATGCTAGGTCATAGATCAACTTTGAACCTCCGGTATTGAGTGAGTAACTCGTAACGGGGTCAGTCATAAGGACCTTTCGTGAGACCACGAACACTGCTATTAAACCGACCCGTTACGTGAGATGTCGTCGAGAGAATAACTTACACCGGTCATCATGTCATATCGGTTCCGGGTGTAGGATATTTTGTATGGCTACAATCACTAGTGTTAAACTGTTTCATAACATGAGATGTCGACGTTGAGAGAATAGCTCACACCGTCACCACGTCATATCGGTCCCCAAGTGAGGAATTTTAACCAGATTACCTTTACGTCCAGGGGGCCGGTCTCCGGACCGAATCAAATTTAATAACCAAAAATGTATTTCTTCATTTTAAAAATTAAATTTGCATAAACCGCACATGATACAAGTCAAGCATGCTAATCATAAAAGACAAGAAAAAACAAGAAGTCCCAAATGAGTTGAAAAACGACTCAAAAATCATAGAAGGGAAAAGTAATATGCATTTAGCAAGAAAAAAATGAAATTTTACCCTACACGGAAATAAAAAATAAAAAATTTCACTTAATTTTAAGGGAAAATATACTTTTAATGTATCCGAAAAATACAAATCGATACATTGTTTGAGGGGAATTAAACATATACTATTTAAATCAACTACTTACATGTTAGGATGGGGTGTGTCTCTATGTATATCTTTTTATCTTTTTTTCTGCCAATTTAATTTTTATACACAAATTTTTCCTTTTCCATTATCGTTATTAATAATATTACCTTTTTTTATTAGGCTAAATCATTTCTTAGGTCTCTTATCTCTTTGTTTTATTTAAAGTTATATCTGTAAGTTATTTCTTTGTTTCAAACAAGTCTCTAGTCCCTCAAAAGTGTGTCAAACAAGTTCATTTATTAAATTTTATTTTACATCTCTCTCTTAGAATTGATGTAACATCAAAGGCTATGGACTTGTCACATCAATTAAAAACTTACACCTGTTTTTGATGATGTGAAAGAGACCATTGAAGTTCTTTTTCTTCGTATTGTTGGGTTGTTATCCATTTTGGCACTTTAGTGCCAGTGTGGCCAAACCACAACCGAACCACAACAACCTCTTTATCACCAATAATCACAAATAACTTATTTTCTAAGCTTTCCCTCAACTTGAACAAAACTCAAATCACCTTCATCACAAAATAAAACACATTAATACAAAACATCCTCCTCCTCAAAATCTCAATCATAACCCGCCTTAACCCCCCACCATATTCCATTACTGAGGCAATCAACCATAACCTTAATCATACTAAATAAAGGAATAAAACTAAACAAAAAGCATAGCTCAACTCTAACCAAAGTTTTGTATAGTGCCATCATCATCGACCAAATTGAATGTGAGCCACTGTCCTTGTTGAAACATTTTTGTTTGTAGTGATGTCATTGTAGGTCATTTGATTATATCATTAAGTTTGACAGTCCTTGTCACATCATTTGATTGTATCATCAATGCAAAAGTACATGTATATGGTTTTGTTCTTGTAATGTCCTGGCCTCTCAAAAAGTCCAGTACAGTTCACTCATCACTCAACATTCAAATCTCAATCAAAATCAAGCATCCAAGCCTTTAAAACATTGGTTCAACACTTAGTGGGTGTGTTGAGGAGACTTTTATTTTTTTAACTTTTTCAAGAATCAAAACTAATCCATTTTTAAATAATAATAAGTTCCTAACATTCTTTTAGATCATAAAATATGTTACTTGAAAGTAGTATAAAAAAATCAAAAAAGTCTTTTTCTTAAATAAAATCTTTTCTCTTAAAAATTAATGATCCTATGCTTCAAGAGTTTTTATGACAAGCTTTTAATTCCTCTTAAAAAAATATTGGTGATATGAATGAGGTCTCTTAGTTCCATCGTTAAATAGAAAGCTCTTTTCTTTTTTAAAAGGCTATACACAAACATTAATTCTTTCTATTTTCAATACTTTAAGCAAACATAATGGTTAACACGCCAGAAGTCTCTAGACGTGTTTACTATGATTGTTAAAAAGTTAGAGTCAATAAAGAAGTTCATATATATGAACCTGGCAATAAAGCTCAACGTTAACACCTATAAGCTATAGGAATATTCCAAGTGACAAGTGATTTGTTGTGGCAAGTTTTGGAGGCCCAATAGGAAGATGTTTTCTTGCAAGAGAAAGAGCTCATAAGATAAAGTTGCATCATAGCAAGGTATCTCTCATTATGGTGTGAGTCGAGGACAAACCAAGCATATGTTAGAGAGCATGTGGGATCTCAAGCGCTAATGAGGGCGAAAAGTGATTATCAATGTTAGGGCATGAACAAGGAATGAATCACAACAAGATTCCAGGAGGAAAACACATGAATGAATTGAATATACATCAAAATAAAAAAGATCCAAAGATTATATAGGTATGAGACTATACAGTTGAGAATAACTTAAAGGAATTGGTTAGTACTACCTATAATAATAAAATACATTTACTTTTTGATAGCCTATCACCTAAGAAGTCCAAAGTTCAGTGTGTTTGAGACTGATGATCTTTTGAAAACTTCTTAGGGGAATGTGTGGGTGAAGACAAAACACACCGTAAAATCTCGTGTTGATTTGTGGGGATAATCGTCAATCCTAGAACATGGCTAGGGCATTAGAACTCTTTAACTATTAAGTTTTGTAGAGAAGGAAAAATGGGGAAAATAAACGAAATGTGTAGTGATTATAGGGACATGGTTTGGATAAGGAGAAACTAGGTCAAATAGGATTTGATGATGGATATGGAAAAGGTTAATCATAGAAGGCGAGATGATGAAGTGAGCAACGACAAGAATGGTCATTATAGGAGGTGTGAGTAGCTGTGCAAAGGAGTTTGTAGTTTAAACTTTATTTTATAAAATTTAGTTATTTTGGTCTACTTTTATGTAATTTCTTTTGTAATTACCCTGAGGTTGCTTCTTAACCATCAAGTCAACTTAATCTTGTTTGTCTTAAAGGGTTTTTATGTTTTTTTTATTTCCAAGTGAGGTAAACCAATAAACTAAAAGTTGTATTATACTTCAAGAGTTCAGAGGAATAAGATAGTTTTTAAGATCATTTAGAAAAGCTTAGGCTTGTCAGAGCTTTGTCTCTGAGGTTCTTGATTGAATCATTTTCAATTTTATCAAGAAATTTTAATTATTATGGCATTCCTTAAGCTTATTAATATTCGATTATGGCAACTTCTCTATCCTAGTAATCCTTTTTCCATTTCCCAATTTTGTTTTATGCATTTTGTGCATTTTTGGCCCTGGACATATCCATTCCTAAATTTTGATAAAGCAATGCTCGCCATTTTGTATCAAAGCTTAGTTCTAGTGTTAGAATTGAGCCTCGCATCACTCCGATAATCCTTGTCTCGTTTTTTTCCGCAATTTACTAAATTTTCAATTCTATTGTTTGGTACTATTTATTCATTATTTACTATTCCTCACCATTCATTATTAACGTTCTTGTTCATACTCCATGTTACCATTGATTTTTTTAAATATAAAAAATAAAGGTGTGTTTATATAAAAATAAAAAGGACGTACAATTTGAAAAAAAAGTGAAGTCTATATAAGAAAAAGAAGAAGAATACGTAGTTTCATAGAAAATAAAAAAAAGTGTAGTTTAAAAAAAGCTTTGTTTGAAAATAAAATAGAATTGTTAAATTTAGATATAAAGGACTCAAAATACATCAAAATCAATTTGTTCCTTGTGTCTTCTTGTTTCCTAAGTTGCTGGTTTCTAAATTTCTAATGACATTGTTCTATATTTCTAGTTCTTGTTCCTTGTTCTAGTATCGTGTGCCTTGTTCTTGTCCATGTTACATTGTTTATTCTTTTTTTATGAAGTATTAAACATGTTCTTTACTACTTGTTGCTTGAGTTAATCCCGTTTAAGTCTTTGTTGATTTTCCTTGTTTATTAGTGAGTATTTTTTTATTTTGCTACGGACGTAGTGATGTTGAAGAGTACCTTGAGTTAGGGCTACAAATTGAAAAAATATTTGCTTATAACGATGTTAGTGAAGAAAAAATAGTGAAATTAGTTTCTCTTGAGTTTTGTGATCATGCAATATATCAGTGTAAATAATTAAAATGTGATAAGAGAAAAAGTTGTGAGCTTATGATAGATACATGAGAGGAGATAAAAAGAATTATAAGAAAGACATGTACTCTTACGTTATCAAATGAAGTTGCATGAGAAGCCTGAGAGATTGGAGCAAGAAGGTAAGAGTGTTGATGAGTATTTTAAGGAATTAAGGGCAACCATAATCAAAGCTAGTGTTAATGAAGATAAGGAGACAATTATGGCTTAGATCTTAAAACGGTTGAATGATGACGTTAAGGATGTAGTGAAGTACAAAATTATGTTCACTAATAGGGGCCTAGTTTAGCAAACTATAAAAGTTAAACATCAACTAAAGAGGAATAACACAATAAGAAAGAATTTTTCTAGATATAATTCTTCAAGTTGGAAGGAGAGAAGTAAAAAGGAAGAAGGTACTTCTCCAATCTCACCTTGGTTACCAAACATAATGACATTCAATGTTTCAAGTGTTCAGGGAAATGACATATAGCTTTTGAATGCTCTACCAAAAAGACGATGATGCTTTTGTCTCAATCCAAATCTTCCCCAACAAGAAAAAAGATGTGTGTGAGGGTCGAGATGGCACTCGAGGGTGATTTGTTCATGGTGGGGAGGTTGTTGGAAGGTAAAGTGAATGATCTTGAAGAGAGTAAAGGACAAATATTTTCCATACTAGGTGTCTCACCCAAGGTTAGCTTTGCTCTCTAGTTATATCAGGTGGGAGTTGCACTAATGTGGCAAGCGTGAGAATGGTGTCTAGACCTTAAGATTAAACTTGCTTCTTAACCATTAAGCCAACTTTGTCCTAAAGGGTTTTTGTTTTTCTTTAAATTATTTATAAATGAGACAAACTCATAAACTAAACATTGTATTAAATTTCAAGTGATCGTTAAGGAATGGAATAGTTTTAGAGATTATTCAAATAAGCTTAGGCTTGTAAGAGTTTTCTCTCTTAGGTTTTTGATTGAACCATTTTCAATCTTATAGAGAAATTTCAAGTATTGTAGTGATTCCCTTGAGTTTATCAATCTTAAATTGCGGTGTCTTTTCTATCCTAATAATCCTTTTCCATTTCCCAATTATTTTATGTGTTTCATGTAACATACCATTTTCAACACAAATAGAAAATAGATATTAATATATCTTTCTTGAGAAATACTTACTATAAGTTAGTTTATTATTATCATTTTTTTTGAAATTTTGGTATTTATATTTAATTATTTTTTTTAAAATAATAATAATAAAAAATGAAAATATTTCTGAATGAGAATTTTAAAATGACTTAATTAGTATTCACTAATTAAGAAAATTATATAAAGAATTTTTAATATCTTTATTATTCACCATTTTTATTTTATGTTCTTATATTTGTGTTTTTACATATTTAAGATTTAACTTTTATTAGAATTTTAAAATAAAATTTTGAAGGAATTAGACTATGGTTCTTTAGAACTTTTTGATCTATATAATATTTATGATTTTCTGGAATTTTTTGAAAATTTTGAAATATTTTAATAAAATAATATTGATCCGGTCCTAACACCGACCCCCAAGAGCATGGCTTTAATGCCTTGCCAAATCAGCATTTTTAATAAAGAGAAGTACTCTTCAAATACACTACAAATAATATACGGAGTGCACACCGCCAGGGCAAGTAACGCCGCCAAGGCTCATAACTCCGCCCACGCACGTTACCCCGCCAAGGAATGTAACTCCGTCCAGGCATGTTACTCCGCCGAGGAATGTAACCTCGCCAAAGTTGTTACTCCGCCAAGCCATAGGCTCAATATTGGCGGAATGCCGAATTTCCCCTACTGCGTAGCGAGCCCATACTCACAACCCCGGCACGAGATTGACTCTGTCTTGAGAGGTTAATAATGGGAATCACGCTGTCACGCATAAAGGGAAATAACAATAAAATATTAAAGCACTAACGCTTTCCAGACAAGTTGTGATACCTACTACAATAATGGTGCATGTAAACGGCGCAGGGACCCACTACCTTTTCAGCATTATGCCTGAAGACAAGGAGCGGGTCCTACCAATAATGCAGCACCAGTAACAGGTATATAAACCTCTCTCGAAAAGGTATAAGGGATCTTTTTCCCATTCTCTGAACTTGATACTCTCTTACTTGCATAATTCTCTCTGACTGTCTTTCTAAGTCTCTAAGTATTCTGAAATACTGACTTGAGCGTCGGAGAACGATTGCAGGTACCACCCCCAATCGGGTCAAGGCAATAAAGATCCCGTCAGGCGGACTGTGACACCGCCCCAGAGTACATTGCATTCCGCCTCAGCATACAAAGACTTTCCGTATTTACATTTATACGCATATTGCTTTGTATCAAGAACACATTTATACGTATATTTTGAGTTGTTCTATAAGCATACTTCTACACCCCCTGTAAAGAACAGTTCAAATATATTTTAAATAATTTTAAATTCATATAAAGTTACTTAAAATTAAAAATATTTACAAGAATGTAAAGTTAAATTATAAGAAAATTTTTTAAAATCAATTTCAAGTAGACTTATCTAAAAATTATCGGTTTGAGTAAAATCTTAGTTTTTACCAATTGTAAAAAAATTGAAAACGTACTAATAAATTTTTATTAACAGAAAATTTTAGATTTTTAAAATTTAAACTTTATATTACTTATCATAAAATTAGTAAGAACTGATATAATATCGTTAAATTTCAAAAAGGATTAATTTTGAATATTTAAAATATACCGAGTGAAAGGTTACTATTTGGCTTAATAATTCTGCCGACATTTACTATGCAAAACACTATGCATGTACGAAATTTTCAAAAGGTGTACATAAACCAGGTTTTAAATTTCAAAAAATGCACAGTACTTTTATATTAAAATAATGGAATGCATAGTAATTTTTTTTCTATAGATACCGAAGGAATTCTTCTTTAGAATTCATAATTTCAGATTAAGTTTTCTTAATATAGTAGTGCTAGTGAGATAGTGGTGGAAGTAAGAGAGAGAAATAATTTTTTTGGAAGAAGGTTCTGCTAAAATTCTAAGGTACGAATACATCTCTTTTATATTTTTTTAGGGTTATTTTTATATCGTTTTTAGAAATATATTATTATACTGAAAATAATATTATTTTAAGTTACTATTCTATATAGTAAAATACTATTTCAATAGTAAATTACTATTCAAATAGTAAATTACTATTTACTATTACTATTTACCTTTACTATTTACGTTTTATTATTTACCGTTACTATTCACAATTTACTATTTACCGTTAGTATTCATGATTTACTATTTACCGTTACTATTCACGATTTACTATTTACCGTTACTATTCATGATTTACTATTTACCGTTACTATTTATGATTTACTATTTACCATTACTATTCATGTGTTACTATTTACTATTCATTATTCACTATTCACTATTCACTATTTCTGCTTTAAGTAGTTATCTTAATTTTCATCTTGTAACTATATTAAAATGAAATTGGTATGTTTTAGAACTCGGAGACGAGGCGCACACAGATTTTCAATAACGAATCAGTATACAAGAGGTAAGGGGGAGTGAGATAAGAATATAATATGAAAGACATAAGAATAATGGGAGGAGTCCCCTGCTCTTTTTAAATTTAATAATATTATTATTTTAAAGTAATAACTTCTCAACTTAAAATTAATAATAAATTTAATATATTGTGTAACTTATTCTGAAATACCTATGCATGGATCTGAATTATTATAACTTATACGGACTGGACTAAACCTATGCAAGGACTTGGACTTTTATATCCTATATGGATCGAACTAAACCTATGCAAGGATTTGGACTATTATGACCTGTCTAGACTGGACTATACCTATGCAAAGACTGAATTATATATATGGACTTATATAGACCTGTGCGAGGAATGGACTATAAGGACTTAAAATCAAATCTACTAATTTAAATAACCATTAAAATTTGAATTATATTTATGAGCGATATTTAGTTGATTTGACTTGATTATAATTAATTATATTTGATTTCGATTAATGATATTGTGATTTATAATATTAGACTGTGATTAATAATGTGCAATTATGATTGATGATATTTGATTGTGATTGATGACATTACAATATTTAATCATGGTTGATGAATGATTGATGACCTTGTGATATGAAGTTTGAGCATATAGCAAACATGACGGAAAGTTAAAACTCAGTAAGAATTTTCTTACATTACTCTTTAAATTTGTATTCCAAGAGAAAGCATTTTATAATTATTTTAGTCTTTTATTTCTTCTTAGAAAGAATTTTCACTAACTTTATTTTTAATCTTTAGAATAAAATATAGTATTAGAAATAAACTATTTTATAAAAATCAGAGGTTGAGATAATTAATTCTTGAATTAAAGAAAATTTTTATAGTTTTAAGTATTCTTAGTTAATGATTTTAAATTATTTTCTTTAGAAATTAGAAGTTTAAAGTAAATTATTTTGGTTTTCCCTAATGAAATAACTAAAGGATATTTTGTCGAGATTTCTAAAATTCAATCTAGTTAAGATTCAAATTGAGAAAGATTATGTAAATATATGAAGATTTTTAAAAGAAAGTTTTGAGATATTTAAAACTTAAAAACTCAATTTTGGTGAGATCTGAATTTGAAGACTGTACTAAATTATTTCTGTATAACAGAAGTTCAAAGAATAACTTATGGGAATGTACAGTTTATTGTGATGATTTGGTGAACCTTTATGGTATTTAATAATTGAGTTTCCAAAAGTCTTAAACAACTAAATATGCGAGTAGTTCATGCATCATGAATCATTAAAGAGAAATGAGATGTGATATTGTCTGGGGACAGATTATAGAAACCGAGGATACATTAGAGGAGAATTAATTGCGAGCCTTGGGATGAGAGAGTGTGAAAGGGTGCTTCAGGTGACCTGGGGTCGCTCCCTAGTGTCGGGTACTTTCACAATAAAAACCTTCTCAGTCTGACTAGTCTCTAAGTGTTTCCACGCCAGTTGAGCTGTTCATATGCTACAAATTTATGTTATTATCCGGAATTATGGAACAATGTAAACTCCTGGTTGGCCAAGTGCAAATTAAAACTTTAAGGGCCCACATACATAAAATGAATGGGATGGTAGTATTAAAAACATTGCATGACATTTATGTGATTGTGACATTCTATGTGGGTGATTGTGAATGAAAGTATAATTGTTATGTTATGAAAACTCTACATTCATAATTGATTATGTATATGATTGTGTTTGAAATTATTATAGATTGTGAAAACTCTTATGCTTATGTCTTATCTGTAAAGTATTATATTCTGTTTCTAACTCCTTCTTGTTTGAATTTGTGTCCAAAATATATGTTATATGATATATAGTTAGCAGTTCAAGATGAAAGGATGAAATTACAAGAGGGTAAATTAGTCTCATCCTTAATCGAATATGAGAAAAGATGTGACAAGAGTAGGATTTCAAAATCACATGGTTTGAAAATAAGGAAATGATTAGTTACAGTCGAAGTAGAGGTATTAAATCTTTAGTTTTAGTTTACCTTAATACAATATGAAGTTGGATGATTGTAATTCAAGGAAAAGGTTAAACTTTCATAAACCTTATTCTTTGGATATGATACTGTAAACTTTGATCACTTATGATTTTCTGAAAGTTTATTTTATCATTCTGAATAATTTGAAACTTTTTACTTTCAAAATTCAAAGAAAATCAGATGTATATACGTCCTTGTATACACGAGATAGGAAGTGATAAATATATATATCTTTGTAAAAAAAATTTAAAAGCAAGAAGAATAGATATATATCTCATGTATATAAGGGGGTGTAACATTTCAAGCCCTAGATAGATGTGTTCCAAAATTCTGCTAACGGGGTTCTCACTGTAGCTTTTGATATCAGTTAACATAATGAATTAGGTGTTAAAACATGTAGTGTTTTATTTAACACTGGCTCCATAGAAATGTAAGGTGTTAAAACATAAAACAAACATTTAATATTGTGTTTGATTAAAAGTTAGGTGTTAAAACCAACATTTAACACCGATTATTAATAAAAATTTGTTATTAAAACAAACATGTAACATAGGGTGTCAATAAAGACCTAATGCTAAAACATATTTTTAACATTAGGTGCACTGTAACACCAAAGACATGTGAAAAGATATGAATAACACCAACTATGGAAAAAAATAAGTGTGAAAAGTGGTATTTACAATTGTCCAATACTTTATGTTAAAAGGCTTCTGAATTTAATTGGTGTTAAAATCTTTTCTCTTTGCCCTAATGACTCGACTATAGATAAGCCTATTGTTTTTTTTGGGTGAATTAAAGTTTAGATAAGGCTCTTATCCACACATTTGTTTAGGTGTAATACAGGAAAGAAAAGGCAAAGAGATTATAATACTACTTTTTAATGAAAGTAATCCTGATATATTCAACATCCAACAATAGAGAAGAATTGTTAGTTGGATAATCTATAATGTTGGGTCTAGAAAAATTTAAAATATCAACTTAGTTAAAAGGTCAACACATAGGTTCCTTTCTCCCAAAATGTGTTTCATGAACTATCTAATATGGGCAAGAAATGGATCATAGAAATGATGCTGATCAATGTCACTAACAATAAGAGAAACAACTTCCTCATAATAATAAATTTTTTAACATTACGAAGACCTCGATCCTAAGCAATAGTTAGCTTATGGGGAATTGCTTGAAGCTCCTTACGAGGATGACTAGATTTACGTAAATGACTATGAAAACCAGTAATCCATCTCCCATATTCATCCCACATCAAACCATTGAAATTAGGGAGTCCCGGATTGCCCAAGGAACTCCCATCAACGTCTAAAGCAAAGACTCCATGTGATAGATGCTTCTAACTAATCCACCTTTCATTTCCCACAACCGAGTCACAACCAATGTCTATGCCATGATGCAAAGAATGGATTGTTGCCCTTATTTATGAATTAACTTAATGAAAAGGTAGAGGAGATCCTTGAAAAGTATGATTTTTCTATTATGTCACATGCACCAAATAGTAACAAGAATACTAGGATCGTTCTCCCAAATAATATATGGAAACAAAATCTCCTTTCGACACTTTAATTATACTTGTATTTATGCAAAATAATAAAAATATTTTAAAAATATGGAGAAATATATAAATAGTTATATTGAAGTGTTAATAATCTTATCCTATATATATACATATATATATATATATATATATATATATATATATATACCCTAATAAAGAATGAAAAACTTGTATTTTTTTTGTTAAATGACACAAAACAAGTATCCCCTAAATTAGTCGTTGAGATTGATATATATTTCAGTCTATGAAATTTAAAAAATTTCAATTTAGTCTTTTAACTTTTTAAAATGACTTTTAATTTTAAGAAAATAACATAATTCCAAAAGCTAATTGAAAAATTTTAAAATCTAGAAAGTTTTAAAAATACATCACTTATAAATTTTTGATTTTTCTAATATGGTCATAAAACATATTTTAAACAATATAAAAATAAAATATTTTATTAAAAATATAAATAATAAAACTCTACTAATTTTAACACAAGTCCAACATAATTTCTAACAAAATCCTTCTATTCTATTAATACATTGTATGTTAGAAATTAGGAAGCATTTAGTACGTAATCTTTTTTTATTCTTGAGAATTGAAACCCGGGAATCTTATTCTTACGTTTGATATAACCATTTTAAAAAAATGTTTACAAGAAATTAAGATTCTTAAAAATTTATTTTTATTAATAATTCTCACCAAAATTTTCCCATTAAAAGGGGTGAGAATCCTAATTTCTACTAATTTAAAATTTATTTACAATTAAAAATGCAATTATGTATGATATATAAATTTATTTAAACTTTTTTTATTAAATTCTCATTCAACAATTCATACAAAATATATTTATAATATTCTTAGATAATTCCTAAAATTTTAAAAAATAATTGTGTACCACACAGCCCATTTAAAGGTTAATTATACCGTGTGGCGTAAGAATTAGTTTAAAAAAAATACAAACAAAACAGTTTGATGACGTGTGTTTGAAGATCTTCCTTGGGCCTCTTTTATCTTTTTTCACCTTCTTTTCCTCTTTCCCCTTGTCTTCCGGGTTTTTACTTCGTAGCCAATACTTCAACCTCGTTTTTCTTCATCTACTACTTCTGCACCACACCCAAGAAGCTTCTTCTCCATGGGTTTCACAGGTACCCTTCTCTCTCTATAACTTCCATTCATTTTTTCTCTTTCTTTTTCTTTCCTTCTCCCCTTTGCTCATTTTTTCCTCTATTGGAATCTCATACCTCATTTGTGGTTCTAATTCACTACTTCTATTGGAATTTCCTTTTATTCCATTGGAATCCCATACCCCATTTTGTCTCTTCTCGCTTTTTTCAGCTCACCTTTTTTTGGGTCAGTCTCTATTTTTTCTTTTTGTTTTGTTCACTGTTGTTCTGCAGATTTTTATCTGGTTTAACAGTGTGTGCTATGCTCGTTTTGTTTCGCCCGGGGGGGGGGGGGGGGGGCGGGTTGGGGGTTAAAAATGGGTGCTTTATCATTGAAACGTCACATTCAATTCTTTACCGTGTGTTTTTGTTGAGTTGAAGCGAAAAATTAATGAAGGGATTTGTTTCTCTTTTTTTCTTATTCTGTGTATAGCTTGTGGGGTTCGTTCGTTTGTATAAAAAAATGAACTTTTTTTGTCTTCTTTGGATGTATATTTAGAGAGAGTATTGGAGAGAATGCAATTGAATCTCAGTGTTTTGGAAAGAATTGTTTGCTTCTCTAATGTCTATTTTTAGATCGTATAATGATCTGGTATTTCCCTTGTTGTGATATCCATGAAGTGAAACTCATTTATTTCAGGCTCTGCTATCACTCTTTTCTTGTTCAATAGGCCCATAAATTAGATTAGTTGTGAGGGGTCATTTGCAGATTCGTTACACCGTGTTTGATTCTGAGGCTAAAGTACATTTATTATCCAATTGTTTATCCAGTCCCTATTGTGATCGATAAGCTGTTTGCATGGTGTTATCAGGGTGCTGAATTCGGGGATTTGTTCTAAGTAGATTAGTTGATTGCACCTCTACAAGATGCCATATTATATACAGAGACTTTATAGGCTGTGCAAGGCATCCTTTTCTCCGGATGGACCTGTGTCAGAAGAAGCTGTTGCAAAAGTTTGTGAGAAGTTAGGTATGCTGCTTATTCTCCTTATAGGGTTTTGACTTCAGTTATATATATGCATATGTTTATCTTCAACTGCATACTTTTGTTTTTTGTGCATTTGAAACAGTTGACTTGTAAGTAATGACTTTAACGTGCAAATTTACTTAATTCTCATGATTTTGTTGACTGAACATTGTTTGCTAAATATTTGTCCAATTTAGAGTGGTTTTAGCAGATAGGTCATTTCATTGACGACAATGTCGAGTAAAAACTGTGAACACACAACGAGGCTAGATAGGTCTAAACTGTTCATGTGCTATGTCTAGTAAACTTCAAGGCTTCTCTTTGGGTCCTCTTTTCCTCTTTAAGGGTTTCTCTTTTGACGGCGTTATAGGGACAAGGTTAAATTTGGACGCTCAGTAACGGTAGTGACAATTTTGTTGACAAGCTTGCTTGTATTTTTCTTAACAATTGTGCCTACTCTCCAAAACTCTTGGATGAACTAATTCTCTTCTTTTCATGACTGAAATAAGGGCCACCCTTCTTGGTTTAAATTTTAGGGTGATTTTAGAGTAACAAAGATAAATTTTGTCAATAACCTTTTGCTGTATACTTCATTTCCATGCATCATTTGTTCACTTAATTTTCTTATTTATCATTATGTTAATGCACAGTAAAAACGATTAACCTTTTGAAACATGATTTTGTAGTGGTGATCTGATTACATTCCCCTGCTGGTATACTGTTATATTCTTCTCACTGTTTTATATTCTCCTCAATGTCGGTGATTCAATGGTTTCAATAAAATCACCATTGATTTAATAAATAAAAAAATAACTGCCAGATTATTCCTATGTTACCGGTATAGAAGGTTACGAGAAGGTTCTCTTAATAATTTGCTTATTGATCCATATGTGTATGTTAGGATAGGTTAGTATGAGGTATGCAGCATGTATAGTGTAAGAGGGATTCGTGGCTTGGGGGGGACAACAGTCCGAGCCTGGACTCTCTGTCACACATTTGTCTCACCATCATGATCTCCTCCAACACTATCTTCTTCCTGTCCTGGTAGATCTATAATTTCCTGTCTAAATCATCCACATTCTCGACAAACACATCCACCACTCAATAAAACCAACTCCCGTGTTCCCTTTTTTTTTTACTGCCAATTTGGTACAAGAAGAACAAAAAACTTTGATCTTTCTCTTAATTTCACTCAGGTTAGTTGATTCGTTCGCCTGGGTGCTCATTAAATTATTTCTTTTTTCCATTTTTATGTGAATTTTGTACACAACGCAACTCAGGTATTGGTGGATGGTCTTCTTGCAGCAAATTCTCTGTTTCACAGGGTGTCGTGCTCTGCTCTAACCACCACCAAAAGACAAAATGACTGTATCATGATGGACAAAGGGATAAGTGGTGATTCCACGGTGGCTGACATCGATAAAAACCCTAATGATTTTCCACCCAGGGACCATACTCTAATATCTGACAATAAAAGGCATCCTTTTAAATATATTTTAAAATTTTAACCTGCCCAACCCATTATCACAGGTGATTTAATTGAAACCATTGAATTGACAAAATTAACTGGGACCATTGTAGAAGCTACCCTTTTCACATCCAACCAAAACTCTTTGTTAGCATGTGATTATATACTCTGATCTAGGCATGTTCAAATGTGAAAACATAGGGGCAGATCAGATAGTAGTTTCACATTTTAATTGTCTCTCTTTGAACTTTGCTCTGCTCTATGAGTCTTTTAAAATATTCAGTCACATTCACATCACATGTGAACTTCTTGTGTCATGCTTTTTGTTCCCCTGTGATCTTCTACAGCAGATGATTTTGATCTTTCCACATAAAAGTTTTACTGTCCAACTGAGATTTTTGTAATGACCTTTAATTTAATGTTCATTTCAGAAAAAATCAAGCCATCAGATGTAGGTCTTGAACAGGAGGCCCAAGTGGTTCGTAATTGGTCTGGTGGTCAAATGCCTGAATGTAATGGTAACCATCAACCGCCACCACCAATCAAATACTTGCATTTGTATCAATGTGACAGCTTCTCTGTAAGTATTAATTCTCAGAACTACACATCATTTCTGTCAGCAATTTTTATAAAATATGGTTCTTCTGTTGGGTATAGCAACTGAAGTTTGTTTAATGTTTTTTTTTTATCTTTATCAGATAGGAATTTTTTGTATGCCCCCCTCATCTGTTATTCCTCTTCATAATCATCCTGGAATGACTGTCTTAAGCAAGCTCTTATATGGTTCAGTGTATGTTAAATCCTATGACTGGATCGATTCCCCTGGCCCAACTGATCCATCTGAAGGTTTGTTGTTTACAGCTTTACTTACTTTAGCATTACTTAATGTTAGTACATAGTTTCAGTTAAAGCTCATAACTATTGAAAACATATGTAGATATGCTAAACTTGTCTGGAAACTACTCCCTCTGGTCTCAAATATAAGTAACAAAAATTTGAAATATTTTGGTCCAAAATATAAGCAAAAGCTAACTAACTAAACCCCATTTAATGATATGATTCCTAAAATACTTTTCTATTAATGAAGAGAGATAATATGAATGACTTTAAAATGGAGAAAGAAACTATTGTTTCATTAGTTAATGATGGAGTTAATTTAGGAATTATAGCCCATTCTTTAGTAACGTTAATTGAGATAAACTAACCTTCTTAATTAGCATGAATTAGTTATTTGTTGCTTATATTCAAGATCGGAGAGAGTACATGCTTAAGGAGTCAAAAAGGGTAATTGCCAGTTACTTGTTGGATTCTTTCTATTCCTCTATGGTGAAGAAAGCCTTTCCTCTCCTGGAAAATTAAAGCTAATTAGGTAAACATGATAGAATGAAACCTCCAAGTCACGACTCATGGGCATGTATTTAAGGTTTTTGTCATATGCTAGTGTAACACCAACTTTAATTCTTTTATCACTAAACTTTGCAGGAGGGTGGAATTTTTTCTTATTTAGATTATACCTAAATTTAGTGATCAAGATGCATGGTTTTTAGGTTCTCTTCATATGCTATTGTCTCACCAATTTTATGTCTTTTATGATTTATCACTAAACTTCTCTAGAAGATGGGGATGAATTTATCTTATTATAGGAGATAGGAGATCTATTTGCTATATCTCCTATAATTATATACCCAAATTTAGAGATCTATATATTACTGGTTAGGTGGAACCTTATATACCTACCTTTAACAGAGGCCTGACAATATGCTATCCAAGTTCATGTTAGTTAGTTAGTTTGTTCATTTCTAGGTTGAGATTTGTCTCAATATTTCTTTGTGGGCTCTATTGCAATTATGTCATGTAGCTCATATGGTACATATTTCAGTTGCGGAGACTGAAGTTCCTATAAGTGGATAAGCTATTTTGCTTTATTAAAGTCTTGTTGGTCAAAGGATGACCAAGGCTATATATAAATTCCTCAATATAGAATCTAGATGGAAATAAGGAATTCAATACTGCTCTCAAATGCACTTTGATGTAGGATTGATTCGCAAAAGGAATCAGTTAGGGGATAGGTATAAATCTGTCAAACAGCCTAGAGGTTTCCTGGAAGAAATTCTGAATTCACCACAAAGCAAGTAAAATCTTTGGATAATTTTCTAACATCAAATTTGTATCTCATTTATTTTTGACAAGGCCTTTTATAGTCATATAAGCTTGATCAGCTAATAAACCAAGTTCTAGAATTTTTCTGATTCATATGGACCTAGACATAGTGGTGGCATAACATGCTTATAGTTCTATCTTAATTGCCTACAACTACAAGAATGGCCCTCTGAAATCCCCAGAAATGCTCATTACAATCATAAAATAATATGCAACTCTAATCAATGCCCCTTCGTTCTGATCACTTCTGCTTGCTTAAAAACAGAGTTTATACTCAATATTTTAGATAGATCTTGAATATTTGACTATCTTGAACGGGACTAATCTCCCTGGCCCAATTCACTAGACTGAGGCTCCCACTATTTTAGAGCTCACCATTGCCTCTATTCCAACAAAATCAATGTCTTCTTAAAACTCTGAAGGCTCATGGATATGAAACTTTATGATTTTGTGAAATAGAGGCACTCATTCTTGGATGCTTTATTGATTGATCAACTAAAAACTATTTTCTTGAATGAAACTCTGAGAAATGAAAAGGGTTCATGTCAAAGATCTTTACTTTCTTTATTCTTTACTCTTTGAGCTTGACTTTCCATCGGTAATCATCAGGTGGGTATCATAAATTGTAGTAATTCCAATATACAAAAGTTTCATCCTCTAGACTTCATTTCAATACACAGGCACTCATTTGTTGTTTCTTCTCAAGTATTGATAATATCCAAAAACATCATAATTCATTCAATTCTTACTCTACTTACCATGCTTGTTGGAATTAGATTCAGCTATGTTACCAAATGACCAAGGATAAGCATGAACAAAATAAGAAAGAGCTAGTTGTTAATGTTCCTAGAAGTCACTAGATAGAAATCATGGATATTACCAAAAAGTTAGGATAATTCTGACTATAATATCAATGAATGATATTATTAAATATAAGTTGAATCTTGTTTTACGTATAGCAGTTCCTTCACAGGTATACAAGTATATCAGAACTTGACAAGGAATTTGTTTTCCATTTTGTATCTTAACGGAGTTTTAATTCTATTATAAGTTATAACTACTTTAAGTTATTTGATAAACCCAATAAAATCCTAAAATGTTTGTTAGACAATTGCGGTATTGCCTTACTATTATTATTATTTTTGGAATCTAACTCTTGCAAGCTTGTTAGTCTTATTGTGATGGGCTCTTGCCCTGTACTATTGGTACAGACGTACAGTGCAAGCAGTTGATCTCATTGTTTGTATAAACAGGTGTTAAAGCTTTGTTTTATATCACATCTCATAATATCAGTCCGTTTTCTTATTATTTACAGTATCTCTGGTCTCTTCCTCATGGCATCAAAGTGGCAATATTGTTTTGTTCTCTCTTTCTCTTTCTCTCTCACCTTGCTTTCTGTAGTTTCTGGTGGCTGTCTAATAGCCTGGTAGATACTGGTTTAAAGAATAGGAATTAACTAAAGAAAGAAAAGGAAGTTTATTGATCAAACTTCTCTGGATTAGAGAAACCCAGACAGAGTGCAGAGGCGTAAAGCAACTTACAATATAAGACTCAAGGGATTTGAGAGCCTGGTCCCTCCCTAGTCTCCGCAGCTCAAATGAAAAACAAAATGCTAATTCATTCAAGTAAACAGTAAACACTGTTTCATTTGGTTTTAAACTATTGAAATGCTTACAATAGTTTGAAATGCTGATTCATGCTAGGTAGACTGTTAATGCAAGGGCCTGTACATGATACAACACAGCATATCAATATGCCTTTTTACTGAAGAATTTGATTTTAGTTATCTTTAATAAATCTTTTTATTTTTTAGGGGACAGGGGAGTTAATATTGACATGGTAGTGCTACTTTTAGCTGTCTAAGAATTTATACCGTAGCTTCCCATTTTTGGTCTTTGTCAGTCTAGCTATACCTTGCCTGGTACCTGATCTAGGAAGACACTTGCTATGTGTTTTTCCCTTATTCTGTGATTGGACAGTGATGCAACATGGATTGTAATACTTTTTGACCGTTTGATAGAGATGATTTAATTACCACACCTAGTAGTAGTAGTAACTAATGTTAGTCTTACTGGTTGTTTGTATTATCTCCAAACGTGGTTTGCAGAACGGTAATATTTATCAATTCAATTCAACATATATAGGAAATTGTGCAAGATTGTTCTCCACCATTGATTGCACTTATCAAATCAATTTCTCTTTTCTTAACGTTAAAATAAACGAGCCTATATATTTTCTCTCGTGTCAAACTAAACATCTTAAATGAATCGGAAGAGGGGGAAAAGTGTGTGCTGGCTGATTTCGACATGATAATTTCGGTGTAAATATTTGACGTGTTTGCTTAAATCCTTGTAAGGATATGAAGTTGTCTTTACAAAGATTTTTATTGTCTCAGTCTTGAGGTAGTTTTCCTTTTATAAATGCTACATGTTTCATTATAAAATTTTGTCCTATTATAACTTTTTCTCTCTTTTACTCATTTGGGAATTGGTCATGATTAATAATTTTGGTTTTTGGGTCTCAACCAATTTGTTTTTGACAGCTAGACCTGCAAAGCTTGTGAAAGATACAGAGATGACAGCACCAACTCCAACAACAGTTCTTTATCCCACCCTTGGAGGAAACATACATTGTTTCAAGGCAATAACTCCGTGTGCAATCTTTGATGTGTTGTCTCCACCTTACTCCGCAGAACATGGAAGACATTGCACTTACTTCCGCAAATCCCAGAGGAAAGATCTTCCAGGTAATCTGATTTTCCGTTGCAAGTTCTTGTATGCATGCCTTGTACACTTGTGTCTCAAGTTGTTGATCGTTGATGGTTTCCTATGTAATTTTTTTTATTAGCAAAGAAAATAAATATTATTAATGGTTACAAAGGGTACCTAAACCCATTAAAAAAACAATAGCAATTACGAAGACACAAGACACTCTCTTGGTTCCCTTTCCCAATCAGAGAGTGAACGCAAAAAAGCCTGGCACTTTTGCTCAAAGCCAAGACCAAGCTCTAATTTTGATTAGATCAAAAAGAGTCAATACAGATATTATCATTGATGGTTTCCTAAATATTGAGTTCATTTTCTCTCCATACTCGAGAATTCCAGTATAAGAAAGACATAAGTATTTTCTGAAGCCCATCATCAGGTGGGCCCCATAAAATATTTGTCTTTTTTTTTTTTCTTACTGGAAGTCTTTGGTAAAACGGAGGGAAATCTCACTATAAATGTTGTATTTTATTGACCATTTCTCATTATTATCGTCAACTTTGATTTGAATTTCAGGTAATGTTCAGTTGAATGGTGTCACAGTTTCTGATGTGACTTGGTTGGAAGAATTTCTACCTCCCGATGACTTTGTGATCCGGAGAGGGCTGTACAAGGGTCCTGTGATTAGAACTTGAAAATTTTATGGTTATATGTATGTTACCTTTGGATGAATTTGGCTTTTTATCATTAGGGTGAGTTGTGGAAAGAGTTGTCAAAAAGCCAGTACAATAATTTTATTCTTTTAGGCATTTGGTTTGTACATAACAATGCACTATTTTTAGTCTCTTCTTAAGTCATCGACCTCAGCTTAATCCAGTAGATTAGTAACGGAATTTTAAAAAGACCTCAATCATGATGAGTGGGCCTATTAAATTTTGTTTCATTATTGTTGAGAATAAGATACTATATCATATCATTTTTGTTTTCTCTTTGCTTCTTTGCCCCCTATTCTTCTTGTTCTGCATATCCCGAACCACAACAGATGTTCAATTGTATTCCCTCTATTTATTTTTATAAGAAACAAATCATAAGAAACAACAAAAAGAAAGTGTTGTTCTTTGTTTCTAAATATAAAAAACATAAAAAAGTTTTAAAATGTATTAGTTGTTAGATATCTTATATACCCTTCATTTATTTTAAGATTTATGTTAATGATGTATCAATTTATTTTTATTTAATTATTTTATTCATTTAATGTTACGAGTAACTTTAGAATAAATCATTGAATTAATGATATTATTAATTGATATGTTTGTTCTTAATGTTTTCCCTTGATCTTGATGATTGGTCATATGTTTCTTATACAAAGAAACAAAGGGAGTATCATATATCGATGCTAAGGGTAGAAGTTGAAGGGTAAGTATTTTACCCACTGTAGACAAGAGTTTATTCCTTTTCTTTTATTAATCCTTATGCTCCCTTGGATGGAAATAATTTATGTTTGGATTGAGGTAAATTGAAGAGAATTGTGAGGGTATATTCTTTTTATTAGATTGTTTAGATAAAGTTAAAAATATATAGTAAAGTTTGAGATTGAGAATTAAGTCATTTTTGAAGTGATTTTTTAACATGTTCCGACATTCATTAATTACACTTCAACAAATTGATTAGTGTTCCTCCTCTGAAAGCCTACTTGAACCATTTGATAAGCTTCATCAATACATTCAACTTCCCTTCCTCACCTTTACATCAACCAAAAAAATAAAAATAAAAATTCTAAGCTTTAACACAAATCAAGAACCTTATCCCCCACCTACAAAAGGCATTAGAGTCTCGAGGCCTTCATTGATGTTCCCTTCGAATCTTTCTCCAATTGGAAAATCATCTACAGTAAGACGTTAACCTCCCTCAACAACACTCAAGAAGGCTAGCAAGGTAAAATACAGGAATATCACCCAAAATGACACTCTTCCAAGAGGGATTTTAATTTCATGTCCTCTTAAAAAAATGCATATATCCAAATCAATCATCTACAACTATTTTCTCTCTGTTTCTATTGAAATTTATTCCTAATGAAAGATTTCTATATCACCACCATTCTTTTCTTTCAATCATGTGAATTTGAGATCTTTCTTTCCTTTGTCTTTCCTTTTCATTGACTACTCCTCTACCATGTGTTTCTCTCTTCTTCCCTGGTCTGTTTTTATCGTTGACCACTCGAAGAGTTAGTATGGTTGGAAAAAAAAATGGACATAAAGATGAAGTGACAAGTAAACAAGTTTTTATCAAATTTTCGCTTTGTGGTAGCGGTTTGACAAAAAGGAAAGTCTGAAGTTGGTAGTTTCAAGGAGGGTGTTTATGTTTTGCATCTTGTGCTAGACTAGCCATGTTTTGAAATTATTTTGTGTTTAGCATGATGTATCACTTTTTTACTTTTACATGTTTGTAAGTTTCGTTTGACTTTTTTTTTTAATGATTTTGATATAGTATTTAATGACAAAAAAAATGAATAATTGACAGTGGAATGTTATTCTAACTTTGAATTGTTTTTGTCTTGTATGAATTTTGCTTGATTTCTTGATGTCATGATTGTTTCACTTTAAATACTCTAGCCTTGAAAGTTGATTGTGTATTTTATTAAGTGCATGTTTGGAAATATAATGAATAAGAAATTACTACGTGTAGCTTTAAAATTCTCAGTATGATTATGTCTATGGTTAATCATGTTTCTAACATGTACCAAGTTTATTATGAAAACACTTATACATATCACTATCCATAAAGTGTAATGTCAATTGAAACATTTTTCAACAGTAATTGAAAAGATAAGAGATCTCATTATGGAATATCTTTTTTGTTTTTTTACTTAGGATCATAATTGGATTTGAGTTTCATGGTTGTAAAACAATGTTTGCAATGGGCCTTGTAAAAATTTTGCTCAGGCTTTATAAGTTTGAATAATGTTACAAGTAGTCATCAATACTTTACCAAAAAAAAAAAGTAGTCATCAATACTCTTTCATTGAAATCCTCCTCCATCGTCACTTGGCAACAAAATGAGGTAGTTGAACATAAAAATTATCATCTTATGGAGGTAGCTAGAGTTTTAATGTTTGAGAAGAAGGTTCTGAAACTTTTGATGTTGTTCATACCATTGCATATTTGATTAATTGGATGTCATTATTTGTTTTAGATGGTGCTATCCTCATTCCATTGTTTTTTCCTTTTTTTTTTTCATTTTTCCCTTTATCTACCCTCCAATATATTTGGTCGCACTTAGTTTGTTTATACGTTCAACCACAAGTAACCAACCTAGAACCAAAGTCGTTAAAATATGTAGTTTTTGGTTACTTACATAAAGGTTGTCGTTGCTCCCCTCCCCGGTGAACTTAGTGAGTATCTTGTGTCTTATGATGTGTCTTTCTTTGAAGAACTTTTATTTTTTAAGTCTTGGTCTTGAGTTACTAAATAAGGTAGATGATTCTTTCTTAACTTATACTCATGTCTATTGTGCACCTCCATTTTCCTTCAAAACAACAACTCCAACACCTAGTGACTCATGTTTCAAATTCTTTGAGTAAACATACTCTTAACAGCCTAAACAAACTTTACATGATGATACTTAACTACTTGATGCTGCTCAAAATGATACTTCTACCTACCATTATCTCCTCGAGTAGCTATCCATAAAGGTAAGAGAACTTGTTTGTATATCATTTTTTCTTATGTTTCCACTGTTTATTTATCACTTACTTCTCGATCCTTTGTGGCTGGTGTCAGTCTGTTTCTCTTGCTAAGACTCTTTTTAGATGCCTTACATCGTGATGGCCAGAGACATGCTATGGAGAAAGAAATGATGATTATTGAGACAAATGCTACTTAGGATTTGGTCATTCTCCCTAAAGGAAAACAAGCTATTAGTTGCAAGTGGATTTATATGTGAAAATGGATCTTGATGGTTCTGTGATCTGCTTGAAGACACATCTTGTTGCAGAAGACTATGCCCAAACATATGAATTTGACTGCACTTATACTTTTTCTCTTGCTGCTAAGTTATCATTTGTCCATATCTTTATTTCTCTTGCTATTACACATAATTAACCATTATACTTGTAACATCCCAGTTATTAAATTTAATTAATTGCATGGTACTAAATAAATTATTTCAAAATACTGTGAATTAAATTATATTAATTGGTGAGATTTTAAGTTGATAAGATTAATTAATTAATTAACTAATTAATAATGAATAATTAAGAGATTAGTTTAAATTAAATTACAATAGTAAATTATTAATTACCGAAGGGTAAAAGTAAAACTTAATTAATTATAAGAAATTGGAATCGAAAAAGAAAGGATGTGAATTGGCCATCTACCTTTGTTGGGGGTTAAAACATAAAATTTCAAATGGCTTTCTTCTTCTCCACATGTGTGACCCCTTCTCCTTCTTTTCTCTCGACGATGGTAGCCACAAAGGAGGATGATCGACCCCCATCTCTTGCCGCAACTTGAAATTGGTGGTACCTTTGCAATTGGGGAAGCGAGGTGAGTAAAATAGTGCTTTCAATTTCATGCTACCTCCTCTTCTTCTCCCTAGGCCAAATTAGGGATTCGGAGGGGTTTTCTTTTTCATTTTCATGGCATTTTGGAGCTTGGAAATGGGAATTGGTGTAGTGGTTATTGCTAATTGGCTAATGGGTGGTTGTTTTGTATAGCTAGGTAGCGAACCAGGTATCAAAAAATTGTTAATAGAAGTGGGTTGTGAAACAGGATAAAAACAACAAAAGCAAGCTTCTAGAACCTCGAATTAGGATTTTGAACTAGTTTGGTAAAGTGGGTTACAATTTCGGAAACCGAATGATTAATCACTTTATGTGGATTCTTGATCTTATGTATTTTGAGAAAATCAGCGAGTGCGGCGTTGGACCGGAGACCCTGAAAGTGTGGAATCGAGGTAAGCGGGTGTGCCGGGTTAAGATTAATATAGAAAAGTTACGAACGCTATTCAACGTATAGGAAAAAGGTAGATTATAGCCCCTTGGTTGATTTAATTAATTTTGAGTAATTATATAATAACTATTAAAAAATTGATGGTTGTGAACACCTATATCGGTCCGGTCAATTTTCATCACTGTCTTAGGCTCCTATTAGTATCCATGAGTGAAAAGAATTCTAAAAAAAAATAAAAAAATAAAAAATAAAAAAAATCTCTGAGTCGGAAATGATCATTTTCCTAGTGAGAGGACTCGGAACGATCATTTCCGAGTGGGGGTCTCAGCTGGAGACGTTGCCGAGTGGAATACTCCACTGATGAAGGTGAATCTGAGTGGAAGGTTCCCTGTCAAAGCCATTCCGAGTGATAAATGGCTAACTCTGTTGGAGGATCAATGCTGGAAAGGATTGCTGATTGAAGTGAATCCGAGTGGGAGATTTCTGATTGCAACTAATCCGAGTGAAGAAATGCTGATTGAAGTGAATCTGATTGGGGAATAAGTGTTTTTCTGGGCAAAACTGTCTCTGAGTGGACTGTCTCAGGGACTGTTGTTCGACCAGGAATGAGTCTCTTCTGGGCCGATTCGTAAATTTCAATCCCAATACCCGAGTGAGCACCCTTCTGATTGAAGTGTAAAGGCCGAATCCTGAATGAATCCAAGGGAAAGGTTGACAATGGAAGATATTCTGATTTAAAGGAAGGTCGGCTCCGAGTGGTTGCACCTGGAGGATTGTTGAAGCTGAGATGTAAATTCTGATTGGAGCATGAGGCCGACTCCGAGTGAGTTGGAGAAGAGAGCTGTATTTCCGAGAAAAGCAAGGTTCAGACCTGTGATGAACTTCTAAGTAAGTGCATCCGAAGGAAACCATTCTGAAGACGACTCCCAAGTGAGTGCACCGAACAAGCTGATCGCCGAGTGAAAGCCATTCCTGATTGGAAAAGTAAGGACGAGTGAGTGCACCGAATAAGCCGATTGCCGAATGAAAGCTATTTCTGATTGGAAAGGAAGTAATGGTCAGATTTTCAAATGGAAGGAAGGTTTGACGACTGAAGGAAATTCTGAGTGTAAAGCCAGTCAAATTGCTGACTGAAGAAAGAGTCTACCAAATGATTCCCAAGGAAATCTGAACAAGTTTTTCCAAGTAATTCAATCCTTGAGAAATAGCCAAGTGAAAAATTTTAGGAAATGCCGATCGGATCGTTTCAATTAGTACCGATTGAATCATTTGAATTTCTTCTGAGTCACCTTTCAGCCAGCTTCCAAGTCCTTTTCAGCCAGATTCCAAGCCACACTTCAGACGGTACTGAGTCACTCTTCACTCATCCCCTCAAACCACAACAGCCGAGTAGAATAATTCTGAAGTTCCGATTGAGTCAATTAAAAAAGGACTTCCAGACGCTCTTGACTGAATCAAGCAAAGAGACTGAGTGAATACTTTAAACAGAAGTGCCACCGAGTGAAAGCAACAAAAGTCCTGAATAATGTTTCTCGAAAAACCATTTCCGAGTTAATAAGCCGCGAATTCAATCCCACACCGAGTGAAAGAGATTGATTCCACTCGGTCTTCTGCATATGAGGGTGGATACCGAATAAGTCATTTTTCAGCCAGCACCGAGTCTTCTTCAACCGGTTCTGAGTCACATTTCAGTCAGCACTTGAGTAAGCCACTTTTCAGTCGGTACCGAGTCCCTCTTCAGTCAGTTCCGAGCCGCTTCTCAATCAGTACCGAGTGAATCCCTTTTCAATCGGTTCCGAGTTACTATTTGCTCGGTTTCGATTGAATGTTTCAATCATTCGTCCAGCTCTCTTCACAACCTCAACACCGACCAGCTTTCACCCGGTCTTCTGTACAAAAGGGACCTTTTCCACTCGGTCTTGTGCACAAAAAGCATCTTTTCCACTCGGATTGTTTCCCACTATGGGTGTATACCGACTGAGGTGCTAAACCGAGTCAGAAGGGAAATGCCGACTCCTTACTGCCACCAATTGCGCATGCTGACATGGATTCCCACTGTCCAAGTGGATCCATGAATCCTGGACGTGGTGGACAGGGGGCGGAAGTGGAGAAAATAAAAAAATCCCCACCAGCCGCTGTCCCCCACTACCAGGCTGCCTCCACTCTGAGTGGAAGCCTGAGCTGGCCAAGCACTCAGAAACCCCTATAAATGCACAAGGGTTGGGAATTTTAAAGGGTCGAGAAGCTTTTTTTCATTGAGAGAATTCTAAGGCTTTTGAGAGAAGAAACTCTGCCCCTCTCCATACTGTCCAGCACCCTTCCCTCTCCTCACCAACACCGTCCCTCTCTTCACTCTGCACAGTCCCTCTCCATACTCACCAGCACCCTTCCCTCTCCTCACCAACACCGTCCCTCTCTTCACTCTGCACAGCCCCTCTCCATACTCACCAGCACCCTTCCCTCTCCTCACCAACACCGTCCCTCTTTTCACTCTGCACAGCCCCTCTCCATACTCACCAGCACTCTTCCCTCTCCTCACCAACACCGTCCCTCTCTTCGCTCTGCACAGCCCCTCTCCATACTCACCAGCACCCTTCCCTCTCCTCATCAACACCGTCCCTCTCTTCACTCTGCACAGCCCCTCTCCATACTGTCCAGCACCCTTCCCTCTCCTCATCAACACCGTCCCTTTCTTCACTCTGCACAGCCCCTCTCCATACTGTCCAACACCCTTCTCTCTCCCTCTAACACCGCCCAAGCTCCTCATAAATCCTTCATACCGTCCAGCACCTCATCCCTTCACACCTCACTGTTCAGCATCCTGTTCTCTCGTCACACCAGAGTCTAGCTCTCCTGCTCCATCACTCGGTCTCCCAACTTTCACTCGGTATTCTATTTTTTACTCGGTATTTCATTTTTTCGCTCGGTATTTCATTTTTTCACTCGGTATTCTAATTTTCACTCGGTATTTCATTTTTTCACTCGGTATTCTATTTTTTCACCCGTTTTTTCCATTTTTTACTCGGTTTTCCATTTTTCCACTTAAATAAATTTCTGTTATTTTCTTTTCTTTTCTTTTTTACCCCTTCCTAGGTTCGTAATAAATAAATAACAAAAAAAACAAGTGTTTCACGTTCAGACTAGCCGAAAAAAAACATCATCCGCCATTAATCTTTTAGCCTCTTCCTAAAAAAAAACATCACCAAAGAACTACGTAACCCTGATTTCTTGGTAACTCAAGAATACGTAGGAGCAGGACTTTAAATCCTGTCGGGCCCAATCTTTTTTTTATCCCCACCTTTCCCATTTCGTTCCTATTTTATTTTCTTTACGTTTCCTTTGTAACCGCCCTTTATCAATCCCATGAAAATCAATTTAGACGTGACGTCTTGTTGATTTTCCCATAAGGAACGAGATACTTGGGACGAGACGTCCCGCTTATCCCCTTCCCAATCTCTGACCCTGTGTCTTGATTAAATTCCATGAAAATCAATTTAGACGTGACGTCTTGTTGATTTTCCCATAAGGAACGAGATACTTGGGACGAGACGTCCCGCTTATCCCCTTCCCAATCTCTGACCCCGTGTCTTGATTAAATTCCATGAAAATCAATTTAGACGTGACGTCTTGTTGATTTTCCCATAAGGAACGGGATACTCGGGACGAGACGTCCCGTTTATCCCCTTCCGGATTCTAACCCCGTATGTGATTAAAGGATGACTAATTTAGACGCGACGTCTTGTTAGCATCCCTCCCTTTCTCTATTTTTATATCAAAGCCGAGGTTAATTTAGACGCGACGTCCTGTTGACGTACACTCTATGTTTGTCCAGTTTGTTCCTTCCATTTCCTTCTGTTTTTACACAAAGTACAACAATAAAAGGGAAGAAATAAAACATCTTTTGTAAGGCTATTTATGTTGCGCATTTTCAATCTTGGTACTGTTTCTGACAGGCGATGTAAGGTGCTAATACCTTCCCTACTCGTAACCGACTCCTGAACTTGAATCTCATTTTTAAACCAGTGCTTTACTAAACATAGTTTTTTGTAATGTTTTTCTTATGGATAAAAAGGTTGGTGGCGACTCCCTGTTTTTCTTTTCGGAACAGAAATCATTTTGAGGGTTGGCCGCGCCGTCGCGATCCAGGTTGCGACAGATGGCGACTCCACTGGGGACACTTAAGAGAGTCAGGCCAGTTTGATTGAAAGCGCATGTTTTTTTATATAGCGTTTGTTAGCTTGGATTTCTTCCCCTTGTTTATTTTCTGTTGATTGTTGTGAATGTTTGTTCTTGTTTTAATTGTATCTTGTTATTTGTTTCATTGTCTATGTTTGCATGTTTGTTGAACCCTAGGGTAGAGGACTATGTTACTTTTCTGTAATCATTGAACCCTAGGGTAGACGACTGTGTATATTTGTTCTGTATTTATTCTTTGTGCAGAATGGGGTAAGGTAAAAGGTATTGAATGCCCTTCCACACACTACACTCACAATTACTTGCACACACTTATGAGTGGCGCCCTATACCCGGGCCCCAAATGAAGCTTAAGTTAGGAGGGGTTGGTAACGGAATCGTATGGGATGTACTTCCCATCCGGTGTTCGTGAGAACCCCAACCAGAGTTTGACCTCTCGTGATATACGCACCTAGTGGATTCCCCACTGTTTGCGTCCCTGTCTTGGGTAGGATCTTGGCTCTGGTGACCTTCTAGATGTCTAGTGGAAGCCACCCGGTGTGGAAAGTCACTTTTAGACAAGCCATAGGGCCTAGAAAAGACTTTCAACAAAACCCGACCTAGGCTACGAAAGGGCAATCTTTACTTTACCTTATGTCATTTTCGCCTCCCTTTTATTAAAAAAAAAATGAATTATCTACCACTCGCAGGTTTGCTTAATTTTTGAAGTAATGACTCATTTTGAAACACATAGTATTCTTCGGGTGAGTAGATAATCCTCTTTTTGACCATGTACCTCTGAGTTCCTAATCGTGAGTTTTCCTAATCGTAAAAAAAAAACAAAATGATTTTTGTGTCTCTTTAACTGGGACATCAATGACGATTAAGAAAACATATGACTTTTGACAGTTTGGGCTTACATGAGTCTTGGAAATCGATGTTTCCCAAAAAAAACAAAAAAATATTTCACTTTACATCAGATCCTTGGGGAAACATGGATTTCAAAATGCAATAATAGCTGAGTCCTTTCTTTGTCTTGATGTTCGTAGGGAACGATTCCGAATTTGACAGTATTTCTGAGTCAGTATGGAAGTTAACATGGGACACGGTAATTGTGATATGGAGATGACTGAATTAAAGAAGTTATTGCACCTCAAGGCTAGAAAGGTCGATACTGATAGTCTACAGGCACTAGGGAGGAAATTGAGTTTGACTCAAAGAATGACTTTCACAAGGAAATATGGGAAGATCCTGAAACTTTTAGAAGTGGAAGTCCAAACTGAAGCGATTACGGCTCTGGTTCAATTCTATGACTCACCCCTTCGCTGCTTTACTTTCCAAGACTTTCAGCTGGCACATTCCATAGAAGAGTTTGAACAAATATTGGGAATGCCAGTGGAGGGACAGATTCCTTATCACCACCTGGATCATCATACATCAGTCGCTTCTGTCGTGCGCATTTTGAAGGCCTATCCTGAAATGTTAAGAAATGCATAAATGAACAGAAATCAAGTTCCCGGGTTCACCAGAGAATTTCTTGAGAAGCACATGCAGATCCTGGCTGATAAAGAGGAATGGGAGGCTTTCATGGATACTTTATCCCTCACTATTTACGGGGTTGTCTTGTTCCCAAATTTAGATAACTATGTGGATTATGACGCTGTTGCTGTCTTCCTGGCTCGTAAGCACCGACTCGAGAATCCTGTCACAGCCGTGTTGGCCAATGTGTATTGCACCATGGATTTCTGCCACACGCAAGGAGGAAAGAGGATCATTTGCTGTTTGCCTGTTTTATACGTATGGCTCACATCTCATGCATTCCATCAGATATGTAAAGCCGAGTGCCCAGTTTCTGATCTGAAATTGTGTCAGCTGGCCGTGAAAAGTGGGCGTGAATGGGCTAATCACCTAATAAGCCTTACATCTGAAAAGGTCAGGTGGTACCCTCAATGGCTAATGGTTGAGTCGGTCATTTACAGCTGTGGAGATTACCCAAATGTTCCTCTCATGGGCACACAGGGCTGCATCAACTACAACCCTGTTATTGCGAAGCGTCAGTTAGCTTATCCTCTACTCGGGCCACCGAATGAAGAACTGCTCACTCCTTTTGTTGTGTACTATACGAAAGGGAATTACGCATCTGTTGTTCGGGATATAGCCAACGCCTGGAAGAAGATCCATAGAATGGGAAGAGAATTGGGAGCACGAAGCCATGCTGCAGGGGCTGAATACCTTGACTGGGTCCTAAATAGGGTTTCTATTGTGAAATTACCCTTTAGAAGTCCTTCCTACCAATCTTTGAATGATTTCCCCCCGCCACCCATTATGGAGGACAAGGCCACCATGGCTCTGAAGGCACAAATAGAAGAGTTGACCGTGAAGAACCAAAAGCTAGAAGAAGACCTTTTGAAATGTCAACAAGAGTGTGCCTTTTAGAAGAGGGAGAATTCCAAAGGGAAGCATACTATGGATGAAATGCGGAAAAAGAGGAAGATTGACGAAGACTACTGGGTAAAACAAGACCAATGCCTTCGTGCAGCCAATTCACAATTGAAGATGAAAGGCCAACAGAGCGATGCCTTATTGGCTGAAAAACAAGTCTTGAAAAACATGCTGGCACAATCCAAAGAGAAAGAGAAGGAGACCTTGGTACAGAAAGAGATGTTACAAACCCAGGTCCACAAATTGGAACTACAACTTGAGGAAGTAATAAATGCCTATGAACAAGAGATAAACACAGAGCATAAAAAAGCCCTTGATGCTGAACGACGTTGCCAGGAGACTACACAGGCTCTGAGGGTAGAGTTGGCCCAAAGTGACAAAATCATTCATTCATGGATGGATCGTTTCGCTAAATTGGCTTACCTAGCCAATGGAGTCCTGGAAGATTTTCCCTCAATGCTGAAGCAAGCCGAAGGCATGATCAATCCCCTGTCCACTCCCAAAGAGATATCATCATTTCTGAGCTATTGCCAGGAAAGACTTTGTAAAATGAGGGCCATGATTGCCCGAGCCAGGAGTGGTTAAAGTTTTTGTAATCCGAATCTTTCTAGCAACATTGTATCATTTGGAAGAATAAAATAATGAAGCTCTTTTTGTTGTTCAAGTGGCCTCAATATTCAAGAGGGGGGGTGAATTGAGTTTTAAAACTTTTGGTTGGAATGCCTTTGAAATTGATTTTTATAACCAAGTTAATGAGAATATGCAAGTGAAACTAAGAAGAGGATAATATGCAAAGCACATTAATGAGAAGTATTGCTGAAGCAATTTCCCAAACACCTGGTGGGCAGTATTTGAAGAGTAACAAATTAAGCAAGTTCAAGTGTGCTCTTCACAAACAATCAACAACAATCAATTAGCAAGCAGTATATGAAAGTAAGGAGTAAGGAAGAGAAGCTTGCAAACCGATATAACGAGTTCCACCCAATCCGGTGTACGTCTCGCCTCTAAGCAACCCACTTAGAGGATTTCACTATTGAAGATTTGAGATACAAGCTTTGAGCAATTGCAGCTTCCTAGTGTCCCACACTCAAGAACTCAATCCTCACAAGCAAAGGGCAACCCACCCAATCTCACAATCTCTCAATACCCAAAGGTTGAACCCCAACCTTTGTGACCACTCAACCTAGAGTGAAAATCTTTGATGTTTATAAAGTGTTTACAAGTGAATAACTCTCTTAATAGAGTGGATGGACAATGATAGCTCACACACTTTCTAATCTCTCAAGATGAGAGGATATACAAATGAAATGATACAAGAAAATAGGGCTTACAAAGCACAAGAGAAAGTAAAGGATTGTAGCTTCTTGGTTCTCTACTTGTTGTGCTTGGGTTCCTCTTCATTATATAGGCTCATTTGTGCAGTATTGAGGGTTCCTAGCCGTTGCAAGATGATGGCTCCAGCTTGTCTCTGCATATTATAAGATTGGGTCCATGTTTCCCACTTAAATCTGTCTTTTTAGTGGTGTTTCCCACTTCTTGAATCGATTCGTAGTGCCTTGAATCGATTCGAAGCATTCTGATGTGTGCAGATTTAAGTTTCAGATTCGTGTGAATCGATTCGAGCATTGTCTGAATCGATTCGAGTCATTCTGTTTCTGCAGTTTGGAGTTTCTGATACGTGTGAATCGATTCGAGGCTTCTTTGAATCGATTCAAGACATTCTGTCTTCAATTAAAGTGACTCCCAGGTGTTCGAATCGATTCAGGGTCATGGTGAATCGATTCGACCTATTCTGTTTCCTATTTTTGTGACTTCCAGAGCTGTGAATCGATTCACTCGTGCTTGAATCGATTCAGGCTTTGCATTTTGACATTTTTCATGCCTGTTGGTCATCCATTTGAATCTAGTGATGCATGGTTGCTTTCCTATGTCTTGGTTCATTGGTTTCTTGATTTCTTGAACCTTTGTGAAACCGTTTTCTTCTTTTATATGATACCTCTAATTGTTTTTGATTCTTCGAAGACTTCGCATTGCTTGTTTCCTTTGTCATTATCAAAACCTGTTATCACATGCAAATATACTTTTCATCCCCACAGTTGTCTCATGTTAATTTCCGATCTACTGCTATACTTAGTACTTTGAACACGACGTTCTGGGAAAAGTTAAGAAATACATGTCAAGTTCGGAATTGCACCCCGCATACGCCCATCTATTTTTTTTATCATCTTTAACTGTTTCCTTTATTTTTCTAACAATTTGTTGTGATTCTTTAGACACTATGGGTAAACACCCCTACGCGACCAGGCTCAAGAAGAAACTCATGGCCGATATGGAACAAGAGAATGAGAACTTGAGAGCTGAGGTTAATCAGTTGAAAGAGCAAATGGCTGAAATGGCCAAGCTCCTGGAAAGGAGAGTCGCAGGAAGGGATTCTTTAGTGGAAGTTGAAGATGCCGGGCAGTAACCTCCTACTCCCCGTCACACGCAGGGTCATGCTGGAGGACCAAGCTCAAATCCTGTAGGGCCTACCGTTACCGTTCGCCTTGGTAAGTTGGACACTGCCAATGCTCAACAACACACTTTTGTTGACGCGGAAGAGAATGTCATACCCTTTCCACAGTATGGGTTACCTCCGGGCTATGTCCCACCACTTCAAGAGGAACTGGATTATCAAGAAATGATCCTTCGTGCAGCAAAACCAAGCGTTCCACTTGTCTGGAATCCTCAAATGATTCCGGTCTATACACAAGCTACGCAGCCACAAGCCGTGCAACCACAAGTTGCCCGAGCAACAGTTGGGCCCCACGCCTCAATGCCGAATGTAAGCCCGGCATATGACGACCAGCCAATCAGGAGTACTAGTCATTTGTTGTTACAGGTCTAAGTGCTGCCGTTGCCACCACCCAGGAGGGAAGGTTAGAGTTCTTAGAAAGGCGTTTAAGAGAAATAGAAGGAATGAACCGGTTTGGATTGGGCAGTGCCGCACAACTCTGTCTGATCCCTGACGTTGTTATTCCTCCCAAATTCAAAATGCCTGAATTCGACAAGTACCGGGGGCTAACCTGTCCGAAGAACCATCTGACCATGTACTGCCGGAAGATGGCTTCACACGCCTCCAATGACCCCCCTGCTCATTCATTGTTTCCAAGACAGTCTGGCCAGAGCACCCCTAACTTGGTACAATCATCTTGAACGATCTCGTATACGTTGTTGGGAGGATCTGGCGGATGCTTTCATGCAACAGTATAAGTATAATTTAGACATGGCTCCAGATAGAGTACAGTTACAGAACATGTCTAAAAAAGACAACGAGACGTTTAAAGAATACGCCCAACGGTGGCGTGAGGTGGCGGCCCAGGTTGACCCCCCTTTTATCAGAAAAGGAGGTGATTTCGACATTCATTGACACACTCCAGTCACCATTCTACGATAAGATGATTGGAAGCATCTCATCTCATTTCTCCGACATCGTCACTATCGGAGAAAGAATAGAGAATGGCCTACGGACTGGGAAAATTATTCGAGGTCCATCCGGGGTTAGTGCAGCAAGAAAACCTTCCCTGGGAGAAGGGAAGAGAAGAGAAGGGGAGACCAACTTAGTCTCCCATAACCTAGGGAGGAACCAGCCCAGACCACCTACCCCTATCACCTTTCCATCAATATATCATAATGCACCACACCCATATGTGGCTGCAATCCCAAATCCAAACCCACCTCATTTCCGCCCGCCTGTTATGCGACCACCTACACCACCGCAAGTACCTTACCAAACACCACAAATGAACCCGCCAAATCCAAATCCAAGGAGGCAAAACAATGACTGTGCCCAACCACAATTTGACCCGATTCCCATGACTTACACCGAGCTCTTCCCCTACCTCATTGAAAACACAATGGTAGTGCCATGCCCTCTAAAGACGCTTCAGCCGCCATATCCTAGAGGGTACGACCCGAATGCACGGTGTGATTACCACGCTGGCGCACCGGGGCATTCTACCGAGAACTGCCTGGCACTAAAGTTTAAGGTGAGAGACTTAATTCGGGCTGACTGGATAAGCTTTAAAGAGGGGAGCCCGAGTGTAACGACCAATCCTCTTCCCAACCATAAAGGACCAGGTATCAATGCTATAGGGGAGGATGAGGAACGCGTTTCCAAAATCGAGGACATCCAAATGCCGTTGGAAATGATTCACTCCCATTTGCTTAAAGTGGGATTAATAGAAGAATCATGGGATGAAGAGTGCAATGCCCTCCAGTCTGCAAAAGGAAGGGACTTCCAGGAAACCCTCCAAGGACTCATGGACGCTCGAGTCATGGAGGTTTACAGATGCCGTGAAGGCCGAGTGAATATGATACAGGAGCAAGGTAGGGTATGAGTCCCGAAACCCCTGGTTATATTCTATAACAAGAATACGCCAGCGGCTTCGGCTCCTGCCAAAACGGTCATTACGGTAAGAGCACCAACCCATTCCCCTTCAAGGATTCCCATGCTGTGCCATGGAGGTATGATACGGAGGTGGTCGTCACCAATTCGGGGGCGGTCGACTCCACGCCATCCTCTTCCATTACAAATATCGCCGGGGTTGGGAGAATGACTCGGAGTGGAAGGGTATATACGCCGCCTGAGCCTAAGCAAGATAAAACCACCGGAGAGGTAAAAGCCGGGAAAGAAGTAATCACTGATGAGACAAAGAGGGCTGTGACTGAGGAAGAAGCCCAGGAATTTCTCAAGTTTATCCGCCACAGCGAGTACCAGGTGCTGGACCAGTTGAATCATACCCCAGCAAAGATATCCTTGTTGTCCCTGTTGAGGAGTTCAAAACCACATCGGGACATATTAATGAAAGTTTTGAACGAGGCCCATGTTAAGCATGACTTATTCGTTGACCAGTTTGGGGCATAGTCGGGCATATTGTTGCCAACAATTACTTGACCTTTACGGATGAGGAAGAACCCACTGAAGGAAGAGGGCACAACAAAGCCCTCCATATTTCTGTAAGGTGTCAGGATTACATCCTGGAAAAAGTACTTGTTGACAATAGGTCGTCTCTGAATGTAATACCGAAATCCACACTGGCAAAATTGCCTTTTGATGGAACGCATATGAGACCGAGCTCCATGGTGGTTCGAGCTTTCGATGGGACTCGTCGGGAAGTCATGGGGGAAATTGAGTTGCCTATACAAGTTGAGTGCTCTTCCAAGTGATGGATATCGCGCCCGCCTACAGCTGTTTGTTAGGGCGGCCATGGATTCACTCGGCCGGGGTGGTCCCCTCCACACTGCATCAAAAATTGAAATTCATTGTCGATAACAAGTTAGTGATTGTTTCCGGGGAAGAGGACCTCCTGGTTAGCAAACCCATCTCTACTTCATACATTGAGGCTGCCGAGGAAGCCCTCGAAACGTCGTTCCAAGCCTTGGAGATTGCCAATGCAACAAGCATTGTAAAGGTGTCTTTCCCCAACATGCCTCTAATGGTGGCATTGAACATGTTGCGGAAGGGGTACCAGCCAGGAAAAGGATTAGGGCGGGAATTGGAAGATAGAATCCAGCCTGTGCGCCTCCCGAAAAACAAGAATAGATATGGCCTGGGGTACAAACCCACTGCGACAGATAGACGAAGGGTCGAAGAAGAGAAAAGGGGAAGGAGGGTGGCCCGCCTCACTGGACAAGAATTCGACACCGTGAGAATCCCTATCTGCGACCTCTATCAGAGCTTCAGAAGCGCTGGAATAATATACCCAGATCAGGTCGCCATGGTTGAAAGCGAGCCTGACCATAATGCGGAGTGGGTGTATGCTTGTCACCCGGATCGAGAACTGAGCAACTGGGAAGTCATGGAATTCCCTATAACCGTTAACGTGCGGCCAGAGTAATTACTGTCATAACTTGGTGGTCCCTTGCCATGCCCAAGGTTCCGGGACCCATTTTTTGTAATAAGGGCAGAACTTGTTTATTTTGTTTTGAAAAGATAATGAACACATTCCATTTCCCCTTACCTCGTTTTTGTTCGCTCTCTGTTTCTTAAACCTTTCGCTTGTTTGTTTCTCTTTTCATTTTTATAATATAACCTAAATGCAGATCCAAAAATGATCTCCCTGAGAGCAATGAGAACTTGGTTTTATTTCATGACTCTGATTATCCAAATGATTGCGCCTATGAGGAAGGTGAGGAAGACTTTGGACCCTCGCCTGAATTGACAAGACTGTTGGAACAAGAGGATAAAGAGATTCAACCTCATCAGGAGGAAATCAAAACCATTAACTTGGGGAATGAAGGGGAAGAAAGACTGATCAAGATAGGCACTTGCCTAAGCAAAGGCCGATAAGATGAACTGATCAAACTACTCTGGGAATTTCGGGATGTGTTTGCTTGGTCATATCAAGACATGCCAGGGTTGGATAACAACATAGTGGAACATAAGTTGCCTCTGAAACCTGAATGTCCGCCAATCAAGCAAAAGCTGCGGAGAACGAAACCCGAAATGCTTCTCAAGATCAAGGAAGAGGTCAAGAAACAATTTGAGGTCGGCTTTTTAGCCGTGGCCAAGTATCCGCAATGGATAGCCAACATAGTCCCAGTCCTGAAAAAGGATGGAAAAGTACGGATGTGTGTAGACTATCGAGATTTAAACAGAGCCAACCCTAAGGACGATTTTCCTCTGCCGCATATTGACATTTTGGTTGATAACACAGCCCAACACTCCATATTCTCATTCATGGATGGTTTCTCCGGGTACAATCAAATTAAAATGGCACCAGAAGACATGGAAAAAACCACATTCGTCACTCTGTGGGGTACTTTCTGTTACAAAGTAATGTCCTTCGGTTTGAAAAATGCTGAGGCAACCTATCAAAGAGCAATGGTCACTTTATTCCACGATATGATGCATAAGGAGATAGAGGTCTACGTGGATGATATCATTGCAAAATCTAGAACTGAGGAAGATCATGTCTGCGACCTAAGAAAGCTGTTTGAACGGTTGAGGAAATATAAGCTCAGATTGAACCCTGCCAAGTGCACGTTTGGCGCTAGGTCAGGCAAGCTGTTGGGTTTTATTGTAAGTAAGAAAGGAATTGAAGTAGATCCCGACAAGGTCAAGGCAATCCTGGAAATGCCACCTCCTTGTACAGAAAAGGAAGTCAGAGAATTTTTGGGAAGGTTAAACTACATTGCTCGGTTTATCTCACAACTGACATCGACTTGCGAATCGATCTTCAAACTACTCCGCAAGAACCAACCTGGACAATGGAATGAGGACTGCCAAACGACTTTTGAGAAAATTAAGCAGTACTTGCAAGAGCCACCAATATTGGTACCACCAACCCCCGGGAGACCACTGATATTATACCTGACGGTATTGGATGAGTCCATGGGCTGTGTATTGGGCCAGCACGACGAAACGGGGAAGAAGGAACATGCAATATATTACCTGAGCAAAAAGTTCACCGATTGTGAGATGCGATATTCTACGTTAGAACGAACTAGCTGTGCGCTAGCATGGGCTGTAAAGCGCTTAAGGCAGTATATGTTGAGTCACACCACCTGGCTAGTTTCTAAGATGGATCCTATCAAGTACATCTTCGAGAAGCTGGCTCTGACTGGAAGAATTACTTGGTGGCAAGTACTGTTAACTGAGTACGATATAACATATGTCACTCAGAAAGCCATAAAAGGGAGTGCTTTGGCTGACTATTTAGCCCATCAACCCATAAGTGACTACCAACCAATGCCATTTGACTTCCCGGATGAGAATATCCTGGCATTGTCTGACGAAGAAGGTGGCAATAAGGACTAGTGGATTTTGAGATTTGATGGAGCTTCTAACGCTTTGGGACACGGAATCGGAGCCATTTTGATTTCACCAAAGAAAGAGTTCATCCCTGTCTGTGCTCGGTTGTGTTTCGATTGTACCAACAACATCGCCGAGTATGAGGCTTGTTCTCTAGGGATCCAAGCGGCACTAGAGGCGAAAGTAAAGTCATTAGAAATCTACGGGGACTCCGCTTTGGTTATCCACCAGTTAAAAGGCGAATGGGAAACTAGGGACAACAAGTTGGTTCCCTATCACTCCCATATCAAAGAAATGATCAAAGACTTTGATGAAATCTCATTCCACCATGTTCTTCGGGAGGACAACCAGATGGCTGACGCTTTGGCCACTCTTGCTTCAATGTTCAAAGTGAGTAACGATTATGATGTGCCTCTCATCGAGATAGAGAATTGTTGTGAGCCCGCATACTGCCAAGTGGTTGAAGAAGAATCAGATGGAAAACCTTGGTACCACGACATTAAGAATTATATACAGAACCAAGGATACCCAGACAATGCAACGGAAAATGACAAGAGAACCCTGCGACAGCTCGCCATGAGTTTCTTCTTAAGTGGCGATGTGCTTTACAAGAGAAACCATGATTCTATACTTCTTCGCTGCGTCGATACCACTGAAGCAAATAGAATCATCAGGGACGTTCATGAGGGATCTTTCGGAACCCACATCAATGGGCACGCTATGTCGAGGAAAATCTTAAGGGCTGGTTACTTTTGGATGACCATGGAAACAGACTGCTTCGCCTATGCTCGGAGGTGTCATAAGTGCCAAATATATGCTGATCATATTCACGCACCCCCATCATCTCTAAATGTTTTGTCAGCACCATGGCCTTTCTCGATGTGGGGCATAGATGTCATTGGTCCCATTGAACCAAAGGCTTCAAATGGCCATCGTTTCATTTTGGTCGCCATTGATTACTTTACAAAATGGGTGGAGGCAGTTTCATACACTAATGTAACCAAAGGTGTTGTCGCTAAATTCGTCAAGCGTGAGTTGATATGTCGGTACGGCCTACCGAGCCAAATCATCACAGACAATGGTACAAATCTGAACAACAAAATGATGAAGGAGCTTTGTGAGAGCTTTAAAATCTCCTACCATAATTCCTCTCCGTACCGCCCAAAAATGAATGGGGCAGTCGAGGCGGCTAACAAAAATATCAAAAAGATAGTGCAGAAGATGGTGGTAACTTACAAAGACTGGAACGAAATGCTTCCCTTTGCTCTACACGGTTATCGTACCTCAGTCCGAACCTCAACTGGGGCAACCCCTTTCTCTTTGGTTTATGGCATGGAAGCAGTCCTGCCTTTCGAAGTAGAAATCCCTTCCCTCTGAGTGATCATGGAAGCCAAACTAGAAGAAGCTGAATGGATCCAGGCTCGACATGACCAACTAAATCTGATCGATGGCAAAAGATTGACTGCCCTCTGCCATGGTCAATTGTATCAAAAGCGTATGAAGCGAGCGTTTAAAAAAGAAGGTGCGACCTCGGCAGTTCCAAGAAGGAGACTTGGTGCTCAAAAAGATTTTGCTGATTCAGAAAGACAGTCGGGGCAAATGGACTCCTAGCTATGAAGGGCCTTACGTCGTGAAGAAAGCTTTTTCCGGAGGTGCTTTCATACTCACCACCATGGATGGGGAAGATTTACCGATGCCTACAAACGCGGATGTAGTGAAAAGATATTACTCCTAAAAAAAATAAAATAAAAATAAAATAAAAAAATAAATAAATAATAAAAAAAAGTAAAAAAAAGGGGGCTCGCTAGGTTGAAAACCTGAAAAGGCGACCTAGGCAAAAGTTAGAGCGATTGGTTGAGCCGAAAACCTGAGAGGGCGGCTCAGACAAAATCACGGCCTGTAGATTCAACACTGCAACGTCGTCTTCTCAAGTCATAGACAAGGAGGTCAGTCTAGGGCATTGAAGCCATTGTCAAATCACGTCCTCGGAAGCAAAATCAGAGGATAAACAGGAAATCATGAGAAAAACCTGGAATCTCGTCGCTCTCAGGAAATCGATGGAGGATCTAAAAGGCCTCCCCTTCACCCTTACCATCAATTCCTTTCACCTTGTCATATCATATCTTTTGTATTGTTTTCATCACCTGTACATACCTGATGATCATAAATAAAATGTTTCCTTCTTCTTACATGTGTTCATGACTAAAATAAATAAACAAGTTTTGCCTTAAGAAAATTTTTCAATTTGAAAAATGACAAAAAACACAAAGTTATGGGGAACGAAGTGTATACCATTGTCGGATCTTACCTCAGATAAGCACAACCAACTCCGCTAGGCGACCTCAATGAAGTCAGAAGTGACAGATATTTCGGCCATGAGTTACTTCAAAGCCAGTCGCCAAGGGAGTCCACCTGTAAGTTTTAATTTGTTTCACGCTTCTCTGTTAAGGGGTGGCCAGAGCCCATGACCCCGAGACGTGTAGTTGCCCAAAACTCTCCCCAGCAGACTCACCATTCATCACCGAGGGGAACCCCGACCGAGTTTGCCTCCCTGGGGGAACCACAAAATGGACTCTGCTCCCCTAACTGGAGTACTTCCTAATCAGATCTGGAAAAGTTAAGTTATCCCCAGTGGAACTACACTTCCCAAACAATTCAAACTGGGGCATCACCCCAGGTTCATTTCTTCTCGCTCAAGGGTCAGTCCCCTAAGGTTCCGAGGTAGATAGTTCAAACTAGGGCATCACCCCAGGTTCATTCTCTTTCACCCAGAGAGACAGTACCCCGAATCACCAAATCATTCCCCAGTGGAACTACACTTCCTAAACAACTCAAACTGGGGCATCTCCCCAGATCTCCTTTGTTCCAGTCGAGGAGCAGTTCCCCCAAGATTCCTTCAAATCATGTTAAACTGGGGCATCACCCCAGGTTTATTTTCCCAGTCAAGGGGCAGTTCCCCAGGATTCCATCAAATCAAGTCAAACTAGGGCATCACCCCAGGTTTATTTTCTCAGTCAAGGGGCAGTTCCCCAGGATTCCATCAAATCATGTTAAACTGGGGCATCACCCCAAGTTTATTTTCTCAGTCAAGGGGCAGTTCCCTAAAATTCCATCAAATCAAGTTCAAACTGGGGCATCACCCCAGGTTTATTTTCTCAGTCAAGGGGCAGTTCCTCAGGATTCCATCAAATCATATCAAACTAGGGCATCACCCCAAGTCTATTCTCTCGATCAAAGGGGGCAATTCCCCAACAACCTTCAGTCATGGTGAATCGGGGCATCACCCCGAGCCTTTAAATCCAGGTTAATCAGGATGTGACGTCTTGTTAATCTTCTGCCCTAACTTTTACATTTCCTGTCAACCAAGGGTCAACCCCAACTTTTACATTTCGTGTCAACCGAGGGTCAACCCCAACTTTTACATTTCCTGTCAACCAAGGGTCAACCCCAACCTTTACATTTCCTGTCAACCGAGGGTCAACCCCAACCTTTACATTTCCTGTCAACCAAGGGTCAGCCCCAACTTTTACATTTCCTGTCAACCAAGGGTCAACCCCAACTTTTACATTTCGTGTCAACCGAGGGTCAACCCCAACCTTTACATTTCCTGTCAACCAAGGGTCAACCCCAGCTTTTACATTTCCCGTCAACCGAGGGTTAACCCCACACTTTATCTTCCTGTCGTCGATCAAATGACACCCTTTATCTTCCTGTCGCCGATCAAATGGCACCCTTTACCTTTCTGTCGCCGATCAAATGGCACCTTTTATCTTCCTGTCGCCGATCAAATGGCACCATTTATCTTCCTGTTGCCGATCAAATGGCACCCTTTACCTTTCAGTCAACCGGGAGGCAACACCTTCACTCTTTACTTTCATGTTGCCAAAGATGGCACCCTTTATCTTCTGGTCGCCGAACGAGGCACCCTTCATCTCTAATCGATTGGAAATCGATACCCAATCCTCTCACTTCCTGTTAACTGAAAGACAATCCTTCCACTTCATGGCATTCAAAGGATAATTCCCAGTTAACCATTTCCTGCTAAAAACTGGAACACCGCCCCACTTCTTCTTTTTTCCAGATTTAGGACTTTAAAAAAAAAAAGAGAAAGCAAGAATTTCAAATGCCAAATCCTAGGTTTCCACGCCTTGCTTCATTTTTCAATGGAACGATACTAACCTTTTTGGTTATCGGATTCCGCATGGTGTTCACTTCTTTACTCCCTTTCCATTTCAAAAGCAAGAAGAAACTTCATGCTTTTCTCATGAAAAAGAAGTACAGAGGGGCATCTGTGAACACCTATATCGGTCCAGTCAATTTTCATCACTGTCTTAGGCTCCTATTAGTATCCATGAGTGAAAAGAATTCTCAAAAAATAAAATAAAATAAAATAAAATCTCTGAGTCGGAAATGATCATTTTCCGAGTGAGAGGACTCGGAACGATCATTTCCGAGTGGGGGTCTCAGCTGGAGACGTTGCCGAGTGGAATACTCCACTGATGAAGGTGAATCCGAGTGGAAGGTTCCCTGTCAAAGCCATTCCGAGTGATAAATGGCTAACTCTGTTGGAGGATCAATGCTGGAAAGGATTGCTGATTGAAGTGAATCCGAGTGGGAGCTTTCTGATTGCAACTAATCCGAGTGAAGAAATGCTGATTGAAGTGAATCTGATTGGGGAATAAGTGTTTTTCTAGGCAAAACTGTCTCCGAGTGGACTGTCTCAGGGACTGTTGTTCGACCAGGAATGAGTCTTTTCTGGGCCGATTCGCAAATTTCAATCCCAATACCCGAGTGAGCACCCTTCTGATTAAAGTGTAAAGGCCGAATCCTGAATGAATACGAGTGAAAGGCTGACAATGGAAGATATTCTGATTTAAAGGAAGATCGGCTCCGAGTGGTTGCACCTGGAGGATTGTTGAAGCTGAGATGTAAATTCTGATTGGAGCATGAGGCCGACTCCGAGTGAGTTGGAGAAGAGAGCTGTATTTCCGAGCAAAGCAAGGTTCGGACCTGTGATGAACTTCTAAGTAAGTGCATCCGAAGGAAACCATTCTGAAGACGACTCCCAAGTGAGTGCACCGTGTAACACCCTCTGTTACACCTTAATAAATTCTAGAAAAATTCATAATTTTTTTTAAAGATATGATTGTTAAAGAGAAACTATCGGAATAAATTATATACATTATTTCTGAAATACCTCACATATATTATTAAAACTTTATAAAGTATTTGTACATTCATCCGAAGAAATAAACATTAAACATTATAAGAAAGAGAGGAAACTCCATGGCCCAGAAGCAGTTACTTATTAACATTATTTATTCATTGGACCACGGTATTCATACCGAGCTCCCTTTCCAGAACGTGCTATATCTACTGCCGAAATTCTTCGATCCTTCCCTCTGAACCATCAATTTAGAATATATGAAACAAAGACACGGAGAAAAGAGTGAGAAACAGAATATAATATTATTGATTAAGACATAAGCAACAAAGAGTTTTCACAAGCCAATACATAATAATATCAATCACAATCACATACACAATCAATTATGAATGCATGAATGTATGCAATATCTTCATCATAACTTACCTATATATATGGGCCCTTAAATTTTAATTTGCACTGGACCAACCAGGAGTTTACACTGTTCCATAAGTCCGGATAATAATAATATGAACAGCTCAACTGGCATGGAAACACTTAGAGACTAGTCAGATTGAGAAAGTTTTTATTGTGAAAGTACCCGACACTAGGGAGCTACCCCAGGTCCCCTGAAGCACCCTTTCACACCCTCTCATCCCAAGGCTCGTAATTAAGCCTCTTCTAATGTATCTTCGGCTTCTATAATCCGTCCCCAGACAATATCATTTTATTTCACTTTAATGATTCATGATGCATGAACTACTCGCGTATTTAGTTGGTTAAGGCTTTTAGAAACTCAATTATTAAATCCCTTAAAGGTTTACAATATCATTTCAATAAACTGTACATTTTCTCAATTATCTGAATTTCTATCCCACAGAAATAAATTTGGTACAGTTTTCAAATCTCACTGAAATTGAGTTTCTAAGCCTTAAATATCTAAAAACTTTCTCATATAAAACTTTACATAATCTTTCTTAAATTAAATCTTAACAAAAATCAAATTTAGGAATCTCAATTATTTCTAAATATCTTTAATTATTAAGTTGGAAAAAAATAAAATAATTTTCTTTTAAAAAATTTTATTTTATTAAAAGAGAATAATTATTAACTAAAAATACTTAAAATTACAAAATTTTTCTTTAACTCAAGATTTAATTAATTAATTCTCATAAAATGTTTTCTTTCTAAAATAAATACTAATTTTTTTATTCTAAATATTGAAAATAAAGTTAATAAAAATAATTTCTAAGAAGAGAAGATTTAAAGTAAAAATTTAAAGAGTAAGGTAAGAAAATTCTTACTGAATTTAGCTTTCCGTCATGCTCGCTATATGCTCAAACTCCACGTCACAAAATCATCAATCAAAATCAAGCATTATCAATTATAACTAAATATCATCAATCACATCAAATATTATTAATCACAATTAAATATCAATCAAAATCAAGTCAACACAGCATTATTTATAAATATTATAATTCAAAGTTTAATGGTTATTAATATAGTCAATTTGAGTCCTTTTGGTCAATTCCTCGTATAGGTCTATGTAAGTCCATATAATCCAATCCTTGCATAGGTATAGTTCAGTCCATATGGGTCATAATGGTCCAAATCCTTGCATAGGTATAGTCCAGTCCATATAGGTCATAATGGTCCAAGTCCTTGCATAGGTATGTTAGAGTTAGTTAAACCGGATATTTAATTTAAAATTTATTAAAAATGTTAAGTTAAAAAGTTAATATTTTAAAATAATAATATTATTAAATTTAAAAGGAGTAGGGGACTCCTCCCATTATTCTTATGTCTTTTCATATTATACTCTTATCTCACTCCCCCTTACCTTGAGTTGTTACCAAAAGAGAGTTTGCTTTGCGCCTCCGATTTCTAGAAATATTAATACCAATCTTATTTCAGTATAAGCATAAGATGAAGATTAAGATTACTACTTAAAACAGAAATGGTAAATTTTGAATAGTGAATAGTGAATAGTAAATCGTGAATAGTAACAGTAAATAGTAAAACGTGAATAATAACAGTAAATAGTAAATCATGAATAGTAACAGTAAATAGTAAATCATGAATAGTAATGGTAAATAGTAAATCATGAATAGTAACAGTAAATAGTAACAGTAAATAGTAATTTACTATTGAAATAGTGTTTACTATGCAGAATAGTAACTTAAAATAATATTATTTCCAGTATAATAACAGATTTCTAAAAACGATATGAAAATAACCCAAAAAATATAAAAGAGAAGTATTCTTACCTTAGGATTTTGGCAGAACCTTCTCTCCAAAAACTTTTCTTCTCTCTCTCACTTCCACCACTATCTCACTAGCACTACTATATTAAGAAAACTTAATCTGAAATTGTGAATTCTAAAGAAGAAATCTTTCGGTATTTATAGGAAAAAAATTTACTATGCATTCCATTATTTTAATATAAAAGTACTATGCATTTTTGAATTTTTTATTCTAGGTTACTGTGCACCTTTTGAAAATTTCATACATGCACAGTGTTTTGTATAGTAACTGTCGGCAGAATTATTAAGCCAAATAGTAACCTTTCACTCGGTATATTTTAAATATTCAAAATGAGTCCTTTTTGAAATTTAGCGATATTATATCAGTCCCTACTAATTTTATAATAAGTAATATAAAGCTGAAATTTTAAAAATCTAAAATTTTCTGTTAATAAAAATTTATTGATACTTTTCCAATTTTTTAACGATTGGAAAAATCAAGATTTTTCTCAAACCGATAATTTTTAGATAAGTCTACTTGAAACGGATTTTAGAAAATTTTCTTATAATTTACATTCACTTTCTTATAAATATTTTTAATTTAAGTCACTTATATGAATTTAAAATTATTTAAAAAAATATTATTTTATATAAAAAAATTCCAAAATTCCAAAAAATTTCAAAAAATCATAAATAAGACGTAGATTAAAAAGTTCTAAAGAGCCATAATCTAATTACTTCAAAATTTTAATATAAAAATAAAAATAGGGGTGTTACAACTCTACTCCCCTTAGAAAATTTCGTCCTCGAAATTTACATTAATCAGTAAAACAAATGAGGATGAGACTCTTTCATCTCAGTTTCTAGTTCCCATGTAGCATTTTCTCCTCTCGTTTCACTCCAAATGACCTTTACAAGCGGAATTGTCTTGTCTCTTAATTTTTTTATTCTTCTATCACCTATTCTAACAGGTGGTGCATCATATGTAAGATTATCTTTAACTTGTATGACATCAGGTTCAATAACATGTGTAGGATCAGATATATACTTTCATAAGTTTGACACATGAAAAACATTATGGATATTAGAAAGAAAAGTTGGTAATGCTATTTGGTAGGCAAGGGGACTAGATTTATAAATTATTTGATATGGACCAATAAATCTAGTAGTTAGTTTTCGAGATTTTATTGCCCGACCGACCCCAGTCATAGGTGTGACTTTCAAGAATACATGATCGTCTTCTTGAAATTCGAGCGGCTTTCTTCTTTTGTCATAGTAACTTTTCTGCCTGCTTTGTGTTGCCTTCATCTTTTCCTGAACTATTTTGATTTTATCCGTGGTTTGTTGTACCAACTCTGGTCCTAGCATCAAGTTTTCACCAGTCTCAAACCAACATAGCGGGGTCCTACATTTTCTTCCATATAATGCTTCAAAAGGTGCCATTCCAATGCTAGCATGGAAGCTGTTGTTGTAGGTAAACTCCACATATGGTAAGAATTGATTCCAACTTCCTTTATACTCTAACACACAAGCTCGTAACAAGTCCTCTAGAGATTGGATTGTTCTTTCTGATTGTCCATCTGTCTGAGGATGATATGCTGAACTCAGACGCAGTCTTGTTCCCAAAGCCTTGTGCAAGCTCTTCCAGAATTGTGATGTAAAACGAGGGTCCCGATCAGAAATGATACTTGAAGGAATTCCATGCAATCTCACAATCTCCTCGATGTATAATTTTGCCAACTTCTCCATAGAGTAACGAATATTAATGGGAATAAAGTGGGCAGACTTTATTAGTCTATCAACTATTACCCATATTGAATCATGTCCTAATGGAGTTTTAGGTAGAGAAGTCACAAAATCCATGGTAATGCTATCCCATTTCCATTCTGGTATTTCCATTGATTGTAGCATTCCAGGGGGTTTTTGATGTTCCACTTTAACCTTCTGGCAAATTAGACATGCAGCCACGTACTCTGCCACTACTTTCTTCATTCCAGGCCACCAAAATAACTTCTTCAAATCTTGATACATTTTAGTAGCTCCGGGATGAATGCTCATATAACTTTTATGGCCTTCTTCCATAATTGCTTTCCTCAACTCCTCTTGATTAGGGATACACACTCGATCCTTATACCTCAGCAATTGGTCACTTCTTACATTGAACTCGACTTCTTTTCCTTGTTTCAAGAGTTCTTTCTTTTCTTGCAGGAATTCATCATCTCTTTGAGCCTCTAAAACTTGCCTCAGGAATTCACTTGTCACTTGCAACGCTCCTAATCTGTAGCTGTTAGCATTAACCTTTACTGCTAGGTTAAGATCTCTGAAGTTCTTTATCAATTCCAGCTCTTTAATCATCATTGTGGACGTATGTAGAGACTTTCGACTCAAAGCATCAGCTACTACATTCGCTTTTCCAGGATGGTACTGTAACTCAAAGTCGTAATCCTTTAAGAACTCCATCATCTCCGTTGCCTCATGTTTAACTCCTTTTGGTCGAATAAATACTTGAGACTCTTATGATCACTAAACACATCGAATGTTGCACCGTATAGATAATGCCTCCAAATCTTTAAGGCAAAAACTACAGCGGCTAACTCTAAGTCATGGGTAGGGTAGTTAATCTCATGTTGCCTTAATTGATGCGACGCATAGGCTACAACCTTCTTGTCTTGCATGAGTACACTTCCTAGTCCTTGTTTAGACGCATCACAGTAAACTTCAAAACTTCGATGTGGATCGGGGAGTACTAACACCGGTGCAGAAGTAAGTCGATCTTTCAGCTCTTGGAAACTATTCTCGTATTGTGTCGTCCATACAAAAGGTTGTCCTTTCCGTGTTAACTTGGTTAATGGGTATCCTAGCTTTGAAAATCCTTCAATGAATCTCCTATAGTATCCAGCCAAGCCCAAGAAACTTCTAATCTTAGTGACCGTGGTTGGTCTCTCCCATTTTAAAACTGCCTCTACCTTGGAAGGGTCTACAGCTATTCCTCCTTGACTAATTACATGTCCTAAAAAGTTCACTTCTTCCAACCAGAATTCACACTTCGACAGCTTTGCATACAGTTGTTTCTTTTTCAGGATTTCCAACACGACCTTCAAATGTTCAACATGTTCTTCTCTGCTTTTAGAGTACACTAATATATCATCAATGAACACCACTACAAATTTATCTAGATATGGATGAAAAATCCTATTCATGTAATCCATGAATACGGCTGGTGCATTAGTTACACCAAAAGGCATTACTAGATATTCGTAATGGCTATAGCGTGTTCTAAAAGCAGTTTTTGATACATCTTCTTTCTTCACCCTTATTTGATGGTATCCAGACCTCAAATCAATTTTGGAGAACACCGTGGCACCACGTAGCTGATCCATCAAGTCGTCAATCCTTGGCAGAGGGTATCTGTTCTTGATCGTCACCTTGTTCAGTTGCCGATAATCTACACACAATCTCATGCTACCATCCTTTTTCCAACAACACTGGTGCACCCCAGGGGGATACACTGGGTCGTATAAACTGCTTCTCTATCATCTCTTCAAGTTGTTTCTTTAACTCTGCTAATTCTAGAGGTGACATTCGGTATGGTGCAATTGAAATAGGTCCAACTCCAGGTACTAGATCAATGGAAAATTCTACATCTCTTTCTGGGGGTAAACCAGGGATATCTTCAAGAAAAACGTCAGGAAATTCACACACAACTGGCAGATTTTTGATTTTTGATTCTTGCTCTCCTTTCGTTGAAAGCAATAGCATGAATCCTTGAGCCCCTCCTTTTAAAGAGGCACTCACTTGGTTGGCGGTTAGAAATCTCGAATCCTCAGGATTCAAATTCACTGGTTCTTTAAACATTATGGTTTTATTATGACAATCTATTAGAACATGATTGTCAGACAACCAATCTAGCCCAATAATAACTTCTAAGCCAGAAAGGGGTAAACAGAAAAGATTGGCCTTAAAGTCCCTACCATCTATGACAATAGGGCATTTCCAACAGGCTTTAGAAGTGACAATGGGATTATTTCCAAGAGTATGTACAGATAAGTCAAATGGTAGTTCTATCACAGGTAATTTTAGTTTTTCTACACAGTCATTGGAAATAAAGGAATGTGATGCACCTGAGTCATACATAACAGTTAAAGAAATCTTATTAATGATACACTTACTTTCCACCATGGAATCAGCATGAGATGCTTCTTCTCCAGTGATTGCAAAAACCTTTCCTTTTGCCTTTGGCCTTCCGACTGTACTGTGCACGCCTCCTTGAGTATTTATGTTTGTACTCGTACCTTCAGGGTTTTCTCTCTTCATCTCTGGGCAATCCTTGATGTGATGACCTGGTTTGTTACACTTAAAGCAAACATAAGTGTTTCTAGGACAATCCCTTTTTAAATGGGGTCCTCCACAGATAAAACATTTAAAATTTGGTGCAGATGTCGGGTAATAGCTTCCAGTTGAAGCTTGGGGTCTGTTAGGAACAGATGCTGCTCCAAACCGGTGAAATGGTGCTTGGTAAGGCTTATTCCTTCTGAAGTCTCTTCTTTGGTGATGGTGAGGTCCTCCACTTCTCATTTCTCCTGCCTTGTGAATGGGCTCACGACTTTTGGTCATTCTATCCTTATGATCTTCTTCAAAGATCCTGCAGCGATTTACCAATACAGAAAATTCATGGATTTCCTGCATTCGTATAGCTTCCTTAATTTCTGGCCGCAATCCATTTACAAACTTTGCACACCGATCTCTTTCATTAGTAGCATCATTATAATGAGAATGAAAACGAGATAGCTCTTCAAACCTGGATGCGTACTCTCCAACGGTCATATTTCCTTGGGCCAGCGACAGGAATTCGAATTGTCTTTTCTCTTTAACATCAGCTGGAAAGTATTTCTCCAGAAACATATCCTTGAAATAATCCCAAGTGATCTCCACGTCGTTGACTTCGAATTGTCTACGCATGCTATCCCACCAATGTTCGGCATCCTCAGATAAGGCATAAGTAGCGAAGACTACCTTATCAGCTTCATTACATTGCAATACTCGAAAGATCTTCTCTATCTCTCGAATCCAAATTTATGCTCCATCAGGGTTATATCCTCCCTTGAAACGAGGTGGATTGCGCTTTTCAAATAGGTCCAGCCTTCTCAAGGCATCGTTAGCTTGACCTTCACGTGCTCCCATTGCATTGATTAAGTGTTCTACAACTCCAGCAAGATCGTTTCCAGCCATTAGTTTCCTGTTTCACAGTAACTGAGATTTGTCACATCAATCACAGTTACTACCAAGTTAGATATTCTACCTATACAGAGTTTACAGACAAAGCAAGATAGACCTTTTCCCCAGGCCTATTGGATTAACTGCTCTGATACCACTTTGTAACACCCTCTATTACACCTTAATAAATTCTAGAAAAATTCATAATTTTTTTTAAAGATATGATTGTTAAAGAGAAATTATCGGAATAAATTATATACATTATTTCTGAAATACCTCACATATATTATTAAAACTTTATAAAGTATTTGTACATTCACCCGAAGAAATAAACATTAAACATTATAAGAAAGAGAGGAAACTCCATGGCCAAGAAGCAGTTACTTATTAACATTATTTATTCATTGGACCACGGTATTCATACCGAGCTCCCTTTCTAGAACGTGCTATATCTACTACCGAAATTCTTCGATCCTTCCCTCTGAACCATCAATTTAGAATATATGAAACAAAGACACAGAGAAAGGAGTGAGAAACAGAATATAATATTATTGATTAAGACATAAGCAACAAAGGGTTTTCACAAGCCAATACATAATAATATCAATCACAATCACATACACAATCAATTATGAATGCATGAATGTATGCAATATCTTCATCATAACTTACCTATATATGTGGGCCCTTAAATTTTAATTTGCACTGGACCAACCAGGAGTTTACACTGTTCCATAAGTTCGGATAATAATAATATGAACAGCTCAACTGGCATGGAAACACTTAGAGACTAGTCAGATTGAGAAAGTTTTTATTGTGAAAGTACCCAACACTAGGGAGCTACCCCAGGTCCCCTGAAGCACCCTTTCACACCCTCTCATCCCAAGGCTCGTAATTAAGCCTCCTCTAATGTATCCTCGGTTTCTATAATCCGTCCTCAGACAATATCATTTTATTTCACTTTAATGATTCATGATGCATGAACTACTCGCGTATTTAGTTGGTTAAGGCTTTTAGAAACTCAATTATTAAATCCCTTAAAGGTTTACAATATCATTTCAATAAACTGTACATTTTCTCAATTCTCTGAATTTCTGTCCCACAGAAATAAATTTGGTACAGTTTTCAAATCTCACTGAAATTGAGTTTCTAAGCCTTAAATATCTAAAAACTTTCTCATATAAAACTTTACATAATCTTTCTCAAATTAAATCTTAACAAAAATCAAATTTAGGAATCTCAATTATTTCCAAATATCTTTAGTTATTAAGTTGGAAAAAAATAAAATAATTTTCTTTTAAAAAATTTTGTTTTATTAAAAGAGAATAATTATTAACCAAAAATACTTAAAATTACAAAATTTTTCTTTAACTCAAGATTTAATTAATTAATTCTCATAAAATGTTTTCTTTCTAAAATAAATACTAATTTTTTTATTCTAAATATTAAAAATAAAGTTAATAAAAATAATTTCTATGAAGAGAAGATTTAAAGTAAAAATTTAAAGAGTAAGGTAAGAAAATTCTTACTGAATTTAGCTTTCCGTCATGCTCGCTATATGCTCAAACTCCACGTCACAAAATCATCAATCAAAATCAAGCATTATCAATTATAACTAAATATCATCAATCACATCAAATATTATTAATCACAATTAAATATCAATCAAAATCAAGTCAACAAAGCATTATTTATAAATATTATAATTCAAAGTTTAATGGTTATTAATATAGTCAATTTGAGTCCTTTTGGTCAATTCCTCGTATAGGTCTATGTAAGTCCATATAATCCAGTCCTTGCATAGGTATAGTTCAGTCCATATGGGTCATAATGGTCCAAATCCTTGCATAAGTATAGTCCAGTCCATATAAGTCATAATGGTCCAAGTCCTTGCATAGGTATGTTAGAGTTAGTTAAACCGGATATTTAATTTAAAATTTATTAAAAATGTTAAGTTAAAAAGTTAATATTTTAAAATAATAATATTATTAAATTTAAAAGGAGTAGGGGACTCCTCCCATTATTCTTATGTCTTTTCATATTATACTCTTATCTCACTCCCCCTTACCTTGAGTTGTTACCAAAAGAGAGTTTGCTTTGCGCCTCCGATTTCTAGAAATATTAATACCAATCTTATTTCAGTATAAGCATAAGATGAAGATTAAGATTACTACTTAAAACAGAAATGGTAAATTTTGAATAGTGAATAGTAAATCGTGAATAGTAACAGTAAATAGTAAAACATGAATAGTAACAGTAAATAGTAAATCGTGAATAGTAACGGTAAATAGTAAATCGTGAATAGTAACAGTAAATAGTAAATCGTGAATAGTAACGGTAAATAGTAACAGTAAATAGTAATTTACTATTGAAATAGTGTTTACTATGCAGAATAGTAACTTAAAATAATATTATTTCTAGTATAATAACAGATTTCTAAAAACGATATGAAAATAACCCAAAAAATATAAAAGAGAAGTATTCTTACCTTAGGATTTTGGCAGAACCTTCTCTCCAAAAACTTTTCTTCTCTCTCTCACTTCCACCACTATCTCACTAGCACTACTATATTAAGAAAACTTAATCTGAAATTGTGAATTCTAAAGAAGAAATCCTTCGGTATTTATAAGAAAAAAATTTACTATGCATTCCATTATTTTAATATAAAAGTACTATGCATTTTTGAATTTTTTATTCCAAGTTACTGTGCACCTTTTGAAAATTTCATACATGTACAGTGTTTTATATAGTAATTGTCGGCAGAATTATTAAGCCAAATAGTAACCTTTCACTCGGTATATTTTAAATATTCAAAATGAGTCCTTTTTGAAATTTAGCGATATTATATCAGTCCTCACTAATTTTATAATAAGTAATATAAAGCTGAAATTTTAAAAATCTAAAATTTTCTGTTAATAAAAATTTATTGATACTTTTCCAATTTTTTAACAATTGGAAAAATCAAGATTTTTCTCAAACCGATAATTTTTAGATAAGTCTACTTGAAACGGATTTTAGAAAATTTTCTTATAATTTACATTCACTTTCTTATAAATATTTTTAATTTAAGTCACTTATATGAATTTAAAATTATTTAAAAATATTATTTTATATAAAAAAATTCCAAAATTCCAAAAAATTCCAAAAAATCATAAATAATACGTAGATTAAAAAGTTCTACAGAGCCATAATCTAATTACTTCAAAATTTTAATATAAAAATAAAAATAGGGGTGTTACACACCGAACAAGCTGATCGCCGAGTGAAAGCCATTCCTGATTGGAAAAGTAAGGACGAGTGAGTGCACCGAATAAGCCGATTGCCGAATGAAAGCTATTTCTGATTAGAAAGGAAGTAATGGTTAGATTTTCAAATGGAAGGAAGGTTTGACGACTGAAGGAAATTCTGAGTGTAAAGCCAGTCGGATTGCTGACTGAAGAAAGAGTCTACCGAATGATTCCCAAGGAAATCCGAACAAGTTTTTCCGAGTAATTCAATCCTTGAGAAATAGCCGAGTGAAAAATTTTAGGAAATGCCGATCGGATCGTTTCAATTAGTACCGATTGAATCATTTAAATTTCTTCCAAGTCACCTTTCAGCCAGCTTCCAAGTCCTCTTCAGCCAGATTCCGAGCCACACTTCAAACGGTACTGAGTCACTCTTCAGTCATCCCCTCAAACCACAACAGCCGAGTTGAATAATTCTGAAGTTCCGATTGAGTCAATTAAAAAAGGACTTCCAGACGCTCCTGACTGAATCAAGCAAAGAGACTGAGTGAATACTTTAAACAGAAGTGCCACCGAGTGAAAGCAACAAAAGTCCTGAATAATGTTTCTCGAAAAACCATTTTCGAGTCAATAAGCCGCGAATTCAATCCCACACCGAGTGAAAGAGATTGATTCCACTCGGTCTTCTGCGTATGAGGGTGGATACCGAATAAGTCATTTTTTAGCCAGCACCGAGTCTTCTTCAACCGGTTCTGAGTCACATTTCAGTCAGCACTTGAGTGAGACACTTTTCAGTCGGTACCGAGTCCCTCTTCAGTCAGTTCCGAGCCGCTTCTCAATCAGTACCGAGTGAATCCCTTTTCAATCGGTTCCGAGTTACTATTTGCTCAGTTCCGATTGAATGTTTCAATCATTCGTCCAGCTCTCTTCACAACCTCAACATCGAGGCGCTAAACCGAGTCAGAAGGGAAATGCCGACTCCTTACTGCCACCAATTGCGCATGCTGACATGGATTCCCACTGTCCAAGTGGATCCATGAATCCTGGACGTGGTGGACAGGGGGCGGAAGTGGAGAAAATAAAAAATCCCCACCAGCCGCTGTCCCCCACTACCAAGCTGCCTCCACTCTGAGTGGAAGCCTGAGCTGGCCAAGCACTCAGAAACCCCTATAAATGCACAAGGGTTGGGAATTTTAAAGGGTCGAGAAGCTTTTTTTCATTGAGAGAATTCTAAGGCTTTTGAGAGAAGAAACTCTGCCCCTCTCCATACTGTCCAGCACCATTCCCTCTCCTCACCAACACCGTCCCTCTCTTCACTCTGCACAGTCCCTCTCCATACTCACCAGCACCCTTCCCTCTCCTCACCAACACCGTCCCTCTCTTCACTTTGCACAGCCCCTCTCCATACTCACCAGCACCCTTCCCTCTCCTCACCAACACCGTCCCTCTCTTTACTCTGCACAACCCCTCTCCATACTCACCAGCGCCCTTCCCTCTCCTCACCAACACCGTCCCTCTCTTTGCTCTGCACAGCCCCTCTCCATACTCACCAGCACCCTTCCCTCTCCTCATCAACACCGTCCCTCTCTTCACTCTGCACAGCCCCTCTCCATACTGTCCAGCACCCTTCTCTCTCCCTCTAACACCGCCCAAGCTCCTCATAAATCCTTCATACCGTCCAACACCTCATCCCTTCACACCTCACTGTTCAGCATCCTGTTCTCTCGTCACACCGGAGTCTAGCTCTCCTGCTCCATCACTCGGTCTCCTAACTTTCACTCGGTATTCTATTTTTCACTCGGTATTTCATTTTTTCGCTCGGTATTTCATTTTTTCACTCGGTATTCAAATTTTCACTCGGTATTTCATTTTTTCACTTGGTATTCTATTTTTTCACCCGTTTTTTCCATTTTTTTACTCGGTTTTCCATTTTTCCACTTAAATAAATTTCTGTTATTTTCTTTTCTTTTCTTTTTTACCCCTTCCTAGGTTCGTAATAAATAAATAACAAAAAAAACAAGTGTTTCACGTTCAGACTAGCCGAAAAAAAACATCATCCGCCATTAATCTTTTAGCCTCTTCCTAAAAAAAAACATCACCAAAGAACTACGTAACCCTGATTTCTTGGTAACTCAAGAATACGTAGGAGCAGGACTTTAAATCCTGTCGGGCCCAATCTTTTTTTTATCCCCACCTTTCCCATTTTGTTCCTATTTTATTTTCTTTACGTTTCCTTTGTAACCGCCCTTTATCAATCCCATGAAAATCAATTTAGACGTGACGTCTTGTTGATTTTCCCATAAGGAACGAGATACTTGGGACGAGACGTCCCGCTTATCCCCTTCCCAATCTCTGACCCCGTGTCTTGATTAAATTCCATAAAAATCAATTTAGACGTGACGTCTTGTTGATTTTCCCATAAGGAACGAGATACTTGGGACGAGACGTCCCGTTTATCCCCTTCCCGTTTCTAACCCCGTATGTGATTAAAGGATGACTAATTTAGACGCGACGTCTTGTTAGCATCCCTCCCTTTCTCTATTTTTATATCAAAGCCGAGGTTAATTTGGACACGACGTCCTGTTGACCTACACTCTATGTTTGTCCAGTTTGTTCCTTCCATTTCCTTCTATTTTTACACAAAGTACAACAATAAAAGGGAAGAAATAAAACATCTTTTGTAAGGCTATTTATGTTGCGCATTTTCAATCTTGGTACTGTTTCTGACAGGCGATGTAGGGTGCTAATACCTTCCCTACTCGTAACCGACTCCCGAACTTGAATCTTATTTTTAAACCAGTGCTTTACTGAACATAGTTTTTTCCAATGTTTTTCCTATGGATAAAAACGTTGGTGGCGACTCCCTGTTTTTCTTTTCGGAACAAAAATCATTTTGAGGGTCGGCCACGCCGTCGCGATCCAGGTTGCGACAATGGTGAATTAAATTGATCGTGAAGATATTGAGACTTAATCTATTGACTAGTAATTATTTAGACTAGTGATTATAGTGAGATATTGAAATATTATGAGAGTTAAATACTGACTGATCTTAAACCGATGAGAAATAGTGAGTTAACTTGAAATGACGATTTATAAGGCTATATGAAATTGATTTAGTTAATTGATAAGGATTATGACATTATATACTTAAATTGTAGAGATAATGAATTATAGTTTTACATATTAGAGTAATTGATAAATTGAAATTATGTAGACAAGTTTGACATTAATTAAAAATGAATCAAATGATGATCAAGTATGATGGAAACCATGTGATGTTTGAATGGTGGCTTGTAACATTAATTGCATGTGTATGTTGAGAACTATGTTGTGAATTGCATGTGTATGTTGAGAACTATGTTGTGAATTGTGAAACTAGTTGTTGATAAGTTGTGAGAATGACATTCAAATTGATTGAGAAATGTGGATTATATGTTAATTTATAGAAATTCTATTGTCATAGTGAATAATATGATGATGAAATAAGAATGGTGATAATTTTAAAAAGTCCATGACTTATGATAGTTATTAGGCGATGTGTATGCGATAAATATTTATAGAGATGTATGATGATTATGTTTAATGTACTTTAGTGGCGGTGTAGAATTTGATTGAGAATACATGATATGGGCTGGGTCTGTGTGGCTGCCCTTTTGTTTGAGATTGACGTTTGAAATGACCATTGATGATATGAGATTATATGTTAGGGTTGGGTTTGTGTGGCCGTCTCTTTTGTTTAAAATGAGGCCTTTGTGTTAATTGTTGAAAGAAAGATAATTTGAAATAAATTTATGTGATTGTATGGTTGGGGATGGTTGACGGTGTAACGCCCTCTGTTACACTTTCATAAATTCTAGAAAAATTTGTGAAATTTTTTTTAAAGATATGATTATTAAAAAGAAACTATCAGAATAAATTACATACATCATTTCTGAAATACCTTATAAATATTATTAAAACTTTATAAAGTAATTTTTACATTCATCCGAAGAAAATAAATATTAAACATTATAAGAAAGAGAGGAAACTCCATGGCCCAGAAGTAGTTACTTAATAACTTTATTTATTCATTGGACCACGGTATTCATACCGAGCTCCCTTTCTAGAGCGTGCTATATTCATTGCCGAGATTCCTCGATCCTTCCCTTTGAACCATCAATTTAAAACATATGAAACAAAAACACGGAGAAAGGAGTGAGAAACAAAATATAATATTCTTGAATAAGACATAAGCAACAAAAGGTTTTCATAAACCAATACATAATAATATCAATCACAATCACATACACAATCAATTATGAATGCATGAATGTTATGCAATATCTTTATCATAACTTACCTATATATGTGGGCCCTTAAATTTTAACTTTCACTGGGTCAACCAGGAGTTTTACACTGTTCCATAAGTCTGGATAATAATAATATGAACAGCTCAACTGGCATAGAAACACTTAGAGACTAGTCAGATTGAGAAAGTTTTTATTGTGAAAGTACCCGACACTAGGGAGCTACCCCAGGTCCCCTGAAGCACCCTTTCACACCCTCTCATCCCAAGGCTCGAAATTAAGCTTCCTCTAATGTATCCTCGGTTTCTATAATCCGTATGTAACATCCCAATTTTTAAGATTCTTAGAAAAATAATTTATTAAGGATTAAAGAAGAAATTCCGAATGAAATTCCGAGTGAATTATGATTTTCCAAGTGAGAATGTATATGATTCCGAGTGAAATAAGATTGAAGACTAATTCTAAGTGAATTTAAGATGTTTCCGAGTGAAACATTATTAAGAGAATTATTCCTGAGTGAAGTAGCGCTGTGTCCGAATGGGATACTTTCGAGTGAGGCAAAATCCGAGTGAAACGTCCCCGAGAGGAACGTTTCCGAATGACTTATTTCCGAGAGAAGTACTTATTCGAATAAGAGCTTTGATTTCAAATGGGTACTTCTCGGACCAAGATATTTCCAAGTAGTGGACTCCCGAGTGGAGTATATCCGAATTGAGTGACTTTCCGAGTGAAGTGTCTCTGAGTATGACACTTCCGAGTGGAATCATACCGAGTGAGTCTTTTCCTGGAAGAGTGTTTCTGGATAAAGAAAGACTTTAATTCCGAATGAATGTGTTTCTGAGTGAATAGTTTCGAGGAGAGTAAATATCCGAGTGGTAAATTCATTTAATTCGTGCTAGGATCAATCTTTGGAGTTTCCGAGAACTTGTACTCGGATTCATTTTTAAGATAGCCTTCGACCCCGAGTAATCCTTTCAAGTGGAAAGATTTTCGAGAAAGGAATTGAACTTCGAACTTCGAGTGATCTTTCAGATGAAAGACTTCTGAGTGACACAAGAGGAAGACTTTGACTCGGGAAAAGGTATATCTGAATGAGGTATGCCTGATTGAGATATTTTCGAATGAGACGTTTCTGAATGGGTCATTTCCGAGGAAGGGAAGCTGAGTGTTTCATGGGATGAAACCTTTTTGAGTGAATTTCCTCCGAATGAAGGAATTCTGAGCGGACAGAGGCTGTGATAAACCTTCTCGGAAAGATATGCCCAGAAGGCTGAAACCGAGTCGGAATATACTGAAAACCGAGTCGGAATTAACGATTATTTTAATTACTAAAGCTTTACACGTCACTCTGTTCTTCTATATTCTAGCAGCTTCACTTTTTAGATATTTTCTAAGTATGGGACCCTCTTTGATGTTCTGTTCCCTTTTCATTAAATATCTTATTCCTTTCATTATCATTAAATACGTGTATCAGAATTCTTCAATTCAATCACGTCTCTTCTGCATGAACCTTATATAAATATTTCTATTGTTGAATTAGTGGAGGACTTTTAAAAAGTGAAATCATCATCAATAATCCTTTCTTTCAAAACTTTACTGGAAACCTATGAACAAAGAAGAAAGTTAAATCTTCATATCTTCTCTTTACGAAGAAAGCTTGGGACTGGTATAGAACTGTAATTCCAGTCAGAATTCGTGAGCAGCGACTTGGTTATAGCTGCTGGAACTCTTATTCCAGGTAGGGGGAGCGTTACATCTCAAATGAATAGTTTATGAATGGATTTGGGGTAATATTGTTATGATGTATATATGCTGTGTGTATAAATTGTTATTGAGACCCCGATTGAATAGCATATTTTATGTTTTTACATCTTCCATTCTTATTAATGATATTGATGTAATGATTGGATATATGTGTGACCGAATTTGAGAATGGTCTCCATGAATTTTTCATGGGATGCTTATGTGATGATTATGTTGATGATTTGATCGGTTGATGACATGAGATGATGATAGTATATGAATGATGATTGATAATCATTTGTATTCAGACACACACAGAACTACAGGGGGCCTGTGATGCCGGACCAATGGGCGGCCTGATGATAGGCACAGACCCTGTGGTGGTTTATTTGAATACCACGGACGCCTTTGAGTTGGACTCAAGGCCGACCCGTAACACTGAGTTGTGTTACCGCTGTCACTGAGAGTGACCGGTGTTACATTAAGGGCGCATGCGGTTTGGTACCTGTAAAACGGCCGGTTCAGCTGAGAGCTGAGTTATGGCTCGGGGTGTAACATCCCTGTTTTTAGAAACAGTTTTACCCTTGTAATTTTTGAAGTATGGAAGTTTTGTAAGTGATAATAAGTAAATAAGGGACTCTACATGTAGTCAAGAATTGATAATCTAATCCTATATCTAACACTAATTTAGTAAACTAATTAGACTTGTACCATCATTCATCAAGTCAATTCCTAGACATTCGATTTATACCGAAAAGAGATCCACAATTGTCTATTTCTACACTTTGGGGATTTCCTATTTCAGTATAGACAGTCCCTAATGAACTGTTTTGACAAATCAAACACTTTTCCTGAAGAGCCAAAACTTTAATTCAGACCTCATCAACCTCGTTTCTTGGAAAAACTTATCTAGTTAAATAGGAACCTCTGAATTCAACTAAAATATCTTTCCTGTTTTAGGCATAACTTTTTCATATGAGGTCGAAATTAAGAAATTTTAATCTCGGTTTCGTTGTTATGAAAAACCTGACAAACTCTATTTCTAGCCTCAAACTCTATTTCGTGATCTATCATTACCAAACTTAAAAAAAACGTTATTTAATCTTGTTAAATTCTTAGAAAAATCATACGAGCTCAGAATCAGTTCGTTGTAATTTTTCTGTTCTCGTATTAAATCCCTCTACAATTCTCGTGAAGAACCTGAAAGCTAGTTCTTGCTCGATCATCCCCGAAAAGCGAAAATTTTTAGAGAAATAGTAATTTTCGCAGGAATAGTAACTCCTATAGAAAAACGCGAATATCTCTCTCATACGATGTCGAAATGACTTCGTTCTTTTTTTCATGGTTTCGTATCGAAAAATCCTACAATTTTCGTGAAGAAATGAAAGGCTAATTCCCAACAGATTTTGCGCGGCAGAATTATCTTTCAAAAAAGAACTATTACACCAACTCCCATTTTTCTCTGTTTTTGGCGTAACTTTTGCTCCAGGTGTCAGATTTTTGTATACCATATATCGTTTCGAAGAGAAAGAGCCGATCTACAACTTTCATGTTGGAAATTTTTTCAGATTCTAACCGCAACTATAAGTAACTTTTTGTTTTCTTTTAAAATTAACTATTCAAAACCGGTACCAATTAAATTTAGACCCGGTGGCCAGATTTTTCTATAAATATGGCATCACCCCTCTTCAAAAGCTGCACCACTCTTTCTCTCCCACTTCATGCAGCCCTTCTCTCTCTCTCTCTCCCTCTCTCTCCTCTATTGACACTAAACCACCTCTGTTCTTCACCAAAATCACGTAAAGTCTAACTACGGAGACAGATCATCGATTGGAGCTACGGTTTGAAAGTTGGATTCTCTCCCTCTCATCTAGTATCAAAAAAAAATACGACATCTGAGGTAAGGGGGGTATATTCTCGGGTATTCTGGGGAAATCTGAGTGAAAGGAAAGGGTTAAGGTACCTTGGGTCCTCACCTTTTCAGGACAGATTCGGTTTTGTTGTGAATTAAATGCCTTAATTGTTATATATTTGTTATATATATTTTATGTATATGATTAATTGTCTGTGTTAATTATTATTAATCATGATGATTGAATGATATGATCGGTGTTAAATTGTGAAAATATATGATCTGTATTGGATTGTGAAAATATTAAGAACCATGGGTGCCTATGTGGATTCCGGTAAGAAAGTTTTGAAAGATAAGATAAACAAGGAAATAAGGATGGATGATCACCATTTATATCATTATTACTATTATTATGATTAAGATTATAATTATGATTATGAATATGATTATTATTATTATCATCATTATTATTATTATTATTATTATTATTATTATTATTATTATTATTATTATTATTATATTTATTGTTATTATTATTATTTACTATTAAGCTTAATGGACGGCTCTGCCGCCTTATTCTTAACATTTTATTTTTATTTAATTTATGTCATTTATTTTATTGAATATATTGGCTGGCTCTGCCGCCTTATTCTCTGCATTTATCTTTCTTTTTATTTCCGTTTATCTATATTATAATGGACGGCTCTGCCGCCTTATTCTTAACATTTTATTTTTATTTAATTTATGTCATTTATTTTATTGAATATATTGGCTGGCTCTGCCGCCTTATTCTCTGCATTTATCTTTCCTTTTATTTCCGCCTATCTATATTATAATGGACGGCTCTGCCGCCTTATTCTTAACATTTTATTTTTATTTAATTTATGTCATTTATTTTATTGAATATATTGGCTGGCTCTGCCGCCTTATTCTCTGCATTTATCTTTCTTTTTATTTTCGCTTATCTATATTATAATAGACGGCCCTGCCGCCTTATTCTCTCTATTTATTTTTCCTTTTATTTCATTTTTTTATAACATACGATGCCTTATTATTATTATTATTATTATTATTATTATTATTATTATTATTATTATTCTTGTAACTAATATTATTGTTTAAGATTAATGAAATAAGGAACAAACTACTTATTCTTTAAACGAAACATTATTTTAGCCAAGATATAACTGATATATTTTCTTGAATAATAATAAATAAAATAATAAAAATAATTTACAACGTCTTAAAAAATGGTGGACCTAACAACATGAATATTACGAGGCTGGAATCACATAGATACCTAGGGATCAAAGTAATGATAAAACTTAAATAATGCACTTTGCATCATGAAAATATTTTTGAAGGAGAAAAATTATCTAGAGCATACACCTGGTACGCTGGAGGACATTCACGTTCGATCTCCATGAAGATCTTGGGAGTACAACTGGAACGGAAACCCAATGGCATCAGAGTCGCGCCTGATAGCCGGGTGAGACGATGCAATTCTAGTGTACTTTGACTAAATGACGGAGTGTAACTATGATCGTAGGGATCCAAGCTCCAAAAATATATAAATCAATGATGAGAACCAATGAGTTCATTCGTACCCTATGGGAGCTTGGGCGGACCCTGATCGCTCTAGAAAATGGAATGGAGATATTCCAAAGAATGAGAAGAAGAAATAATTTATTGGGCCCACATGCATCATGAGACTTAACCAAAGATAAATCATAATAAATTCAACTCATGCATTCCATGACAACATATTTGATTGTTATAATTTTGAACATGTTAATTGTATGATTATGTGATATTATCTGTTAACTGGATTATGTCCGCACCGGGTAACCTTCAGGGTCTTGGGTTATACTCACCCTTACTGTTGAACATTTTTCAGAGGAATTAGGAACTCAAGAACCCGAGTGTGAAGATCAGCAATACGCTGAACCCATTGAGAACAATCATTAAAGATAGAATATTTATAATTAGACACCGGATGACTGTATAATATTTAAGGGTGCCTGCGTGCCCCATTCTGTTAAGAGTACAATTATTTACAGTTTATGAATGACTATGTGATATATACAATATTACTTCCGCTGATCTGCCACGTATTTATTTTTAAAAAAAAAAATTCACTTTTTCTAAGAATTGTTAACACTCTCAGTTAAATGGGATGAACCTACAGAAGGATTTGTCTTATCTAACCAAGGGTGTTACATTGGTGGTATCAGAGCATAGTCGATTCATTAAGCTTGTGGAGTGGACCATTAGGTTTCCACGTACTCTGATAGAAATATCGAACAGTCTATAACACTCCTAAGACTAAATATCCTATGTGGAATGCTCCACATAACGCATACCCTGAATCTATTTGTTGATATTCTTTCAGCAAATTCCTCATGGCACACCAAAATAACAATCATGTGATGGAGAATCTTTTTACCAGAATTGTGGAGGTAATAGAACGACAAGAGTTACCTCATGCTTCTGCCAGACAGGGATTAGCTGATTTTCAAAGGAATAATCCTACGCAGTTCAAAGGAGGCTTCAATCCAGAAGGAGCACAACTATGGATTGAACACCTTGAAAAGATTTTTGCCGCTATGCGATGTTCTGATGAGGATTGTGTAACCTTTGCTGTCTTTATGCTGGTTGGAGAAGCAGAACACTGGTGGACTCATGCTAGAATCAGACTAGCTACTGATGGGCATATCATTACTTGGGGACGATTCAGGACAGAGTTCCTCGCCAAATATTTCCCTGAAGATATAAGGAGACAGAAGGAGCAGGAATTCTTCAATCTGAAACAAGGTAATATGACTGTTGGGGAGTACGCTGCTAAATTTGATGAATTGGCAAAATGTTGTCCCTACTACACCCACATGGGAGAAGCGTCAAGGTGCGCGAAGTTTGAAGCTGGATTACGGCAAGAGATTCGTCAAACCATATGTTGCCAACAAATTACACAATTCACTACTTTGGTTGACAGATGCCGCATATTTGAGAACACCTCTAATCTTCGACGACCTGGAACGTCTAATCATGGGCCAGAACGACGTATGCCAGATCGACAGCAAAGGAGGGATTTCCGAACAGATCGGCCATATTTCCGACCTTTCAACTCAGCCAACCGAATTCCTCCTAGAGGTCAGGAGACCCAAAGCAGTAGAAACTGCACGATTGGTGGACGGATTGGACATCGTGATGCTGACTGTTGGTACAGAAATAATAACAACCAACAACAAGTGACTCAAAAGCAGGCAGTACGACCTACGGGTCAAGGAAGTGGAGGATTTGCTACAAACACCTCTACAAACAATGCCCCAAGGATGCAGAATGTTCACCGCGGCAATAATTCCAATCAGAACAATAATCCTAGAAGGCCTGGGAATGGCTCGACAGGAAGACAAGGAGGAAATGCCAGAGTTTTTACTATGAATGGTGCGGAAATATCACAAGGGAACGACCTTGTGCAAGGTACATGTTTTATAGGAAGCACTCTATTGAATGTATTATATGATTTAGGAGCCACTCACTCTTTCATATCTGAGAATTGTGTAAAACATTTAAAGCTTCCTACAACCTCTCTGCCCTATCAAATGATTGTCACAACCGCCGCCAATAAGCCCATTTGCCCTTCTTATATATGTTCGAAATGCCCACTCAACATCAAAGGGAAAGCTTATCAAGTAGATCTGATATGTTTGCCTTTGATTGATCTAGATATTGTTCTAGGAATGAATTGGCTTGCTGCCAACCATATTCTAATTGACTATCATAATAGATCCATTTCTCTCGGGTCTACTACATCACACTGTGATCAAGACATTGATTCTTGTCCTGTTGACTCAGAAAAGGTAATTCCAGCAAAGGAAGTCCAACTATACATGATCCTTACTGAAATTGAAAGTAAGGTCACTCCTCAAATTGATCAAATTCCTGTTGTTCAAGAATTCCCAGAAGTTTTTCCTGATGATATACGTGAGCTACCTCCAGAACGAGAAATTGAGTTCAGTATTGATATTATACCGGGCGCGGGACCGATCTCTATTGCTCCTTACCGAATGTCACCCAAGGAACTCAGTGAACTTAAGGAGCAAATAGAAGAACTTTTAGAAAAAGGAATGATCAGACCCAGTGTCTCACCTTGGGGAGCACCAGTTCTTCTAGTCAAAAAGAAGGATGGTAGTATGTGGTTATGTGTTGACTATCGTCAGTTGAATAAAGCTACGATCAAGAACCGATACCCTCTTCCACGAATTGATGATTTAATGAACCAATTACGAGGAGCCACTATCTTCTCAAAGATTGATCTACGATCAGGCTATCATCAAATCAGGGTAAAGAAAGACGATGTACCCAAAACGGCATTCAGAACACGATATGGGCACTATGAGTATCTTGTTATGCCCTTTGGAGTTACAAATGCACCTGCAGTATTTATGGGATACATGAATCGAATCTTCCATGAGTACTTGGACAAATTCGTGGTTGTATTCATTGACGATATTCTCGTCTACTCCAAGAGTCATGAGGAACACGAGGAGCATCTTCGAATTGTTCTAAACACTTTGCGTGCAAGGCAATTGTACGCTAAGTTTTCAAAATGTGAATTCTGGTTGACAGAAGTGAAATTCTTAGGACATGTCATCTCTAAGGAAGGAATTGCTGTGGATCCTACAAAGGTAGAAGTTGTACTAAATTGGGAACAACCCAAGAATATGACGGAAATCCGCAGTTTCCTTGGACTGGCTGGATATTATCGTCGATTCATCGAGAATTTCTCTCGAATTGCAGCACCTTTAACTAAGCTGACTCGTAAAGATCAACCATTCAAATGGACTGACAGATGCGAAAGCAGTTTTACGGAGTTACGCCAACGACTCACTAGTGCACCTATCTTAATTTTGCCAGATCCTGCCAAGCCATATGAAGTGTATTGTGATGCGTCAAGACAAGGACTAGGATGTGTCCTAATGCAAGAAAGAAAGGTTGTTGCTTATGCTTCAAGACAGCTAAGAACGCATGAAGTTAATTATCCCACACATGACTTGGAATTAGCTGCAGTTGTGTTTGCCTTGAAAATCTGGAGACACTACTTGTATGGTACATACTTTGAAGTCTTCAGTGATCACAAAAGCTTGAAGTATCTATTCGACCAGAAGGAGTTAAATATGCGACAACGTAGATGGATGGAATTTATCAAAGATTATGATTTTGAACTCTGATATCATCCAGGAAAAGCTAATGTTGTGGCTGATGCACTCAGTAGAAAGGCCCTACGTCTATCATATATGATGACAAAGGAGTTAGAACTAATTGAACAGTTTCGCGATTTGAACCTAGCAGTAACACCAAAAAGAGGAAGCCTTATGGTTGGAATGCTAAGGATTTCCAATGATTTCTTGGAACAAATCAAAGAAGCTCAAACCAATGATCAGGAATTACAAGATCTAGCAGAAAAGACAAAAGAAGGAGTCTCAGAGTTTAGCAAAGATGAACATGGGGTGATCAGGTATCAACAGAGACTCTGTATTCCAGTCAACACAGATCTTAAAAGATCCATCCTGGATGAAGCACACAAAAGTAAATACAGCATCCACCCAGGATCAACCTGTTGTTCAAGTGGCCTCAATACTCAAGAGGGGGGGTGAATTGAGTTATAAAACTTTTGCTTGGAATGCCTTTAAAATTGATTTCTATAACCAAGTTTATGAGATTATGCAAGTGAAAGCAAGTAACAATGATATGCAATGCACTACAAGAGGTAAGTGTTGTTGAGGCAATTTAGCAAACACTTGGTGTGCAATATCTAAAGTATAGCAAATTAAGCAAGTTCAAGTATGTTCTTCTCAACCAAACAATACCAATCAACAGATATGCAATGTATGGAAGTAAAAGAATAAGGAAGAGAAGCTTGCAAACCAATGTAACGAGTTCCACCCAATCCGGTGTACGTCTCGCCTCTAAGCAACCCACTTAGAGGATTTTCCACTATTGTAGACTAGAGATACAACTTTGAGCAATTGCGGCTTCCTAGTGTCCCACACTCAAGAACCCAATCCTCACAAGTATAAGGGCAACCTACCCAATCTCTCAATCTCACAATATCCCAAAGGTTGAGTCCACAACCTTTGTAACCACTCAATCCTAGAGTGAACAACCACTCAACCTAGAGTGAATAACTTTGTGTGTTTGGAGTTTGTTTACAATCAATACACTCTCTCAATAGAGCAGATATACAAGTGAAAAGCTCTCCAAATTCTAATCTCTCAAGATGAGAGGATATACAATTGAAAGTACAAAAATGCAAGAGATAGGCTTACAAAGCACAAAATAGAGCTATGAATTGTTGCTACTTGGTTATCTGTTTGTGCTTGTCTTCCTCTTCAATTTATAGACCTAAGATTGCTGTTGAAGAGTGCCCTAGTCCCTCATAGCCGTTACAGTTAGTGGAGATTTGAAGAATGGTGGAGACATGACCTGGTTTCCCACTTAAATATGTTTTTCCACTATCGTAATCGATTACACCCTCGCGTTGTAATCGATTAGCTACAAGTCAGAGAGTCACTAATCGATTATCTCATTACCTGTAATCGATTAGCATCTTGTATCTGATGCATTTAATTTGTCTTCGCAGCATCCTAATCGATTAGCATGTCTTGCAATCGATTACCTTAAATTCCAGTGGCTTCCTAATCGATTATATGGCTCTCTTAATCGATTAGCATGTGTGCCTGATGCATTTAATTCCATTTTTGATTGCTGTAATCGATTAGTCTCAAGTGTGCAATCGATTATCTTAATTCCAGTGAGTATCTAATCGATTGTGTGGCTTCCTTAATCGATTATCTTCAACTCTGATGCAATTTCTTCCAAGACAGAAAGCTTCTAATCGATTAGCTTCTATGGCCTAATCGATTAGCTTCGCTGTTTCTTCAATTCTGATTTCATGTCTTTGTTTTTGCATTGTTTCTTCAAGAGTACTTGTCATTATCAAAATCCTTGCACATCTTTTGGACCTGTTAACATATTCAAACACATTCTCCCCCTTTTTGATGATGACAACTATGTTCATCTCTTGAGGGTTGTTAGTTTAAATAATATAGGCTTATCTTTTGCAAAAACAACTCTGCTACATTATCTCTTTTTCAAATAGCAGATGACAATTTTCAAAAACCAATTCAGCAGCCAATGTCTTATCTCATTTTATCCATTGTTTATTATCTCTTATCTATAATTCTCCCCCTATCAAAAGGATTTTAACAAACAGATAAGATTTTGCAAATTGTTAACAAAGCATCTATTATCCATATTATCAGAGCATATTATCAGAGCATATTCAGAATTATTCATATTTTGTATCAGAGCATTATCCAACATATGAACATTTATTCTTCTCCCCCTTTGTAATCATCAAAAACAATTGGAGCAGTGAAGAGAAATTATATAACCTTAAAGAAGATACTTTTATTGAATTAAATAACAAAGGGAAATACAAGAAGTAAAATGATTCATAATTCAGAAAATAAAACAAGGAACCAACAGAACATCACTAAACAGAAAATCTAATTATCCGGGTTGAAGAAGCGGATTTCTGCAATTTGGTGAGCCAGCTCCTCATAACGCTGCTGCATCATCTCAAAATGTTGCTGCTCGGTCATGGAAAACTCTTGGAGGGAGTTCTCAAGACGATCGAAGCGGCGATCAAGATGAGCGTAGAGAGATGCAAAAGGGTCAACTTGTGGGGCAGATGAAGAGGCTGCAGCTTGTGGTTGAGGTAGAGAAGGAGGAGGAGCAGGTGCTTCTTCAGCAGGAGCTTGGAAGGGAATGTTGGCATAAACGCCCTCCATGCGTGAGTACCATGCTCCATTGGTGAAAACAAGACCCATTTTGGTGAGGTGATGGGTGCCAATGCAAGCTCTAGGGGGCACTTTCTCAGAGAGTTCCCCTGCTAAGTCTACTCCACAGAATTTGAAAATTTTGGTGAGGAGGATACCATAGGGGAGCTTTTGTTGGTCCTTGGCATGGCGCATGTGGAACTTGATCAACTGAACCCAGTTGATCTCTTTGTGGTTCAGCATGGCCCACATTAAGAGGACATCATCCTCTTCAACCAGAGCATAGTTCCCACCACGGGGAACAATCATCTTGACCAAGAAGAAGTGGAGCAAGCGGTTGTTCATGGTCAAGTGGCCAACTAGTTTGTGGTTGCTCCTTGGACGGTCAGCTTTCCATAAAGATTGGCGAGCAGTAAGAGCATTGAAGCCCCATTCATCCTCGGGTTCGCCTCCATCAAAGTCAGCATTGTTGAGGGGCAGTTTGGAAATCTCTGCAAACTGGGCATTGGAGAGTTTGATGGTGGTGTTTTTCACTTTGGATTCAACCATCCCATTGACAAGGCGGAAGTTGCAGTAGAATACTCTCATAAGCTTAGGATAGTATTCTTCTTCTTTGAGGGATAGGAAGGGGAAGAGGTTGTAGTGGTTGAGGCTTTGGGTGAAGGTAAGGCTTGGGTTGTCAAAGGTGTCAGCTATGGTGTAGTGAGGGGTCATAATCTCCTTTTCAGAAAAATTTTTCATAAAATTCTGAAGGTCTCTAGGAGAAGAGAAAAACCTTGAGAAGTCAAGGGGATTATGAGCTTGAGCAGCAGAGGACCTAGCCCTTTTGACATTCCTTGAGGAAGACATGGTGAAAAATGCTAAAAGAGGAGATGAAGAGAGATGAGCGCTAGAGAGTTTTGAGAGACTTGGGAGAAAGGAGGTAGTGTGAGATGAGAAGGTGAATGAGGGGTTATTTATAGTTGAAAATTAGGTTTAGGAAGGAGGAAAGAGAGTTTAGGGAGGAGTGAAGTGAGTTAAGAAAGGGAGAGTTTCGAGTGAGCCTAGGAAATTGGAGTTTTGACCCATCAGAACGCATACTAATCGATTACATGGCAGGTGGTAATCGATTAGATCACTGTTTCTGGGGAATTTCAAACGTTTTGTGCAGAGGGTAATCGATTAGAGGCTTACGGTAATCGATTAGTTTAGAAACAGAATCGTCCTAATCGATTGGGGCAATGTGGTAATCGATTATGAAGAAGAGGAAACGTTTTGAACTGGAAACAGAAGCTTCGTAATCGATTATGGATAATGTATAATCGATTATCTTAAAAATAGAATGATTGTAATCGATTATGGGTGAGTTCTAATCGATTATCCTCGAAACAGAAGCTTAGTAATCGATTGGGATTAACAAAGTAATCGATTATGGAGTCAAAAACTTCAAATATATCAAACAGCAAGGTTCCAAACATGAAATGTGATGTATATCATGCATTATGCCATTCAACAAAATATTCAAACACAATTGGACATGTCAAGAATGCCTAATTCTCTTCTTATGTGAATGAATTGCTCTCTAGCCAAGGGTTTTGTGAAAATATCAGCTAGTTGCTTAGAAGTTTCTACATGTTCAAGTACACAATTCACTTTTAACACATGATCTCTAATAAAGTGATGCCTAATCTCAATGTGTTTGGTTCTAGAGTGCATTACTGGATTTTTGGAGATGTTAATGGCACTTGTATTATCACATTTAATGGGGACTTTATTCAAGGCAATACCAAAATCAAGAAGTTGTTGTCTCATCCAAAGAATTTGAGCACAACAACTACCAGCTGCTACATATTCTGCCTCAGCTGTTGACAATGCAACACTTGCTTGTTTCTTGCTATGCCAAGAAACAAGGGAACTACCAAGCAAATGGCATGTACCACTAGTGCTTTTTCTATCAAGCTTACACCCCGCAAGGTCGGAATCAGAATATCCTAAAAGATTACATTCAACGCCTTTGGGATACCATAAACCAACACTTTGAGTACCCACAAGATATTTCAAAATCCTTTTTACGGCAGTCAAATATGATTCTTTGGGACATGCTTGATATCTAGCACACATACATACCGCAAACATAATATCAGGTCTACTCGCAGTTAAATATAGTAAGGATCCAATCATACCTCGATATTTGATGATTTCAATGTCCTTACCCTTTTCGTCTTTGTCTAGATAGCAGGATGTGCTCATTGGTGTAGCTATCTCATTTGCCTTGTCCATTCCAAACCTTTTAAGTAGTTCCTTACAGTATTTGGTTTGGCTAATGAACGTTCCATCAATGGCTTGTTTTATTTGTAGTCCAAGGAAGAAGGTGAGTTCTCCCATCAAGGACATTTCAAACTCATTCTGCATAATCTTGGCAAATTCTTGACAAAGATTTTCATTAGTAGCACCAAATATTATGTCATCTACATAAATCTGTACCAAGAGGATGTCATTTTGTTTGCGTTTTATAAACAATGTAGTATCAACCTTTCCTCTTTCAAAGTTGTGTTCTAAAAGAAATTTGCTTAATCTTTCATACCAAGCTCTTGGAGCTTGCTTCAAACCATATAAGGCTTTTCTCAATTTGAAAACATGGTTTGGAAATTTATGATTTTCAAAACCGGGAGGTTGATCTACATAAACTTCTTCTTGAATGTAGCCGTTTAAGAACGCACTTTTGACATCCATTTGATACAATTTGAAATCCATACAACATGCAAAAGCTAGCAATAATCTAATGGCTTCTAACCTAGCTACGGGAGCATATGTTTCTTCATAGTCTATTCCTTCTTCTTGGTTGTATCCCTTTGCTACTAGTCTAGCTTTGTTTCTAGTTATTATTCCGTTTTCATCTAGCTTATTTCTAAACACCCATTTGGTGCCTATTATTAGATGATCATTGGGTCTTGGCACAAGTTCCCAAACTTCATTTCTTTCAAATTGGTTTAACTCTTCTTGCATGGCCAACATCCAATGTTCATCAATAATGGCTTCGTCAATATTCTTGGGTTCTATTTGGGATACAAAAGCCAAGTGATTGCATGCATTTCTAATGGCGTTTCGAGTACTTACCCCTTTGGTTATTTCTCCAATGATTTTGTCCAAGGGATGATCTCTCAATGTTACCCAATCTTGTTGTCTCTCAATTTGTGTTGCACCTCCATCATTGTTGACTTCTTCTTCTTTGTCTTGTAAGTTCATTTCTTGAAAGGTACCTACAAGATCATCAACATCTTCCTTTCTCGGAGGGTTATGGCTATTTTCATCAAATTTGACATGAATAGATTCCTCAATGGTATTTGTTTGTTTGTTGAAAATTCTATAACATTTACTTGATTGAGAATATCCTAGGAAGATTGCCTCATCAGATTTTGCATCAAACTTCCCTAGATTATCCTTTCCATTGTTGAGCACAAAACATTTACATCCAAAGATATGAAAGTATGCAATGTTGGGTTTTCTACCTTTGTAAAGCTCATAGGGGGTTTTCTTTAAAATAGGCCTTATCAAGCATCTATTCATAACATAACACGCGGTGTTTACCGCATCGGCCCAAAAATGTTTTGCAACATTGTTTTCATTTAGCATGGTTCTAGCAAGCTCCACTAAAGATCTATTCTTTCTTTCAACTACTCCATTTTGTTGTGGAGTTCTAGGAGCTGAGAAGTTGTGATTAATACCATGTTTTTCGCAAAACTTTTCAAAAGATTGATTTTCAAATTCTCCCCCATGATCGGTTCTAATGGATGCAATTTTTGAGTTTTGCTCATTTTGGATAATCCTTGCAAGTTTCTTGAATGCATGATATGCTTCATTTTTATGAGCAAGAAACAATGTCCATGTATATCTTGAATAGTCATCTACTATAACTAGACCATAGTAATTCCCTCCAAAGCTTTTGATTTTGGATGGTCCAAATAAGTCCATGTGCAAAAGTTGTAAAGGCCTTTGAGTAGAAACAATCTTTTTGGATTGAAAAGATGCCTTTACTTGTTTTCCCTTTTGACATGCATCACAAAATCTATTTTCAAATTTAAGCTTTGGTAGACCAATTACTAAATCTTTAGAAACAAGTTTGTTCAAGTGGTCTACATGTATATGAGCTATTCTTCTATGCCATAGCCATGTTTCATCCTCTTTTGAAATGAAGCATTGTTCATCATTTGTAGACAAACTATCCATATCAATCATGTAAATATTATCAATTCTTTGGCCTACAAACTTAATTTCCTTATTGGTCTTATGTTCAATTATGCAACAATTTGATTCAAATAAAACTCTATATCCTTTGTCACATAATTGACTTATGCTTAGTAAATTATGTTTGAGACCTTCAACATACAATACATCACTTATGGATGTGGAAGAGTTCTTACCAATATTTCCAATGCCTAGGATTCTTCCCTTAGTGTTGTCTCCATATGTGACGCTTCCTTTTCGTTTGGGAGTGAATGATGTAAATTTAGTTATGTCTCCCGTCATATGCTTCGAACACCCGCTATCCAAGTACCAATGGGTGTTGCTTGCCTTGAAGCATACCTGCAAAACAAAATCATTTTAGAGAACTAGGTACCCATTTTATGTTGGGTCCTTTAAGGTTAGTTTGTGGGAATGTTCCTTTGGGAACCCACACCTTTCTTAAGACCTTTGGTCCTAGTTTCCTAACACTGCACTTATATGCACTATGTCCTTTGGTACCACAATGATTGCATTTCATAAAAGGTGAGGAGGATTTGCTTGGTGGTGCAAAGAAGTTTTTGTAGTGCTTCTCCATTTTATGATTACTATGTTCTTGGTCATATCCTAGACCGGTTTTACTAAACATGCATTTTTGTTGCCCAAGTAGGATATTCAAATTATCTCTTCCATTAGTGAATTTCTCTAGTGTCCTATTTAGGTCTTCAACCTTGGTTTCTAACACAATGCACTTCTTTGCAAAATCACAAGGTTTATCCCTAGAGCATGTTTGAACTTTCTCTAGTTCTTCTTTTAAGCTCTCATTTTCTTTACATACTTCCATGAGATGCAATTCAAGAGTATCACTAGTTTTCCTAGATGCTTTGAGTTTACTAGAGATTTTTGTAAATTTATCATATAATTCCTCAAATGCATCTAACAGCTCATTTTTATCTAAGTCAAGAAGATTTACCTCATTTTCTTCTTCTTGATGATTTGCCATTAAGCAGAGATTGGCTTGCTCATCTTCCGAATCGTCGGAGCTGCTCACATCGTTCTCATCCCAAGCAATATAGGCTCTTCTTCTTCTTTGTTTGTCCTTGCCTTTCTTTTTGAGGTTTGGACAATCGGCTTTGAAGTGCCCTTCCTTGCCACATTCAAAACAGCTTGGTGAAGAGGAAGTTTCATTAGAGGTAGATTTCTTACCTTGGGGCTTAAAGTTCTTTTGGAACTTTTTGTTCTTCATGAATCTTCCAAATCTTTTTACGAACAGCCCAAACTCTTCTTCTTCATCTAAGTCACTGCGTGATTCTTCCTCATGCATGGAGGTGGCTTTGAGGGCTAGCCCTTTCTTCTTGGTGGATTTCTCCTCTTCCTCGGCTAGCTTTAATGCTTTAAGTTCTTGCTCTTGTTCTTGCAATTTACCAAAGAGTGTTGCAAGAGACATTTCATTGATGCTAGGAGATTGTTTTATTGCTGTGACAAGAGGTTGCCATTCCCTGCTGAGACTTTTCAAAATTTTGTGCACAAGCTCTTTGTTAGTGTACACTTTGCCAAGAGTAATAAGATGGTTAATAATAAGTGTAAACCTTTTCTGCATATCTACAATAGATTCTCCTGGATTTATCCTAAAGCATTCATATTGGCTAGTAAGAGTACTAATTTTTGAGTCCTTTACATCATTAGTACCTTCATGGGTTACTTGAAGAGTATCCCACATTTCTTTAGCGGTTTGGCATGTCATTATTCTAAAAAATTCGTCTTGTCCTAAAGCCATGGTAATGAGATTTTTGGCCTTGTAGCCATATTGGACTTTCTTTTCTTCCTCGCTAGTCCATTCATCTATGGGTTTTTCAACATTTTTGCTATCTATGGTATGCATTGGTATATAGGGACCATTTTCAATGGCATTCCATATTCTCAAGTCAATTGATTGAATGAAGATTTTCATTCTCTCTTTCCAAAAGGCATACCCTTCCCCATTGAAAGCGGGAGGTCTATTTATCGCACCACCCTCGGGAAAAACATTTTGAGAACTTGAGGCCATTTTAATCTCTTGAAGCTGTTAAGCTTGATCTACCAAGAGTCAAGCTCTGATACCACTTGTTGTTCAAGTGGCCTCAATACTCAAGAGGGGGGGTGAATTGAGTTATAAAACTTTTGCTTGGAATGCCTTTAAAATTGATTTCTATAACCAAGTTTATGAGATTATGCAAGTGAAAGCAAGTAACAATGATATGCAATGCACTACAAGAGGTAAGTGTTGTTGAGGCAATTTAGCAAACACTTGGTGTGCAATATCTAAAGTATAGCAAATTAAGCAAGTTCAAGTATGTTCTTCTCAACCAAACAATACCAATCAATAGATATGCAATGTATGGAAGTAAAAGAATAAGGAAGAGAAGCTTGCAAACCGATGTAACGAGTTCCACCCAATCCGGTGTACGTCTCGCCTCTAAGCAACCCACTTAGAGGATTTTCCACTATTGTAGACTAGAGATACAACTTTGAGCAATTGCGGCTTCCTAGTGTCCCACACTCAAGAACCCAATCCTCACAAGTATAAGGGCAACCCACCCAATCTCTCAATCTCACAATATCCCAAAGGTTGAGTCCACAACCTTTGTAACCACTCAATCCTAGAGTGAACAACCACTCAACCTAGAGTGAATAACTTTGTGTGTTTGGAGTTTGTTTACAATCAATACACTCTCTCAATAGAGCAGATATACAAGTGAAAAGCTCTCCAAATTCTAATCTCTCAAGATGAGAGGATATACAATTGAAAGTACAAAAATGCAAGAGATAGGCTTACAAAGCACAAAATAGAGCTATGAATTGTTGCTACTTGGTTATCTGTTTGTGCTTGTCTTCCTCTTCAATTTATAGACCTAAGATTGCTGTTGAAGAGTGCCCTAGTCCCTCATAGCCGTTGCAGTTAGTGGAGATTTGAAGAATGGTGGAGACATGACCTGGTTTCCCACTTAAATCTGTTTTTCCACTATCGTAATCGATTACACCCTCGCGTTGTAATCGATTAGCTACAAGTCAGAGAGTCACTAATCGATTATCTCATTACCTGTAATCGATTAGCATCTTGTATCTGATGCATTTAATTTGTCTTCGCAGCATCCTAATCGATTAGCATGTCTTGCAATCGATTACCTTAAATTCCAGTGGCTTCCTAATCGATTATATGGCTTTCTTAATCGATTAGCATGTGTGCCTGATGCATTTAATTCCATTTTTGATTGCTGTAATCGATTAGTCTCAAGTGTGCAATCGATTATCTTAATTCCAGTGAGTATCTAATCGATTGTGTGGCTTCCTTAATCGATTATCTTCAACTCTGATGCAATTTCTTCCAAGACAGAAAGCTTCTAATCGATTAGCTTCTATGGCCTAATCGATTAGCTTCGCTGTTTCTTCAATTCTGATTTCATCTCTTTGTTTTTGCATTGTTTCTTCAAGAGTACTTGTCATTATCAAAATCCTTGCACATCTTTTGGACCTGTTAACATATTCAAACACACAACCAAGATGTACCAGGACTTGAAGAAATTATTCTGGTGGCAAGGAATGAAAAGGGATATCGCTGAGTACGTAACAGCTTGCCTGATGTGTCAGAAGGTAAAGGCGGAACAACAACGACCAAGTGGGACCCTTCGTCCTTTGGATATTCCAGAATGGAAATGGGATGAGATTGCTATGGACTTCGTGACTGGATTTCCCAGAACATCAGCTGGATATGATGCCATTTGGGTAATCGTGGATCGATTAACAAAGACCGCTCACTTCATTCCTGTCAATATGAAGTATTCCCTAGAAAAACTCACTCAGATCTATATCAAGGAAATCATACGATTACATGGAACACCCACTGCAATTGTGTCTGACCGAGATCCTCGTTTCACATCACAATTTTGGAAGAGCCTGCAACAAGCTCTGGGAACTCGTCTGAAGTTAAGTTCCGCATATCACCCACAGACAGACGGACAATCAGAAAGGACGATCAAAAGTCTTGAAGATTTGTTACGTCTTTGTGTCTTAGAACATGGGGGAAGTTGGCAATAATATCTCCCACTTATTGAGTTCACTTACAACAACAGCTATCATGCTAGCATCGGAATGGCCCCTTATGAGGCTTTGTATGGAAGAAAATGCCGTACACCTTTATGTTGGTATGAAACTGGTGAGAAAACAATAATTGGACCAGAGATTGTTCAAAAGATAACAGAACAAGTTCAGAGGATTCAAATGGCAATGAAGGCTTTGCAAGATAGACAAAAGAGTTACTACGACAAACGTCGGAAGCCATTGGAGTTTGAGGAGGGAGATCATGTTTTTCTCAAAGTTACCCCTACCACTGGAGTAGGAAGAGCTTTGAAGGCCAAGAAGTTAAGCCCCAGATACGTAGGACCCTATCAGATTCTGCAAAAGATAGGAACTCATGCCTACCGTATTGCTCTGCCACCCGAGCTAACAAACCTTCACAATGTCTTTCATGTCTCCCAGCTCCGTAAATATGTGCCAAGCCCTGATCATGTCCTGAGACCAGATCAGTTTATTCTGAAGGAAAATCTCACCTATGAAGTATCGCCAATGAAGATTGTTGACCGACGTCTCAAACAGTTAAGAGGCAAGGAAATCCCTTTGGTCAAGGTAGTTTGGAGTCAGACAGATGATGGGGATGCTACTTGGGAAATTGAGGAGAAAATGAGAGAATTGTACCCTCAATTGTTTTAACTTTGAATTTCGGGATGAAATTCCTAAAAGGGGAGGAGAATGTAACATCCCTGTTTTTAGAAACAGTTTTACCCTTGTAATTTTTGAAGTATGGAAGTTTTGTAAGTGATAATAAGTAAATAAGGGACTCTACATGTAGTCAAGAATTGATAATCTAATCCTATATCTAACACTAATTTAGTAAACTAATTAGACTTGTACCATCATTCATCAAGTCAATTCCTAGACATTCGATTTATACCGAAAAGAGATCCACAATTGTCTATTTCTACACTTTGGGGATTTCCTATTTCAGTATAGACAGTCCCTAATGAACTGTTTTGACAAATCAAACACTTTTCCTGAAGAGCCAAAACTTTAATTCAGACCTCATCAACCTCGTTTCTTGGAAAAACTTATCTAGTTAAATAGGAACCTCTGAATTCAACTAAAATATCTTTCCTGTTTTGGGCATAACTTTTTCATATGAGGTCGAAATTAAGAAATTTTAATCTCGGTTTCGTTGTTATGAAAAACCTGACAAACTCTATTTCTAGCCTCAAACTCTATTTCGTGATCTATCATTACCAAACTTGAAAAAAACGTTATTTAATCTTGTTAAATTCTTAGAAAAATCATACGAGCTCAGAATCAGTTCGTTGTAATTTTTCTGTTCTCGTATTAAATCCCTCTACAATTCTCGTGAAGAACCTGAAAGCTAGTTCTTGCTCGATCATCCCCGAAAAGCGAAAATTTTTAGAGAAATAGTAATTTTCGCAGGAATAGTAACTCCTATAGAAAAACGCGAATATCTCTCTCATACGATGTTGAAATGACTTCGTTCTTTTTTTCATGGTTTCGTATCGAAAAATCCTACAATTTTCGTGAAGAAATGAAAGGCTAATTCCCAACAGATTTTGCGCGGCAGAATTATCTTTCAAAAAAGAACTATTACACCAACTCCCATTTTTCTCTGTTTTTGGCGTAACTTTTGCTCCGGGTGTCAGATTTTTGCATACCATATATCGTTTCGAAGAGAAAGAGCCGATCTACAACTTTCATGTTGGAAATTTTTTCAGATTTTAACCGCAACTATAAGTAACTTTTTGTTTTCTTTTAAAATTAACTATTCAAAACCGGTACCAATTAAATTTAGACCCGGTGGCCAGATTTTTCTATAAATATGGCATCACCCCTCTTCAAAAGCTGCACCACTCTTTCTCTCCCACTTCATGCAGCCCTTCTCTCTCTCTCTCTCCCCCTCTCTCCTCTATTGACACTAAACCACCTCTGTTCTTCACCAAAATCACGTAAAGTCTAACTACGGAGACAGATCATCGATTGGAGCTACGGTTTGAAAGTTGGATTCTCTCCCTCTCATCTAGTATAAAAAAAAAATACGACATCTGAGGTAAGGGGGGTATATTCTCGGGTATTCTGGGGAAATCTGAGTGAAAGGAAAGGGTTAAGGTACCTTGGGTCCTCACCTTTTCAGGACAGATTCGGTTTTGTTGTGAATTAAATGCCTTAATTGTTATATATTTGTTATATATATTTTATGTATATGATTAATTGTCTGTGTTAATTATTATTAATCATGATGATTGAATAATATGATCGGTGTTAAATTGTGAAAATATATGATCTGTATTGGATTGTGAAAATATTAAGAACCATGGGTGCCTATGTGGATTCCGGTAAGAAAGTTTTGAAAGATAAGATAAACAAGGAAATAAGGATGGATGATCACCATTTATATCATTATTACTATTATTATGATTAAGATTATAATTATGATTATGAATATGATTATTATTATCATCATCATTATTATTATTATTATTATTATTATTATTATTATTATTATTATTATTATTATTATATTTATTGTTATTATTATTATTTACTATTAAGCTTAATGGACGGCTCTGCCGCCTTATTCTTAACATTTTATTTTTATTTAATTTATGTCATTTATTTTATTGAATATATTGGCTGGCTCTGCCGCCTTATTCTCTGCATTTATCTTTCTTTTTATTTCCGTTTATCTATATTATAATGGACGGCTCTACCGCCTTATTCTTAACATTTTATTTTTATTTAATTTATGTCATTTATTTTATTGAATATATTGGCTGGCTCTGTCGCCTTATTCTCTGCATTTATCTTTCCTTTTATTTCCGCCTATCTATATTATAATGGACGGCTCTGCCGCCTTATTCTTAACATTTTATTTTTATTTAATTTATGTCATTTATTTTATTGAATATATTGGCTGGCTCTGCCGCCTTATTCTCTGCATTTATCTTTCTTTTTATTTTCGCTTATCTATATTATAATAGACGGCCCTGCCGCCTTATTCTCTCTATTTATTTTTCCTTTTATTTCATTTTTTTATAACATACGATGCCTTATTATTATTATTATTATTATTATTATTATTATTATTATTATTATTATTATTCTTGTAACTAATATTATTGTTTAAGATTAATGAAATAAGGAACAAACTACTTATTCTTTAAACGAAACATTATTTTAGCCAAGATATAACTGATATATTTTCTTGAATAATAATAAATAAAATAATAAAAATAATTTACAACGTCTTAAAAAATGGTGGACCTAACAACATGAATATTACGAGGCTGGAATCACATAGATACCTAGGGATCAAAGTAATGATAAAACTTAAATAATGCACTTTGCATCATGAAAATATTTTTGAAGGAGAAAAATTATCTAGAGCATACACCTGGTACGCTGGAGGACATTCACGTTCGATCTCCATGAAGATCTTGGGAGTACAACTGGAACGGAAACCCAATGGCATCAGAGTCGCGCCTGATAGCCGGGTGAGACGATGCAATTCTAGTGTACTTTGACTAAATGACGGAGTGTAACTATGATCGTAGGGATCCAAGCTCCAAAAATATATAAATCAATGATGAGAACCAATGAGTTCATTCGTACCCTATGGGAGCTTGGGCGGACCCTGATCGCTCTAGAAAATGGAATGGAGATATTCCAAAGAATGAGAAGAAGAAATAATTTATTGGGCCCACATGCATCATGAGACTTAACCAAAGATAAATCATAATAAATTCAACTCATGCATTCCATGACAACATATTTGATTGTTATAATTTTGAACATGTTAATTGTATGATTATGTGATATTATCTGTTAACTGGATTATGTCCGCACCGGGTAACCTTCAGGGTCTTGGGTTATACTCACCCTTACTGTTGAACATTTTTCAGAGGAATTAGGAACTCAAGAACCCGAGTGTGAAGATCAGCAATACGCTGACCCATTGAGAACAATCATTAAAGATAGAATATTTATAATTAGACACCGGATGACTGTATAATATTTAAGGGTGCCTGCGTGCCCCATTCTGTTAAGAGTACAATTATTTACAGTTTATGAATGACTATGTGATATATACAATATTACTTCCGCTGATCTGCCACGTATTTATTTTTTTAAAAAAAAAATTTCACTTTTTCTAAGAATTGTTAACACTCTCAGTTAAATGGGATGAACCTACAGAAGGATTTGTCTTATCTAACCAAGGGTGTTACACGGGGAGCCAGTGTTGCAACACAAAATTAAAAGACTTAATGATGGATCCATTTGATTGAGCATGTGTATGCATCGGTGTTGTTATTGTGAACAACATGAGTATATAATTATTACGAATAAATATGTGATGATATTATGTGATCGGTTATGTTTTATAAATAGTTATGAATTGGTCTTTTAATCCGATTCAATAACTATTATTTGATATGTTTATGCTCACCCCCTACTGTTGTTATTTTTACAGTGAATGTAAGACCCAGCAATGACGAATGAGATCACTCAACTGCTCGGATTGCATCTAGTGCACATAGCTATTTTTTTGTAGAAGCCTTGGTCGGCTTCTATGATTACCGAGTTATTATATCATTTATACACTTAAATGAGCCGGTCGGATTGATGTAAAATTTATACTTTTATTATTGAATCCGAATCCTGTGCTGATTTTATTATTTAATTTAGATTTTGTTTTTGAAATTTAAATTATTTGTGAAAAATTTATTTGATTTATTAAAATTTTTATTTTAAAATTAAGGACGTTATACCGTCCCCAGACAATATCATTCAATTTCACTTTAATGATTCATGATGCATGAACTACTCGCGTATTTAGTTGGTTAAGGCTTTTAGAAACTCAATTATTAAATACCTTAAAGGTTTACAACATCATTTTAATAAACTGTATATTTTCTCAATTCTCTAAATTTCTGTCCCACATAAATAAATTAGATACAGTTTTTGAATCTTACTAAAATTGAGTTTCTAAGCCTTAAATATCTCAAAACTTTTTTATATAAAACTTTTACATAATCTTTCTCAAATTGAATCTTAACAAGATCAAATTCTCAATTATTTCCAAATATCTTTAGTTATTAAGTTGGAAAAATAAAATTAATTCTTTTGAAAATTTTATTTTATTAAAAGAGAATAATCTTTAAATCATTAACTAAAATACTTAAAATTATAAAACAATTCAAGATTTAATTATCTCAACCATTTTATAAATTAATTTTCATAAAATGACTTCTTTTTAAATAAATACTAAATTTTTTATTCTAAATATTAAAAGTAAAGTTAATAAAAATAATCTCTAAGAAGAAATAAAATAATAAAAATTTAAAGAGTAAGGTAAGAACATTCTTACTGAGTTTTAGCTTTTCATCATGCTTGCTATATGCTCAACTTCATATCAAAAGATCATCAATCATAATCAAATATTATCAATCACAATATCATCAATCACAACAAAAAAAATGTCAATCACAATCAAATAATATTGATCAAATTAAATATCATCAATAATAATCAAATACTAATAATTATAATCAAATCAATTAAATATAATTTAAATTTTAATGGTTATTTAAATTATCAAAATTGATTTTGAGTCCTTATAGTCCATTCCTTACATAGGTCTATGTAAGTTCATATAATCTAGTCCTTGCATAGGTATAGTTCAGTCCATATAGGTCAAACTAGTCCAAGTCCTTACATAGGTTCAGTCCAAGTCGTATAGGTTATGAAAGTCCAGGTCCTTGCATAGGTATGTCAGAGTTAGTTACATAAAATTTATTATAAATTTTAAGTTAAGAAGTTAATATTTTAAAATAATAATATTATTAAATTTAAAAGAAATAGGGGACTCCTCCCATTATTCTTATATCTTTTCATATTATATTCTTATCCCACTCCCCCTTACCTCTTGTATCCTGATTTGTTATTGAAGATCCGTACGTGTCTCCTCTCCGAGTTCTAAAATTTACCAATTTCACTTTAATATAGTTATAAGATAAAAATTAAGATTTCTACTTAAAACAAAAATGGTAAATTTTGAATAGTAAATAATAACATTAAATAGTAAATTGTGAATAGTAATAATAAATAGTAAAACATGAATAGTAATGGTAAATAGTAAAACGTGAATAGTAAAAGTAAATAGTAACAATAATTAGTAATTTACTATTTGAATAGTAATTTACTATTGAAATAGTAATTTACTATTGAAATAGTATTTTACTATTCAGAATAGTAACTTAAAATAATATTATATCTAGCATAATAATAGATTTTTAAGTGATATAAAAATAACCTTCATAATCATAAAAAGATTATAAAAAATTTATTATTACCTTAGAATTTTTGCAGAACCTTTTTCCTTTGAAAAATATTTTCCTCTCTTCACTTAATACTATCCTTCTCTTAATACTGTGCAACCTTTGAAATTTTCGTTCATGCACAGTTTGCATAGTAAATGTTGGCTGAATTATTAAGTCAAATAGTAACCTTTCACTCGGTATATTTTAAATATTCAAAATTAGTCCTTTTTGAATTTTAGCGATATTATATCAGTCCTCACTAATTTTATAATAAGTAATATAAAGTTTAAATTTTAAAAATCTAAAATTTTCTGTTAATAAAAATTTATTAGTACGTTTCTGATTTTTTTACGATTGGTAAAAATCAAGATTTTTTTCAAACCGATCATTTTTAGATAAGTCTACTTGAAAGAGATTTTAGAAAATTTTATTATAATTTAACTTCACTTTCTTATAAATATTTTAAATTTTAAGTCACTTTATATGAATTTAAAATTATTTAAAATATATTATTTAATTAAAATATTTTCAAAATTCCAAAAAATTCTAGAAAATCATAAATAATACGTAGATTAAAAAGTTATAAAGAACCACAATCTAATTTCTTTAAAATTTTAATATAAAAATAAAAATAGGGGTGTTACACGGCTCGTTTAAAGCCTACATAGGCCAGACTTATTGGGTTAGAAGGCCATACTTAGGCTTTCAAAAAGGCCTTTTTAACTAAATAGGTCAGGTCACATGCTTTCTAAAAAGCCTTTGAAACCCTACAGGCTGACCTATTTAATTAGATTAATTATTAATTAGTTATATATATAATATTTATAACATAAAATAATATATATATATATATATATATTAGATATTTACATTTATATAATATAAATTAATATTACAAATTTACAATTAAAAAAAAGGAGGGAATGGAACACAATTTCTTTTTAGGTTGGTTTTGGCATTTTAAAAGTTTCACTATAAACAGGCCAGACCTTCAAACAGGCCAGAACAGGCCTTAAAAAAATGCCTATGACAGGCTAATAGGCCAGGCTCAGGCCTTGAAAATTTGATGTAGGCCAGGCTCAGGCCTTTCAAAGCCCGGCCTGGCCTGACCCATTTTCATCCCTACTTGCAGGTAATTGATTACCAGTATTGTGTAATCGATTATAGGATTTCAGTAATCGATTACCAGAGTCCTAGAAAAGGGTTTTGGGTGGTTTTAAGTGACCTAACCCTTAGGTTCTTACTGTTCATTGTCGGGGAAATTTAAAAAGTGAAAAAGTTACTCTGATTTTATTATATCCCGGAATAAATTTTATGAATTGATAAGAGGACATTACAGTACCAAATGGATGTGAAGAATATATGGAACAACCACATGGCTTTATTGCTCAAGGTGAGCCTAGGATGATGTGTTATTTACAGAAATTATTGTATGGCTTAAAACAATCACCTAGAGCATGGTTTGGGAGATTCAGTGAGGCGATTATGAAATTTGGATCAGTGGGGAGTGAGAAAGTGTTAGGGAATCCCACAAAGTCAGACAACGAAAACACATAGGATTCCTATAAAATTTTTGCAAAACAAATGTTTCAAAGCATCACATACAATATATATATATATATATATATATATATATATATATATATAAGTTTGATTTATGATTATCTCTTGTAGACGTGATATTAGTTCCTCTATCAAAGCAATCTTAACTTCGTCTTTTAAGAGTCCACACGAGTACTCCCACCCGAATCTAAACCTCCGAATGTTAGTTCAAAATTTCAACCCCCACTAAGTTACGAGAATGTGAGTAATCTTTTCTATTGAACCACTACCTATGAGCATCTCATGCTCTATATATAGGCTCAGGTTTGTCTTGATGAGCTCTCCATAAAGATTGAGCTCATGACTCATTCAGAATGAGTTCGGCCCGATAGCTTAGACTAAAATAAACATTATCCTATAGTGGGTTTACTTTATGCGTGTGACCATATATGTAAAATCTTCAATCCTATTAATAATAAACTATTTTATTATTAACATAAAATAAGAGCGACATCTAGTAATGCATCATTATGTCTGAATATTATTTATCATCGACATAACCTATAAATGATAATTATTTTATACAGTCATTCCTTTTGTCACGATATCCAATTGAGCCCAAGACATGATCGTCTTCATCATCCTTGTATGGCTCAATTCATTTTACTTCATACTGGAGTAAACTTTACTGAATAAATATCAAATATTTATTCTTCCTAGCATGACCATATATTTCATTAGTCTCACTCCATAAAGTGGCTCATAGATATTACTCCTGTCACATAGCAGAAACAAATCTCATATATATCACTTACATCCCTCTGCATAATTTGTTCGTTGCCTAACCACAACCTTTATGGTTATCTTATTACAAATGATGTTTGATTATATTAAAAACACAAACTCCTCATGTAGGAATCATATTAACTTCAGGTCGAAGGACTACATATACCATTATCACATTGAGAACCATTTATGACACACATGTAACGATCCATGCAACGCCCTCATAATGAGTCAGTCTAGTATAACATTACTCTTATTGTGTACCTGTGTGAAGACTTGGTATCTTTTATATCCACAATTTGTGGGATTAGATCATCAGTACATCCAAACACTAGTCTTAATGTATTTACATATTCCATGTAAATACTTTACTAGGGATATTTAAGGAATAGTTCTCATATGACCTATTATTCCAAGGATAAACACATTTAAAATAATTTTAAAATTGAATGGACTTATTTTATTGATAAGTTCAATAGGACATATTAATAACTCGTAGTGCATATGCCAACAGAAAGATCATACAATGTTTTACAAAATACATTGTGAGACACCTATAGAGTCGGGAGTGGAATGGGTAGTAGATGAAGTTCCTTTATATGATCCATAGAAATACAAAAGATTGGTTGAGAGGTTGAATTACTCGACTATCACCAGGCTAGATATTATTTTTCTAGTAAGTGTTGTAAGTCAGTTTATGTTATGTCCAATAAATAATCACTGGGAAGGACTTTTCTGTATTGCTAAATACTTGAAGAAAATGTTGTATACAAGGATCATGGATAGATGCAAGTGGATGTGTTTTTTCTATGTTGATTGAGCGAGATCTTCTATAAATCGTAAATTTACTACATGATATTGTGTGTTCTTAGAAGGTAATCTGATAGCCTGGAAAAGTAAAAAGTATAATGTGGTGACAATATCAATTGTAAAAGGATAGTATGTAGCTATAATTCATACTACTAGTGAGCTACTAAGGGTCAAACAAGTATTGGAGAAGCTAGGATATGGAAACACTAGTCTTATGAAACTTTGGTGTGACAACCAAGATATCAAATTCAATTTTTCATGAAATGCTGAAGCATATGGAAGTAGATTGTAATTAACTTTATTTGAGAGAAAGTTGAGAAAAATATTGTATCTATTTCACATGTTAGAATGAGTGATCAAAAACAAATATGCTTACAGAAACATTGAATGGGGCATGTAGTAATTTTATTTGTAGCAAGTTGGGCATGATTAATATCTATGCTCTAACTTGAAGATAAGTGTTATTAGTAATAATGAATATAAATAATGGGGTTGGTCCATTAGGGTTACCTATAAAGTTATTTTTCTTTGCGTCATCTATATTGTAAAGAATCCAGTTTTAGTTTACTAACTTCTCTCTCCCCCTCCCTTCCTCTTTCTTTACATTCATATTCTCTCTCTCTCTCTCTCTCTCTATATATATATATATATTATATATATATATATATTATATATATATATATATATATATATAATACATACAATTGAGACTCTCATTTGAGACATATTTTGATAGGTATCACTTTCTTAAACATATTCTAATACTACACTTAACTAAATATAAAAAGTCATTTATATCCTAAACCTTACATATAATTTATTATTTTTGAAGTCATACAATACAATGACTCTTCTACTAATCATAGTATCATAAATCAATTAGAAATGACCGAAACTGTTCAAAGAGCCATGCTATGAATGCTATCAATTGAATTTAATCTACACTAGAAAAATTGAAAAAAGAAAACGTTATTGAAAGAACCATGGTATCAATAGCAAATTAGGGAAATTCACACGTCTTTTCATGATCCAAAATAGGGAAATAGAGAACTATAGAAAAGAGAGAATGAAATTTAAGGAGAAGTACCCTAATAGGGAGAGGCAAAAATAAAACTTAGCAACTGATCTAAAATTTCAGCAACCAACAAGTAAAAATTAGGCACGTTTTTAAATAATTTAGTGACTACATATATTTGGTCACTAACAAATAAACACCTAATCAAAATAAATTTTTTATTGCAACCGCATTTACAACCATTGAACACCTTTTGAATGTCACAGTCTCTAATTTAGTTACTAAAATTAAGTAAAATTAATAACCAACTCCATTGGTCACTATCCAAATTTTTATTTATTATTTAGCCAAAAAAAGGTAAATTGACCACTAAAATAATTTCATTCAAATGAGGCACCAAACAATCATTTATTGCGCCCATATATAATTTAGAGACTGACACTGATTGTTAACATCGCAAAAATAACAAACCAATACTGGTTACTAAATTGGTCACTAAGACGATATTAGCGACTAACTAAACATTTGTGACTACATTATAATTTTTTTCTTAATCTTTTTGTGACCATAGTGACTGTTTCACTCCTGTTTTCTTATGGTTGTAAAATTGGTCTTTAAGTCTACTATAATTTTTAATTGGTTGGTAAATTGGTCACTAAATTTTCATGTTGACAACTAAAATCATCTCATCGGTCACTATATAGTGGTTGCTAATCAGACATTTTCTGGTGATTGCAAAACGCCTATTGGCGACATTTTGGCATTATTGATGCTAGTAAACTTAAGTGCTCCACCACTCCAAGACCCCTTTTAGGATTCCTCCCCTATCCTTGGCTTCCCAAGTATTATCAAGGAGGCATTTTGAGCCCATTTCATTGAATGACGCGCACATGTTTGGTAGTGAGAAGGGTTGAAGGTCACTTTCTCTTGTAAAAACCATTAATTAATGGTTGACATACATATAAAAAAAATAAAGTTAATATTTAAACATAAGGTTAATTAATATTTTTTTTATCATTATACATTGTGTGATATAATTATTTAAGTTATAAATTTGTACATTAATCAACTACTAAGTGTGACGAACCCTACTTTTGCATAAGTATTTGTTATCATGGGTGGACGTTATGTTTGCATCGAGCCCCATTTTGACGTTGACATAAAATACATTTTAATGTATATTTTTCCATGTTTCGAGTCAACTTTTGGCCGACTCTAAATTCTTTTATTATTGTGGGGTACATTTGTAATCTTATTTATTTTTTTTTGGATTTCACTAAGTAAGGATGGAAGTAAATCAAATTGTCTAATAGGAACCTATGACTTGAAATATATGTTAAAGTTTGACTTGACCTAACTTTTATAATAAAGATTTTGGGCCAAGACTTTTTAAAAAGTTTTTTTTTTCAATTATAAAGGTTATTAGATTCTAGAACTTTTAAGAATTTTTTTTATATTGAAGTGACTTATTTAAGAGTTTATATGTATAACTTAATTTATATTATATCAAGTGTATAGATTAATATTTTATAATTTTAATTTCTTATTATATTAACTTCTATTCAAAATTCTAATGTGTTGCATATTTACCTTTTTATTTCATGATTTTCATCATTAATTTTACATTTTTTTTCAATTTCTAAAATTAATATTTAGTAGTAATGTTCAATTAGGATATGCCCATGAATTTTATGAAATACTTTCACAATAAAAATCATTGATTAATAATAATAAATGATTTTTATTTTGTACATTTTCATTGTTCTTCATTTTGGACCAATCTATTTTTTTTTTTTAAATCAACCTTCTAAAGAGTTGGGTAAAAAATCATAAATGGAAAACACCATTGAAATTTTTTTTAAGGTGACTCATTGTAGATGCTACAACGAATTAATGCAATTGTAAGGAGATTCAACATAACTTATTTGATAAAAAAAATCAATGGAGCGTAAAGCTCAAAGTATGACAATGTTTATGAAGAACATGCATCGTGATACAATGCCAATTTCAGAGAGTATCAAAAGCAAGTTTGTTGGCAAATGATTGCACTGAGGTGGTACAAACTCATCGATAACTCGTTGAGAACAAAATCTAAATATAAAAAAACTATCCATCTCGAAGAGTTTAAAAATAGTAAGATCCAAGGGGATGTAATATACCTTCAATTATGTTTGAGAAGTATATGATAAAAAAAAAACTCTGAATACAAGCTTTTCGAATACCAATCTTTACCACACTTAACTTTGTTTTTACTTCCTTCCGTATAGACTTAAAAAAGCATAAAGAACACAAAGATTGGCATAAACCTAGAAAACCTTAATAGGACAGTTTCATGCTAGGAATATGGTAAAAGATGAAAAAGAAAGATGAACAAAAGGAAAAAAAAGAGTGACACGAATAACCATAATAGAAGACAAAAAGAAAAGATGAATAAAAAATAAAGAAGAGTTTTGAATTTAAGGAAAACATATATATAATAGTGTATAAATAAGGTTGAATAATAAAATCCAAATGTTTAAAATAGAAGAGATTAGGAATAAAATTAGGACTAATTAAATTTTATAGACATTGAAAATTAAAGAGCTTATAATAATAAATGTAAAAAAACAAAAAAAAGGATAAATTATATGATTGATAGAAGAAAACACTCAAATTTAAGAAGGAAACCAAATGAATCATATTATGCAATGCGTAATATAAGTATCACAAAAAGGAATTTTATTTCCTAACTAATTAATTTGAGTAAACAATTGAAATTTTATTACTTTCTACCAATATATATTTTTAGAAGGAATATATATATATATATATATTGATTAATTTCTTGAGTCATTAAGCTTATTAGTCTTCTGAATTAACGTGTCATAAAATAATGCATATAATCAAGGCCATTTATATATCATGAATTAATTCTTAGCCTAATTTACTCTAATTTTATTTTCATCATTACTTTTAATAAGCTATATGATATGCGGCTTTAATACAATTAAATTATATCTTTTCATGTATTTTTGGTTCAATGTTTAATTTGTGGGTCTTATTTTATTTATAAATCACTATTCTAATTCCAATTTATAAAGTTTCATTTTAAATATATAATTAAAGTTGGATGTCAATTACTTAATTGATATTTTTTTCTAAATATCTTATTTTATAGGTAAAGAAAATAAACGGAAAAATAACTAATTTTAACTTTGATTTATTATTTATTTATAAAATAATTTTAAACTAAGATTGGTATATTATTATTAACTCTAGTTTGCATCCAGATATTGTCAATTACATAATCAATTATACCCTTAAATTAATACTATTGACTCTAGTTTGGAAATCTTATCCGAACATAAATCAAGTTTTTTTTACCTAATTATATGTATATTTTTATTATCATTAACAATAATAAAAATATAATTGATAAGATAAAAATATATTTTGTTTGAATTCAACACTAATTATCATATTATCATACATAAATTATATATATATATATATATGTGAATAAAAAAATAAACATTTTGTGTCATATTATCTTACGGTAATTTATTTTTGTTACATGGTGTAAATATAAAAAATAAACTTAATTAAAAACGATTTCATATATTTTGCAAAGATTCCATTATCCAGATATAAAAATAATAAAAATATAAGTCATTATATAAAAATATCTTAAATTGATTATTTAATTTCATTATTCAGACATAAAAATATCTTGCTTTGTCTAAACAAATTTATTCAAATTAGAAAAACATGTATATAATGAAATTCGTTTAAATAAAAAAAATACACACATCAATCACATTAATTACATTAATTAAAAATTAATAAAATTAATTTAAAAATAAAAAGGCAAGAAAAGAAAATCCTGACACATGTTAAATTTGAATATAGTGGAACGGTATAAAATTCTAGTTTTTATTTCATATATAACTAATTTTTGTGTCAAGTGAAACTGTAGATATGGATAGATGGAGATCTTAAGTCAAATTTGTTCCCTGATTTACATGATATGAAAATAAATTAAGTTGAATTATTTTTTCCGACGGAATTTCTTGAGATTCCGACATGTAATAAAAAAAAGTTGCAAACAAATCTACAGCTTGTAATCAACAAATAGCCAAAAATGCTCGCAAAGGCTCCGCAAAACATGGGCATGTGATCAATTATGATTTCTCTACTACAACCACACACCATCCCATTATTCTGTTTCTCTCTCTTTTAGGGTGTGTTTAGTTTTTAGTTGAGAAAATGATGTTATGAAAATAAAAAAATTTAAAAGTTTTAATTGATCATTTATATCGTTCGAGATAGTCAAAACTCGTAGAATCTATTTTTGAATTCGTGAATTAGAAACACAAACACACCTTTAATATTTTGCAATCAACGTTTCTATTTGCGTTGGCGAAAGAGTCGCCGCGAAGGTAGGCATTATACATGCAAACACACCCACGCCAGAGACCTTCAAGCCACTTATAGAATCTTTGCATGCATTATTATTTTATTATCCCAAATCCTCTATCTCACACATTACTAAGATGAGTAATAGCCAAAATTCTTTCGCTGATACTTGATCCATAACATGGGAAATAATGCACAAAAATATATGCCACTCCATCTTTTTACAAAACTTTATAAGTAAATGGGAGGATGATAAGTGTCAAAGAGAATCAAAGTTTTATCTCAAGTTTCGTTTAATATTGATAGAGAGATTTATATCACTTGTAATAGTCTTACCTGATTCCAGATGAAATAATATATATTAACAAAAATAGACAGATTCTAAACAAAAAAAAAAAAAGTAAGTGGCTCAGATTTCATCTCGTTGAATTTTACCTAAATCACCCACCAAGCTCAAGGTCGTTGGATTTTCATTGTTCATTGACTGCGTGAATACATGCATACATGAATGAACCAAATTATTTCCCAAAAGAAGGTTATAGTCTCAACAGGATCTCCATTCTAGCATTACTAGTTAAGAATTTTAAAATTATTCTTGCTTGCCATACATATATGGTTGATTAAGTGTCCATGTTGTGAAGGAATATTTGATCATATATTATTTAAACTAGCTATAGTTTAAATAATTGCATTAGTTGCATAGGGTGAAGATATTTGAGTTGTGTTCATTGGCGCAGGTCATATAATTGTTATCGTGGTTGTTAGGATTCATGTCAATTACATTCATTGGGATTATATAAAAGTGGCTTTGATGGGAAAAGGGTATGAGTTTTTTGAAGTGTATGTATAAGGAATATTGAAGTGAGCACCAATCTTGTACTTACGAAAAAGACAAATTTTAGGGCCTGGTGGAATAGTTACAACTCATAGTACGTGGACAGGATAAAAAGTGTTTTACATTTCACATACCTATCATTTATATTTGTGTTTTTATTTCCTTGTTATATTATTATATACATATTCTTTGAATCTGTCACTTGATCAGTTGAAAATATCACTCTTCCTATTGTATATGTTCACGCATTTTCGTAAACAAAACCTCAACATCTAGTAACACTAGCTGAGTAACTGTTTAAATATTAAATATTCAGAAAGACAAAGATGCAGACACAATATCTCTTCTAGACACTAGATAGCAGTACCTACTACAATAGGTTCTATGTTTTTTCGGGGTTATTTTTTTTACAGTATTTTTGGTAACAATTTGTACAGTGTTTGGTATATCATTGTTTTGTTAAACTACTCTTACTCTATATGTTGTAACACCTACTTTGAATTGGTTTATATTACTATTATAGAAAAGGGATATTACCATCATTAATTTTTTTTATTACGATTTCAACTGCAGAAATAAGAAGTGTCATGATAATTTATTATTGTGGTTCTAATGATTTATTCCTGTGATTATTCCTCCTTATTATTATGGTTTTTCATATATTATTGTGTTTTTTAATAATAATATGTTATGTTATAATAACCTTGTTGAATGTAGTATATATGTTAAACTTTTACTGATTTTGGTTAAAAAATGACAGATGAACCTAAAACAATAAAAATTTAACATAGCACATAAAAGGTTTTTGACTTATTTCTAGAATAGAATAATCAAAGTCAATCAAAAAGGTGAACTAACATGTAGATTAATTCCAGTTAGATGATAAAACATACTTAATCGGAAATTATAATTTCTTCTCTCGAGTAGTAAACTTTCAAAAGTAAATATTGATGTAACAGACAAAATGTAAATATTCAAAATTCGGTCAAATTAATTAGTTTTTATGGGGAAATCTGGATCAGACGGATTGGAGGGCAAGTAGCCATCTTGCATATTGGGCCTCACTATAGACCAACTACACGTTCTCTGTTTGGGCCGTGGCACCCACAACTAAATAAATTTATTATAATATATCATGTTATTATTTTTAGAAAAAAAATGTATAATAATATAAAAATCATATTAATAAAGGAAAATACTCAGTAATTATTTGTTTGGTAGTATACATCTAGTTAATAAATGTTCTTCTTTTATATGTATATAAAAAATCTGCTGACTTTAATCCAATACAAAGAAGTTAATTACAACAAATATTGTCGACATAGTCCTAGAGATATAAAGTGAAATATAAAGGAAAAGATGATTATAATACGTATGAGGGAAGAAAATGACTTCAGTACTAATTCGAAATATAAAATGTATGAGCATAAACTGAATTGCAAAATGAATAATTAAATTAGAAGGTGGTAGACCTTTGGCAACGGGCAAAAAATGTTAATGATAGTAATATAAAACCTGTGATTCTGAAAAAGATTCTTTGTTTCTCTGCAAGTGTTCCTAAAATATAGAACATGTCAACTCCCATGCACATAAAATGACAAACCAGAAAGTTTTTGTACAAGTCGGTTCGTAGAGCTAAGAGAATTCTCTTATTTTCTTGTAAATCCGCACGAAAACCAATTTCTTCTCTCCTGCGGACCCTTTGCAATCCTATCACTTTCTTTAATCCTTCGAATATTTGTCTTCATTAAGTTTTCTCTCTCCCTCTTAGTCCTCCAACACACATAATGTGTTCACACTTATCTATAGTCAAATTTGGGTGTCTTGTAGCCAAAACCTAATCCTTGAAAATGATTCCTCATTGGGACCTACACTCTGCAATAAATATATACGTATAATCTCAATGATCTCATGACAAATGGCTCAAATTCTTGCTAAGATGCTCGAGAAAGTAAATCCTTGGACACTAGGGATGACTATCCACAGATGAGACAATGTTAGGGAATATCAAATATGACACAAGTCTCTCGTATTTACCATGCATGCATCATATCCTTCATTTTACTTCTTTTGAACACTATTTTTACCGTATTCTCTTCCCAATATATATTTTTAATTTATACAAACGAATTTCGAGGGTTTTAGACCACATGCATATATATATATATATATATATATATATATATATATATATATATATATTAATTATTATTATATGGTTTAATTTGGATGGTTTTAAAGTTGATTGAATTTTATTTGTAATAGATTTAAGATTATTTTATAAGTATAAAAATATTTAAAAATAGATATTTTTTCTTGAGACACCATGTCTAATGTAAAATTGTGCATTAATACATTGCGTTATGTAAGAGTTATTATGAGAGTTAAGGTTTTATAGAAACTTTACATATAATTTTTTTACGTGAGACATAACTTCCATACAAAAATGGTTGTAGCATGGATTAAACTGGTTGTTGTGCAAGCCTAACACTTTATTTCATAGTGCTCAAATTACCCTAATACTTGATCTAGATGCCTGGCAGTTTAAGTGTATGTCTAGTATATATACAATACAATTAATTCTGCAGCTCTAGGAAAGATAAAATAGTGAATTATGGATTAGAGTGTAGGGAAAGGAAACTATCGGCTATTTAATCCTAATATAATAAGTTCATCATTTTTAATTATCTGCAATTCACATACCTATAGTGAATTCAAACACTATTCATACAGCGAAGGAAATATGCAACTACTTAAACAAAAAAAAAAAAGTTGCAGGCTGCAAATCTTAATTATTAAGTTATAATTCATGATATCATAATGGAGAAAAAGTAGCACAATGAAGTTAAACAACAATATGTTACAGATGATAAATGAGATATGTTTTAATTCATGTTGAATTTGCATTGGCTATGGTATGTCGTCATAGGCTTGTAGCTAATTTTCGGTCATGCTTTGTTTATTTAATTACAAGCCAGTAATGCAATATGGTAAACATTTTCTTGGACATGCAAACATTCAAATTTGATCTTGGAGATAAAAGAGACACATATCTTTAGCCCCCCTACATTTCTTTACCCCTATCATTGCCAATGTCTCCATTATTTAGTAGTTAAGAGATTCTGACATGAACTTTTCGAGGTTTGTAGATCATATATATATATACTTTGGGATTTGGAGTTCACATTATATTAGTTTAGGACTCTGTAAGAGTTATACTTTTCCTAATATATAGAAAAGAATCGAGAAGTAAAACAAATTAATAAAATAGAATAAAACTTTGAAAAGTACTGAAACCTTTTGTTTCTAAGTCAGACCCTTGGGTCGATTGTGTGTTTGGTCATAGGTCTATAGGTTTTTGTTTTTTTTTGTTGAGGAAAAGCCTATATACACTTAGGATCATACGATCGAAGTATTTTTAATTGGAGTTGTAGTCTAATTAATCTATAAATATATATATATAGCACGTTATTTTTTATGTTGATAAATTCTGGTTAATTATTATACCCTCAGGATTAATTATGCTTGGTACCAGTAATGATTTCACTGCAACATATAAAGCAATTATGAACCAAAATAAAAGGAAATGGATTGGATATTAATGTAGGTGATAGTATAAATATATGCAATGAGAGAAGCAAAAGTAAAAAAGGAAGTTAAGAATGCCAAGAAAAAACAAATGGGGTCTGTGAGTAACACAGGTCAACTAACAGTATTATCAGGGAGGTAGGCAAGGAAGAAGAGGGGGGCTGGGGAACACAACCTGTCAAAGAAAAATTGGGAAAATTAAAAAATAAGTTTTTTTTTTTAAATTACATGATTCTCAATAGTCCAAAATAAGGGTCATATGCGTTCCTTATTTTTATTTATTTTTTTGTTATGGTCATAAATGTGTGCCTTTGATCTCCTATATGCTGTTAGCTCTGGCTAGCTAGCTAGATGACTCAAATGTTTTAAAATTAAAATGCAAAAAACTAAAATAAAATAGAGAAATACAAGTGGTGTTGTCCGACCATCGTCTTCTACATGTAAAATATTTTATTATATTTGAATATACTAATTTGTGAGAATATTTGATTTGATGTGCGATGACTAATGAAAATTTAAAGCTTATAATTTTCCACACATTCCAACCACAAGCCCCACTTGCTAATAATGCACCTTGAGCTTCTTAATACAGAAAGGAACCTTACCATTCAGTAATCTCTCTATCTGTCTCTCTCGGGAGTATATAGGGCTTCCTTGATCAATCAGCAGATATTGGATCCATGAACATGAACCCATTCAAACAGTACTTCTCTTGCAACACTGGATATGCTTGAATCAATATCACCATCTATCTTCTTTTGATCCATCAGTTGCAAAACTGATTTGGGTCTCCAAAAATTTGCTTTGTTGGATCTTACTTGGAGATTAACAAAGCTTTGGTTTCTGTTGCATCATATGTGGTTTGGTCGCAGTTATCTTGGAAGGGATACTTAAGGCTGTTATTAAGCTTCATCTTCACCAATGGTTTGCACAAAACTACTACTCTCTTTATCTCTATCTCTAGCTTGCACCTTATAATAATGAACAATTATTCAAATATTAGTCTTGTATAGCTTCCTCATAAACTTGTGTTTTTTTTTAATCTTTTAGAACGGTATATATAATTTTGGCATAATAACCATTAATTTCCATTTGGCTTCAAATCTTGACTTTTCTTGCTTTTGGATCTCATAACATGAGTTTAGAAAGGTGTATATAATTTGCCTTTAGAATTATCATTCATCTAGTTAGTCACCACAGTGACATCTCCCATCGATATTCCCTTAATTTCAAGTGAAAAAAAAAGCTAGAAAAAATATTTCCTGGACAGAAAAATAATTTATAAAAAGAAATTAAGCTTAAGCATAAATAATAATTAAACAGACTAATATTCACAGTAAGAGTTATAAAACCATCGTACCTATAGTATGATGTAGGTATATATCTTATATATAGTGTGCACACTTTATTTATATATATATATATATATATATCACAATATTCAAATCGTAGGTAATATAGGTGAGTGTGTGAGTGGGTAATTCCAAGACCTAGGAAAAGGCAACATGACTTATAATACATTTATGATACTAATAATGTAAGAAGACATGGAAATCCTTCTTAAAACATCATGTATTTATTGTCTTCAAAATCAGTACAACTAATTAATAGTACATTTATTTTTCCCCACATATAACATAATTAAGTGGCTAGGTTCTATATGGCAATAATTATTGAATGTATGAGTAAGAAACTTATACGCAGGCTATATTTTTCCTGACTTTCATCATATACCAATTAACTCTATTACCAGGGAAAAAAGAGTACTTAGAAGAATTGATTAATTAACACTACTCAGAGAAATGGAGGAGAGAAATTGCAAACCTGAGGAAGACAATAAGAGTGAAGGAAGCAAAGCATCTTCTGCAAGTAATAGAAAACGTTCAATGTTAGACTTGAACGAAGAAGCTGTGGATGATGGAGAGGATGATGATAGCCCCATTGAGATATCATCTCAAGAGGGTAATTTGAGTAGCAATAGTACTGATCAAGAAGGGAAAGAACGTGCAGCTACGGTTAGGCAGTATGTTCGTTCCAAAATGCCAAGGCTCCGTTGGACTCCTGATCTCCACTTAGCTTTTGTGCATGCTGTTGAAAGACTTGGTGGCCAAGAAAGTAAGTATATATCCCCTTATTTTTTATCCAATGAAATTTTAGTTTGTTAAATTCACCGAGTCTTATTGAGATTTGGACTCAGTTTTCATGTTTTTCGACACAATCATTTCTGCAATCTCCATTTAATTATCTTTAAATGATAAAATTTTTCTTACCTTGAACTTGCTAGTGAGGATGGAACAATCTAGAATTTTGTTGTGTAGGAGCCTAGCTTACACGTTTTCTTTGATGATATATAATAACTGGTACACAGGAGCAACACCCAAGTTGGTTCTACAGCTTATGAATGTGAGAGGCCTTAGCATTGCTCATGTTAAGAGTCATTTGCAGGTACAAATATATATAGGTTCATAATATTGATTTTTGTTATTGCATTAAAAAGAAAGGATCATATTATGTTTTTTTTTTTTGTTCTACCTTTTGTGCAAGAAATTAATAATGTTTTTGGAATTCAGATGTATCGAAGTAAAAAGTTAGACCAGTCTGGGCGAGGTAAAATATATTCAGAACCTCGTATGTTTTAGTAAAACCATGCAACTGTGCTCATCATCATTTAATTTATATTTCCATGGATCACATATATATATATGCATGGTGTGTTTTATTTCAGTTTTATCCCAGAATAAGGGAATGCAAGGAAGGCATCACATTATGGATATTGTCGGACGAGTTCGACATTTTGGGGATGATAATAATAGGAACTATATGCCATCATCTATGCTAATGGATCAACCACGTTATGAAATCAATGCTCATGGCTCTTCAAGGTATATAAAGAAATTAAACAGCCACTGGAGAAGTAATAATATATATAAATATCAACGTGACAATGCAAGATTAGTTTTTGATATACTATATCATTAATGTTCTCTATGTAGATTTCACCAGACTGGGCTTTTCAACAGTCACATGATGATAAGATCAGGTTCAGCGTGCCACAAAGATTTATATAATTATCAGTATCAACGTAGTCCTAACTTCATTTCCCATGCCAAATTTGATCCTGAGGTATACTCCTATGTTACTCACTCTTTTACCTTGCACTAGATAATTGGTATAATTTGATTTGGCTAATTATATATAAGAAGTGGTTAATTCGTGCGTAAAAGTTTCGAATTATATAGGATTGCCCATTTTAACACGGCTAAGTTATTAGTGTATATTTGGTAATTAATGGATTAAAAAATGTTGTAATCTAAATTTATATTATAATTGGATTGTATCTTATTTTCGATCAAAATCAAATTAATATATATATATATATATATATATATATATATATATTAATTAGTGGTATAAATTTTGGTTTGAATTGGCGAGTCGGACTGGTAACTAGTTATCCAACTAGTTCGAATAGATTATTGGTCTAATTACGCAAATGACTTGGTAGACAACCGATTGAACCAAAGTGGTTTTACTCAAAACCGGTGACCTGATTTAGCTGATTGACCGAATGTAGGTAAGTAAATTTTTTTAAAAAAATTTCCTCCTTCAAAATGGTATCATTTTTATTTTTATATTAGATACTTATTATTATGTGTTTGATTTTAGAATTTTAAAGAATGAAAACCTTAAATTATTTAGCTGTGTTTTTATTTTTTATTTTTTAAATAGACCGAGTTGAACTGGTTCAACTAATTATTTAATCGGTTTGACAATTGATTCATTAATTCAATATCTTTATCTTGGTATAGTGAATTTTATATATTATGATTATAAATAAATAAATTATTTTTTAGTGAACTTTTATTTTTTAATTTTATATCTATAAATTAATTTGAATACATGTTTAGCTGGTTAAACAAAACAAATAATTTTTGTATAATTTTATCATAAAATAATTTTTTAAACAATTGTTCTAAACAAAATAGAATATTTCTCACCTAACTGACACATTCAAACATACACTAATTGATTAATAATTTCTAAATCTGACCTCTAAAAAATAATTTCACCCAAACAAATTTGGTATGTGTTTAGAATCTATATATCTGCGATTACCAATCGTAAGATAATCATACGTATTTATTTTTCCAAAACTATCCCTACAACTCCTCTCCATAGTAATTAAGGGTATTGTGGAAATGTAGGTTCTTGCTGATCAGAAAAATCGGATGCCAGAATTCACTGATCAAGTTCAAGTATCGAAGCAAAGCCACGTGAAAGCTGAATTAGAAAGGTTTCATGAAAAGAAAGTGTCACCAAGTTTCCTAGAGCTAACGCTAAGTCCAGATCATTCAAGAAATGAACAAGAAATTAACACGAGACTTTCTCTCTCGTTATTCTCTTCCTCATCCTCAAATTCAACTCAACGAGCACAGTGTAGTGAAAAGCATAAAGACGATAGCCAGGTTAAGAGTTTGTTTTTCCAAAATTATGCGCCAAGGAGTTGTTTGGGCTGAGTACTTATTAGGATCTGACCTTGTCAAATAGAGCATAGGAGTGAGATCTTTTAAGTACTTGCCTTAACAGACCACATATATCTATACATGTACGCATAGTATCTGACTTTTAATTTGATGTTATTAGAGAGAATTAATGCACTAATGCAATTTAATTTGAATATTCGACCATTGAATTAACAGTGTGTAGCCTTATATATTAATTAACATGCTATTATAGATATATATGTGCAATAAAAGACCTATGCATATCAAAGTACAAAATAGAAATCCTATAATATAAACCAGGAGATAATTGATATTCTGTTTCAGTGACAGCATACAAACAAGGAGATAATGTTCTGTTTTATTAAGAACTAGATAGAAAACAACTCATGATGTTGTGACACTAATATTTTACACCCTAGCCTCCCATGATCAAGACCTATGTTCATGTTTGTATTGCCTCCTCCAAAATGACAAGATGCTTCACTACATCAATATATTTCATTTGTGTCGGTTGATGTAAATATGCATAAAGTCGACAAAAACAACCTTTTTACAATGTTGTTTTATCAAAGTTGAGGCCAACAATAAAAGTAATGATTGGCACAACTTTGTAAGTAATTGTGCCGGTTTAACTCATGCAAATTTTTTGTGACCCCCTTCCTTCATATGCCTTTTTCTTCTTCCTTCTCCTTTTCCTCCTCCCCTTCTTCTCATCATCATCCTCCTCCTTTGCCTCTTCTTCCCATCTCCTTATTCTTCTTTTGTTGGATTTTGGTGTTGACATGACCCTTATGGCTAATGCAAACACGACAAAGAATTGCGTTAGAATGGCTCTATGTGTAAAAAAAAATGAACGCAAATGCAAGGTTTGTACCAAGCGTCGAAGCAGGCACTAAAATGTCCCATGCAAACATTGCTTCGACTTTTTGGCAAATGCTAAGTAGCATCAGCTTCGTGGTAGACATTACAGTGACCGAGGCTAATTTTCAAAAAAAGAATTCCTTATGCTCTCTTCTTTTTTTCTCGCGTTCTTCGTCTTCCCTCCTTTTCTTTTTTTCACGGATTTTGAAATATAAACTAGCTTTGGTTATGATGGATGCCAAACCTATTAAACTTAAAAGTTTAAGCAAATTTTTAAAGCTTTGAATTAACTCGTAAACTCAGAAGAGTTTATCTTATATTAAATTTTTTAAAAAAAATATATTTGTATAGAATGTATGGTAAAAGTCTATCACAAGTCATAATAGAGAACACAAAAATAGATGTTTGTACACATATGTATGTTATTGATTAATTTGTGTATGTATACTAATTTTTCGCATCAGAAGTCAAGAAAAAAACATGTAGTGAGGGTTTGATTGATTTGTTTTATTCATTTGAGTCTTACTAAAATGTTAGCTTTTAAAAATAATGGGTAACTTACCTAAAACATTGGTTTTGAGTTAATTGAAGCAGTAAAATTAATTTACATATAATTTTACGTTTCTTAACTAATTTACCTAATTTAGTCAAGTGTTATAAGAGACCTACTTAAAGTTTAAAAGTTTAAAAGTTGATTCGAGAGTTTAGAGTATTATGATGGATGTTAAGTCAACTAATAATAAACATTAAAAAGTAAATATTAATTAGTGTATGTCATAAAATAAACATGATTAAAAAACTAATACAAACTGACATTTTTTTTTCTAAAATACGTTTTCCTTGTAGTGAATCAAAAGAACATTAAAGTATTGCATTTACCATAGAGATAGAGATAAAGCTTTTGAGTCCTAATTTTCCCGGAGAAGACATTTTCTACATTTACTAATTCAAGCCTTTTTTTTTTTAACTTTACTAATTCAAGGCTTTTCAACAATGTAAAGCTCATTTCCTCTAATAGAATCTTTACTTTCCTTTTAAATTAAAAAATTGTTTATCACGAAAAATCGAAACCTACCTTTAGATGATAAGTCATGCCCATAATTCAAACCAAAATTGAAACTTGTAGGAAATTTCATTCCAATTTACAAAAGGTAAAATGCAATAATATAATAGTTTTCGGATACCGTTAACAATTTACTTAATCTTTTCTTATAAATTATACATAAAACATTCATTCATTCTTATCAAGACCAACAAAATAGGATCTCCAAAATGGGGTTAAAAGGGCACAAAAATTCAAAACTTTCAAAGTAAATTTGAAACTTTTTTTTATCATTTCCATGTTAATTACTGGGATACCCTACTTAATTACTAGTTTATTGAAAATTTTGAGGGGAAAAAAACTAATCCACAACCTTTTTTTAGGTAACTAGATAAAAATGTTAATAAACAATACTCATTTATAGAGGGGAATGTGTTTTTACAAAGGGAAAAAAGATGGAAGAATCGAGCCTTTGAATTAGGGTTCATGTTCAATAATGATCATTCAATCTCCACCACAACTCACCGCCATCAACACTACCTCCTCCACCACTGTCATTATTACTTTCATCTTTCGAGACTTGCCAGAGCGTTATATATATATATATATATATATATATATATATATATATATATATATTCACCACAGGAAGTATAACCATTGATATTATTGAGAGATATAAGAATCATACCAAGCAAATGCAATTCCTTTGAGTCAAATGTAAATCAAGTTTCTACCATATGAACATGATCACCTTTTATTACTAAGAAATCCCAACCCGTGTTTTACTACTTTATCTTCTGATGTGTTCATTTATCTCTATATATTAAAACTTGAAAAGGACTAAAGTAATATCAAGTTTGAATTTTCATTACATGGTTTTTTAAAGTTCTTCAACCAGAATAGCAAATAATAATTAAATATAAATAATTATAAATAACTGAAGCAACGGTTATTATGGCAAGTCCAACTGTCCATAACAGATACTTATTAGTGCTCACAAAGGATGCCACTATTATATAAATAACATGATTTTACTTGGCGTGAACAAAAGCACTAGTACGTTGACAATAATGTATGATGTATGAAGTAGATCAACTAATAGTCAAATATATCCTGTGAATCATTAATTTATAAGCATCCTCAACCTCCAGGTTCAGCTATGGTAGATTGGGATATCCATGCCCTGGAATCAATTAGCAGCAGCTAGCATCCTCCACATTATTGTTATCATTATTATTTTGAGGTGTTATCCATACATTGATTTCTCACAACAATTAATTCCCTCCTTCAATTGTGGTGGTGCACAAGTCACAATGTAAGGGAAAAGGGATGAAAATTCCAAGGTCTTAGAATTTATCTTTTTAACTTTGAGAGACATGCATATTCAATTTTGAAGAATACACTAGAAGTTTCTAAATCTCCTTAGAATTGTGGAGATTTATTAGCCTCCATTAGAAGTCTCTAGATATCTTTGGAATAGCCACATTCTTCTCCAATAAATAGGATAACTTGTGAAGAGTTGGGAGTACACATCCAAGTGAAAAAGTTCCAAGAAAGCTAGAGAGCTTTTGTATTCTTCTTTAAGAGAAAAAGAGAGTTCCATAGAAAGAAACTTTGTATACCATCTGAGAGCATGAGATTCATAGAGAGATCCTCAGAGATTGAGAGAAACATTTTTAATCCTATTTTTATAGTGAAAACTTTTAACTAGACTAGGTCCTATGGTTTTTCCTAATAGGGTTTTCCACGTAAAAATTATGGTGCTTTTCTTCTTCTCTATTATTTTATTTTATTTTTCTACGCTTCTGTATAGTTCCCATTTTGCGTTCATAGAGGAGGGAGTAGGTAACATTGTTTTCCAACAATTCAAAAAGTCATTATCCCGTGCAACTCAAGATGGAAGGAAAATTTGCTAATGATGGAGACATGTTCAAGCTAACTGTAGATAACTATTCCTATTGGAAGCCGATGATGGAAGACCATCTTTACTGCAAGGATTTATATGAGCCAATCACAAATAAAAGTATTCCAAAAAGGAAGATAGAAAGATTGAGAGATTCTGAATCGAAAAGTTGTTGTTATGATAGTACCTCGATAAAAGCTTGTTTGAGCATGTATCAACTTATACCAATGCGTATGAGTTATGGACAAAACTTGAGTCTATGATTTAAAAGAAAACTCCTAGAAACAAAGCTCATCTTGTCAAACGGTTGATGAAATTAGAGTACTCTGACAGTCAGAATATGATCGAGCATCTAAACACCTTCAAAGATATTGTGAATCAATTAACAAAAGCAAACATGAAGATTGATGATGAATTACAAACTTTTCTACTTCTTAGTTCTCTACCTGAGAGCTGGGACACTTTAGTTGTCACTCTCAGCAGCTCAACACCAAATGACAAGCTTAGCCTAGATACTATTACAGATAGTTTGCTAAATGAAAAGTCCAAAAGAAAAGAAATAGGCATGAGTAGTCATTCAAAAGCCAATGTTGTTAAGAATATAGGAAGGAGTGAACATAAAAGCAAAGGAAGCCGTGGGAAGTCCCGAGGAAGATCCAAGTCTCGTCCCACAGGTTTGACATGTTTCTATTGTGAAAAGATGGACACAAGAAGATAGAGTGTAGATTCTTGAAGAGAGATCAGAAGGCCGAAAGAGTCTATCCTAATATGACCATCCTAATATGATAGATCCCAAAAAGAAAGAGAAAACCACAACAACAATGGCCTCAGATAATGTAACATCCCTGATGTTTTAATGAGAATTATAAGAAATGGGAAATGATTAGTAAATGTTTTAGAAGTTTTATTTAATATTTGTTCTGTCTTAGCCAGAGATAAGAAAGCCGGTGTCGAGATCGGTATCTGAAGCGTGAGCAGGCGGAGTTAAAGATCGGGAGTGTAGGAGAAGAGCGGACAGAGTTAGGTGGTCTGGTCCAACCGTTGTGAGGAGAGCGTCTCACACAGAGTCATAGCCCGGATTAACCTCATAATGACTGAAACAACGGATGTAGGTAACCAAGAGGTGAGCACGGATAAGGTATCCGATCTCTCAGGTTGTAGCTCGGATTTCCGAGGTATGAACACTAAGTTAGGACGTCAGGGGCCGATATTCATATTGGGCTTATACTCTTGCGAAGTATTAGAGAATTGTGAATAATTAAACGTTGTGGGAATAAATAAGTGTAATTGATTTGATAACTATGCAATAGTTCAATATAGTGAAATTGATTAAATTTAGTAAGAATACAAATAAAATAAAGGAAAAGACGATCTTGCCCATGAGCTATACATATATATATAAGGAGATTCTCTTCCTTCCCTCTTCATTATTTACAAGTTACCTTTGTTGTTGGTCTGTTCCTTCTCTTTCGTTTTTTCTCTCCTCTCTTAACACTGATTTGCATACGCTGGAGAGGGACTCCATTTGTGTCTAAACTTTAATTGAACCCCATTCCTGTGATCGAGGCTTCAAGGTGAGTCTACTGATCCGTTCCAATTGTGATTCCCTTATTCCTTTTATTCTTTGGCTGTTAAGAGCCATGCATGGCTATATTCGTGGCTGTTCTCCACTCCTCTGGTGAGTGTGAGCCCAAATACAGTCCATGAACTAAGGACGTTGAAGTGATGAGCTGTACTTTATGATCCGTAGGTAGTAGGCTAAGCAACGGAAGACTGAGTGACGGAGTTGAGACTGCGAAACCAGTGCTTAGAGGAAGGAATCGGCACAGAGAACAGATCATCGAAGCGTGGAACCAAAGTAAGGGGGTGTTCGGGTTATAATTAATTAGAATAGGACTCGCTTCTTAAACAGGTCATTGAAGTAACGTAAACAGGTTAAGGAAAATGTTGCTAAACGTAGTTGCGTGTTTATGCCTGTGCATGTGTGACTGAGTACATTAATTAATGGAGGATCGGGTGTGGATGAGTTTATCATGTATGATCTTGTGATATCTAATGTGAAATGATCAGTGTTATGTGACGTCGGGTTAGCAAGCAGGCTACCCGAGTGATGAGGAATTGATATTATTATGTGAAAGGTAAACTGTTGAATGATTATGTGGTATGGGATGGCCGACGGTATATGATAGCCCTCATTTCCGGCTCCCGTGGTTTTCGTGCCCAGTTGAGCTACCCAGTGGTCAAGTAGGACCCAGTGGTCGAGGTGGAGAGTCAAGCAGGACTCGGTGAACCAAGCAGGGTTCACGGGGTGTCAAGTAGGACCCCCAGCTGAAGGCTAATCCTTTAGTATCTGGATACTAGGAGTCAGATTGTATGAGAGTCAGTTGTGATCGTGATGAATGTGATGGAATTGTGTAGTTGGTTTAATATAGTTACTGTATGTAATACACTATGTTTCGGTATGCTTACTTACAAGTGATGCTTGATGTGTATGTATAAATATGCATGTATATTTGTTAAGTTCCATTCTAAATTAATTACAATGCCAAACACTCACTCTTACACTTTTTTTTTAGTAACCAGAGACAGGGAGGGGGAAGGAGCCATGGAGCCGCGCCAAGGGGGAGAACGGTGCCAGGGTCCGAGTGACTTCGAGTGACTCTCTATAGAGTCATATGTGTGTATAAGAACTTCTTAGTACTATTATTAGTTGTGTTTAATTAAGACCGGACCGGATGTAAACCTATATTTTAAAATACATCACTGTTATTTGCATATGCTTTCATGGTAGTTATGATAACTCTTTGGGTTCACAGAACCATTTTTAGAGTGAAATTTTGGGAGTCCGGTTGCATGTTTTGTATAATCCGATGTGTGAAAGGTGTTCGCTCCAGCGAATAGAACCTCGTTTAAGTGAGAGTCCGGAATCTCGCTTAGACGAGTAGGGGCCTCGCTCAAGCGAGAAACCCTGATTTCCCTTTCTCCCATCCGTTGTGTTTAAATTAACTTGCTTTTCTTTTCTAGACCTCATTTAATTAATTTAACTGTGACTGCTGTCACTTGAATAAGTCTGTAAAAATAAATGCAAAAATAACCTAGGATGTTACACTTGGTATCAGAGCGGTTCTTTCTAGAGCCGGTGTGTGGTCCGATCTAGTGATTGTGATAGTTTTATGAAAGTTGATTGTATTTTGTTGTGTTGAGATTGTGTGTGGTCTGGCATCGTTCCCTTGGCACTCCACTGGCGTAGTATTCTATGAATATAAGGTAAGTTTACGATCCCCTGACTGATCTTGGTTATTAATGGTGATGTGTTTGCTCATTGTAGAATTACTAAATGGCCGGAGAGACTAGTTCTGCGGGAAGAGATGATTTCTTCTCTAAATTTACTCAGTTGATGAGTAGGACCGAGTCCGGTCCTACTCTGGATAAATTCCTGAAAAGGAATCCTCTGACTTACAAAGGGGGACACGACTATGACGGGGCATACATCTGGATCAGGGATATCGAGCAGGTTTTTGAATATTTTGAGTGCTCTGAAGAGAAAAAGGTTTTATTTGCTACTTACCAACTAAAAGAAGAGGCTAGAGTATGGTGGTCCCGAGTGAAGGTGCAGATGAACGCAGCCAATGAGCCGTTGGTATGGGCGAATTTCCGAAGGAGGTTCCTTGTTAAATACTTCCCAGACAACTACAAAATCCGGAAAGAAATGGAATTTCTGAAGTTGGAGCAAGACCGGATGTCTGTAGCTGAGTACACCAGCAAGTTTGACGAGCTGTGTGATTTTTACCACCCTTTCGCGTTAGAAGGGACTGAAGGTAGCAAGTGCGCCAAATACGAAGCTGGACTACGGATTGAGCTCCGTAGTGTAATCGTACCAATGGAGATTAGGGACTACCCAACCCTGGTGAACAAAGCAAGATTGACTGAGGAGGTGCAGTTACAAAGGACGTCCCAGCCAAGAGATAAAAAGCCACTGAAGGCAAAAGGATTCAACTTCAAGAGGATGAGTCAATTCTTCTGGGGTGGCAAGTCTTCTGCTACCTCCTCATCCTCTTCCGGTCGGGGTTCCACTGGTCGATCGGGTAATCCTTCTGGTAATCGTACCTGCTACAATTGTGGTCAGGAAGGCCACATTGCCAAACATTGCCAAGCCAATCAGATTGTGTGCTTCCAGTGCGGACAACCAGGGCACCTCAGGGCCGATTGCCCTCAGAGGCAACAGCAGGGAAGGACGGATAACCGAACTAACTCTTCTGGGACCCGGGGTTCCAACTTTTCGAGGAGAGGCCGGAATGGAGCTGGTAGAGGGAACCAACAATCGTGAAGATATGATGTCTAATCTAGCGACGCCCAGAACGCCATGACCGGGCGTGTATTTGCGTTTGATGCTTTAGAAGCTACGAGGAATGACAATTTGGTACAGGGTAAGTGCCTCATCTGTGGTTATCTGGTTGATGTAATTTATGATTCAGGTGCCACCCATTCCTTTATTTCGGAAAGTTGTGTGTGACGGCTTGGTCTACCAATCAGTTTAATGGAGAACGCTCTTATTGTTTCCACTCCAACTAGTTCCACTTTCCGTGCAACTACAGTGTGTAGAGAACTACCGATGCAAATCGAAGCTCGTACTTTTCGAGTAAATTTTATCTGTATGCCATTGAAGGACTTAGATATTATTCTGGGTCTCGATTGGCTTGCTGCTAATCATGTGTTGGTCGACTGTTATCGGAAGAATATTGTTTTCTCTCAGGAACTTGACATGAAGAACGGGGTGAGCGATGTCCTAACTACGTATGTTGTTTTATTCGCTTCGGAGGGTCGGCATAACCTCCTGCTAAGTGATATTCCGATTGTTTGTGAATTTCTTGACGTTTTTCCGGAAGAAATTCTGGAGCTACCTCCCAGTCGGGAGATTGATTTCTCTATTGACTTGATTCCCGGGGCAGAACCTGTGTCCCGAGCGCCATATAGAATGTCTTCGGTGGAATTAACTGAAGTGAAGAAACAAGTAAACGAATTACTAGAAAAGGGCTTTATCCGACCCAGTGCCTCACCCTGGGGCGCTCCGGTGTTATTGGTAAAGAAGAAGGACGGTAGTATGCGAATGTGCATTGATTACCGACAGCTGAACAAACTGACAATCAAAAATAAATATCTACTACCTCGGATTGACGATTTACTGGACCAGTTGCGAGGCGCTGTTGTGTTCTCTAAGATCGACTTGAGGTCGGGATACCACCAGATCCGAGTGAGGTCGGAGGATATCCCAAAGACAGCATTTCGGACTCGTTATGGGCACTTCGAGTACGTAGTAATGCCTTTTGGAGTAACGAACGCTCCTGCCATTTTTATGGACTATATGAATCGGACCTTTCAACCGTACTTGGACCAGTTTGTGGTAGTATTCATTGATGATATTTTGGTATATTCGAGGTCGGACAAGGAGCATGCTCAACATCTTCGACTTGTTTTACAAGTACTTCGGGAGAAGAAGTTGTACGCTAAACTATCTAAGTGTGATTTCTGGGGGAGTAGTGTACAATTCTTGGGGCATATAATTTCCCAAGAGGGAATCTTAGTTGATCCAACAAAAATTGAGGCGGTTATGGCTTGGGAGAGGCCGAAGTCAATAACTGAAATCAGGAGTTTCCTCGGATTAGCTGGATACTATCGACGCTTCATTGAGGGGTTCTCTCGGATAGCACTTCCTCTGACTCGGTTAACAAGGAAAGGAAACCCCTTCGTGTGGTCGGAGAAGTGTGAATTAAGCTTCCAAACTCTTAAGCGATGTTTAATGACTGCCCCTGTGCTTGCACTGCCCGATGTAACACAGGAATTTGAAGTATATTGTGATGCATCCAAATTTGGATTGGGGTGTGTGTTGATGCAAGCTGATCGGACAATTGCTTATGCTTCGAGGCAATTGAGGCCACATGAGGAGAATTACCCGACTCATGATCTGGAACTTGCAGCAGTGGTGTACGCACTGAAGATTTGGCGTCATTATCTGTATGGGGCTTGCTTTGTAGTATTCAGTGATCACAAGAGTCTAAAGTACTTATTTGATCAAAAGGAGTTAAATATGAGACAGAGGAGATGGGTAGAGTATTTGAAGGATTATGACTTCGATTTGAAGTATCACCCGGGCAAAGCGAATGTTGTGGCAGATGCGCTAAGCAAGAAGGTACTGCATGTGGCTTACCTGATGAGTAGAGAACAGGAATTGCTGGAAAGCTTTAGAGATATGAATGTTGGAGTTGTTATGGACGCACCAAACCGAATGACAATCGGAATGTTAAAAATCTCCAATGAATTTCTGGAGTCGATGGTAGCTGCACAGAAAGACGATAAAGAGTTACTGAGGCTGATTGATACTCAGACCCAAGGCAAAAATGTGGAGATAACTAGGGGTGACGATGGTATATGGAGATTCAGGAACCGAGTGGTGGTGCCTGCACATGGAGGCTTCAGGCAGGCAGTGCTATCAGAAGCACACAAGAGCTCTTTGAGTATACACCTGGGAGTGACAAAAATGTATCATAACTTAAAAAAGGAATTCTGGTGGCCAAGTATGAAGAAGGAAATAATCGAGTATGTGAAATCCTGTGTGATATGCCAGAAGTGCAAGGTTGAGCACCAACGACCTCCAGGTTTGCTTCGACCTCCAGAAATTCCGATCTGGAAGTGGGAAGGTATCACGATGGACTTCGTGTCCGGACTACCCCGCACTCAAACCGGATACAACGCGATTTGGGTGATTGTTGATCGACTAACCAAAAGTGCGCATTTCCTGGCAATAAATATGAAGTGGTCGCTAGATCGATTAGCTAAGTTGTACATTGCTGAGGTCGTACGACTGCATGGTGTGCCCTCAAGCATTATCTCCGATCGGGATCCCCGATTCACTTCAAGGTTTTGGGGGAGTTTACAATAACAACTGGGTACTGAGCTCAAATTAAGCTCAGCCTACCATCCCCAAACCGATGGCCAATCAGAACGGACTATACAGACTCTTGAAGATATGTTAAGGGCATGTGTACTGGAACAGGGCGGATCATGGGAGAAATACTTGCCCTTGGTAGAGTTTGCATATAATAACAGTTACCATAGCAGCATTGGGATGGCTCCATATGAAGCTCTTTATGGTCGGAAATGTCGTACTCCATTATGTTGGAATGAGAACGGTGATGCCCTTCATCTGGGGCCTGAGATGATTCAAGAGATGAATGAACAAATCGCCTTAATCCGAGAGAAGATAAAAATTGCTCAAGACCGTCAAAAGAGCTATTATGACAATCGGCACAGACCCCTTGAATTCCAAGTGGGTGATTGGGTGTTCCTAAGGATTTCACCGACTAAGGGTGTAGGTCGAATTTTGAAAAGCCAAAAGCTTAATCCGAAGTATATTGGACCATACCAAATACTAGAACGGATTGGTGAAGTCGCTTATCGACTGGATCTTCCCCAATCGTTGACTAACATTCACAACGTGTTCCACGTATCACAACTTCGAGCCTACATTCCGTGTGATACCATGATTGTACCGAGTGACTCCATTGAAGTGAAGGAGAACTTGACGGTGGAGGCGGTACCAATCGGCATTGAAGAGCATCAAACCAAACGGTTAAGGAACAAGGAGGTCCCGCTGGTGAAGGTGAAGTGGCAGAATTTACATTGGATAAATTACACTTGGGAGTTAGAATCCGATATGAGACGAATGTACCCTCATCTTTTCCAACCGAAACACTAATTTCGGGGACGAAATCTCCTTTTAGGGGGGGTGGATGTAACATCCTTGATGTTTTAATGAGAATTATAAGAAATGGGAAATGATTAGTAAATGTTTTAGAAGTTTTATTTAATATTTGTTCTGTCTTAGCCAGAGATAAGAAAGCCGGTGTCGAGATCGGTATCTGAAGCGCGAGCAGGCGGAGTTAAAGATCGGGAGTGTAGGAGAAGAGCGGACAGAGTTAGGTGGTCTGGTCCAACCGTTGTGAGGAGAGCGTCTCACACGGAGTCATAGCCCGGATTAACCTCATAATGACTGAAACAACGGATGTAGGTAACCAAGAGGTGAGCACGGATAAGGTATCCGATCTCTCAGGTTGTAGCTCGGATTTCTGAGGTATGAACACTAAGTTAGGACGTCAGGGGCCGATATTCATATTGGGCTTATACTCTTGCAAAGTATTAGAGAATTGTAAATAATTAAACGTTGTGGGAATAAATAAGTGTAATTGATTTGATAACTATGCAATAGTTCAATATAGTGAAATTGATTAAATTTAGTAAGAATACAAATAAAATAAAGGAAAAGATGATCTTGCCCATGAGCTATACATATATATAAGGAGATTCTCTTCCTTCCCTCTTCATTATTTACAAGTTACCTTTGCTGTTGGTCTGTTCCTTCTCTTTCGTTTTTCTCTCCTCTCTTAACACTGATTTGCATACGCTGGAGAGGGACTCCATTTGTGTCTAAACTTTAATTGAACCCCATTCCTGTGATTGAGGCTTCAAGGTGAGTCTACTGATCCGTTCCAATTGTGATTCCCTTATTCCTTTTATTCTTTGGCTGTTAAGAGCCATGCATGGCTATATTCGTGGCTGTTCTCCACTCCTCTGGTGAGTGTGAGCCCAAATGCAGTCCATGAACTAAGGGCGTTGAAGTGACGAGCTGTACTTTATGATCCGTAGGTAGTAGGCTAAGCAACGGAAGACTGAGTGACGGAGTTGAGACTGCGAAACCAGTGCTTAGAGGAAGGAATCGACACAGAGAACAGATCATCGAAGCGTTGAACCAAAGTAAGGGGGTGTTCGGGTTATAATTAATTAGAATAGGACTCGCTTCTTAAACAGGTCATTGAAGTAACGTAAACAGGTTAAGGAAAATGTTGCTAAACGTAGTTGTGTGTTTATGCTTGTGCATGTGTGACTGAGTACATTAATTAATGGAGGATCGGGTGTGGATGAGTTTATCATGTATGATCTTGTGATATCTAATGTGAAATGATCAGTGTTATGTGACGTCGGGTTAGCAAGCAGGCTACCCGAGTGATGAGGAATTGATATTATTATGTGAAAGGTAAACTGTTGAATGATTATGTGGTATGGGATGGTCGACGGTATATGATAGCCCTCATTTCCGGCTCCCGTGGTTTTCGTGCCCAGTTGAGCTACCCAGTGGTCAAGTAGGACCCAGTGGTCGAGGTGGAGAGTCAAGCAGGACTCGGTGAACCAAGTAGGGCTCACGGGGTGTCAAGTAGGACCCCCAGCTGAAGGCCAATCCTTTAGTATCTGGATACTAGGAGTCAGATTGTATGAGAGTCAGTTGTGATCGTGATGAATGTGATGGAATTATGTAGTTGGTTTAATATAGTTACTGTATGTAATACACTATGTTTCGGTATGCTTACTTACAAGTGATGCTTGATGTGTATGTATAAATATGCATGTATATTTGTTAAGTTCCATTCTAAATTAATTACAATGCCAAACACTCATCCTTGCACTTTTTTTTTAGTAACCAGAGACAGGGAGGGGGAAGGAGCCATGGAGCCGCGCCAAGGGGGAGAACGGTGCCAGGGTCCGAGTGACTTCGAGTGACTCTCTATAGAGTCATATGTGTGTATAAGAACTTCTTAGTACTATTATTAGTTGTGTTTAATTAAGACCGGACCGGATGTAAACCTATATTTTAAAATACATCACTGTTATTTGCATATGCTTTCATGGTAGTTATGATAACTCTTTGGGTTCACAGAACCATTTTTAGAGTGAAATTTTGGAAGTCCGGTTGCATGTTTTGTATAATCCGATGTGTGAAAGGTGTTCGCTCCAGCGAATAGAACCTCGTTTAAGTGAGAGTCTGGAATCTCGCTTAGACGAGTAGGGGCCTCGCTCAAGCGAGAAACCCTGATTTCCCTTTCTCCTATCCGTTGTGTTTAAATTAACTTGCTTTTTTTTTCTAGACCTCATTTAATTAATTTAACTGTGACTGCTGTCACTTGAATAAGTCTGTAAAAATAAATGCAAAAATAACCTAGGATGTTACAGATAACAAAAACGTGTTCCTTGTTGGTGAGGTAAATTATCTAAATATTTCTTTTGGTGATTTCACTTGGATAGTTGATACCGAAGCATTTTTCCATGTTACTCCTCATTAAATATTCTTCTCATCCTACCAAAAAGGAGATTTTCGAACAGTAAAGATGGGAAATCATGTCACAAGCAAGATCATGGGCAAGGAAAAATGACTTTAATGACAGAAAATGGAAACAAACTTGTGCTAAAGGAGGTAAAACATGTAACTGAGATGCGTCTAAACCTTCTCTCAGTAGGTAAGCTAGATGATGCTGGAATGAACAAACAATTTGGTGGTGGAAAATGGAAACTTAGCCGAGGAAGCATGATTCTTGTTCGCGGTCAGAAGGAAGGCTCTGTGTACATCATTCAAGGAAAGATATGTAAAGGGGAGACAAATGTTGCTCAAGAGGAAAGCAAGAAGTTATGGCATAAAAGATTAAGCCACATGAGTGAGAAGGGTTTAGAGATCCTTGTGAAAGACCATCTCCAAAACATAAAATAAGAACCACTTGAATTATGTGAAGATTGCCTAGTAGATAAGCAACGCAGAGTATCCTTCCCTAAGTTTGATAGTGGAAAAAGAAAACATATTCTGGATCTTATGCATTCAGATGTTTACTCAATACTTGAAAGGTCCCTTAGTGGTGCTCAATATTTTGTTATCTTCATTGAAGAGAAAATATGAAGTCCTTTGAGCCTTCAAGGAGTTTCATGCGTTTGTAGAACGAGAAATTAGTAAAAAGTTGAAATGTTTGAGAACTGAATTCTTCTATCCTTCAAGCGGTATAAGACAAAGTGATGGAATTTCTCCATATACTTTTGTCCTATGTATTAATAAACTATCACAAATGATTTTTATAAAAAATTACAATGGAGAATGGAAAGGTATTAAGATGAGTAAACAAGGACCTGAAATTATGCATCTTATGGTTGTTGATGATCTACTTCTATTTAGAGAAACAACAACCAACAAAATACAATGCATACTTCAAGTCCTAAAACTGTTCTGTAGTATATTGGGTCAAGAAATAAACTTTCAAAAATTAAGTATTTCATTTTCTAAGAATATTTCTACTTCTATTCAAGATAAATTATTATAGATAACTTCATTTAAGGAAGAAAAAGCTATTGGCAAGTACCTGCGAATTCTTGTTGTGCATAGAGCTCCAATAATAAAAGATGTTTAACTTGTGATAGACAAAATCAAATTTAAGTTAACTGGAAGGGAAACAACCTATCTATGGTTGGCAGAATTTCACTATCAAAAATAGTGATTAGTTCTATTCCTATTTACTCTAAGATGTTAGTTAAAATTCCACATGATGTTGTTGAGGAAATTCACGGGATCCAAAGAAACTTTATATGGGGAGATTCAAAAAATATCAAGAGGGCTTATTTTATTATGTGGGGTGATATTAAAGCACAAACAAGATCGAAGACTAGGAGTTAAATGTCTCCACAATATAAACAAGGCATGCATGGTGAATATAGCTTGGGAAATGAGATCTGGAAAACAAAGCATGTACGTTCAAGTTCTTCATGGAAAGAATAGAGGAGACTTTTCGTAGGATTCAAGTCTGGATATAAGAATTTTTGACTCGGCTCTTTGGAAATACCTTAGCTCAATTTGGGAAAACATTATCAAGAAAGATTTTTGGATAATTAGAAATGGAGAAAAGAATTCATTTTAGAGTAATAAATGGTTAAAGAAGGATTTGAGACTCCAAGACATAAAAACTTCAATCACTAAATACCAACATTCAATTAAGATCAAAGACATGACAACAAATGGAGTTTAGAAATGGGGTGAAGTGGACAAACTATTACCAGTTGCAATTTTAGATCTCATGAAAAGTTATCTTACACCAAATGGGAGCTAAAAGAAGAAACTATTGTATGGAGTGGAGAGACAAGCGGTAAATTCACCTAAAATAATGCCTATGATAAAATTATGTAATTTGCTGGCAAGGAGAAAAATAACTGGACCAGAATTTAGAAAATACATGGAGAAAAAGAATCAAAACGTTTATTTGGCAGATCATGCATAATGGACTTTTAATGAATAAATGTTGATGGTTCAGAGAATAGACTTAGAAGGGGAAGTTGAATAAGTCTGTTTACTCTTTGAAATCAAAAACTTCATTCAGACGAATAAACTTTTTACACAATGGATTAGGTAATAGACCTTTGCATGCGAGAAAAATAAGCGTGAATGCAACAGACTCTTGACAGAATGAGGATAGAAAGAGCACGTAAGAGATTTATACTAGTTTATTTTCAATGTGGAAGCTACATCCAGTACCTTCAAACTTAAAGGGTTTTTCACTATGTAAAGTTGTCCTTTTTACATATGTTGCACAGACCGTGCCTTTGGGTATTATTGACTCCAGCCCCTCTTGGCTTAAGCACACCATGTGCTTCTGAGTATTCTTGAAACTAGTCACTCCTGGCTTAAGATTGAGTATTCTTTTGCAGCACCCAATCCTGGGGCCGACCCAAGTATTCTTTCACAAGCTACTCCTGACTTAAACCCAAGTATTCTTTCTAAAGCCTCTTCAGGCTAACAGTGTTTCCTTACAGATCTCACAAACCTGTTCTACAAAGATTTGGAAGAATTATCACAACAAGATTAACAAGCCTTTGACTTAGTTGCACTAAGAGAAGAGTTTGTATTACAGACTTGTACAAATGAGAAAAGCTTGTCTTCTTTAGAGGTGACTTAGTACATGAAAATATATAAATAGAGCATGATGCATACTAAGTCTGAAAGCTAATCAAAGACAATGTGCTCACAGAGGTGATGGATTGACAAGTTGATTGCATGTCTTTGACATAGTTTGCTATGGCTTCTGGAATAGGAATGAGGTGCACATAGCGAGCTCTCTTTTTCTTCAAGGGTAATTCTTAAATCTTTCTTCTTTTCTATGAGCTTTTGACATTTTTGGTTTCTTGGGCTTTTGGTACATGAACGTTTTATATTTTTCCATGTTCTTATTCACACATTTGAGTGTGTACTCACTTCATTCTTTTCTTTTTCTTTCTCTCATATAATGTCTTCTTACTTTTCTGACTATGTACCCATCTCTTTTCTCTTTTCTCTTTTTCTCTCAATCTCTTCTTTTAAAGAAGAGAAAAGTTGTTATATATGGGTTTTTCTTGAGCAACGCTACAGAAGAAAGAGATAACCGTTGGATGGCTGTTGAGAGAGAATATAATCGTTGAGAGGTATTTTACACAACGGATAAGGATTCTTGGTCAGAGAGAGTCGTTATGCACATAAAGCATAGGGCAGAGAGCTTCAAGACTTGTGCATATAGAGGCAGAGTAGGATTAGTATAAGTTTCACTAAAAAAAGAAAGTTCCCATTTAGAGGTTTTCTAAAATGATAAGGTATAAGTGAAATTGGATGTTTTAAGATGAATCTAGATCTGCCTTGCTTGGATACTTTCCTTGTCATAAATAACTTCTTTGCTTTGAAGGAAACTGCTTCAGGTTGATGATGACCAGAATCGTGCATGGAAAGCTTCTAAAATGATTCTGCGTCTAGTGATCCATAAAGTGTTGATGATGAGACTTATGAAACAAGAGTAAATCTGTTCAGGTTCTTGCTTGAGATATTTCATAAGATCTGGAGCAGCTATAGCTTGAAGATATATGGAGATAGAGTCTGGTCACTAAAGAGCTTTGCTTTGAAGAGAGAGACTCTTGCACAGAATAATACAAGAAGCATGGCTTAATGAGTTTAGGTCTGGTGTAAGTCCAGATGTGATGCATTCCACTTTAGAGCAAGCTCCCAGACTTCATTTCTTTAACAAATTCTTCTTTTTCCTTGATTTGAAGAGTCTTGAAGAGGAGTGACCTTTGACCTTATTTTCAGAGTCCTCTTTACGTCTTGTTTAAGAACGAATGTCTTTTTCACCAGACCTTTGGTTGCATGGGCTCCCCTTTTGTTTTATAGACCAAGCCTTTTATATTCTAAAACACTTAAACCAATTTTCAGATATTAATAAAATATGACTTGATTTAAATTAGAATACATAATGTTTATTATCAACAAATCTAAGATTTCTTCAAAGTCTTTTTGACTCTAACAAATGCAAATCCAAATGGAACATAGGGAGCCCATTTTGCATACAATGTGGAGAAATAAAAACCACCATTCATGTATTTAGGGATTGTCCAATTGCATCACAACTCTAGGAAACCCTTGCAACCTTAACAAAAATGGAGAATTTATGAACTCTTATAGTTAGGATTGGATTGGATCAAATTTGACAAATCATTTTGGTAAAAATTAGGATTGGAATTGACCTTAAACATGGGCTTATAGTTGTCAATCCTTATGGAAATAGAGGAACAAACAAATCTATAAATCAAATTTCAGAAGGCCAAGACAATTAGATAGATAAATCATAATGGATTGCATTTACTATAATTCCATCTCCAAACAAGAAATAGGAAGAAGAAAAAAAAAATTAGAGGATGGTCATCAAATGGAAACCACCAAATAAAGGTGTTTTCTACCTTAATTTAAATGGAGCTAGCAAATAGGATTCTTCCATTGTAAGATGTGGAGGACTAATTTGAAACTAGAAAGGAAAATGAGTGTTGAGTATGAAAAAAAAAAATCCACTCCATTTGTATATATGAATGTATGAGGTGTGTATGAAGACATCAAATTAGTCGGAAAAATAAGGATATCAAAGCTTCAAGTTCAAATAAACTCACTAACACTAACTATTTCAACAAATTAATGGAGAAGAAAAGGGTACCATAGAAGCAACGTCAGTCCTGAAAAATATTAAGATCTTAACTAGCAAATTTAAAAGAAGTAAATTTTGAGCATGTATAGGGAATTAAATAGACTAGCTGCAAACTTAGGATATATACGATCTAACTAATGAAATTGTCATATTTGAACAAATTCTCAATTGTGAGAGTTAATTATAAAAGATATAAATGTTATAATGAGTTAATAATATTTCCTATGGGTCATTCACCGCTTCCCTTTTAAAAAAAGAGCTAATAAACTTGTAAATAATAATAAGATATAACTTTTATATAAAATAAAAAATAATTAGAAAATATAATTTTACACACTATCTTTACTTGGATCTTGAATAGCAATTATTCTATGCTTATTTTACAAAAACAACCAAAAAAGAATTAAGGATACTATAGCAACAGGTCAAAACTATGATATCATCTCGGAAATAAAGAAATTAACTCTCTTGAATAATTTGAGTAATTTCAGCAGTTGAATTTCTATTTGTAAATACATGACATAGTTACTACAGATTTACTTGTTTACATGATGCCCGGCCGCATCAATTATATTCCTTCACATGTCTGTCATTCATCTATCCACCGCCTCCGCCACCGCAACCGCCGCCGCCACCACCATCCCTTCCCCCAGCAGTACTACTACCATCACCACCGAGTCCACTTAGACCACGGCTTCTTCTTCTTCGATGCTTGTGATTATGGGAGTCATCAACCCCACAAGAAAATATGATCATTGATATTATCGAAAGAGAAATAAAAAACACTCCTAACAAAAATAATGAGGCCCTAGAAGTATACCTAACTGCTCCATCTTGGTGGCCACCATGAAATATAACTAGGAATATTTCTCTGGCCATATTAATGGGATCACAACGCTCCTATCTCTATATATACTCATAAATCTGATCAGGGTCCCTTAATCACCTCAAAATTAGCTAGCTAGTTTGGTCAAAAACTTATTTTAGACTTTATATTATAATTATAGAGCAAATTAATAAAAATAAAATTGCAAAAGCTAGGTTCTATTAGAGAGTTTAGCGAATGCGAATAAAATAAACATGTCATGCAATAAAATAGGGATTCACGTTCACCGATCCAGATCCTGACATTTGGTGGGGAAAGGGACATACGTGTCCATTTATTTGTTTATTTTTAAAAAGAGTTGCAGATCTAGAAAAGCCATGTTTTAGCCCACGCGGTGCTTGAATGATAAAACTAACATGTTGGGAATGCATTGTCTCTTATCCAAAAAAACAAAGAATGCATTGTCAAAAAAGAAAACATGTTGGGAATGTAAAAGGTTTAAATAGAAATACACTACCTACCAAAAAAAATAAAATACACTCGTTTATTAGGGGTTCGTTTAGTTTTCATTTGGGTTGTTTAAACCTCGGTTTGACCAACCTGAAAAAAAGATTTTATAAACAGAGTTTTGATTGTCTTGAATGACGTGAAAGAACAATATAACCTTTATATTTTTCCATTTTCACAACTTTGTTTCAACAACTGCAAACCAAATTGACCGACGGACAGGTTCAAGCCGACGGATTAATCCACCTTCTTTTTATTTTTTTTAAATATTTTTTAATTATTTTTTTGTGAATTTTTTTAGTGGTCTATTTTTATTGTAATTCATTAAAAGAATCATTTTAAAAAATAAACAAAAACATTAAAATAAATAGTAAATTATTTATTTTATTGTTTTTATTAATATGATGACTTGATTGGGCAGCTAGCTTTGGTTCGTATTTAACTTATTTTTGGCCGGTCTAAGTGGGTTGATGGGTCAAAAAGTTTGTTTGAATCCACATTCTAGTCCGTTTTTAGTGGGTCAGACCCATTTTACCACCCTATGTTTAGTGGTTTTTTTGGGTGAAAGGTTTTCACTAGTATAAACTAATATCACACGTAAGGATACAAATAAGGCAAACAGTTAACTAGGATCTATAACTCAGTTTATTTAAAACCTAGTTTAACTCAATCTATTTAATAAAAAAATTAAAACCATTTCAACCGTATTAAACCGGTCATTTTAAGATGTCATATATAATTTTATAAACTAAATTATAGTCTATAATATATTAAAATTCAGGTTTGAATCTAATTTTGGTCTAATAACTTTTAGGTTGGTTTCAATTTGAACTAAAATCTTTATTTTTACCATTTTGATCTACTAACTTTACCTAATAAACTAGTTTAATCTATTATGTTAAATTATTAATGGGGTTATACATGGCGTACCACGTGACATGGTTCACAATGCACCCAAGAAATCATTAGATGTATGAGGGGAATTTTATATTATACTGACAACCCAAATTCTTTGTTATATAATAAAAATGTTTGTTATATAAATAAACACTTTTATTTAATGTATTTTTATATAATACAAATATAATATTTAAAACATATCTCTTATTATTTTATATTTATATTTATATTATATTTTAAAATATTTTAATAATATTTTTATCAACAATATTATATTTTTAAAATATATCTCATTATTTTTTATTTTTAAAAATACTCATATTATATTGTATTATATGTTAATAAATTATATATTCATGATGTGCATTATATCATATCATAAATTTATATTTTATTTTATAAAAAGAAAAACCATAATATATATTATTCATATAAATTAATATATCAAATAAATATTTTATAAATAATGAAAAATATATTTTATTAATATTAAAATACAATATAATATATTTTAAAATATAATATAATATAAATTAAAATAACGAGAGATATATTTTAAATATTATATTTGTATTATGTAAAATAACATTAAATTAAGGTGTTTGTTATCAACATGTCTTATTTTGATATTTTAATTTCTAAGAGTTGAGGGGTTTGAATCCCACCCCTTGCCTTTGTTTTTTTGAAAGGGATAGGTAAAGTTAGTGGTAAAAAAAATGGTTCACTTAAATCTACCTAATAGTTGTTGGATTAAAATTACAATTAAGCCTAAAATTTATAAATACACATAAGTTTGTAAGATTATATTTTTTTTTCAAAATTATTTTTAATATGTAAAATTAATTATTAAATATATATTTTAAGTAAGTTATTAACATTTTAAAAGTTTATTTATCTTTTCATTGAGATTAATATAAATCAAACTTTTATTTAAGTTATTTTGTTAAACCAGATCTATAAATAGAGAAGTCTTAAAAATATGATACATGTGAAGTAATATGTAGGTTAGAATTCAATTCATAACTTATAAAACCAACCTATACTTTCAGTGATGTGTGAGCCAATGACAGTATAAATGTAAGAGAGCTCCAGGAACCACCACAGAACACTTGTGATTATGCCGCCATGAAATTGAAATGATCAAGGATTCCCGTGAATTTGTACCATACCACAATTACAGTTGCTTTAAAATATTATTACACACTTATGTTATATTTAGAAGAAAGGAAAACTATTATTACACACATAAATCAAATTGTGATTATAAATGGTATGTCAATCAAACATATTTAAAAGTTAATATCAGATGATAAAGTCATCACAGATGAACCATTTTCGCCAAACCACCTTTGCGTGTGGTGTGAGCAAGTTGTATTTATTTTATATTTTCATTTCGTTAACCTGAATTTGAAAATCGAATCATGATTTGTACGAACTCAATTGCTTAATTATTAATTTTAAACAATTTTTTTTGAATCTGTCTGATACTTGATTTGGAGTTTGGTTACGGTGCAAACAAAATTTAGCTGAATTGAAATGATTCAGTGTTACTCTGTAAGCCATGATTACTATAATGGGAAAGAAAACAGTACATAATCTAGCCCGGATGCCTTGTATAGTTGTTTACATTACTGGAACGGATCACACTAAATATCGGTGTAATTTACATATAGAACAACCTTTTATTGAAACAACTTAGTATTACATTTACAGGATACAAAAGGCTATAATAGTCTACAGTTTCAGTTATATACACCTTATGGACAGAGGCCAAAAAGTTTAAGCTCAAGGCCTACATGAGTAGTTACACAAAACATGCACACACACAAGAGTTATCAAATTACCTCAGGGAGCTGCAAATGTCCATGATGTATTTTAGAACTTAGAAGATTTAACAATTGTTTCCCACTTGGGACACAGTGATGTTGTGTTGAAAATTCGACTTGGTGCATTTGCAACAAGGTTAGAGTGTGTATCTATATTTTTTTTAGAGATGGTCGGTAAAGTTCTCTTAAGCCAAGACTCTGATGGAGCTTTTAATGAAGGAAGAACTAGAGGAAGTCCAAAATAGCTTGCATCAGATATTTCTTCAAGGTCTAACTTCATGGTACATTGCCTTTCTAAGTCAATCTTCCCATCATTTGATTTGGCAGCTGGTTGGTTCTTTAAATCAACTTCAGTGTCCTGAGTTAGGATATCAGAAATTCTCACTCTTCTATACTCTTCACTTCCTGAATTTATTATCTTCTTACATTCAACCACTTTAGGACTTGAAATCACTACAAAGTCCTTATGTAAGTCACTTCCTTGGTTGCCAAGTTTTGCCAGTCCTTGCTTTTTTGATTCTATTGTCTTGGAATGATATGTCATTTCCATTTGCCTATCATTGTTAGAATTTTCATAACAAACTAGGAAAGGTGAATCAAGAGATTCTGAACTTTTAGGTTGTGATGCTGCTTTCACATCCAAAGCATCTAAGCCTTTGCTATTCTCAAGTGAAGAACCCACTAAACGATTCTTGTATATGCTATTATCTTTTCTCAAAGTCTCAGAATCACCCCTTATGTTATTGGTTTGAGACTTTACCTTATGTGCAGAATCTACATATAGAGTTTTCTCAACCATAGAGCTTTCATAACTAGAATCACCTTGAGTGCTCTCACAGGATACTAATTTGCTGCAACCTCTATGATGTGGATCAATGCCATGTTTAGACTTAACAAGAAGACACAAAATCTCTTTTTCTTCTGTAAAGCAAGACTTGGATTCTACTGACTTTTTCCCACAAGGGGTTCTAGTTTGCTGCATAATAAGAAAGGTGGAAAAAAAAAAGTTGATAACACCTGAAGTGAAATAATAACAAAAATAGAAAAGTGGATGGAGACAAATTAAATAATTAGTACCTCTTTTGTGGATTCAATGTTAGAAGCAGCTGATTTAGCTTGCATTCCATGAACTACATTTCTTTGAACCTTGTCAACCATTCTTAATCCCGGTATTGGATTCAAAAGACAGAACCGAGGAAATAGCCCACAAGCTGTAGTTGAATAGTTTTCAGATTCAACATTGCAATCATCACTTTCTTCCGTATCAACAACTTTGGTGTAAAGTGGCAAATATTTTGGCCTATGCTGATTAAGGGAACGTGAATTTACTTTATTCACTTCTTTCTTTTTCTGTTTTTGCTGTTCTTGTCCAACATGTACTTTCTTGGAAGCATAATGAGGTGTTTGAGATATCATTGCTTTTGCAGCAGGCAAGAACCTGTCAATCATGAAGTCACATGCTTTTTGATCCCTGGAGAAGCTTCTAGATGGCGGGCCCTCTTGTCCATCCCATCCACTCAAACCACTCACACTAGAGCTCAAGAAGAATGACTCAGTCCTAGAAAGTGTATCAAAAGCATCCAAATAGGCATCACCTCCATCATCTGAATCATAACTTTCCTTCTCCTTAGTTTCCTCTTTTGAGCTCTCACACTTTGTTACTTTTCTATCCAAATATGCAACATTTTGAGAGTTAGAAACAGTGCTTCCAATTCTCATATCAGTAACTTGTTGCTTAATCTTTGATACCCTCCCAGGGGGAAAATTTGGAGTGATGGGAGGCTCCTCAACAGTTTTTGAAGTCTTTGGTTTGCTTTCATCTTTAGGTCTTCCTGGGGCCTTCTCCCACACAAAAGGAACATTTCCAGCATTTCTCGATGGACCTGACTTTAACTCTGATTTGTATGCTGGAGAAAGTGGTAATCTGGTTAATGAGTTATCAATTTTCCTTTTGTAGTCTGTTTCTGAAGTCACTGTTGATGAGAACCGCCTCACTGATAAAAGTGGTTGATGTAAGTTTAACTGCTTCTCTTCCATTAGATCTTTGAGTATCATGAAATTTAGCTTCTGTAAAACAACAAAATCAAGTCAAATTGACACTCAAAGCATCAAGTTCAAGAAAAAGAAACTGACATTATTGCAGGGAAAGGGTGTCCTTGAGGCAAAATTTTATAAAAAAAGTAGGGAATAGATTAAGTGGCCGTTTCATTTCCAGTTTAGGTTATCTACATAGGAACGATAAGAAGCAAATTTCTGATCCATTAGCCAAGTAGAGTTGATGGTGTCTCAAACGGGCTACGAAATCAACATTACCCATCGGATGATGCCTTAAACTGAACTTCATTCTAATAACTGAATTATCAATCAAGCACCGAGTCCAAAATGACCAACATTACTACATACAATTTGGCATTCCTAATTGACAATTGATTAAACAAGAAAATTGCAATAAGTGAAGTTTAAAATTGGAAGAAAATCAATGCAACAGAGGCCAAATTAATGGTAATCAGCATTTGAAGATTGATTAATAATACGATATAACCTACGCATTATGCATTTAAAAGAAAAAGTTGTACTGGTCTTTTACAGTTGGTATGGACAAGTAAAAAACAATAATAAAGATTGTCTAAGTGGAAACAAAAATAATTTCAAGATTTTGAACCTGTAGCATCCTACATTATTCTGGCAAAACAATCAAATTAGACCAGGCAATCAAAGAAGTGGAAATTTCAGTTTTTTCAGTAAGAGCTAATGGCATCACTCATCATCAAAGGCACCGCATTCAAGAACAAGGAGATGGCGGCATTAGATTACTAAAGAAACATGGTTTTATTTTTCTGAATAAACATTACCTGTACCATTCATCACCATGTACCAAACCCAAGAAACTCCACCCCAAAAGAAAAAGAGAGAGTTTTGGAAAAGAACCTTGGAAAAATGACTCGACCCAGGAATCAACTCACTTTCTTCCTTTGGAAAGCTAGTGAATTAAGACCTGCAAAGCACCCACTGAGAGAATATAGAGCAATTTTCGCGGTTTTGCACGAGCATATCAGATAAAGAAGACAAAGAAAGAAAGGAATTGGTTTTGAGAATAAACTATTTTGTACGCTTGTGTTTGCTGAGGCGAGTAAATTTTTCTCTTCTGTATTTATTATGTTATGTCATAGCAATGAATTTAGTATGAAAAAATTAAAAAATAAGAGAGAAATGTAAGTACGAACATTCTGATGATTTTCATGTTCCTCGAGAATTTTAAGCAATTATTTAATAAGGGGACACATGTGTGGGATCATGTGACAGTGAAGGTGGAGAAAGGCAAGGCAAGGCAAGGTGATGATCATGCATGTGGTGGTACGTATAAGTACCAAAAATGAAAAGAGTTTGAAAAGTACGAAAGGGCCAACCCTGCTTTACTTGTTCGATTATTGGGGGAATGATCTTGTGCCTTACATTTATAACTCCCACTTTCTTCTTTTTCTTCTTCTCTTGTTTTCATTTTGATCTTCTGTTTATTTTCTTGCAAATAAAATTAGGAATATACTTAATCAAAATAAGAGGGATAACCCTTCTGTTATGCAATGGATTAAGAGAAAGGAATAAGAAGCCCACGCACAAAGCAAATAACATATGCTAAAAATTGGATTCTTTCATATATTTTAAAATTTATAAATAAAACTAACTAATAATGTAAAAGTGTATCCATTTATAATGTGGAGAATTTTTTAAAAAGGAAGGATGTCCCAATTAAAGCTAAAGATTAATTCCTTTTAAGCGTAAAAATTATTAATATATATATATATATATATATACGCCATTTTTTTATTAGCTAAAAAAGATAAGGTTCATTGAAAATTAAGAGCATATTTGTTTGACCAACCCCAAAAATAAATTCTATGGTCAAACGGAGTTTTGACTGTCTCAAACAGTGTGAAGGATCAATATCAACCCTTAAATTTCTCCATTTCCCCAACTCCGTTTTCCCAACTGGAAACCAAACGGACCCTAAGTACAATAGGTGTTTAAACCCGAATATAAGTTTTACATTGTGTATTTTACAAATCAACAAAAAAATCCAACAAATGAATTTCTCTAAATAGTAATAACAGATTCGAGATTCAATTATGCATTTAAAAAAGAGTAGGAGAATCCTTTATCATTAACATAAGCCAAGACAATGATTTTGCCTTAATGAGATCCAAGATTTGATCCAGGCAACACCTTTCATTCTTGAAAAGCCTATTATTTCTTTCCTACCAAATAATACTGATGGCGACCATCCAAACAAAACACCATGCCAATTTTGAGCTCTGTTTTCCAAAGAAATCCCTATGTGGTAGAAAATAACACCTAGTAACAGGCAATAGTCAAACTATTTGTAAATAACAACCTAAATAAGATAGGCAAATTTATAAGAAAAATAAATAAATGAGTTAAACTCTCTTCCTCCTTCCAACACATAGCACATGAAGTGGAATGTGTAGATGATGTGAGACCCTTATGAACAAGGTTATCCAGCCTATATAACATTGGATCCGGTGTGGTGATCAGTCCTCAAATTGTGGTGTATGGTGTAACATCCCAAAAATTTCATTCTTATGTATAATTATTTTGATTAAGATCATCAATGATATTATCCATTTTATCTCAACTTTCTACGTAAATTTTGGTTAGGACAACATCTTCAATTTAACCTTTTACCATTGTAAATAATTTAACTTTATACCTTAGGTAAAAGTTAATCAAATAACTTATTACTCATTTCCTTAGTTATTAATTTCTTTGCCTTTTCCATTTACTCCCATCAAATTACCACATACTCCACTCAAAATGTGTTATCTTGTACACATTTTAATTCCTAGTTAGAGTCTAAATTTGAAAATGTGATAAACTACAAAGTTGTTCCTCTTCTTCTTAGCTTTTCAACAAGACCAAATTTATTAAAATCCATTAAGATTTGAGAGAGAGATACCCAAAATACTGAAAATATTTCAGAATTGGTATTTTACTTCAATCATATCATCTTGTACATATTTTAATGCCTAGTTAGATTCTGAATTTGAAAAAGTCGTCAACTACAAAGTTGTTCCTCGTTGTCTTATCTTTCTAACAAGACCAAATTTATTAAAATCCATTAATATATGGAGAGATATTCCTAAAATACCAAAACAGTGTCAGAATTGATATTTACTTCAATCATACAAGCTACATTATGTAGGCTGTAGGAATGGTCAACAATACAGCCCATTTTTCTCACCTAAAACCTCCATTATCACCATAAATAATGCACATAACATCCCACTACAATCCCATTATGAAAAGCTTGTCCCCCACTTGTCATTTGCATGATTAAACCAACACTACATCTTGTTCCCAAGTCTAAATTCTTAGAACAAGCTGAAGTTAGTGAAGTCTCTCTCTCATTTTCTTTCATTTTCTCTATCAAAGTTACTCTTAATCTGAAGTTAGGACAATAAGAGAACACTTTGAACCACTCTAGGATCCTCCATCAAGGTAAGAGGGGATAGGGTTATGAATAAATATGGAATGGGTAGAATTGTATGTTGTTCTAGGATTTTCAGATTTATTTTCATAACTTGTTACTTAACTTTGAAGTTGAAAATGTGTACATTAGTGTTTAGTGTCTTCATGAAAGTTATAGATCTATGTGTTATATGAATTTTAAGGTTTGAATGACATGATTTGGATGCCTGTAGCTTGAGTTATGGCTAAAATACTATAATATGTCTGTTCTGGAATATGTACCTTCTATTTTGTGTAAATATTAAAATTCTAGGAATTATATATACATATTTAGACTTTGATGTCTTCATAAAAGTTATAGATAGTTATGTTGTGGATCTTTACAAAGTGGTTTCAAGTTAAAAGGATATTTGTAGCTCCAGTTATACCTTAAATACCAAGGTATGTTCATGCTGAAAATCTGTTGAAGTGAATCACTGTTTTTATTTTTAAAACTGGAATTTTGTAATGAGAATCAGTGTTTGGTGTCTTCATAAAAGTTTTAAATAATTGTGTTATGAGTAATTTAGAACTGGTCCCATGCCAAAATAATTTTTGTAGCTCCAGAAATGTTCATTTTACTAACATATGTACGTTCTGTTACTTTCTCTGAGATAATTTAATATACTGTGAATTTGTGATATTTATGTTTGGATTTAGAATTTTTGGTCTTCATGAAAATTATAGATAATGAAATTATTGAAACACAGAACTTGGCCTCATTCAAAAATTATTTTAATATCAAGAGTTATAGTAAATTTACTAAAGATTGTCAAAACAGAAAATTTTTCAGAAATTGGTGATAATGATAATTGTTAACCTATTGACTATTTTATGATTATGTGATGTTTCTGTTTGGAATTAGAATTTTTGATCTTCATGAATGTTGTATATAATTTTGTTATGAAACTACAAAAAGTGGAATTACTTAAAAAAGATTTGATTTGCTCACGTTATGACCTTTTTACTAATGTATGTTGCTGTTGTAAATTTCTGAAATTTACCTATGATGGTTATTATGGATGAAAATGATATTTTTCATGTGTGTAATGATTTATTTATGAATTATTGAGGGATTATTGATTATTATGGATGTTATTGAGTGTCCTATGAATCATATATTATGTATATCTTTGTGATGAATAATTATAAATGACTAAATTAATGTATACATGAATGTCTTGTGATTTATTGGGATATGTTGTTGAGCTGTAAATTCATGATTTTGAGAATTGATATATGTGACGTGTCCTTTGAGGACTTGTGGCTTTCCAAGTGATTATAGAAGTATTGATATCATGATATGTTAAATTGATAAAGAGAATTAAAGGCATTCATGCATCATAAGCATTTGAACGTACCATGGAATTTAAGGGTTCCATGATTGCCGGCCCTGGTGGGGGTTACTCTATGATGAGTTAAAGTCTTATTTTCGTTGAGCGCCATGAAGGGTAGAGATTCATGGTATATGCTAAGTCCTACTTGTGTACTTTGGTACTTGAGCGCCATGAAGGGAAGGGATTCATGGTATATGCTAAGTCCAACTTGTGTACGTTGGTACTTAAGCGCTACGAAGCTTAGGGACTCATGGCATTATGCTAAGTCCTACTTGTGTTTCTATGAGACTTTTTACTGCAGTATTCCCACTAAACCAAAATGGATCCAGCATGACATCATTTGGCTAAATTAAAGATTATTAAATGTAAATGACCTTGTTTGACATATTCATCATATCATAATTATTTGTTGATTGTGTTTGTGCAATTTTACTTATTTTATATTTATTATATATTCTATCTCACTCTTACATTATTTTTACAGTGCATGCTTCATAGAATGACGAGTGGTGAAATTGATGAAGCTTTTATGTTTTATTGCTTGGACTTTGACTTCATTTGACTTTTAATGTGTTGTAATAATATTATGTACCTCGTACGCTATATAAATATATTATGTTTTATTCATTCATGACTAGTATGCATGATAATATTTTGCATTTATCAATTTTTACGTGACCTCAGAATTTAAATTTTGAATTTCAAAATGATTCTTTAAACACGAAAAATTTATTTCAAAATTTGGGTTAATTAATTGGAATTTGTAATTTAGGTTTTGGGTGTCACATATGGTCTAGTCTTATGTCAGTTTAATGAAGATCTGGTATTATATCTTCTGTTCTAGTGGGGAGATAAAAGTCTTGGAGTGCTCCTTTTAAGAAATCTCACCAACCCTTCGCGTTGTGGGGCAATAAGGGGTGTCACCTGCAAGGACACTCCGATGCTCAAGTCAGTAGAGTGTTCGAAGAGAATATAAGAGCTCGAGCATAAGTTTCATCCAAGAATGTTCTAGCTTTTCATTGTTCATTTATAGGTATTTATATACTTAGGAGTCATGGAAGAATTTTTTCCTTGGAAATCTTTTCGTATGCGGTGTCAGTATAATTCTGGTCTTCAATAGAAACACTAACACGTGACAAAGACGCCTCTCAACGACTATACCTTCCTATTAGTCACTTTGCAGGTTGTTTTACAACATGCAGTGGCATAAGTTAACTTTGATCCACCGGTATCGAGAGAATGAATGGTGTCGGTATTGGATCATGGGTCTCATACACGATGCTGGAAGCCAGTGTTGGCTCACCATCTTATGCTAGATGTTGGTCATGCATAACAGCTTAGGTCAAATTACTTTCTTTCCTATAGGCCGATATTGAGACCAGATCATTTTATTTCAGATCTGTACAAATTTCTGTATTTGTGTCTTCAAACCTTTGGATATATGTGGACCTCACTTTATGCTTTTGAAGCATCATGTTTAAACAATTTCTAATCTTGTAATTCAAAGGACGGCTCCATACACATAAAAAGAGGTTATTGACCAATTTTGATTCCCATGAAAAAAGTTATCTCCTCTAAGGTAACCTTTAAACCTACCTTTCATTGCTCCAAGACCTAAAAATCATCCCAAAAGCCAATTATTTTCTTGTTCCTCACTCCCTACCTTAGTCCTTTTTTGAATCAATCCTCACTATTATTAGAATCACTAACTCTCCAAGTATCCCTTCAGCACAAGGCCCTTTATTACTTTTTTCTCTCGTCCCTTATAATCTTCACTGTACATCGCTATTAGGAATCAAACTCTTTTCATCTAAAATCAGCTTCCACTTCCATTTCCCTAGACATGCTAAATTGAAAGATAATAAACATTTTATCCCTCTATTTTGGTCTACACATAAAATTCTAATTTACTCAAGCGATTGGTTTGCTCTCCCCATCGAAACCCCATAAGAACTTTCTTTGAATTTTTATTGTTTCCTTAATAACTGTTTTTTATTAGGCATGGCAAAAAAATCCATCCCCACGGGTAACCGCACCGCACCGCCCTCGTTTGAGTGAGTTTTCCCCTTTTTTTTGGTTTCGGGGACGGGGACAATTTTTACCCAGTAGGTAAAAGTCAGGGGTGGGGACGGGGATGGTAAAACTAGTATCCGCCCTGCCCCCATCCCCGTCCCCGTCCCCGTCCCGACATACTTAAATTACTTAATACTCTTACTATATATATATATATATATATATATATATATATATATTACAAGAGATGATTTATTAGACAATGTTTAATAATTGTGTCTAAGATGATTTATTACTATTTTTATTATTGTATGTAAAATATTTAATAATTTTGTAGATACAACAACTTTTAAAATACTTGATAAGGAAATCTTTTTATAAAAATGGGGACGGGGTCGGGTTTCCCTGATCCTGATCGGGGACGGGGACGAGAGTCATTTTATCTCGCCCGACGGGGATGGGGATGGGCACAGTTATGATCTAGGATAACGAGGATGGGGATGGTAGGAGTGAAACCCCGTCCCCAAACCGCCCCGTTGCCATGCCTATTTTTTATGCAAAAAAGAAAGATAAATAGAATAAGGGTACTTAAGAGATAGTTGAGTTTATCTAACAAATGCACCCACCAAACAAGACATATTCCTTTTTTTACAAGGATAGTATACAATTAATTTCATCTAAGACAAACTTCTAAGTAGAGACCTTTCTTGGGTTAGCACCCAGCGGGAGACCAAGGTATGTGAATGGTAAGATAGATAATTGGCAATTCAATTAAAAGGCATGATAATTCAAGTCATATAGATATAACACAATCAAATAACATACTCTCATTGAATTCACTTTCAGTCTAGATGTTAGAAAACACCTTAAAATGCTCTTTGTAGTTCCAACGTTTTAGCATGAGGACTCCCTCACTAATAAAGTATCATCTATAAACTACAAATATGATACTTGGACAGTTGGGCCCTTTTCTCTTCTACTAAATACTCTTTAAACAAATCTAGCTCTACAACCTTCCTAATTAGACTATTGAGCCCCTTATCAATTATAAGAAACAAGAAGGGACCCTGTAATAGATCTTGTTATGTTTCAAACTTTATTGGTGTGGAGATTGGTTCAAATACTTTTTGTATACTACTATACAATTATATAATTTAATTTAAAAATGTTAATTTAAAAATTAAAAAGATGAAAATAACAGGTGCGACGACCAGGTTACCAAGAGCAATATTCAAATCTAATATATACTAAAATATTGTGAAAAAATTTTCTTATCTTGGTAATCTATATTTTCAAAATTACTTTATTGCTCATTTATAAATAAAAATATATATATATAAATGTGAATTAATCACTCAAGTTATAAGTAGTTTTAAATTTTTTATTAGTATATAATAGCCAAAATTAAACCTATGATCCCTTACTTTGGAGGTTGGGTTTGAGTAGGTGTTGGTCCTTTGGCAAATTATTAAATTGATTATAGTTTCAATAAGTATTTGAGTTATCGTATGCACAGAAACTTACGTGATATTAATAATAAAATAATAATTGCTTATAAGTCATATTAAATATGTATATATTATGTTCAAGGTTTATTCATAAGTTGATTGATTTGAAAGTGTTTTATTTAAAGTGAGAAAAATGATAAAACAAAACTAACAATTAATAAAAGGTGGTGGGATCAAACTTTCCCATTGTATTCATTCATTTGAGATTCTATTATGTACGGTTAGACATTAAATCAAGTTAATATGACATAAAAGTTACTAAATTTAATCCCTTAGTAAATAGATTTCAAACCTTGACATCAAGTCTCAATCCCTTGACAACCTAATGTTAAGATTTGCATTAAGAGAAGATTTTAACAATCATTATAATAAATTTTATCCCGAGAAGCAGAATCTAATTAGCATTTCAAGTTCAAGACTTGTTCGGTAAATCAAACACATACAAAGCACATTCTCCCGAATAGAAATACGTATCAGGAATGAGAAATAAAATGTTAACATGATGTTAACACATAAACATACACAAATATTTACTACAAAGTTATAAATAGAAATGAATTTGTCTAATCCCATAAAAGAGGGGTTAACCACACATAATCATGAGGTCAAACCTAAGATACATCATTCAAACAAAAGAGAATAAGTAAACCCTAGAACAAAACTTCAAGGTCTTAAAGTAAGAGGAAGTTCTTCAAAAGCTCTAAGCTCCACTTCTCTGAGTCTAAAGATAGGTCAAAAAATATGTTTCAGGACGTTTAAGTGACTCCTGCTATACATATCTTGCTCTTGCAAGCACTTGCTCATAGGAGCAAAAATCTTAATTTTTTTCATGCTCATTCCTATGAACATCTCCTCATAAGAGCGAGTTGCTTCCAGTAGCTCCCCTTCAATTTTTTTTTCATGCTTTAATTTTTGGCTTTTTTCCTGCAAAGCATAACCAAATTTTCAATTACCAAGGAAAGGAGATAATGTTTGAATTTTAAGAGAATAATGACATTTTTGACACTGAATGGTTGAAAGAAAACACAATTAAAGGTTAAATTCCTAAAACAACCTAAAATAGGTCATTAAACAATTGGTTTCTCATCTTCTTTTGAATCAAACTAGTCCCTTATGATTTTTAAGTTGGTATAAAATGATCCTTTCTGTTACATCTGTTAACCTAGTTACCAAGGTGTTTTCTCAACACCTACATGATATTACAAAAAAAAAATGATTTGTGACAAGTAAAATTTTAGTTTTCTAACTATTTTTAAGCGCCAAAAATTCTAATAAATGAACCACCCCATGATCACCTTTGAACCATCCACCATTATCATTCCTCTATCTCGCCTCTACCCTAATCAACAAAGAAGAAACACAACAAAAAATCAAACATAACCCAAAACGGAAAAACAACAATAAACAATTAAACAACATAAAAATCATCATTAACAAAAAATCAAAATGCCAAAAGCAAATTCCTCTAATTAAATCAACGCTTAAACACACTCTAGAACAAACACAAGCACACAAATTATATCTCCCTCTAGGTTCATGTTCCGATTCCATTCCTTTTTCCTCAATTTCTTTGATTCATGCCTCTGAGAGCTTGAAGAACCACCAACCCCACCACTCAAACCATTCTTCTTCTTTCTAACAATTGAACACCAGCCTAAAAAGCTTTTATTCTTCGCCAAAACCCTATAAGAACCACCAGTTCCTATGCCTAGATCCATCCAACCTAAGAAAACCCTAAATTCCTAAGAAACTCATCCCTAAAATTCAGCATAAAATCTCAACCCTACTCAATCGTAGGAAACCCTGAATTAAAATCAACATAGCTCCCCTCAAAGCATACATATCTAGATTTGAAGCAAAAACAATCAAAATGCCACCAAGTCTTCCATTTCCCTCGCTAGAAACAATCAACCAAAATGGTGAAAAGATAGCAAGAATTTTGGTTTTGGTTGAGATCTTGACCTAGCTGGTCAGTGACACAATTCAATGGTGAAAGAGAACTAATCAAAGAAAGAAAAAGGAATTAATGTTGGGAATTGTAGTGCCACTTTAGAAAATGTCAAAAGCTTGATTTCTTTCCACATCCCCCCAAGTCAAATACTAAGAAAGGAATTGAGGTTGGGGGAAGAAAACTTGCAGGTGCTATTTTTTTCTTAAAAAATTTTTAATCCCTGATTGAAATTTTTATGACACATTTCATCTATTTATAAACCGTTCAAACCACATAAACGCCACTTGTACAACATTTAACCCACACAAGTATCATAATATCACCTTTCCATTAACTAGGGTTAACAAATATATCAGAAGAACTCATCCGGACCAACTTAAGAAATGTAAGAAACTAATGTTAGTAAAAAAATATAAGAAATCTACTCAAATCTAACCTTAAATGGAAGGGATCAGATATAATATATCATATAACATTAATCATTGGCGTTGCTTTCTGTTTTAGAAAAAATAAAATACGCAGGTTTAGATAATTAAGATCTGCTTAGTTACCATTTCCATATCCTGTTATTATTATTTTTTAATTTCAACTATAAAATTCTCATCATATTTTTATTTTTTAATGTAAGATTATTCTTTAAATTTTTATTTCACTAATTATTTTTTATTCAAAATATCTCTTATTATTTTTTTAAAATTAATAAAATACATCAATTAGATTATTTATCTCTTCTAAGATAATTGATTAATAAGTTGAGATATAATAAATGAAAAAAATAAAATAACGAGTCTTAATAATTTTAAAGGTAGTTATAAAAATTACTACAAATTCCAAACAAATTTAATAACTTTAACTAATTCAACAAACTTTTTTAATACACTTAAGTTTAGCGTCTTATATATTAATTGGTACTAATTACTCTCTCCTAAGCAAAAATAAAATAAAATTAACTCACATATATTAAAAAAATAATTAATCTTATTTATTGTCATTGATTTTATCAAACAAATGTATACTTTTTTACTATGATGCCCTTAATAAGTGGAAAGAAATGTCATTGAGTTTATCTTATCTTTATCAAAAATTAAAACGTGTATTAAATAAAGACATTTTATGAATACTTCCACATTAAATGAACTAAATTTGGTTAATTTTGGTTACACTACAACAAAAAAGAGGTTTTAACACTAGTTAAATATGACATTTAATATTGGTTACAAGTGGAGGAGTGTTAAAAATCAAACTTTTTAATATTGGATGTTAAACCGATGTTAATTAGTAATTTTAACACTTCACTTTCATAGGGACCAGTGTTATTGGTGGATTATAACACTAAAAATTATTATATAACCGATGTTAAATTTCCACCCATATGTTAATCCTTACCCGATGTCAAATATACATTGCGTGTTACTATGCATCAGAAGTTCATTTGCCACCGTCAACGAACATAGGGTGTTGGTATGATCCATTGTGCGTTACCATTATGCCTAGTTAAGTTATCTCTACTTGATTCCACATGTTAGTGAGCCAATTGCAAGTGTTCCTACACTGGTTTACGCGCTTTAATTAATTTGTTCTATTTTAATATAGTGCATGCCTATGACTTAACCTTATCCACTTCATTTCAACATAGTCCTATTTCTTATAAACTAAAGTATTAATTCTATAAATAACTTTGAAATGTAAGTTTGTTTCATCAACTAGTTTAACTATAAATCAATAGTTTATTTGAGTGTTTTTGTTTGAGAGTTTCATTTAGTTTTCTAAGCTATCTTGGTATCAAAGCAAGGTTCCCAGAACTTGTCGCGCCTTAGGTTAAGTTAGAAATAGTGAAAATAGTGAGTAGGTAGTTGTTCTCTCACTGAAAACTTTTGGTCATAGAAAAACACCTATTTCCAATCTGCTTTTGATAAAACCGTCACTGCAAAAGTGTCCGGAAGGTCCCAAAACCTTGAGAATTCAAGTTTCATGTAAAACAAAGCTCATTTGAGGCTAGAACTGTAACACCCTCGGTTAGATAAGACAACCCATCTATAGGATCATCCTATTTAACTAAGAGTGTTAACAGTTTTCATAAAAAGTGAATTTTTTTTTAAAATAAAAAGATGGCAGATCAGTGGAAGCAAATAGTGGATATATCACATAGTCATTCACAAACTTACAAATAATTGTACTCATAACAGAATGGGGCACGCAGACACCCTTAAATATTATACAGTCATCCGGTGTCTTATTATCATTAATAAATATTCAATCTATATAAATTCTATCTTTAACGATCGTTCTCAGTGGGTTCAGCATATTGCTGTTCTTCATACTCGGGTTCTTGATTTCCTAATTCCTCTGAAATTGTCAACAGTAAGGGTGAGTATAACCCAAGACCCTGAAGGTTACCCGGTGCGGACATAATCCAGTTATCAGATAATATCACATAAATCATACAATTAACATATTCATAACTATAACAATCAAATATGCTGTCATGGAATACATGAGTTCATTTTATTATGATTTATCTTAATTAAGTCTCATGATGCATGTGGGCCCAATAAATCAATTCATCTTCATTCTTTGGAATTTCTCCATTCCATTCTAGAGCGATCAGGGTCCGCCCAAGCTCCCATTTTCATAAGGTACGAATGAACTCATCGGTTCTCATCATTAATTTATATATTTTTGGGACTTGGATCCCTACGATCATAGTTACACTCCGTCATTTAGTCAAGTACACCAGAATTGCATCGTCTCACCCGACTATCAGGCGCGACACTGATGCCATTGGGTTTCCGTTCCGGTTGTACTCCCAAGATCCTCATGGAAATCGAACGTGAATGTCCTCCAGCGTACCAGGTGTATGCTCTAGATTTTCTCCTCCTTTCAAAATATTTTCATGATGCGAAATGCATTCTTTTTATCTTTTGATTCTTGGGTATCTATGTGTTTCCAGTCTCATAATATTCACAAGCTCTTGATCCCATCAACTTGTTCAGTCGTTACAAGTCATTTTATTATCTTATTCGAGCAAATATATCGGTTATATTTTGTTTCAAAATTATACTTTATATAAAGAGTAAAATGATATATTCCTTATTTTATTACTCATAATTAAATTTAATAATAATAACAATAACAATAATACTAGTTGATAGAAACAACAACAATAATAATAATAATAAGTATAATAATAATAAGAATAATGATAATAATGGAAATAAGAACAATAATGAAAATTATAACGCTCCAATAATTCAAAAAGGAATAAAGAAGAGTTTCTGAATGAAAAATCCAAGTGAAAACATTAAAACCAGCTTTTCCGAATAAAAGAGTTAAGTACCGAGTGAAAAATGAGTTTGCCAAGTGAAATTAGTTGAATGCCGAGCGAAATTGAATTATCCGAGTAAAATAAGTCTGTTTTCGAGTGAAAATGAATTTTCTGAGTAAAAGGAGTTAGATCCCGAGTGCAATTAATAGGATTCCGAGTGGAATGAGTAGGATTCCAAATAAAATCAGGTTGAGATGAGTTTCTGAGTAGAATGAATATGAATCTGAGTGAAATAACCATGATTCCGAGTGGAATCAGACTGGGAAGAGTTTTCTGAGTGAGGAATCGTTCTGTCAGAATGGAACACATTTGAGTAAGTTAATATCCGAGTGAAACGGAAACATCTCCGAGTGAAATGCTTCCGAATGAGTTATTTCCGAGAGATGTAGAAATACCTCTTGGATTGATATTTCTGATAAAGTAAATGTCCGAGTGAAATTTATCAAGGTGGATGGTGTACCGAGGGAAGTGTCTCTGTGTCATTTCCAAGTAAAGCATTCTGAGTAAGTCTTTCCAGGAATGGTGTTTCTGGTTAAAGGAAATCTAATTCCGATTGGATATGTTTCTGAGTGTATAATTCTGACAAGACTAATTATCCGAGTGATGAAGGGCCCGATCATGATATGTGAAGTTGTTCAGATTGTATTTTAGTGGAAGGTTTGGTCGGTTTATGAGAATACTGAGTGAAATTATGTCAACGTGGATAGTTTACCGAGTTAAATTATGTATTTTTGTGTTTCAAAAGATCCGGTCGGTTATTGTGAATCAGATATTCAATTAAAAATCTGTTTGTAATATTTTTGATGTAAAACCGGTCGGATTAATATAAAACGGGTTGAATTAATGTAAGTTTACCGAGTGAAATAATCCTGATTCCGAGTGGAATCAGGCTGAGGAGGTTTCTGAGTGAAATAACTATATATTCCGAGTGAAATTACTGAAAGGAGTTATCTGAGTAAAAATAACTATATTTTTCGAATGAAATCACTGAAAAGAGTTTTCTGAGTGAAAATAACTATATTTTCCGAATGAAATCACTGGAAAGAGTTTTCTGAGTGAAAATAACTATGTTTTCTGAGTTAAATGTTCTGTCTCAATGATTATGTCGGTTTATTATAAAACATGAGTGAAATTATGTATTTTTCAATGATCCGGTCGGTTTATACAAGACCGAGCTTGTTATTCATTGAATCCGACTTCTGTTCTATATTTCCTCACTGGAATTCACATGGACACCCAGGATTCTTAGTATCTTTACAATTCAACAAAAATCATATCCTTCGAAATTCAATATTTATCATATCATTCAATCATCATGATTAACAAAACTCAACACAGTAAATCAATCATACACATAAAATATATGAAACAAATATATAACGATTTAAAGCATGTTAATTCAGACAATTCCCGAACCTGCCCAGGAAAAGTGAGGACCAAAGGTACCCCAACTCTTCCTAACACTCGGTTTTCCCCAGAATACCCGAGAATATACCCCCTTACCTTAATGGAAGTCCTTTGATTAGTAGAGAGTGTCCTCCTTGTTCCAGCTCACAGCGAATAGGAAGGAAAATAGAAGAGAAAGGCCTTTGATTGTATAGAAGAATAAGAAAGAGTGTGTATTTTGCTAAGTTCTCTTGGGTCTGAAAGTTTCAGACTTGGAATGAGTTCTGCTGTCAATTTAATAATGAAAAAAGACAAGTGGGGGACATCTTTTTGTGAGTGGGCTGCTAGTGGGCTATTAGTGGAGATAATGGAGATTTAAATAAGGAGGTAGGCTATCTTAGTGCCCATTTCTGGCCGCCTACATGCTATAGGGCGCATGATTGGATTAGATAAATTAAAATAGGCACTAAAAGAAAAAATTGGAGTCAACACGTCAATTCTGACACTGAATACCGAGTGAAATTTCTATTTCGGAGTCCAGATGAGGAGAACTCAACAATTTCTATTGTTTCCTTTCCTTGGAAGGACTTAATCCGGTCTGATTCAAGCCGATTCAAAGTCTCTCAGATTCCCACTTGGTTAAGTCATCCTAAAACCGTGTCTACTCTCAGCCAGTCTCACTCGGTAATTTCAAACCAAATCCGAGTCATCTTAGTCAGTCTCACTCGGAAATGGTTCAGCCTCCTACATTTCACTCGGAATGGGCTCCCACTACCATTTTCCACTCGGTATCTATTCGCTTAGCATTACCAGTCGAGTAATGTCCTAATCATACACATATGAAACCATTCGGAATCCTTAACTTAACACTATTTCATCCATCAGCACTTCCCAAATAATTCAACAACACATTTCAGTTGGTAGGAAGCATCAAATCAACATAAAACATATGTATATATGTATTCATTCACTCGGAATACTGCAATCAGAGAAGTTTCCTTCGGAAAAGGAAGCATTTGGCAAGGTTTGACTCGGAAACGAGTCATTCTAGGGTGTTTTCACTCGGAATTTTCACCCAGAAGTGGTTTTCTTGAACACACTTCACTCCAAATGTCTCCGAGGCCATGATGTCACTCGGTAGTAGTCCTCTCGGTCATGTTTTACTCGGAAAACATAACCTTCACTTGGAATTTCTTCCTTCACTTGGAATTTCTTATCATTCACTCAGAATTTCTTTCTGTTACTCGGAACAGAGCCCTTTTCACTCGGAATTTGTAAAATATCATCAATGGTCTATGTAAACTTCATAATTATACACAAAAATGAAATTTTTGGATATTATAAACCATCTACAGGGTATTTATTCGCTAATTTTCTCTTACAAACCTTTCATACTTCAAAATTACAATATTGAAACTGTTTCTAAAAACAGGGATGTTACAAGAACAACCTCTCCAGAAAAGTCACCGGAAAATCGAACATCATCGGAAAATCCAGAGGTTGAAGACAACACCTTTAACACCGGTTCCATAACTGATGTTAAAAGTATAAACAACCATTGTTAAAAATTTAGACTTTCTACAACAGTTTTATGCAGCCATTATTAAAAGTATTTGACTCAAATTTACCTTATCATTACCGTTTTACCCTTACCCGCCTAAAATTACCATCTTTACCTAACTCTCAAATTACCTTTTTATCATTACCTTTAAAATGCCTCCTAAAGACAACCTAAAAGAACTCTCCAAGACATCGAACTAGATGACTTGCGACAACAAATTCAAAGGTAGCAAGAGATAGTTGAAGCCCAACAAGCCCAACTTAATCAATGGAGAAATACCAACTCTATCAAAAGTTATGATAGTAATTTTTCCTCATCATACAATCATTGAGTGTGAAGGTCACAACAATAAGGTCATGACTTTAGAATGGATATACCAGAATTTGAAGGATCATTAGAACCCAATGAATTCTTAAACTAGATCCGCACTGCTGAGAGAATATTCAACCTAAAAGATATTCTAGATGAGCAAAAGGTTAAAATAGTCGCAATCAAATTAAAGCAACAAGCATCCATTTAGTAGGAGAACTTACAAAAAAATACGTAAAAGATAGGAAGAGTAAGATCAAGACTTAAGAGAAAATACGAAGGCAGCTCAGAAGAAGATTCTTACCTGTTAATTATCGTCTTCTAGAAACCCTTCATACCACCAAAAAAATAAACCACCCGACCACTTACCTCAAACAAAACACTAGCCAAATTAAACAAAGATGACCCTAAACCTATCTCCCAATCCAAATCCACTGTGAAATGCTTTAGATGTCAAGGTTTTGACCATATAGCCTTTGACTGTCCATACCAAAAGGTTGTCATAATCATTGAAGAAGAACCTTTTGAAGGTTTTGAAGAAGAGCCAGAAGTAGAACTGGGAGAACTAATGTATGACGATGAATGCAAACCTATTGGTCATGGTGAGTTACTAGTTGTCAGGCGACGTCTACACACAACACAAATAAAAGAGTACTCATGGTTGAGACATAATATCTTCGCACTCATTGCACCTCGTAAGGAAAAGTTTGTAATGCCATCATTGATAGCGAAAGTTGTGAGAATGTAGTATTAAACTACATAGTGGAAAAGCTCAAGTTGCTAACACAAAGTCACCCACACCCCTACAAATTACAATGGCTTAATGAAGGCAATGAGGTAAAGGTTTCTAAACAATGTCTTGTGTCTTTCTCTATTGGTAAGAAATATCAAGATGAAGTATGGTGCAATGTTATCCCTATGGATATTTTCCATCTTCTACTTTATAGGCCCTGGCAATATGATCGTTGCACCCAATATGATGGTTATACAAACACCTAATCATTTGAGAAAGAAGGAGTGAAAATTAGATTAGTTCCACTGCCGCCTAATGAATTCAACCAAGACTAAAAAAAAGAAAAATAGTTGGTATCCTTAGCCACCAAGAATCAATCTAAGGTGTTTATGGATGAAGTCAATCATCTGGGCTTTCTACTGTTGATTGAGCAAAATTGTGGAACTAGTATACCACCAGAGAAATTATGCCACTTTTATCAAATTTCTTAGGTGTTGTTCAGAAAGATATTCCTCCTGGACTACCTCCTATGCATGATATTCAACATGTTACAGACTTTGTTCCAGGAGTAGTCATTCCTAACAAACTTGCTTACTAAATGAATCCTCAAGAGCATGCTGTAGTGCAAAGACAGGTTAAAGGATTACTGAAGAAAAGACTAATTCAGGAAAGTGTCAATCCTTGCAATGTTCTTGTTATATTGGTCCCTAAAAAAGATGGCACATGGAGGATGTGCATGGATAGTAGAGCTGTGAATAAGATCAACATCAAGTATTGATTCTCGATACCACGACTTGATGACTTGTTGGACCAATTACATGGTGCCACTGTCTTTTCCAAAATTGATCTTCGTAATGGATACAATCAAATTAGAATCATCTCAGGAGATGAATGGAAGACCGCTTTCAAAACACGAGATGTTTTGTACAAATGGACAGTCATTGCCATTTGGATTATCCAATGCCCCCAGCACATTTATGCGCTTCATGAATCAGATATTATGTCCTTTCAATGGACAATTATGGTTTTTTACTTTGACGATATCTTGATTTACAACAAAGGTAAGGAGGAGCATTTAAAGCATATAAGACAAGTGTTAGAGGTCCTTCAAGAACAGAAACTCTATGCCCAATCGGGAGAAATGCTCTTTCATGACCGATGAGGTAATATTTCTTGGATATACTGTTGGTGTTGAAGGCATCTGTGTAGACCTTAGTAAGATCAAGGAAATCAACAACTAGCCAATTCCTTAGTTAGTCCATGATGTCAGAAGATTCCATGGGCTAGTTTTTTTTTATTGTAGATTTATCAAGAATTTCGACACCATTACATCATCGCTCACTAACTGCGTGAAAGGAGATAAATTTCAATAGTGAGAACAAGCTCAGAAAAGTTTTGATGAATTAAAGGAGCACTTGACTAAAGCACTCATACTAGCACTACCTAACTTTGACCAAATGTTTGAGGTAAGTTGTGATACTTCTAACATTGGTATTGATGTAGTACTCAATCAGGAAGGCAAACCAGTAGCTTTCTTTAGTGAAAAGCTAAATGATGCCAAGTTGAGGTACTGTACTTATGACAAGGAATTTCATGCCATCATATAAGCTTTGCAACATTATAGTCATTATCTATTTCCAAAAGAATTTATCCTCTATCCAGATCATGAAACTCTCAAATACTTGAATTCCCAACAAAAAAGTAGTCGTAGGCATGCTTCATGGATCGAGTTCCTACAGGCTTATCCATTCCTAATCAAACATAAGTCTGGGAAACAAAATTCTATTGCAGATGTTCTTAACCGATGTCATGTTTTACTATCTTCCTTGTAAACAAAAGTTGTTGGCTTTAAGATCCTTAAAGAGTTGTATTAAGATGATCCTGACTTTATCAGTATATGGAAGTCAATCGAGAACCAACCATTTCAAAATTACCATCGACAACAAAGATTTCTATTCAAGAATAATGTTTTATGCATTCCCTGTTATTCTTTGAGGGAAGCCATTATCTGGGAAGCACACGATGGAGGATTAGCTGAACACCTTGGTCAAGACAAAAGAGTTGCACTAATCAAGTAAAACTTCTACTGGCCTAAGCTTGAAAGGGATGTCATTTGACATATCCAACGATATTGTATTTGTCACCTCGCCAAATCTAAAAGTCAAAATATTAGATTGTATCTACCATTGCTAGTACCCACAACACCATGGGAAGATGTCAGCATGAATTTTATTCTCAGGCTACCACGAACACAACGACAAAAGGATTCTGTAATGGTAGTCGTAGACAGGTTTTCAAAAATGATGCATTTTATACCTTGACAAAAGACTAATGATGTTGTCTACATAATTGACTTATACTTCAAGGAGATTGTACGACTCCATAGAATTTCTAAAACTATCACGTCAGACAGAGATGTCAAATTTTGGAGAACTCTAGAGAAAAAGATGGGTACAAAGTTATAGTTCAATGATACTAGTCATCCTTAAATAGATGGTCAAACAAAAGCGATCAACCGACTGCTAAGCAACCTATTACGAAGTTTTGTTGGAAAAAATCTTCGTCAATATGATCAAGTCTTAGCCCAAGTAGAGTTCACTTACAACAATTCCACAAATCAAGCTATTGGGATGTGTTCTTTTGAAGTAGTGTATGATGTCTGACCTCTTAGTCCATTAGACATGGCTTATTTTCCTACAAAGAATCAATTCAGTGCTGATGCTGATCAAAAAGCCAAAGAAATCAAGAAACTTCATGTGCAAGTTTGATCTAGAATCGAGAAGCAAAATTCAAGATACAAAGCTCAACGGAACAAACACCGAAAACAAGTGTTTAAGGAAAGAGGCTTGGTGTGGATTCATCTTTGAAACGAAAGATTTCCAAAGCAACCCAGTGCAAATTTATCCCCTGTAGATGATGGACCCTTTCGTATAGTTCAAAAGATCAATGATAATGCTTACAAGATTAAGTTACCAAGTTCCTATGACGAATCGGCTACATTTAACATTGTTGATCTCTCACCATACTTTGAAGAAGATAATGTTTACACTCGAGGATGAGTCTTTTCCAACCTAGAGTGAAATAACCAGGAAGTTTCCCCACCAACTACCAAAAACGGTGCAACCATTTTTGACAAAGAAAAATGTAAGTGGTGTTCTTCAATTCCAACTCATCTCTAACTTATTTCTTTAAGTGGTGTTTAATTTAATCAATTTATTTACAATTCTATAAATAACCTTAAAATGTAAACTTGTTTCATCAATCAATTCAATTATAAATCAATAGTTCATTTGAGTGTTTTATCTCTTTAAGAGTTTCATTTAGTTTTCTGAACGATAATTTTATGATTTTATTAAAAAAGCAACTCAAGAAAGAGTATATATACAAATTGAAAAACTAACACTAACCAATTAATCAAAACTAACAAACAAAAGAGGACAGTTGTCATCAATAACAAACTCTCCTAACTTCAATAAGCTGTGACACGTTCTCCTTTGTAGGAAAAGTGACTCTTGCCCGATCAGTAATTATGGCAATCCCAGACCATGCCATGCAAACTTCTTTGATCTTGTTGTTACTGTGAGATGAGATTGAGAGGGTTTGCAAGAACTTTATTCAGGGATTCTAGCTTAGGGTTTTGAGCACTTCACTCCCTTAATGAAGCTTTTTGTGTTAAGTTATGTTGGCAATTGTTTTCTAATTATAATTTTCAAAATGATATAACCCATATATGTAGCAGATGTTAAGGCTTCGACTCTTTGGCGTGGTCCATCGACAATGGAAGCTGAGTCAGATTTCAGGTTATGATTAATGATTATCGTTTATGAGGCATTGCTTGATCAAAGCTCCCCAAAACATGGATCAACTACCACGCTCTTTCTTCGGTTTGTCAATTGTGTTGCCTTTGTTTGGTGAGTATAGATGTGCACCTATACGTGACCCACCAAGAAATTGTATGATAAAAGCTACCAAAACTAAACTAATTCTATTTTATAGATACCAAAAGCCAATGTTCTCGTAACCGGACCGGTCATTGAACCGGTGAAGGCACCGGTTCAAGGGTCATTGGTCAGACCGGTGGTCGAACCATGGTCAAACCGGTAGTAATAAATTATTATTATTTATTAAATAATTAATTAGATTGTTAAATAACTTAATATTTATATAAAAAAATCCAACAAATTGATTGAAAATAAGAACTTCTTAAATACCTAGCCAAGAAATATTTATCTTGAGGAGCATTAGCATCCATATTATCTTATAATAAGGCAACACCAATTGATCAACCATTAAATAAAAAAGGCAATCACATTCTTAACAAGCCACAACAGACTTTCAAGGTAACAAACTTAACAGTTATCCAGCTTAATAAAAAATGCAAGAACTTGATGAAAATGCAAGAACTCAATTATAAATTCTACCAAGAAATCAATTATAAATTCTGCCAAGACTTTCAAGGCAATCACATCCTTAACATTTTATCCAACTTATTAAAAAAATGCAAGAACTCAACTACTTCTTATACTTGTAAATTCAACCATGAATAGTAACATTTTATCCAGCTTAATCTTATCCAGCCAAGGCAAAAACACAAGAACTCAATTACTTCTTATACCTGTAAATTCAATGACGAATAATAATATTTTATCCAGCTTAATCAAAATAAGCTTTTTTTTTCATTCGTTCTTCATCTAAACTGAAACAAAGAATAGAAGGTTATAATTTTAATTTAATAACAATTTCATTAGGTTCCAACAAACAATTTCAGGTTTCAGCAAATATTTGATGCAGAGAAGAGAGGGATTCACACCTGTATGGGGTCGATGCTGACGAACAGAGGGGGTCACCACGATAGTAGAGAGGGGTTCACCGTGAGGGAGGTGAGACGACGATGGAAGACAGGGCTCAACGGCTCGACGATGACGGTAGAGAGGGCTCGACGATGACGGCGACAGCAGAGAGGGCTTGACGGCGACGGTAGAGAAGACAAATGCAGAGCCTGTAGCACGATGGACGGAGAAAGGGAGGGGAGGCACGACGAAGTGGGTTCGCAAGATGAAGAGATCAGAACGGCTCGACGGCGATGACAGAGGGGGAAAATACAGAGCCTGCACCGCTATGGAGGGAACCTGCAACATGATGGGCAGAGAAAGGGACGACGATGGACAGAGAAAGGGATGGGAGGCACGACGAAGTGGGTTCATAGGATGAAGAGATCAGAGAAGATGTGTGGGAGAGGCGCGAAGGAATGAAATCTGAAAGGGAATTTTGCCCTAACTTAGGCCCAATACGACATAGTTTTGGGTGTAAAAAATTATTTTTTAATAAATATACTGACCTAGTTTAAACCGGGTGAACGCGGTTTTTACCGGTTTTACCGGTTTTTGACCGGTTCGATAGATAACCGGTTTTTATATGCGCCCGGACCAGACAGGACACCGGTTCCCGGTCCGACTGGCCGATCCGGTCCGGTTCTGATAACCATGCCAAAAACATGTTAAGCTAAAATAAATGATATATTAACAACATTAATTTCTTAAACGAAAAACAAAACAGTAGTAGAACTATTCCACAACTAAATTGTAAAATAAGAATTTTATCTTAATAATCTATGTTAGTTAGCTTTTAATTTTGATTTAGATTTTTCAATTATAATTGGAAAATAACATTGCAAGAAGATATTCCTAAAAGATTGATAACCGACACTATATTCGGACCAACGCTGCCAGGCTAGTTATGAGTATGTGCTGCTTCACTTTATTACATAGGAAAGGTGTGGAGGAGCTTTATTCACAAACTTTCAATGTGTAAAATGGCTTTGACAACCACACCCCACAAAAGGATATACTTATTATCTGCCAAAGCATGGGCACAACAAACCAATTTCTTTGCATATTGAAGTGATGCTATGGTCCTTCATATGAATTTAAGTCATAAGTCAAAATGGGAAAAATAAAAAGTTAATATAAGAAAGTTGATATAGACTTGTTGCTTTGGAATTTATTCTCTTTCAAAAGTTGCAAATAGTTAAATTTTCCATTGTTTGGAAGCCAAATTTCTTGGAAAAAGTATACTAATTTATGGCTTCTGAAAAAAGTAGACCATACTCCTAAGATCAATACCATAACACTACATAAATTTCATCTAAAATTTTTTAGACTTTAACTAATACGGATGGTAACGATATATGTCACTTTCACAATGCATAATAGATGAGAAATAAGTAATTTGTTATCTTAAATCATTTATGTATTTATTTATCATTGTCAAAAATAAAATTGTTGAGGTTTTTAATTAAAAAAATTATGTTTTAGCCATTGGAGTCAAATGTTAATTACAGTTAATTAGATATATTAAAATTATCTAAACAAGTTAACATATATAATTTAATTACTTGTTAACAATTAACGAATTCAAATTTAAAATAAAATACTCAATGTAAGATAAATGTAAAAGAAAAATTATCCATTTATAAAGATCAAAACAAAAAGCTCCCTTATGTTTTTTCTAGGGTGACAAGAAGGGGTCAAAGACCTTAAACAAAACAAAACAAAATTTACCTAGGAAAATCTACACCAACTTCATCAACATAAATCTACATAGAGATATGAAATATGAACAATACTAAAGAATCTATTTTTGTCTAAATCAAGGTCATCCACAACTTGATCAACTTCTTTAAAATGATGACTTTATTTGATTTACAGATTATGACTTTCTACCATGATTTGTTTCACCAAACTAAAACTAGGATTCCTTAATAATGACTTCATAGCGACCAAGGAATCAAATTCTATATAGAATTGTTGAAAACCTCTCATTTTAGCAAGCTTAATTAAGATAATGTTGGATACCCCCACAATTCAGCCATCATGATATAACACATGCCTAGTTTTATGAGCATAAGCACAAACAAAACAACCATTTGAATCCCTAAGAACCCCCTTATTAGCCTCTCCTGAAACCTTTACAAAACCATCAGAATTGATTTTAATCCAACCAAGATGAGGAGGGTTACCAATTAACATAATGAGATTCCAACACATGAACATCTAATTAACTTGCTACTATCATTAAAGGCTTGAACAGAATAATCAGTAGAGGCTAAAATCTTTTAGCCTTTTATCTTGAAGTCAATTACCTTGAAAAATAAATTCATTCCTCCTTTGCCACAAGCCTCAGTAGTAATGCCAAAAGTAATATCCCAATGCATAGGCAAATTATCTTGTTTCCTATGAGAAATATTGGAAGAACCAATTTTTGGCACAAATGGGAATTAGAGATCTCTATATTATAGAAGCACAACAAGTCCTAAATCCAAATCCTCACTTCCTTAATGACGTAAAGGACAAGTATTATAATTTGATACTTTCTCCTAAATCTTTCATGATTGGTGGCAAACCCTCAACACTGATCCTCCACAACAAAAATTTTATCCTTTAAGGGCCCTTCCAATGCAGATGAGTTTAAAACTATGATCATTAGGCTGATGAATATGGTTGGCTAACAACTTCTAGACATACTTAAAAGAGAATTCTCCATCAGGTGTGCGATACCAAGCAACCCTATCATCACCCTTATGGTCAATTAAAGGATAAATAGATAGGATGATGCCGCAAATGTTACTAAGAACAAGAGATCCTAGGCTCTTTCTATCCCGGGAACCAAGAAAAGTAGTATACTAAGCTATAGATATCCCCTTATCAATAAATATCAGGTAGATGAATAAGGGATAACTTAACTAAATTAAGGCCCCATGTGAGGAATCCAATTACCCTCCTAGAACTTAAGAGTTCTACCATTACCTAATCTCCAAATAGTGCCTTGTTTAACTTTTTGCCAAACACTACTAATTTCTCTCCACGGGTTTTAAAAAAAGCTTCCTTATTTTAAGAGAATAAAAACATATTTAATTCATTAAATTTTAAACATGGATGCAAAATCACAAGTTGTTTTTAATTTTTTCTATTAGTAGTGTTGAAACAAGAAGTGTTGAAAGTCACTAACTTTTTACATCAGCTAACATCTAATTTAAAATACTCATTTTTGACATGTTCCCATTTTTCATATGATGTAAAATAAGTTTTTTAACACCGATTTTATATATACATCCAATGTCCAATGTGAAGTACTAATTTTACTAGTTTCTTGCTTTGCATCTAGTATAAAATATATATTTTTACATCAGTTTAAAAACTAATTTCTTTTTCTTTTTGCTAATACTTTTTTTTGGATTCAAATTAAAACTGAAGTCAAATTAAACTGGTACATAATTATAAAAATATAAATTAAAACCAAAATAAATATTGCAGCTAAAGTATCTTCATTTAAAATATCTTCTTATGAAATATCTTCTTATAATATAAAATATCATCAATATTAAAATACCATGTGCAATTAAAACAATCCTAAACCTAAATATCTTGAATGTCATTATTTGAGAACAAGCCATAGTTAAATCTGGATTATAACTTACGGTTTACTGCATCTTAAAAACTGATCAACAGTATTATAAAGAATGAAAAATATGAGTTCAAAAATGAATGGAGAAAAAAAAACGTGACAAGAAAAGATGGGGTGGGAAGAGCAGAAGATAACAATTTTTTATATTTTAATCCAAAAATTTGACAACCACTTAGGCTAGTCTTATATTAATTCCCCACGTGCATGGCAGCTTGATCAAGATTTGAACTGGTTGGAGCCCATTGACCTTAGGGTCCACCAAATATTGTACCTAAAAAAGGACTATTCTCCTACGTATGTCAATTCCTTGGTAGGTTTGTTTGGTTATTTTTTATATTAATAGAGAAAAAAACAAAAATTATACACATGCGAAGAAATTGATCATTTTAAGCTAGGATATTTTAATTTTTTTTCACTCAATTGAGATTAAAAACACCTGTTTTAAGGAAGTATTTTGATGCTACCATGATGTTTTAAAATAATTACTTTCCTTTAAGCTGACTTAAATTTTGAATTTCTTGTAGATAAGATATAAAATACTATTAACACGAGTAATTTACGCGGCCAAGAAAAGAAAAAACTAATATTTTAAGTGTATATTTTCTGATTACTAATTTTTTAAGACATTCTTATCAAGTTTAGATAAGCCATAATTTCAATAGATGCATCCATAATCGTTTTGAAGTCTATTGATGCATCCCATATTTCAAAAACTAGTTAATCAAGTTGTGGAAGAATTTGGAGAAGAGAACGTAGTTCACTAACAATTACTACGAATTACAAGCTAGCTGTGAAGATATTGATGGCGAAGAGGCAAATGATATATTGGACACCCTGTGTTGCACATTGAATTGATCTCATGTTGAAAGATTTTAAGAAGAAGATCCCTATTCATATGGAGACAACTCCAAAGGGGAGAAAAATCACAACCTAAATCTGTTCAAGGACTTCACTAATTTCTTTATTGCAGCTCCATACAAGAGGGAATGACTTGATTAGATCAGATATTGCTTGATTTTGCAATGTCTTACTTAACTTTGGGATGCCTTGATAAGGAGGTTTACATTAAAGGAGTGTTGACTATTGAAATTATGGTTTATCTATTTGACCTCTCTCAAAGACTTATTAAACATTCTATTGACTATGGCTTAGATATCGGCTTGTTTTTTCTTGAAAATACTCCTAATATCAGAAATTCCCCTATCAACTTCATTGGTTTTTCTTTTTAAACCTTCTTTAACAAGACCAATATTGTCCCCCTCTTCCAAATCAACTCCTAATTTTCCAAAGTTTTTGACGTGTAAACCAGCAACAACCTACACCATCTCAAGTTTGACTTCATCAGGAACAATTTTGCAAGACTTAACATTTTTCCTTATTTGACCCAGATGATGCTTCAACCTATAAACACCACACATGTATAGCTTCAACTAGTATTGCATGCTTCCAAGCCACAACAGCCTTAGTACCATGAGAGTTGGAACATAAAGGGAAAATGTTTGCAGAGGCAGCAACACCACCATAACTGCCTCCACCATGACATACTAATACAGTTCTAGAGCTTCTTGTTGTAGCCATTAGTGTGCGATGAAGAAGCACAGAAGCAAAACAAAAAGATGAAGAAGCACAGTAGCAGAACAAAGAGAGGAAGAAGTCAGACAAGATAAACAGAGGAAGAAGCACGGAAGCAAAATGAATAAAGGAGAAGAAGGCAATGTGCAAAAGATGAGGATGAATGTGGAACCTAATTTTGAAATCCCTAATTTAGAAACCAGATATTTTAAGTTATCAAGTCACATAACTCAAAGTAGGTTTTTTAAATTATCTAGCCTATTTCAACAAACCTAAACCCTAAACTAGCAACAACCTATAGCATCTCAAATTTGACTTCATCTGGAACAACTCTACAAGGCTTAACACTTTGCCTTGTTTGACCTTGATGATGCTTCAACCTATAAACACCACATGTGTATACCTACAATTAGGACTTGTTCATGTTGTAGCCTTTGGTGTGTGATGAAGCACAAAAGCAAAACAAAGAGAGGAATAAACAGGACGAGAATAAGAAGCATGAAAGCAAAACAAATAGAGGAGACAAAGGCAATGTGCGAAAGAGGAAGATGAAAATGGAACTAATTTTAAAAGCCCTGATTAAGAAACCAAATATTTTAAGTTATCAGGTCATCGAACTCCAAACAAGTTTTTTAAACTGTGACTCATTTCAACAAAACTGTGAAATCTTATAATTTCACAATTTTACTCACGATTTCACTCAAATATAATTTTTCATCCAATTTAAATCGTTGAATGTGACACAAATCTAAAAATCATACGATGTTACAATTTTACTCCCGATTTTGTCAAATCTTGATTAGAACACACAATAGAACTAGTGTCATTTTTTAAAAACAGGTTGAAGTTGATAGATTATTGACATTTAACTACATCATAATTAGAGGATCTTATTCTTCATGCCACCATGTTGTATAACTGGAGATTACTTCAATCTATTTTGCAGTTTGCACCGCATGTACCAGGTTTAGGTTGAGTTTAAACATACCCTCCACCAAAATGGAACAGACAGAGATTTCAACATTGTTATGAGCAACAAAAAGGCAAGAAGAATATGCTTTGCTCAGATAAAACTTATTGGTCATGCCTCATTTTATAATAATACAAGTATACAACTTTGTAATACACTCTTGCCTATATAATGGGGACCATGGTTTGGCATTCAAATCCTAAAGTACACAAGAAAAATACAAGTGAGGTTATCACAACATATAAACACTCACTAAAAAAAATTACATAAAGCTGCAATTGAAACGCCAAACTCGAAGATCAGGATTTACAGAATGCACGAAGCGTATCATCTAAGGCCTTTCTGTCATAGTCCCCAGTGAAAACACAATTGCCTAGAGGACCCTTTAGAAGGATATGCCTTAGCAACCCATCTGCTACTTTCTTATCCACCTGATATACCAAAATAAATGAACTGTTAGTCCTAATGAAAACAAATTAAACATTGAAAGGCTACTGAGCATATGCCCTTACCGCCATGACAGATTTAAACATGTCCACAGTCATTGTCTCAGGAGGGGCCGTAGGTAACTTGGCTTGTTTTAAAATGTCTCCAACTCGCTTCACAATAGATTCATCAATCCAACCTAGGCGATATGACATGTCAACAGCCATTACCTGTGTACATTGTCATACAAGATTCCCCAAAATAAATGTGGTATTAAACACAAATTTAAGTATAATTCATGGTAGTATTTTGTTGAAAGATATACCGTGCCGGCTGCAACAGCCTCACCATGAAGCCACTGCCCATAGCCAACCCCAGTTTCTATTGCCTAAAATAAGTGTCATGGGGAAGAGAGTTAAAATCAGAAAAATTATTGATAAATAGAATGATAAAGAAATAAAATTTCAGTACTAGTTTGATGTCCACAACCGACACAGCAATTAAATACATTCCTAGATTTTTAAGCATTATATTTAAAAATCTACAATATGAAAATAAACTAGGAAATTGTGAGGACAAAAGTTTCGTTAAATCCTTAGCATAGTTCATACCAATATATCATGAGAGGGGCATGGATAACAAAACAGTAACAAAAAACTTGCAATATGTATTTTTCTTAATATTCTTCATATTTTATCCTATGTAGAAACTTAAATTCTGTTCCCTCCCGGGTCAGAGGGGGCCGCACGATACCCCATCATTCCTTTATTTTAGCAGATAACGATTCTCCACTATCCCACCAGAAACGGTTATCTCCCTTACTGGACTTGGGCCTGAATTTCCTTTACTTTACTAGTGTATAAATACGGCCTATAGACTCACATTGTAACCTAAGTGACACATTATAGAGAGATAATAAACCTAATCCCTAGGGGAATTCTCTAGGGTTTTGTGCTTACGTTCTTTGCGTGAACAAATTCCATTCATAAAAAACTGGACCTTTTGATTAGGAACATTCTAAAATAAGCTTGTACCATCTAAACAACTAAATTTTCCTTGAACAGACCATGTCTCCATTTACTCATTCTTTTTTCATCATGTTGACAGTTTTATAATTATTCATCAAGACATGTTAATTAATAACCAAGGTTAGAAATATTATCAGGAGTGTGCATAAACCTAAGAAAGATCTTCAAAATACAGATTGCAGATTTCACAATTTTACCTAAAATAATATAATAAACAGTCACAGACACTCACATGACCAAATGTATGACCCAAGTTCAATGTTGCCCTTAGTCCACTTTCCTTCTCATCTAAGGACACAACCTCAGCTTTGTTTTCACAAGATCGCTTTATAGCATATGCCAGTGCACTAGGATCTCTGTTGATAAATGTCATTAACTTGTCAAAACTTGAAGAGTATGGGGGAATTAGAAGCAATTGTACAAAATTTTGATAAAAAATAATAAACCAATAAGAAAGTAAGTGGAAATGTTCAAGAGAAGTACGGTTTCATGTCATTGTCAAATACTCAATCTGTAGCTGTGCAACATAGCTATTAAGCAATGATGAGCCATAAAGCTCAAGCTTAGATACTTTTTCCAGCCAAAACCACATATTTTAACCTAAATTTCCAAGAAGATTAGCTTTCATCACCCATGACATGTTTCACCTACCATTACAAGCTTCATGATGAAAATGGAACACACTACTAGCAGGAATAAAAGCTTGTACAGTACACTACTTAATTAAAACTTTACCTTGCGAGTAATGCCTGCATATTTTTCTCTTGCCACTCAAAAAACTATGCATCTCTAATAAGCCCGTACTTGATAACCTCGGCAAACCCTGATGCCAGTTCCCTATCTGGCAATGTATTTAATGTGTCTGTGTCTATAAGCACACATTGAGGTTGGTAAAAAGCACCAATCAGGTTCTTTCCAAGGCGATGGTTTATCCCAGTTTTGCCACCAACTGAAGAATCAACCTTGGAACATAACACACAATACAATGAACAGGGAAGCATTAATTGACATATGAAAGGAATTCCAAAAACCTCAAAAACCTCAGCAAAATACCTGTGCCATAACGGTGGTAGGAATCTGAATAAAGCTAACACCACGTAGAAAGGCAGCTGCGGCAAATCCACACATGTCACCAATCACACCACCTCCAAGTGCAACAAAAGTACACCGTCGATCAAGCCGCAACTCAATGGCCTTGTCAAAGACTTTCATAAGAGTGTCCTATTAGTTGAACAAGCAAACAAATTTTACACAATTACCAATTGAGCCAATGAAACACACAAACCAATTCAAACAAAGAAAAACCCACCATGTCTTTGTACTGCTCACCATCCGGTAAAATCACACTCTCCACAGAAACATTCGGGTCCCCACTCGTTAAAGCCTCAACAACTTTGTCTAAATACAGTGGAGCAACCGTTTTATTAGTTACAACAAGCACCCTCTTTCCATGGACATGCCTGTTACATAGCAATTAGAGAGAACTTCAGAATGAACACAAAAATAAACCATAAACAAAACCCATTCCACGCCTTATAAGAAATTTGCATTCAAATCTATTAAGCCAATATACAGTACACATCAGGAATCACTGAATTTAACCGGAAATTATTACAGAAAAGGAAAAAAAGGGGAGAAACATAAAAATGAATGCCCAAAAGAAAAAGGAATTGAATTTGAGAAATTGGATTGATGAAATTACCTTTGGAGTAAGTGGGGTTGGTGGAGCAAACCGGATCCGATGTAAATGGGATAGCTGCGGTTACCCAAATCAACGTCGACAATGGTGGGAGGGGAAAGTTGGGTTTTTGGTGAGAAGGGATCCATTACTTGAGAAGAAGAAGCGTATATCCTTGACTTGGGAGGTGTGGAGAGGGAATTGAAATGGGAATGGTTTTTGCGGAAAGAGAAGAAAGAGGTGTGAGTGGGTTTTGGGATTGGAGTTGGTTGTTTGGTGGGAAGGGAAAGAGAGAAGTGGGTGGCAGTGGAAGCCATTGATCAGGAATGCAACGGCTCAGAGGTTGTGCTTCGGTGGTTGGTGAGCGAGGAAGTTAACAGGAGCCACGAGAGCATTGTTTTTTTTTGTTGAACACAAGAAGAAGATGACCATGACCACAATAGGGTTAGGTAAAGCAACTACTTTAGCAAATAATAATAATAAAGTTTAATTAAAATTCACTATTATCTACTAATTAGAAATAATTATACAACTTTTTTAAATAGTTATAAAATTAAAGTTTCATGTTTTACGGCAATTATAATACATGATAGTATAATTCATTTATATACATTTCATATTTAAACATATGAAATGATTTAATTACGAATCAAATTTTTCTTATAATACATGATAGTATCAATTATTATTATTTTAAATTTCATTAGGAGTTGAATTTGGGTGAGGGGACTCACGACAACTCATCCACACATAGGGGTGAGCAAGTCCCGGGTTGGATTGGATTTCACACAAAAAACAATCCGATCCAATCAAATTTTATTGGATTGGATTTGTAGAAATTTTTTTGAAATCCAATCCAATCCGATCCAATCTAAATTGGTTTGGATTGGATTGGATAATTGGATATCCGATTAAAGAAAACTTGCTATATGATTGAGTACAATATTTGCAATGTGCCCTATCTTTTTCTCTAGTGAAATGTGTCCATGCATGAGAAGGAGGTCTAGTGGGTTTCCTTTTCCCAAGTACCTTTTTCTGTGATGATGCAGTGGCCTCTATTGATGGATTAGAAGCATCCTGCCCTTGCTGTCCAGGGACTTCATCAACAACAGGTTGTTCTGGAGTGCTATTGCCACTGAAGCTCACTGTTAGAGGAGTAGAACCAGAGCTTTCTTTAGCCACTACTTAAATTCCCTGAAATGAAAAGTGAAAAATAATTAGCATTTTAAAAACCCAACAGCATTCTTAACAATCTACAACAGCATTAGCATTTTAAAAACCAGCAGCATTCTTATATTCATAAAAAACCCAACAGCATTCTTAACCCAACAGCATTCTTAACAATCTACAACAGCATTAGCATTTTAAAAACCAGCAGCATTCTTATATTTTTTAACAACCAACAGCATTAACATTCTTAAATATTAACAACCCACAACATTAACATCCATATTATCCTATATTACATTGTCTAAATCTGTAGCAAAACAAACAACATGCTTAACAACCCACAACAGACTTTCAAGGTAACAGACTTAAATCTAGTTTCATGTTTCATCAAACATAGGCTAAGTGGCACAATGACATGTTTCCAACTTATAACAACCTATAACTTTCATCCATGCTATGCAGAACTCAATTATACTCTCCAACTTATAACAACCTGCAACTTTCCAACTTATAGCAACCTACAAACACAGGGGTAAGTGCAAGAACTCAACTATAAGGTTATCAAATTGAAGTGATCCGTATATAGATATTGCTTTCACAAACCCTTTACCTATTTAAATAATTTCTCTTAGTCATTGAAACACTATATAATCCAGCCATTTCAGTCTTTAAAATTTTAAAAACTTTAGTTCAATCTCAAACTTTATAGAACGATGATCAATTAACAAACAAAGCAAATTCAGTTTAAAAATTTTAAGTTTCAGCAAATATTTAACTTAAACGAAACAGGGAGTACACAAGGAGAGGGTTCATCACCGTGTATGGGCGCGACGCTGACGAAGAGAGGGGGTCACCACCGTGAGCTGCTCGACGCTAACGGACACCGCCGTCACAGGCTCGACGACGACACAGAGAGGGGTTCACCGTGAGGGAGGTGAGACGATGACGGTAGAGAGGGCTCGACGACGACACCAAAGACACCAAATGCAGAGCCACAACACAACAGGATGAAGATCAGGGAGGGGAGGCACAACGAAGGAAAAAGATACAGAGGGGGTCACCACCGTGATCTGCTCGACGCTAACGGACACCACCGTCACAGGCTCGACGCGATACGGAGAGGGGTTCACCGTGAGGGAGGTGAGACGATGACGTTAGAGAGGGCTCGACGACGACAGCAAAGACACCAAATGCAGAGCCACAACACGACGGGATGAAGATCAGGGAGGGGAGGCACAACGAAGGAAGAAGATGCAGTGGGTTTGCGGGATGAAGATCAGGGAAGGGAAGATGGGAGAGGCACGGGCACGAGGAAGGAAATGAAAATCAGAAAGGGAAGTTTGTCCTAAGTAAGTCAGGCCCAATACGACGTCGTTGGGCATTGGTTTGGCCTTAGTTCTCTTATCTGGTCTGAAGGGAAAAAATATTAATATTAATATTAATATATATATATAATAATTAATATAAAAATAGGTCGGGTACTCATCGAGTACTCGGATTTTTAAATATCAAATCCGATATCCGATCCAATTATAATTAGATTTTGGTTGGATTGGATTGAATTTGATCCGATAACCAAAAAAAATCTAATCCGATTTAATTGGATTGGATTGGATAATCGGGTTAAACGGGTAAATCCGACCCGCTGCTCAACCTTATCCACACACCCTACTTAGAGGATGTCTGTTTTATAGTCAGAGAAACAAAGTTATAAAAATATAAAAATTTAAAGGTTAATATTAATCTTTCACATCATTTGAGACAGTAAAAACTCTGTTTAACTGTAGGATTAATTTTTTGTTTTTGTCCACCTCCGTTCCGTTGAACGGAACTCTCAACCATATATATATAGAACTGGAAAAAAATTCCATAGACATTGCATGAATACTCAAACAATTATGTTGTGAAAATATCTCCATAGATGTGATAATCCTGAAAAGTTAGTTATTTTGTTTAATTAACATTTATTAATTTTTTTATCATATATATGAAGACTGAATAGGAAGTTAAAAATATTTCTTACTCAAGTAATTAAAATATCTACTTCACAACGTATATTGAATATTTATTTTTGAAATAATTTAAAGTATTCAAAATGATTTATTCCTTTACAATTTTTTTAATGTTTTGATTTTATCCCACAATTTTTTCTATCTCAGTTTGACCACTTACATTTTAAAACAGATTTAAAATGATTATTTTTATTAAAAAAATAATAGAATGTTGTCTTTTTAAAACAGCTTTGTTATTAACAAAGGTAAAAAATACAATTAAAAATATACTTTTGAAATTAGTTTTTTTTTAGAAATTGATTTCCCTCCCTCGGTCTTGTGTCGTGCTTCCCTCTCTCAGTCGGTGACTCCCTGTGCATCCCTCTCCCTCGGTGCCTCACTCCCTCTCAAGGTTTGTCTCTCCCTTAGCGCACTCACTGGACTCAGTTTCAGTGGCACATGAAGTGTGGTGAAATGTGGATGATTGTGGCTTCTCTCTTTGTTTCTCTTGCACATAAAGTGTTTGCTGTTTTACTTGTATGATTAGTTCATTTCAGCCTTATACATATATAGTTTAACATCTCCATTCTCCAACCTCAAATATCTATCATAGATATGATATTTCCAGCGAGCTTACCTTCAAAATGAGTTTTTTCCCTTGAAATGAAATAAAATAAAATCGGTGTAACTGGCCTTGCAAATTAAAAATGTAACAAGCCTTGTACGTGCATCGGAGCCAACAGTTTGGTTTGCTAAAATGTATATTTCTCTTGTGATTAATGTAGCAAAACTCCAGGCATACACAATTTTTGATCAAATTTTCTATTTGAAAGAGCCAACAGTAACAGATCAGAGCTCAATATTTCCCCCCTTAACTGACATGTAACATTATCTGGCCCTGGCTTTTAGAATTTTTTGCCAATAAGAAAGAATGTCAACCACCAATATTAAAATCTTTCTACGTGTGCAATTGCTAGTAATGTTGATTCTTTTTCTCCAATGTTCTTCTATTCATAGCTAGATTAAATAGGAGAAACAACCATATGAAATAGTGAAAATTTTATCCTGACCAGAGATAGATGGAGGTTGGCAAATCTCTTTAAAATTACATAAAAAAGCTGTCTTTGCTACACCATTATGCATCCCTCACTAAGATTAACACTTCTTTTGGTTATATACCGATCCAGGTTTGTTATGGGTATAGACTTGTTTTAGAATTTGAGAGGTTAGAATTCTATTTTTTCAATTGATTAGGTGATTAAGACTAATTAAAACACATATATTAAAAAATATAATAATACACTCATTTTTTATGAAAAGACATCGTAACATTTTAATATTTTTATTTAAATTTAAATTTTATTTGAATGTTAATAGTAACATTTTTTAAAGTACATGAAAAGAAATATTAAATGTTTATAAATAAATAAGCTTTATCTTATAAACATGATCACTTAAACACTTTTTTCCTGATCTTATAAATACAAACAACAGGAACAATATTTTTTTACATAAGCATAGATGATAAAAAAAATATATTTATATTGGCGATGTTTTTTTTGTTACACATATGTAAATAGTTTTATAAGTTCCTGTTTGTCACTTGGAAAAACGGTGGATGAATGCTAAAAGTGGGAGAATTAATATATTTAAACTCACACTTTATGTTTATAACACACATCAAATATACTTATAGAAGACTAATTTTATAAGTTGGAATAATAATATAATGATATGGTTGAGTAGCTGGTGTGCATAAATATATAAGATAGTTGATTCAAGTTCCAATTCTTTCACTAGGGCTGAGCAGCGGGTTGGATTTACCCGTTTAATCCGATTATCCAATCCAATCCAATTGGATTGGATTTTTTTGGTCATCGGATCAAATCCAATCCAATCCAACGAAGATCCAATTATAATCGGATCGGATATCGGATTTGACGTTTAAAAATCCGACTACTCGATGAGTACCCAACCTATGTTTATATTATTTATTATATATATATATATATATATATATATATATTCTCACATACTCATGTTTTTCCCTTTAGAGCAAATAAGGGAGTACCCAATCAAAGGTTAAAAAATAGAAATACTCAATCCACACCCACGTTAATAAAAAAATACGGCATAGCTACCTTGTTATTGTTGTCATTTTATTTAATTTAAATGTGTTGTTAAAATGGATTTGAATTATATTTCTATTGATTATGTGTGTTATTAAACACTAGTAAGTACTATGTTGTGATGTTTGACATGAACTTTAAGATGTTAGAAGTTTTTTATATTGTGGTTTCATAAAAAATGTAACAAATTTTCTTTAATCGGATATCCAATTATCCAATCCAATCCAAACCAATTTAGATCGGATCGGATTGGATTGGATTTCAAAAAAAAATTACACAAATCCAATCCAATGAAATTTGATCAGATCGAATTTTTTTTTGCGCAAAATCCAATCCAATCTAATACTTGCTCACCCCTACCTTTCACATATTTTAAAAAAGATTTTATTTGAAAAAGTAAAACTTATTTCAGTCATCTTTACATATTAAGATGATTAGTTTTCTTAGTTGAAAAATATCATTACTTTGAAAAAGATAGATACACAATTTATAAATATTTTTTTATATAATAATCCACACTATAATTTCAATAAAATAAATATGAAAAAAGACACAAATTAAAAAACAAGTATGTTATACTCAAACATAGACATAATATATTTTATCCATCATCCTTCATGAAATTGTTTGAGAACAAGTTCCACCAGACTAAGAAAGCCATCATAAAGAAAAATATATATTATTCACATAAAGTTAAAAGAAAAAAATAGGAAGGATGAATGAATTAATGCATGATGAGTGATAATTAATGAATAACAATAAATCAACAATAATGAAACATGAATGAAAATAGCTAGGTTTTTTTTATTGGGGAGGGAAAAAGGGCTAGGGGGAATAGCATAATAGTTTTGACGCGTAAGAAGTTGTGGATGTTGGTGAGCCAACCCTTTTGCTAGCTGGCTGTCGGAGAGAGGTCCCCAGATCCCTCTCGCACTGCACGTGACTCAACCCCTCCCTCCCTCCCTCTCTCTCTGTCTCACTCTCTCTCAACTCTTTTGTAACAAAAAGGCCATCGCTTTCTTATTCCATCAATCCAAAACCCAAAACTCAAATCCCTCTCCCTCTCTCTCTCTCTCTCTCTCTCTCTCTCTCTCTCTCTCATTTCCTCGTTTCAATCGCACTTCTCTCTCTTTCTCTCCCACACTTTCTATTGCGGTGTTAGCGTGACGATGATTCCACGCTCTTTTATAGCTCGCTAATTCAGATTCAAATGCTATTGGACGCCAAGCCGGGTTCCAACTCAAATGCTTGGATCTGTTACCGGTGAATTATCACCTCCTTTTATCTCTCTGATAGTTTCCTTTTTTTGGTTTTACTCATATTATTGCTCGCGATTTCAATTTGGCCATGTCTGTTTCTTATGTCCGATGCCGTGCTATTTTCAGTTCAGTCATTGTTCTGTCGTTTTGCATTGGTTGTGCGATTCGTTTTTACTGGGAATCGACTTGTTTTTGTTGCTGTGATTCACTGTGCTTGAGTTGAGTCTGTGCCGTGATATAATTAGTAGGTTGGTCCTTTGTTTGATCCGAATGGGTTTTAATTGCTATTATGAAACTGTTGATTTTCCAGAACCATAATTGGAATTGGTTTTTCACTGTTAGGTGGTTGAATTGAACTGTACATGCATTGTCTACAGAGGTTATGGTATTCACTTTCAAACATTTTAACTGCTGCTGTGTTTTTTCATGCGAATCTCGATGTATGAGAGGAAAGTTCCATATTAGGAAGTTTCTGAATTGTATTTTTGTTGCGGAAGTAACTAGTTCTGTCCCTGTGCCCTGTGTGGTATTGTTATCGACTTTTTGTTGTCTTTTTCTGTTTTTGTTGTTTCTTAGTAATACTGATTGAATTATAAAAATACGTAAATAAATGAATACAAGGAAAGTGACAAGGATGTAGGAAAAAGTGAAACAAAGCTAACTATGGGAAGAGAGTGGACTTGGCATTGAGTAGGGATGATTTATTGAGCTGGAAAAATGACTATGGAGACTATTAATGCTGGAGGTCAAAATGAACATACTTGAAAGTTGAAATGAGCAAAGGATAGGCGAGAATCATTGGTGTACCAAATAAAGGGTAGTTGGAAATATTTTTTGATACTTTACTTTTGTGTGAGTTCTCCATAGGAACTGCAATGGAGAGTATGATGACGTATTATTAAGAGTGATAATGGTAGTAATGATATCTCGATGTTTATGCCCTAGTGTTTGATCTTAAGATATGTTCTGCCCATTAATTTTCTTCTTGCTTCAGTGGATCTTACCTTATTTCTGTATAACATTTTCATACAAACCATTGCTGGTCAAATTTAACGTGACTGAATTACTGTTTTCCTTGGCATTCTAGAGGAGTATATTACTAGCTAGTAAACTGTCAGAACATTTTCAACTACTTTATATAGATATTATTAGAATTCCATTGTGGATCTATAACATTTGGTGTTACATTGTAAATAACGAATAATAAATGGGAATGAAGTTTCTGTTGTTATAAGCACTTAGCACATTATGTGCCAAGGTGTGAATGATAGATATTTGTCATTCACAGTTGGTTTGGATGAATATTCCACAGTTGTGCAGTATAACTTTGTCCACACCACCACTGATATTGAAGATATTTTCTTCCCTTTAACATAGAAATTTGATATTCATTGTGTGTGTGTGTATATATATGTCTTTTTTGCTATCTTCATCTTTGATGTATTGTTGGGTGTGTGTTATGGAGATTACTTTGTGTGCATTTTTTAATAGTGAGAAAGTGTTGAGTTATAAATGATCTATAGAAGGTCTCAATAGTCTACTTTCAGTCTACATTTTCTGGTTTTTTTTTTTTGTGAGTGGAGATAGGTTTTTGAGCATTACAGATTCAATAATATATGCACTGAGATAGTCATTACTTCCTCATGTCCTATTAGCTCATCATAGTGATAATATCAATTCTTAAATTTATCTCTTGATTCTCCTCTCCATTAGTGTCACGGGATTCATGCACAGTGGAGCTACAGAATTTTGCCACTTTAATTTTTGAAAAATACTTTTTTGGCTCCTGGTTGTAAATTCTAAAGCTCTAGTTTCATGTGTTACAATTTTGAAAATTTTCATTCCTTTTCTTTGCTAATATTTTTACAATTTTAATATGCCTCATCCTAGTTATTTGGTTCATGCAGGTTACGTGGCCTCCAGCTTGAAACAGTTGGAGTTACTGAAGTATACAATTCAATGATTTTATATTTTAAGAACTACTTTTAGCTTGGATATGTCGCTTATGGGTTAAGAAGTGTGGCGAAATGGTTTTTCATTCCAAATATATAAGAACATGGAGGAGACACGAGAAGATGCAGGGCCGGCAGAGCAAGGGCCATCTAATGTGTCATGGTGGCCTTCTGATTTCGTTGAAAACTTTGGATCTGTTTCTCTGGGTTCTCAAGACGAGACCGTAAATAATAAAGATTCTCCTAAACATTCTGACGAAGATGTTTTATCACCTCAGAAAGCATCACAAACTCTCTGGCGAACTGGAATACTTTCAGAACCTATACCAAATGGTTTTTATTCAGTCATTCCGGTGAGAATTGATTCATCCATTATCTTCTTAATCTTGTGTTTGCTCTTGCCACATTTTCTAGAATCTTGTGTTGCATACAGTTATTGCTGAAATTAATACTTTAAGATACATATGCAGAGTTATATTTGCTTTTTCTTGGATGCATATTCCTAAATCCGCAACCTAATTTGATTTGTTCTCTTATTGTGTAGGTACTTTGGCTTGTACTGTCTATAATTTTTTAGTAAGATAAATTCATTGTATGGTGCTTGGAGAAGTTGTATTTCCATTTTGACCTACTAAGTAAATTGAACATATCTCTTCATAATGATTTAGGCTTAGAACAAAGATAAGCTAGCAGTCACACTTCACTAATGGGGAATAATTTAGTTAAGTTTGATCTTCTAATTCTATTTATACGGAAGAAAATGATTAAATGTACATTTGCAGTAATTTATATCTTTGTTTTTAAATGTAATGAGAGGACTTGGGGTATTTTTGGAATTATTTGATTTTTATAATTTATAGGGAAAAGATTCTAGAGGATAGGGTATAAGGTTGATGTGGTACAAACAAATACCAACTGAATGGTCCTATTTACGCTAATATTTAGGTCAAGTGCTGGTGTAGCCCAAGCCCACTAGTACAATAAGGAACCTACCCAAATTAAATTAGGAAACAGATCAGTAAACATGAGTTTCAAAAACATCTCATATGATATGATTGCTTCCTCAATTAGATGACTAATTGATTTACAATATATTTTGACTATTCTAAAGATAATTTAACTATATTCCAACATATATTAAGTTTTATTCTAGTCACTCTTTCTTAGTGAGGCCACCATGGTATTTCATCCCATTAATGGAGCATCTTGAAAAAGCACTGTTAAAAATGATTCTGCTGGTATTCCTGTTGGGAGATGTTAGCTGCATCCTCTTTGATGCTCTTTTCAGTACTCTCTCTATCACTGGTGAAAGCTCAAATAGGCCTGCACTATCTTCTTTCTGGTCTCTTAAAACTCCTTGTTAAGGATCAATTCTCCTAAAGGCTTAAGTTATTAAGTGTAGAGCAAGTTAATTTTTTTATAGCAATTCTTTTTAACAATTTAACCAAAAATGAAAAGGAAGATCCCTCTAGGCCTCTATAAAGCAAAGGTTTGTGTGCATGCACATGTGTGTGAGGTTAGGTTGCAGGAATGTTGAAATTACATAAATTGTAGGAAAAGCATTAGCAATCTTCTGCAGGCTGCAGCTACTTGTTAAGGATTGTTTGGCGGTGATAATCTGATAGACATGAGAGGTTTATAATTAGTGGAGCTTAAGTTACAATGTGCATGCTATTGTTGTGGACTTGTATAATTAGAGTGTCATTGATTATTAAAAAATGATAATTTAGTTTTGCATGGAGAGGGGAAATTCAGTATATGCATTTGACATTGGTTACAATAAATACATGCTATGTGTGCATAAATTCCTTTTTGCAAGTATTATTCTATAAAATTTCAAAATATGGACCCAATCAGATGAATGTTTTGTTAAATGTGTCTGGTCAAGTTCTTATGTTTTCTTAACTGTACTAGCATTTTATTTAGTGATAGAGTCCCAAAATGTTGTTCACCGTTGGAAAGCTCACATCATCTGCTTCATAATATTTCGCATGCTTTAAATACCTGCTGGGCCACTCCAATCATCGCCAATTGATTTTGAGATGGAACCTTTAACATAGTAGCAGGACTAGAGCATTCTTTCCGGTTGTTATGAGCCAAGAATTGCCCTTTAGTTATGGGTCAAAAGTTACCTTTTGCCTGGTCTACCAGGCTTCGATAGAGGGGGCATGTTAGAAGTCTCACGTCGCCTGCCTCATAATATTTTGTATGATTTAAATACCTGTTGGACCACTCCAACCATCGCCAATCGGTTTTTGGATGGAACCTTTAACATTCACTAACCACTCCTCATTCATGGATAATGACATGTATCTTGTTTGAGTTTGTTGTGGTATCCTGGTTCTTGACATGTGGCTAAAATTATTTTCCCAACTCGTGTTATCACTAACTAATCTAACATTGTGCAGGAGACAAGACTCAAGGAACTTTTTGATAGTATTCCTACCTTGGACGAGCTTCATGCTTTGGATGGAGAGGGTTTTAAGGCTGATATCATTCTTGTGGATTCAGAGAAAGATAAAAAGTTATCTATGTTGAAGCAACTTATTGTGGCATTAGTTAGAGGATTAAACTCAAATCCAGCTGCAATAATTAAGAAGATAGCTGGATTAGTATGTATTTTCTATATTTATTGTGTTGCTCTTATTCTTTGTATAAGACATTCTAACATTATTCCTGCTTAATTGTCATAATTGGAAGTTAATTTTTCCCTTTACATAAATGTATTTTACAATTTTGATGCATATAGTTTCAAATAATGCTTATAATTATATTCTCAAATAATTTCCAAGTTCCAATATAGAAATAGTGCAGACTTTAAACATGTTTTATTTGTTTGGACCGGGTTAATATTCTTTACTTTCTGTTGTTAGTCATAGTCAGCTACAACTTTTTCTGAAAAATCATTTCATTATAATTATTAGTTACAAGTCTGTTGGTTGGCATAGCAGGGATTAGATCACTCATGTGTGGGAACCTTCTTTTCATTGGCGTTGTTAATTATTTAGTTTATTTTCTAACTGTATTTCAAGGTTTATTTTGACCTTTTATAAATACTTTAACCTCTATTTCTGGACAGGTTTCTGATTTTTATAAGCGACCCAATGTGGAAAGTCCAGCAAAAGCTGCACTAGATGAAACCTCTCACATGTTTGAGAATCGAGGTGTCCAGATGCTGGGGCAAATAAAGCATGGTTCATGCCGTCCTCGAGCCATCTTATTTAAAGTATTAGCTGATACTGTAGGTCTTGAAAGTAGGCTTGTAGTGGTAAGATGCCAAGATCTGATATCTGTTGGTGTGCTCAGTCAATTGCTCTCTGCCGTTCACTGTATACACTTGACTTCCTAGTTTTCTAATTTTGTTTTTTTTTGGTTTGTTTTTTTAGTACAAGTGAAAGTAATGAGGTTTGAATCTAGGACCTCATGTAAACTATCCAAACCCCTACCACTAGGCTGACCCTAGTGGGTTTTTCTAATATTTTGAAAACACATACACGTTTTCAATGTATTTTACGAAAGTATTATTGATGGTAAAGACTGAAAGTAGTGTACTAATTTGCTTCTCCCTTCTCACCTAGTGGGATAAGGGCCTGGTTTGTTGTTTTTGTTATTCCATTTGTTCAACTTCATATCTAATTTTACTAGGATTTGTCTTGAAACATGATTCTTTTATCAGGGCTTGCCAAATGATAGAGCTGTTGAATGTCAAGACTCGTATAAGCATATGTCTGTCATTGTTGAATTAAATTCTGTGGAAATGCTAGTTGATCTTATGCGATTTCCGGGCCAATTGTTACCACGAACAACCAAGGCAGTTTTTATGACCCACATTTCTACAGCAGGAGAGAGTGATTCAGCAGAAAATGATTCTTGTGATTCACCATTAGAACCAAACAGTCCTTTATTTGGGGTATCAGAGAGGTTAGATCCTAACAGGTTAGGAACCTGTTATTTTTTCTTCGGATTGATTGCAATGTTGTTCCCTATATCTGGTATTCCCTCCTAATTTTAGTCACAACTGTGTTATTGTTGTAGTTATATTAAATAGTTGCAATAATGCTGTTGTAAGTTGCAACACTTTTTTTCCTGATGTGGTATTGTGGCTTGCCATCTCCAAGTCAGCAAATTAAGTGAGAGAGTTTTGTCATAGAATTTTATGCCATGTTGGAAGAATTGCTTGAGCACATCAACATCAAACTGTTGGGGACTTTCAACTATCAAACAGGATAACATTATCATTGTCGCAATTCATGACAGTGGAATCAAAATTGCAACTTGAAATTAAGAGGCCCAAAAATGTCATACATAAAGCATTTAGCCTTTTCCTTTTTGATTATGCTTTTGCCAAATAATTGTCAAGTTGATCCTACACTGAACATTTGATCAAATATTACTTTCACGCATTCTTAATAATAAATAAATTGTGATATTATTGGTACAAATCAAAACCTTTAGACCTCTATCTTTATATCTTTGCTTCCAGTTAAAAAGAGTTGTCAACTAACTGGTACTGGTTTTCTTTGTCCTCATACAGTGCTGAGAAGGAGGAAAACCTCCAATTCCATAGAAGATTTGAAGCATCTCCAAATGCATCAGGCCTTTCCTTGAGAAACATGATGTTACGATCAAATAGCAGTATAAGGTAATACTTTCCATTACTTATCCGGCCGTGGTTCATGTTGGCCTTTTTGCCTTTTTTCATTTCAGTTGCACATTTATTTTTCTTCACCTTTAGTTCTTTTATTAGTTTTTTGGTATAATTTGTGAAACTTCTATTGCGAGAAGTCTAAATGATGTATACTACTATTTCTTGTTTGAATTGTTGTCAATTATCTCAGTTTGTCTCATAGTGAACCCAACATTGCAACTGCATTTGGTCGGCGTAGTCGGAGAAAGGTCATTGCTGAACAGAGGACAGCTAGTTCAAGGTTTTTCATAATTTCTTTTTGTTTTGTACTGATACGAGTATGCACAAGTTGGGTATAGATTCAGAATACATGATATATGTTGTTAATGCTTTGGGTTTTTGTTACTTTGTTGATCATGGTGCTTAGAAAGTTTTATCTGTTTGATTTATTTGATAAAATCAGCTATTAACTTGTCTTTGATTGCAGTATGGGTATTTTCTTGACCATAGTTTCTCTTCTTCTGTTGGTCTCTGACCGTATTATGTGAAGTTTTAGAGTCTGATGGCCTGGAGCCTAGAGTGTTAGACACTACAAGGCGTAACTGTAGATATTGTTGACAAGAACAAGAGAAACATGCCGCTAGTTGCAATTTGCAAATATGAAGAAATATTAATTTAAATGTGACTATCTGGCATCCAATCTGATAGGATAGATTGGCTGCATTCACTTGATTACTCTTTCTAAACATGGAAAGTTTCTCACATTGATTCACATCATGATGACATGCAAATTTTGCATTTAGTGGGATTGATATCTTAACAATTTGAATTGTGCATACTATTTTTAAAATTTTATTCTCAGCATTTTTTTGTGTTTGAAATATTTCTGGTTTTGCAGTCCAGAACACCCATCATTCCGAGCACGTGGACGGTCCATGCTTAGTGGTCATAGGACGGCATTTAGAGATTTTTCGGATGACCAGGCTACATCAAGGTTTTAACCTTTATCATCCCTTAAGGCCTTAAGATTTGCCTTGCATGGTTTTGTAAACCTTGTACCATGTCATTAATTGCTATGCTATCTACTTCATACACACACATATATATAAATATTTGTTTTTGAGATTTCGCTATGTTCTGAATGAAAAGCATTTGCTAACAACTTTCTTCTTACCAAAGCTTGTGTTGCCAAGTCATGTTTTTCCCTTTTATTGTAATTATTATCACTATGAAAGAATTTATTAGTATTTTTTCCTGAATTTTATGGGTTTACAGATTTAATGATGTTATATTTGCATAATTGAATGTGTTGAAAGACATTGTGATGTTATTCCTCTGCTCATTTGGGCCAAGATATGGTGATAAGTTGGTAATTGATATTTATGTGATGCCTCAGTAATGTGTTAACTTAGTTAGTCCTATGTCAAATAATTTGCTACTTTAGGTGTATTAAAATATGCAAAACATATATTTATGATAAGATTTAGAGACAAGATTTTGACATCAGAAGGCCGGTTAAGGCTTATGGGCAATCCGCAGGAGCTATGAGATCAACGTAGTTAGTATTGTAGATTTAGTTATATGCATTTTACTCTATGCCACATAATACTGTAATGTTATAATCTTGTGTATAAACTTTCAACAAGTTTGTGCATCAATCATTGATATCTTCTTCACATTCAGTCTGTGTCTGTTTGAGATTTCAAGCCTGCGGTTTTGCCATCATATCTGGCATGACATAAATTAAATACACAAGTAGAAACAATTATAATCACCTTAATTTCATCACTGTAGATGGAGTGGACTAGGGAATGTTAAAATGATGTTTTTATGCTCAAAATTTGTTGTTGTTGTGGGTTGTTGCCTTTGGAGCGTTGTTTTCATATATACATCCCATCAAGTGTCTTTCCTCTACAAGTAGTTTGTTGAATTGGAAGGGATTTAAGTAGGATGAGATTGTGTTGGCTGGCATTTACTTCATTTGGTCTGAAATTGTTGTCTTGTCACTGTTTGCTATGAGCATCTTCAGAGTAATATAAAATTGATTTTTGCCCACTTGTTCTTTATTATCTAGCAATTTCTTATGTATGATTTAAAAGAGTAGTTTTTCCATTTCTCAGATCCAGCTATAGATCAGATGGTGCATCCTCATCAGAAACTCGTAGAATACGAAGAAGAAGCATCAGCATTACACCAGAGATTGGTGATGATATCGTAAGGTTGATTGTTGTACTTGGATGCTTCTGGATTTTTACTTGCTTCATTGTAAAGTGTGCTGTCAGTGGTATATTGTGTTATCTTATTTGAAATGTAGAGTGAAGTGCCGAATTTCCATCTTTTAGCTTTTTTTTCCTACCACATAATTCCTTCCTTATGTACACATACATGCTCTCTTGCAATCCTGGATATATGAAGATGATAGCTTCCCTGGATCATCTATTCACTGAACGATATTTTCTTAGGTATCCGGTTAATCTTCATTTTATTTTAATCTTTTCTCAAAGATTTTTCTTTTCATGTTGTTTCCTGCATTGCTTTTACCCTTGTTCAAGTTCAAAAGTTTGGGTTTTGCTTTTCTCTTTTAGTTATTTGGCTTTTTTGTTGGGTTACAGAAGATACCGTTAATTTGAGATTGTAACCTGATTTCATTTGTAGAAAAGCTTTTAAGTCTTAAAAGTAAAAGTGACATTTTTTAATGGACGACAGCCCAGAAAGTAGAGCTTCTATAGAAGCTAAGTGGATGAATGTCTACTTTTAAGAGAAGCTAAGCTCAAAAAAGTTCGGCTGAACACTACCTTAGTTCTTGTTTGGCAACCCATTTGCCGAAACAAAGTTTGACCAACGACATCACCTAATGGTTAGTGTTGTTTTTATACGCTGTCCAAATACTTTCCAATTCCATTTGACCAATGGATAAAAAACTTCCTTCTAGTCAATTTCAGTCGGATAACCCCAACTATTACCAAACAGACCCTTACTCTATTAGGGTATGCTCTTTTGGCTATGGTGTATTGGGCTTGAATGTAGATAGTAATGCAAGAATTTTAGTTGCATTATTTAGTTTGTCTTTTACTTGTTTTTCTTAGTTGCCATTTCCTATTTTTCTTCTATGTTTTAAGATGATTCCTCATCCCTGCGCTAATTTTTTGGTGCTATTTACTTTTCCTTTATGAATATTTTTTGTAATTTTTTTAAAAAGTTGGGTCTCAATTTCTTGGTCTGTTAATCTTTGCTTCTATTCTAATTTCTAAATGAATTAATTTTATGGATTATTATAAGTTGAGGCTTGACTGCTCACGGATAATGTATGATTGTGATACATACATATGTAAATTTCATTAATGATCCTTTAGGTTGTATTTGGATCGAGACTTTTTAGAATTCTAGAGAATTGTAAAATTGACAATGTGTTTGAATGACAAGCAAGAATTTTAAGATTACTAGAGAATTCCAACTTGACAGTTTTAGTGTAAATAGGAGGAATTTCAAATGATACATGTTGAAAGAAAATTTCAAAGTTCCTAATTTTTGTTTAATTCATCTTATATTACTATTTGTCATTAATTTTATGTTAGATTCTCTTTATAATCACTCTCCATTATTAGTTTAACAATTCAAGAATCTTAAAATTTTCCATCCAAACACACTTATTTCCAATTTTCTAAGTGCATGTTCATTTGTTATTTTAATTTTTTCATGTTCTGTATGTTGCTGATTTGGAAGTTGTTTGAACACTATGATAACTTAGGATCTATTCACTGTAGGGCTGTACGGGCAATGAATGAAACACTGAAGCAAAATCGTCTTATGAGAGAACAAGGGGATGATAACTCATTCTCCCATTCTCCATACAATAGTAGTGGTGATGCAAATCTTCAGAAAAATGTATGTCCTCATGATTTTTGGTAACAGTTGAATATGCTACTATTTAAACCTATGCTTGTGCATCTTTCAGTATATCATCAAACAATTCTATATCTTTGTTCTATTCTTTGACAGTCTTGTTGAACATGACCATTATTTTGTTAACTGATTCAAATCTCTCCTGATCTGTTTCTCATGAATCATGTGTTATTCAAATTACTTCAGAATTGCTCGGCTGGAAAAATCTCATTTTTAAGAAATGTATTCTCTCTGCTAATATTTCTTTGTCTAGTTTTGTATTATCTTCCATTTTGTTTTAATTTTTGTGTGTCAATATTGATTTTTCTGTTCATCTCATGACCAAAAATATTTTACTTGCTTGCCATTTGTTATTTGGATGATTACTGCCATTGGAAAAAAATTACAATATTAGGGAAGATTATGTAAAATATCCAAAACAGGGGCAGTGTTGAGGTAAAGTGGAATACAGTGTGTAAGATATGAAATGGTATATTTTTGTGAACAAATAAAATGAATAAGGCTTGATGTTGGAAGGAAAGGGTTTGGAGATTTGTGTCTGGATTATCAATTATGGTTTTGTTGAGGTTAAAGATGATCGATGATTTTAGGATGACGCTTAAAGGTTCAAGTGGTGGTTGTTTAAGTGGTGTGAACAGTATCTGGAAATTAATTATTTGGGTCTGATTGGTTTATGGGCAAATTCAGGGATGTAGGGCTTTGACCCGGGGATTATTAAGGGTGGCAATTGTATCCAGTGTTCGTAAAACTAAACCATTGATTGAACCAGTAAAAATATTAGTTCAAGGTTCAATGGTTTATCTGAGGTTGGGCTGCTGGTAATTAAATATAAATATATATTTTTAATACTATATGATATGTCAATAATAAATTGATATAAACTTATGAAAAGGTTAGGGTAATCAAGTTAACATAAAGGAATCATATTACATCTTTTATAAGATAAAAATTTACAAAAATAATGAAATAATAGTAATTATACATACATTCATGTGAATTTTTATTTATTATTATAAAAATATTTTAGAATTAAAAATATAAAATAAAAAGTAAAAAAAGGAATAATGTTTTTTTTAGAAAGACTGATTCAAAACGGTTCACTAGGACTAATGTTTGCCTAGTTTTATTTGGTTCATGATTGGTTTGACCGGTTTTTTGCTTTACTGGATTCCTGGGTCATTAGATTGTTGACTTGACCGATTCATCGTTTCTTCGGTTATAAACCAACCTGTCTGATTTGTGTTTTTGAACAATGATTGTATCCATTATAGTGCAATCCGTCCATGTTAAAATCCACCCAATTACAAGAATAAAACTTAATGGATGGGATGGATTAGATCAACAATGATTATTGGATGGTTCGTTAGCCATCCTTAATATTTTTAAAAATCAACAGTCAGTCAAGATACTAGAGGAGCTATAATAAACAAGAACATGAGCTCATTGTCGGTTCTTGTGAAATAGTCCTACTCCCCATGAAAACAAATTTCAGAGACACTTTTTTGGCATATTTTCAATAGTGTATTGAATATCCATCCATGAAAAGGTAATGGATGAGTTGGATTAGATATCATTGATGGGCCGGACATTTCTAATACTTTTGTAATGGATCATAGATGGACTAATGATTATTTTTTATCCATTCATTAGACCATTTCAATCCAACTCAGTTTATCCAAACCATCTATTTCATCCCCTAGTGTTATTGGTGTCTGCCAAAAAAATTAGGACTGGGGAGAAATTGAGTAGAAAACTTTAAATAAAATAGTTAGAAATTTAGATTGTGGAGACATTGCTTCTAGGGTTTTATTGCGATTGCAATTGCATCGCAGAATCATGGAAGTGCATTATGTTGTGATAATTCTTAAAGCATTTTTTCCCCGTTCAAAACCATTTAAGTAATAGACTTGTTATTTATCCCACAAGATTTAATAGTAGAATCCTAGTTCTAAGGATTGAAACTCTATACTTCTACCTCTACTAAATTTGTAAAGTGGAGAGGTTAAAACAAAATTCAAGAACACTTAAGCTACAAAACAAGTCCCAAACACTACCCTAGACCAGGAAATAAAACAACACAAAAAACTGCCCCTATGACTGAAAATGTAGAGTGGAATTAAGTAACACATGCTAACTCTTAAAGCTGTAATGTTCTATTTTTATTTTTATTTTTATCAGTGAAAAGTTTAGATGAGTTAGGTTCCGGAGGCTTACTAGGGTCAGAGGATGTCTCAAGGCTTGATGAACGCATACAAAGGTACTCACAGATCACCCACCAACAAGGTCCTCACATTGGTGAGATTTGAACATGTGATCTTGTGGCTACAAGTTAACTGGATTAACTTTTGTTGACTGTTAATGATTTGATTGTAATTTTAGCCAGAATATTGAGACTATTTGATTTTAAACATGCACTTTATTTGCTAGGGTGTTCTGCATCTGGTTTGCACATGCTTTCAACCTGAGTGCATTAAAAATTTCTGGTTGTATTGAAGTTAGTGGTTTGTGAATTATGTCTTTTGTTGTTAATGACTGATATTTATTGATTATAAATATAGTATTATTATCTTAAAAATGGTTGGAATAGCTTTTGTTTCAAAATTTTGCCTTTTTGTTTTTGAGAAGAGCGTTATTTGCTTATTCAGTTCAATGTATATACCTTCCAAGTTCTACATGTGATTATTATTCTGCTATGACAGATGTCAAATTTCCACCTTGATGGTCATGATGAAAGGTCTTCGGTATATCCTCATAAGCATGACCAAGGAACTTCACAAAAAGCAATGTCATTACCATCTTCACCACATGATTACAGAGGTCAAGCTTCTGAGAGAAGTGGACCATCAAGATATGGAATGAATGATGAAATGGAGTCAACATGGAATAAAGTACTTGAATCTCCGATGTTCAATAACAAACCCCTGTTACCATATGAAAAATGGAATATCGACTTCTCCGAATTAACTGTTGGAACTCGTGTTGGTATTGGTAAGCATTACCTCTTCCATTTATCAAAATCACACGATTTTTTATCTGCATGCATAATGATTGATTTGATGTTGTTCATATGGTATATGAACCTAATTGTATAGAAGGTTGAGTCCTAATTGAATGGCAAAGGTGATTTTGAATCACCTTCGTTGGCTAAATCATGCATAAACCTTTTTATGGTGCTGGATCTCTACATTTCTGTGTTGATTGTGACAGAGATCTGATCAGATCTGTCTGTTTATGTGTTGGGTTTGTGACAGATCTCATTCAGATCTCCCACAGTCAACTGAAAAATTGGTATCCAAGATCCTTAGAAAACCTTAGCAAGCAATGATGATTGTTCTCTCTCTCTCTCTTTCTTGTTTATATTTTATTTAGTGCCATCAATTTCAGGGTCTTAGGTTTATCTAGGAATGTGGATTTCATTCAAGGTAAAACCGCAAAAGGAAAAAGAAAAGGGGGAGATGGAATAAGGTGTTAAGTTTCAGTCAAGGTACAAGTGCGTTGGGAAATTGGAAAGAAGTAAAATAATTAATGCTAAGTAAAGAAATCAAATGTATATAAGTAGTTGTCGAGGATTTGGAAAACTAATCAAGCTTGGTGATTAAAGAAATCCAGGTTTATGGAATCCATAAACTTTGTAGCTAAGTATGGGAGTGACATCGTGAAATCGTAAGATTTTATGATTTCACTCCCCTCCACCAATTTCAATCCCAAGCAGAATCAGGGTTTGGTGAAATCGCAGTGGAATCTTACCACATCACACTGAAATTGCTTAAATCAGATGACTGATTTCGCAAAATCCAAATGACGGTGGTTCACCAATGACCCAATTAAAGATTCTCGACCTGCTTACTTTTTGATCCGGTTTTAAGTTTTTCAAGGATTGGTGAAAGTCAATTTTGATGCATCGCACTGAGCGTTCTCCCTGTTTGCGAGTGACCCAACACTGAAACAGAGTGTCCTATTGAACAAAATGTTTGCACTTTGCAGCAAGGGTTTGACCTTCTCTGACCAACTTGGACCTTCTCGAGCTTCTCTGTGTGGCTTGGAGATCAGGGGCTACTGATGCCTTTACAGATGTTGCTTCCTCTAAATCAGTCCCTCTGAGCTGGAATTCATATGGGGCTAAGCTAGATTGGTGTTATGCTTTATGCTTTTAAACAAATTTCTTTCCTTAAGTTGATTTCTGTTCAGTTTGTGCTATTTCTAGGTAATGCAACTTGGGTGTGTGTTTGTCTTTATTTTTATGTCTCCAGTGTGATTTGTCTTGAGAGTTACTTGTAACACTTGAATCTCATTTTCTATTGGTCTTCCCCTTGTTTCTTTGCTGACTTGCAACTACTGTAGGTAAAGGATCGAACGTTTGGTTAAGAATGGTAGATGAATCATTGATTTCCTTCTTGTATAAAACCTTTGGAACAAGCTTTCTTTTTATACTACTTTATATTTTGTTCCCCTGGGATATATTAGGAATGCTATATTATTCCTAATAGATTATAAGTTTAGCTTAAACCGATTGATTTTAGATTTCAGTAGGTACACAAGAGGGGAATATCTTGAGGTGATTTGCTATGTAGGAAAAAGTTGATTTACTTTGGTGGAGTGTATAAGTGCAATGCAATTTTAAGTAGAAGTGCTATTCAACATTAGAAAAATAAAATTGTCTTTTTGCCATGTTTAAGGTTCATGGTTAATTACTGTTTCATGGGAATGTTCTTGACCGGTGATCTACTAAAGATATAGTTTCTTGACCATGTGTATTGTTATTTTTCAGGTTTCTTTGGAGAAGTCTTCCGTGGCGTATGGAATGGCACCGATGTTGCAATCAAGGTTTTTCTAGAGCAAGATTTAACTGCTGAAAATATGGAAGATTTCTGCAACGAGATATCTATTCTGAGGTATCTTGCTGTTATGTCTGTTTCTTATGTTTTTCTGTTCTATCCAATACTTTCTAACTGTTTTTTTTTCCTTCAATTGTGGTTTTTGTTGTCCTGCAGCCGGCTTCGACATCCTAATGGTATTCGCCAGCATCCTTTCTGTTTATGTCTGTAGTTATGACTTTCTCTTTCTTTTTCCCTAGATATGGTAATTAATGGAAGGAAATCTGAATGGTTTTCTTTTATTGTTTCAACAGGAATAATTATTTTTAATAGAACATTCCTTATTAAAAAAGAATGAGAATATATTATGCATGATTGATTGATTATAAGAAACCTCATGCAGCTTATTTCCTTCGAGTACAGCTGTTGTTTATATTGTGATGAAAATTGTATGCAGTTATCTTGTTTCTCGGTGCATGTACAAAACCTCCACGCTTGTCAATGGTTACAGAGTACATGGAGATGGGATCATTGTATTACTTGATACATTTGAGTGGTCAAAAGAAAAAGCTTAGCTGGCGGAGAAGACTGAGGATGTTGCGTGACATATGCAAGTAAGTGTTATTGTTATTCATACTTTTCATAATCTCCTTTCTGTTGATATTTATGCCAAGTAGGTGTTAGTGTTACCTATTGATTACTGCTCTATAGTCCTTTCCCTGGGATTTGAGGATTGATAGGAACAATCTTTAACACTTTCTTTCTAATCGGGGAAAATATGAAATCCCGTGGAATTCACTAGATAACTTGGGTCCACTCTATCGGTGGGCTCACATCAGTGTTGTCAAAAATCGGCCATGGCGCCGCCATGGCGCTATGGCGTGGCGGAAATTGAGCTGCCCGATATGAAAGGGTCATGGCATGGCGGATTTTCATGGCGCCGCCATGGCGCCGCCATGGGCAAGGCGCCATATCGGTCGCTGGCGGGCCATGGCGGAAATGGGAGAGAAAAGGAAAAAAAAAAAAAGGTTTTGGGCCGTCGACCCGGTTTCCGACCCGGAAGCCCAAACCTTTCGGGTTTCGAAGAAAATGAAGAAGAAAGCCCTAAAACAGAGCAGCCACTTCCGTTTCCCAGTTCTCCCTCCATTTCCGATTCGTTCCCGGCGGTTTCCAAGGCGTTTTAGCACCCTCCGGCAATCGGGTCTTCTTCTCCGACGAGATTTCCCCCTCTCCGGCGCTCGACTCTTCTTCTCCAGCGCGATTCCACCCTCTCCGGCGCTCGACTCTTCTTCTCCAGCGCGATTCCACCCTCTCCGGCGCTCGGGTCTCCTTCTCCGGCGTGCTGGTTCATCTCCGGCGTACTGGTTTGTCTTCTCCGGCGTACTGGTCGTCTTCTCCGACGTCCCCTTTTCTCCTCTGTTCTTCTCTGTTTGTAGGTTCGTTTTTTTTTCCTTGTTCTGCTCTGTTTCTTCTTTGTTCTGCTGCCATGCTACCTCTCCTCTGTTTCTTCGTTGTTTCTGCCATGCCATCTCTTCTCTGTTTCTTCTTTTTAGTTTCATTCTCTGTTTCTTCTCTCTTCTCTGTCTCTTTTCTCTTCTCTGTTGCTTCTCTCTGTCCGTGGTCCATTATTTTTTTATTTGCTTCTCTCTTCTCTCTGTGAACAGCATTTCTAGTTTCACTATTTTATATTTTTTTTGTGAACAGCATTACACAGCATAAAATAATATTTTCTTAGTTTCATTATTTGAGTTTATTAATTTTAACATTGCTGTAATTTTTTTTTAGAACAGCAGAGCATTCATTTCTAGCATTACAGCATAGTCTTTTTTTTTTTTGTGAACAGCAGAATTTGTAGCATAACTGTATCATATTTTTGTTCTTTCAAAGTTTCAGTTTTAAGTTTAATACTACATTATAAATTTTTTCAGTTCTTGACAATTTTTTATTTCAATTGAGTTTCACTTTTTGGTTTTTTGATTATCATTTTAGTGAAACAATTAAATCCTTGCAGTAGCTAATCAGTCCAGATGGCCACTGAATCTGCTTCAACACAATCCTCAAAAAACAGAAGCGATCCCGGTTGGAAATATGTCCGTACCCTTACGGAAACGGACACCAACACCACTCTTTGTAATTTTTGTGGGAAGATTATGAAAGGAGGGATTACCCGAGCCAAGCAACATCTAACCGGAAAAAAGGGAAATGTTAAGGCTTGTACAAAATGTCCACCGGAAGTGAAAGAGGAACTTCTTAAATACGCAGAAGAGAAAGCTAGGGGTGAAACTACTGAAAGTTTCAACGTGAGAGATCTAGATCTTGAAAACACGGGATATGCTGAAAGTGAGGAGGATGAAGGAGAAAATGAAGATTTGCTCCCTTCTTCAGGCACTTCTAGTGCTTCAAAGAAGAATCCTAAGAAGGGGCCTATGGACTTGTTTTGTAGGAAACCTGAACTTGCCATTGATAGAAGAAAGAAGGAGAGGTTAAGGCAAGCTAGCATCCGAGATCATTGTGACAAGGAGGCGAAGGAAAGGGTTCACCAAATGATAGCCCGATTTTGGTACACATCCGGGTTGTCATTCAACCTAATCAAATCTTCAGCCTTCCAAGACATGCTTGATGCCGTTGGTGCGTATGGAAAAAATTTAAAAGCTCCTAGTTACCATGACATGCGAGTTAAATTGTTAAACAAAGAGTTGGAGCACACCAATAATCTTTTAAAAGATCACAAGGAGCAATGGGCAAAGCACGGTTGTTCTATAATGTCCGATGCATGGACTGATAGGAAGCAGCGGTGTTTGATTAATTTTTTGGTTAATTCACCTGCAGGGACTATGTTTATGAAGTCTGTTGATGGATCACCGTTTGTGAAGACCGGTGACAAACTGTTTGAGTTGCTTGACTCTATAGTGGAGGAGATTGGAGAGAACAAGGTTGTGCAAATAATCACAGATAATGGTTCAAACTATGTTTCAGCCGGGAAGAAGTTACAAGAGAAGAGGCCACACCTTTATTGGACCCCTTGCGCTGCACACTGTATAGATTTGATGCTTGAAGATATTGGAAAGCTTCCATTGGTCAAGAAGACAATTCAGAGGGGGATAGCTGTTGTTGGTTTTATCTATGCCCATTCTAGTACCCTTAGTTTATTGAGGCGTTTCACTGACGGGAAGGAGTTAGTGAGACATGCAGTCACTAGATTTGCCACCTCCTTTCTTTCATTAGAAAGGCTTCATCAACAAAAAGGGAACTTGAGGAAGATGTTTACCTCTGATGAATGGATGACAAACAAGTTAAGTAAGGAAGCCAAGGGGAAGCAAGCAACACAGGTTGTTCTAATGCCTAATTTTTGGAAGAATGTGGTCTTTACCCTTAAAGTTATGGCACCTCTTGTTCGAGTACTTCGACTTGTGGATGGGGAAAGGAAACCAGCCATGGGATACATCTATGAGGCAATGGATAAGGCAAAGGAGGCCATCATGAAAGCCTTTAACAAAGATGAAAACAAATACAAGGATGTGTTTGAAATTATTGATCGTAGATGGAGTTGCCAACTTCACCAACCATTGCATGCAGCTGGTCATTATCTAAATCCGGAGTTTTATTATTCCAACCCAAGAATTGAATATGATTTAGAGGTTACAACCGGGTTGTATGATTGCATCAAGAGGTTGGTGCCAAGTCAAGATGTGCAGCAAAAGATCCTCACTGAGCTTCCAATCTATAAGGACGGTAGTGGTTTGTTTGGATGCGAGTTTGCACGGAAACAAAGGAAAACCATTGCTCCTGGTGAGAATCTAATTACTAATTTACTTTTTAGTAAATTATATTTAAATTTTCACTTCTAAATCTCTTCCCAAATACTGTTTTTGTAGCTCAATGGTGGCGGATGTATGGACATACAACACCAAACTTGCAACAACTTGCCATCAAGATACTTAGTTTGACATGCAGCGCATCTGGGTGTGAGCGCAATTGGAGTGTGTTTGAGCAAGTAATTGACTCAACTCTTATCTCATCTATCTTTAAACTTTAGAAGTTTACTAATTATAATAATTTTGATTATATGTAGATCCATTCAAAGAAAAGAAACAGGTTGGATCACAAGAAGTTGCATGACTTGGTTTATGTCAAATACAACCAAACTCTTGCAAAGAGATACAACATTAGAGATGAAATTGATCCAATCTCACTCAATGACATAGATGAGTGTAATGAATGGCTTGTTGGGGAAATGGATGATGACAACAATGATGGTGCAGCTGATTTGGTCTTTGAGGATGACAATACATTGGATTGGGGAACTGTTTATGTAGCTTCAGGAGTTGGAGAGCCTAGGGTATATACCAGGCAGAAAACTAAGAAGAGAACGGAACCTTCAAGTGCTGTTATTGCTATCAGGTCTAACAAGAAGAAGAAGGTGGCTTCATCATCTAAGGGAAAAGAGATATTAATTGAAGAAGAACCTGAATTTGAGGAAGATAGTGAGAGTGAAGAGGAAAATGAAACTGGGTTGAATTTGGAGGATTCCGAAGATGAGGATGATGAGGGATTTCTCTTAGAAGATGACAATGGGAATGAAGACAATGACTATGTTGGGGTTGGGGAGGAAGATTAGTTTCTATTTATAGTCTATACCGTGTTTGTTTTAAACATTTTAGTTGTAGTTGTTGATGATTATTGTTTTGAACCTTTTGTTAATTAGTTATGTGATGTTTTACATTGTTATGGTATAATTTTAGTTGAGTTATTATGTTATTCTTGCTTAGTTTTTCATTCTGCAGTGTTTTTGAATGATATTTCTGCATATTATAGAGTTTTTATCATGACCGCCATGGCATCCGCCATAACCCGCCATGGCATCCGCCATAACCTTTATGGCATTTTTTTGGCTCACCGCCATGAACCGCCATCCGCCATTGATAACACTGGCTCACATCAATCTCAACAATTATTGTAAAGAATGTCAAAGTATGTTGCTAACTTTCTCACTGAGATTTACTACTTATTTCAAGTGTTGAGCTTTATTTATAAATTGCCACCGGTTAGAAAAATCTACATGATCTACAATTTCAGTCAAGCCTTTATTTGCTGAAGTGAAATTTGTTGTGTCAACAAATTGCCTTTCGTCATCTCTTTACCTTTTTTAATAACTTGGGTTAGGATGTAGTACCAAATGATGGAAAATCAGACCAAACTAGCTGGTTTTACTAAAGACTGGTTGACTTGCTGCATGCGCAGTTCATTAAACCGAGAAAACTTTGTGACCAAGGACTGAGCAAAACCTAGTGAAGTGGTAAAACTGGGGTTCATTGGTTTATAGTGGTATTTTTTAGTTGTTAAAAGTCCCACATTAACTAGAGAGACGTGGTCAACTAATACTGTAGTATCTAATGTGAGGGTACTTGAGATTCAAAAATATTCTGTATATTCATTAATGAGGAATTGCTACAATTATATACAAAACAAAAGGAGACATAATAGGAGACATAATGCATAAAACAGGGCATAAAGAAAAGCATACAGCAAGGCTTTCTAGAAAAGCTAAGGAACCTGACAAATAAATACAGGTATTTTAACACTCCCCCTCAAGCTGGAGCATACAAATCATATGCACCAAGCTTGGAACATATAGATTGAATCCTAGGTCCTCTCAAGGATTTAGTCAGGATATCTGCTGGCTGGTCATTAGAGTTGATAAATTCAGTGTGAATTTCCTTGGACAGAATCTTCTCCCTTATAAAGTGACAATCAATCTCGATGTGTTTGGTTCTCTCATGAAACACCGGATTGGAGGCAATGTGAAGAGCTGCCTGATTATCACAATATAATGTCATTTTGTCAATATCACAAAATTTCAGCTCTTGAAGAAATTGTTTAATCCATATAAGTTCACATGTAACCATAGCCATAGACCTGTATTCAGCCTCTGCACTGGACCGAGCAATAACATTTTGTTTCTTGCTTTTCCATGAGATGATATTTCCCCCAATGGAAACACAATATCCTGAGGTAGATCTCCTATCTATGGGACAACCAGCCCAATCCGCATCACAATATCCTGTAATCTGAGTGTGACCTTTGTCTTCATATAACAGTCCCTGTCCTGGAGCCTTCTTCAAATACCTGAGAATACGAATGACAGCATTCCAATGATCAACATGGGGTTTCTGCATAAATTGACTAACAACCCCAACAGCAAAGGAAATGTCAGGTCTTGTAATGGTAAGATAAATGAGTTTGCCTACTAGCCTCCTATATCTCTCAGCATCAGGATAGATTTCACCCTGATCCACCATGAGCTTCTGATTTGGGTCCATAGGACTATCAATTGGTTTACAATTTTCCAGACCTGTCTCTTGTAGAATATCAAGGGCATACTTCCTTTGTGAGATCACAACACCATCTTTTGATTGAGCCACTTCAATTCCGAGAAAGTACTTCAAATAACCCAGGTCTTTGGTTTGAAAATGACTGAATAGATGTTTCTTTAACTGAGATATCTTGGCAGCGTCATTTCCTGTAATTACTATATCATCCACATAGACAATTAGATACACACATTTTCCAGGAGATGTAAAACAATAGAAAACAGAATGATCTGCTTCACTTCTTTTCAGTCCGAAGAGCTGCACAATGTGACTAAATTTACCAAACCATGCTCGAGGAGATTGCTTCAACCCATAGAGAGATCGATTTAGTTTGCATACTAAGCCACACTCCCCCTGAGCAACAAATCCAGGAGGTTGCTCCATATAAATTTCCTCCTCAAGGTCACCGTGAAGAAAGGCATTTTTAATATCTAGTTGATGTAGAGGCCAATGACGCATGGCAGCCATAGCAAGAAACAGACGAACTGTGGTAATTTTAGCCACCGGAGAGAATGTGTCACAATAATCAAGGCCATAGATCTGAGTGTATCCCTTGGCGACTAACCGGGCTTTAAGGCGATCAACGTTACCATCAGAGCCAACTTTGATAGCATAGACCCACCTGCAACCAACAGTTTTCTTCCCAGGAGGAAGAGGGACAAGTTTCCAAGTGCCATTGTGTTCAAGAGCCTGCATTTCATCAATCATGGCCTGTCGCCATCCAGGATGATCAAGTGCTTCATGGATATTTTTAGGAATGGTGAGAGATGATAAGGAAAAAACACAAGAGAGATATGAAGAGGACAATCTATGATAACTCAAGAAATTATGAATTGGATGTGGGTTTCGAGTTGAACGATTACCTTTTCTAAGGGCGATGGGCCAGGCTGTAGCACAATCAGGTGACGCATTCGAAGGAGCCATGGTCTGAGGATCTGTTGGGGAAGGAACAGGATCACGAGGAGGTGACTCTGGTGAAGTAGAACTAACGCGTTGTGTCCTGCGTTGATATGTGATGAGAGGTGGAGGGGCAGCCTCAACAGAACTAGATGGATTAGCTGGAATTTCAGTCACATTTTGGTAAGAATTGCTCATTGGACCAGATAATGGTACAGGAAGGACCTGTTGAAGGGTAGAAGAATAGTCTATGGAAGGATTGAAAAAGGGTATGTCTTCAAAGAAAGATACATCAGCTGACATATAATACCGTTTAGTAGTTGGTGAATAACACCTGTAACCTTTTTGAAGACGAGAGTACCCCAAGAAGACACATTTAATAGCTCTAGCAGAGAGTTTGTCTAAGCCTGGAGTAAGGTCATGAACAAAACAAGTACAACCAAATACCTTGGGAGAGACATGAAAGAGAGGATCATGAGGAAACAAAATGGAATGAGGAATTTGGTTTTTGAGAAAGGAAGAAGGCATCCTGTTTATCAAAAAACAGGCTGTGAGAACTGCATCTCCCCAGTGATGGACAGGAACATTTGAATTTATCATTAGGGAACGTGCAACGTCAAGGAGATGGCGATTTTTCCTTTCTGCTATACCATTTTGTTGAGGGGTATGAGGACATGTGGATTGATGTAAAATACCTTGTGAAGACAAAAATGAGGATAAATCATGGGAAAAATATTCTTTAGCATTATCACTTCGAAAAATTTTAATTGTTTTCCCAAATTGGTTTTTAACCTCATTAAAGAAGGTCATAAAAATAGGTAAAAGTTCAGACCTTTCTTTCATTAAATAAACCCAAGTACATCGAGAAAATTCATCAATGAAGGTTACAAAATATCTAAAACCAAAGGATGTGACACGACTTGGACCCCAAATATCAGAGTGAATGATAGAAAAAACTGAATCACATCTTTCCTTATTCTGTGGAGAAAATGTGGACCTAACATGTTTTCCTAATTGGCATGACTCACAATCTAAAGCTTGAAGATGCTTAAGACTAGGGACCATTATCTTCAATTTGGCTAGACTTGGGTGACCTAGACGATCATGCAGGAGTTTTGGTGTTGAGGCTGCAAAACAAGACACCGGAGGGCTAGGTTTTAAATAATATAAACCTAGTGATTCATGTCCTTCTCCAATCAGACGCCCCGTACCATGTTCCTGAATAACAAAGGAATCAGCGTTGAAAGTTACAGAACAATTTAATGAACGGGTTAATTGACTCAAGGAAATTAAATTATAAGGACAGTGGGGAATGAACAATACAGAATTTAATTTTAAGGAAGGAGACAAAGGAACTTGACCAATTCCTTGGGATGCAACCTGAGACCCATTGGCTACAGTAATAAAATGGGGAATATTTGGAGAAGAGATAGATGAGAATGAGGATTTGTTACCAGAAATGTGGTCAGAAGCACCTGAGTCAAGAATCCAAGGACTGCAATCCTCCGTGGATTGAGAGATACAGGCTGTTGAACTACTTGGCATGGAAACAGATTTTTCATATTTCAGCTTCAAATACTCTTGGTACTCCTCATCAGAAAGTTTAGTGTCGGTTTTTTCTGATTTAGCTATATGTGCAGCCTTGTCAGGAAAACCGTGCAGGGAGAAGCAATTCTCTTGAGTATGACCCATTCGCTTGCAGTAAGAGCATTGAGGTCGTCCATTTCTTCCACCACGACCTCCTCTGTTGCTGCGACCCCCTCTAGTACTACGTGGAGCTGCCAAGGCAGATGCTTCCACAATTTCAGCTGAATTTTCTCCTTTCATCAAGGTGGGAACACGAAGGAGTCTAGTAACAAGAGAGTCCATTGATGGGACCTTATCACCAGCAAGAATTTGGTCACGCACATGATCAAAATCTGAATGTAGACTTCTCAGGATAAGGACCATGTAAAATTTATCCAGCTTTTTATTAACCTCCTCCAATGAATCTGCCACAAGGAATCTCTTCAGTTCTTCCACAGCAGCCCGAGCTTTAGCAACATGAGCAATCATATCATGATTGGTCTGGTTTAGGCCAGCCACTTTCTGGGTCGCATCAAACAGACGTTGAATGTCATTGGCAAATATATCCTGAGCCTTCTTCCAGAAAGAGCAACACGTTTTGAAAGACCGAAGAAATTCTAAGACTTCTGGTTCAACAGATTGCCATAGCACAGCACATAGTTGAAAATCAAGCTTCTCCCATTCAGATTTTTTAGTATTGGACACAGCTGTAGCTTCCTTCTCCAAGTGGTCATGGTACCCTTGGCCAAGAAACCACAACTCAACTGAGGCAGACCAAGATAAATAATTTTTCCAGTTTAGTTTGGCAGTAGTAATGGTTGGGGTACCAGAAAAAGCACAAACAGGTCCAGCAGAAGCCATTTTAGGGAAAAATAAAGCCCAAAAAGGAGAAAAATTAGAGAAATAGTTGTTCAAGCTTGGCAAAACTTGAACCCGAGACTTGGAACAGAGAGGGGAGGAGAAACCGAGCCAGGCGAGCCAGGTCCGGTGAAGAAGCGGTCACCGGAGGGCGGCGCGTGGGCTTCACGCGCCGGAGCGTGGACGGAGCTTGGGCGGCGCGTGAGGGCGCGTGAGCGAGCCGTCGGGGACGCGGTTACCAGGGATAGGCCGCGCTCTTCAAGGCGATCCTAACCCTAGGTTCGCCGGAGAAAAAGGTGCCGGTTGACGGTGGCCGGCGAGGGCGGCGGCGGCGGGCGGCGGCAGGCGGCGGCGCCGCTGACTGCAGAGCAGGATCGAACCTGCTCTGATACCAACTTGAGATTCAAAAATATTCTGTATATTCATTAATGAGGAATTGCTACAATTATATACAAAACAAAAGGAGACATAATAGGAGACATAATGCATAAAACAGGGCATAAAGAAAAGCATACAGCAAGGCTTTCTAGAAAAGCTAAGGAACCTGACAAATAAATACAGGTATTTTAACAAGGGTAATCATCATCCTTTGAGTTATCTTTTAGGATTGAGTTAGACCTAATATCCAAATTTAAGATGGTATCAGAGTCTATTATAAATCTATTGTTGGGCCACCTATGAGGGAACATATTTTAAAGTTTCACATTGATTAGAGATATGATCAATTAATAGTATATAAGTTGAGAGTAATTCTCATCCTATGAGTTAGCTTTTATGATTGAGTTAGGATTAATATCTAAATTTAAGATGATATTAAATCCATTATTGACCATCTATGAGGGAATGTGTTGGATGTCCCACATCGATTAGTGGTATGACCAATTAATAGTATATAATATGAGAGTAATTATCATCTTATGAGTTAGCTTTTAGGGTTGAGTGAGGTCAAATATCCAATTTTAAGATTAATGAAGAGAAGAACAACTCATGACAATGATGACAGCCGAAATGCAAGTTTCTACCTGTTGTCAGGAACAGTTGTTTGCACAGTTTTAATGTAAGATGACCATGATAGCAAAACCGAAAAGCAAGTTTCTGCCTGCTGTCAGGAATTGGTGCCAGTGCAGTTCGAAAGTATGTTAGGTGATGAGCTGGGTGGATGACAATCCAAACAAGCTTGGTTGATGATGGTCCAAATTCTAGATCTCTTGTTCCAGGCAGCATGCTCTAGATGTCTTTGCAAGCTTGTCAGCACATTGCGAGCAATCTAGATGACTTTAGGAGCTCCTCTCAACATTTTGTAAACACTAACCAGTCTTATATTGCCAAGTGTTCTGTTCAGATGTGGTCTGATGCCACATTGTCTGGTGACTTATGGCCTCACAGGTAGGACCTGTCCTCTCGATGCAGATGACAACAGCATTAAAAACTTAGAATAGGATGAAGCAGTAAAAGTGAAAACCTAATACTAGTGAAGGTCTTGGGCTATTGTTACTTCACCTTTTAGATTGGGTTTTGTTCTATGACTGAGTTATTGAATTGAACTAGTTTTACTTTTACGAAGTTGGATTTTTTAGTCAGACAATTTTACCTTTTTCCTGTAAATAGTGTTAATATTTTTTTTTTTGTGGACTTGGTCATATTATTCAATTAGGATAGTTATTTTAAAAAAATAAGTTTTTTGTCACTTCTCATTACAATTTAGCAATTGAACTATGTACAAGGACATTGGTTGAAAAACATTGATATTACCGTATTACCCCATTTCAAATGTTATTTGTTCCATGATTCTGAGAAGGATTACATTTGGTCTGTCAATATTGATAAGACAACTTGCTTTTGTGTAGGGGTTTGATGTGCATACATCGTATGAAGATTGTTCACCGTGATTTGAAAAGTGCAAATTGTCTAGTGAATAAGCATTGGACTGTCAAAATATGTGATTTTGGGCTTTCAAGAATAATGACAGATTCTCCCATGAGAGATTCCTCGTCGGCTGGAACTCCGGAGTGGATGGCTCCTGAGCTTATTCGAAATGAACCCTTCACAGAAAAATGTGATATCTTTAGCCTTGGGGTGTTAATGTGGGAACTTTGTACCTTGAACAGACCATGGGAAGGTGTACCACCAGAGAGGGTATATTCAGCCTAAATATGTTCATGTTGTGTGATAATTTCTATTTCTGTAGTGTGCTTCATGAAAGCTTTCATTTTTCTCTGCTGATCAGGTGGTTTATTCTGTTGCAAACGAGGGTTCCAGATTGGAGATTCCAGAAGGCCCTCTAGGCAGGCTGATTTCAGGTTCTGCAACTCTCGTTTATTACACATTGATGGAAAAAATCGGAACCATCTAGTTTAACTTAATTCTGTTTTTGTCTGCAGACTGTTGGGTAGAATCCCATGAGCGGCCAAGTTGTGAGGAGATTCTTTCTCGTTTGGTGGACATCGAGTACTCATTGTGCTGATGCAATTTATATCTTTTGTACATAGAAAACTTTGGGTAGAGTTGTTACATTGTATTATCGGCTAATGTTGTTGACTATTGTGAATTTTGTTCCTTTTCCTCAGAACATGCGAAATATGAATCGACACTGTTGTCTTACTCCTCTCCTCTTGTGCTGTAAACTCGTTTCCTTTTGGGGGCAATGAGAGAAAGGTGACTCCAATCCATCTCATATTTTCTGTGCAATGAGAAAAACTAGTCTGAATGTACAACCCCTTTATTTGACTTACAAAAGTAGGGTGTTTTCCTCCTCGCCTGTTTACATGTAAAAAGGAAGGCAGGAGAGGAAAAAGGAATAAGCCAAAGTAGCATGGTGTTGTTACCAGCAAGTTCCGCGCTGATGAACATCAATGTTTTAGTTTCGAAGTTTCTATCGGATGTACTTAAGTAGATATTTTTGTTGAAAGTTGAAAGATAACTGAATGTGGAAGAGCTAGCTGATGAAAGTTGATTGAATTGAAAATATTTGGTACAAGCCATTGTTGAATTAACTAGTAAATGTAAAATGATTTCAAAGAGAAGTTATTTATTTGCCGAAAATTTGAAGGTGGGTAGTTATATATTTTAGGAAATGATGAATTTCTTATTTTAATTCATTCAGGTTAAGATAATAAAATTTTAACGTTATCTCATTTTAAAGTATTTTATTAGTCATATATTACTTAGACTATTATTATTGCAAAATAGAAAAAATTGATAACATTGTTGAATCATTTTTATAGCAAGGGATATTATAAAATTTATTTATTTGTGTTTTTTGGATTGTGTCTTTCCTTTTAAGCAAAATTGTGTTTAGCTTAATTAAATGACTCTTTTCATTAAAATCTAACAATTGATAAAATTATTATTTTTTCTGGTTTTAATTTTCATCCATAAACATCATATATATATATATATATATATATATATATATATATATATGTATATATAAAATATGGAGGATAGAAGAGAACTTTCTGAAAAAAGAAATCAAGGATAAAATCTTTATACAAGTCTAATAAGTTATAAAATTAAAATTGTATACACTAACATTGGTTATTAGTATATTTTATCTTGAATTTTAATTATAGTTTTAACAACCGGACTAGACTGGCTGGTTTGATCGGTTGGATTAGGAATTGGTCAGGGTATCGGTTCGGATAAGGGGAGAAACTTGGACATCTCAGAACCGGTCAAAACCAGTTGGAAATTGGTAATGAAAACTAGTTGAACTTATCAGATTTTTAAAATTGTTTTTTGTTGCTTTTTTTGTCATTTTTGTAAAAAAATCATTAAAAATATTTTTAAATAAATAAAAACTTATATATAATATTTACATATTATTTTTATTTATTATAAGTTTTTAATCCTATAAAACTTGTAATGCGATTCTTAGTTAACTAAGTTTATATATAATTTATTGTTAATATATTAAGAATTATATTATATTAAAAAATATATTTCATTATAATCGATTTAACCTAATGAACCGTGAACTAGTACCTTCACCAATTCGATCACTAGTCCAGTTTTTAAAACCTTGATTTCAACATTTTCCCCAAAGTTCAAATGTTTGATCATAAATCACAATAGCAAATAGTCTAACGCATAAAGCTAAACAAGTTAGAGACAACTTAGTTGAAACCATTGTTATCAAAACCAAACCGGTTCGTCGGTCTAACCGGTTGAACCGTGAACCGCTTAGGTGACTGGTCCGGTTCAACCACGGTTGAACCCCGATTTTAGCACAGTTTTTATGAACCGGGGCTTTCATCGGTTCAATGACCGGTCCGGTTCTGAAAACATTGGTTGAAACAAATAAAGAATTGATAGACCATATAGAAAAATGATAAAATAAACCAAAAGAATGAAAGACTAATACGCACTTGATTTTCCTTAAAATATAGGTAGAGTCTTTAGTCTCAAGCATGAAGAAATATATCCTTATCAAAAAGTTAGTTTTATCATGTTATAAATATTTTTATGATTATCATCAATGGAGTATACCTATTATAGATTAGGCCTAAAAGGAAAAATTAAGGATGGTAAAATAGACAATTTCACCCTACTTCAGCCTGCTCTGCCAAAAATGGGTGGAACGGGTATGTCAACCTATCAGTAGTGGGTTGACATTTCTTAAATCACCCCATTTTTTAGCAAGTTTAGGGTTGACTTGTATGCTTTAACAATAGAATAAATGTAAACTAAAAAGATTACTAAGGAGGATGATGGTGGTGGTGGTGATCCGGTCTCTATATTGGCCTATGAGCAAACTGGTAATTTACATCCAAGCCGTAGTGGTGACTGACGTCTCACATGAAGCTGTGATCTGACATCGGCTACCGGCATCACGTATGAGGCCCACGATCTAATATTAGTATGAGTCATTCTCTCAATATTAGCAGGTCAGGGTTAACTTATGATGATGATGATGATGATGATGATCTGGTCTCCATACCGGTAACTGGTATTTGCACCCAAGCTGCCATGGTGACCGGCATCTCGCATGAAGCTGCTATTTGACATCGGCTACCGACACCGCGTATGAGACCCACGATCTAATATCGATACAAGTCATTCTCTCGATATCAGCGGGTCAGGTTAACTTATGTAACTGCATGCCAAAAAGTAACTTGCAAAACGACAAAGAGGAAGGTACAACTGTTAAAGGGCGCCCGTGTCATGTATCAACTTTTTTACAAATATGAGAATTGTACTAACACATCATACTAAATGTCCTCCAGGCCAAATCAACCCTTCCGCTACTATCTGGTATAAATACTCACAAATTGATAGAAGAAAGGTAGAATTTTCGTGATCATAACTTATGCTTGAGCACTGATATTCTTCCTCTAAATATTCTATTTACTTGAGCGTTGGGGTGTCTTTGCAGATGACATCCACCTTCGCCTGACAACGCCTATGACTAGTGAGATTTCTCAAGAAGCATTCCAAAACTTCTATTTACCCATTGAAATAGAAGGTATAATACCATATCCTCATTGGATCGGTGTAACATAAACAACATAGTGGCAAGATCTAGAGGCTGGTTCACATATCGGATCCCCTATACCAGTGTATACTAGATCAAATAGTTATATGTGTATGTTTGAAAAATATACAAACCTAAAAGGCTAAAACATTAAAAATAAGTTATAAGAAGTAAGATAAAAACTTAATTTGATAGGCCAATCAAAATCCTAATAAGGTCTACGGGTTTAGGCCGTTGGATTAATGGGTTAAAGTAAGATGAGTAAGGCGGGTGGTTGGTAGAAAACTTCTAACTCATCTTATCATTTTTTACAAGTTTAGCAAACTAATTTGGTGGGTTAAACCTGCTTTACCAGCTTTAGTGTTCACCAAACGGAGACTCGTCTGAAAATGTGAAAACCATAGCTAAAAAAAGATTATGTGGGCATGCTAATTTTACTTCAAGGGTATTTGGTGCAAAAAATTGATTTAAAGCGAACAATTGTGGTCAGGTTTGGATCTCTAAAAATATTAGTCATAAAAAAACAAACCTGACTACTTTTGAACAAATTGGCCCACTCTAAATCTAATTTTCAAAGTCTAGTCCAAGAACAACCAAACCTTTTATTTTTTTGCACTTCTCCCAATCACCCCTCTGCATCTCACCTTGTATCTCTTTTTCTAATTCTCATTTACAAAATCCAAATCCTAGCCACCGCTCGATGATGTTGGTGGGTTCCTTTGTCATTCTTTGAGTTGTTCTTTCCTCGGCCTTATCCTTGTCAAACACTTTACAATCATTCACTTTTTGCACCCATTTTTCTTTTTTCTTTCTTCACTTCTTTTGGAACAGAACATTTGGATTGAGGGGAGCAAATATCCATTAATACAAAAAACCATAGTACAAGGAAGAATATTCTAGAAATTCTCCTGATGAACCATGATAGGGGAAAATAATGAGAAACTTGAAGAGAGAGAGAGAGAGAGAGATAAGAATATTTGTTGTAATGATTGTTCTTAATTCCAAACATGAGGTGAGAATCGAGAGTGACAGAGAAAGAGGAAGGTGAATAAAGGAGTCGTTCGAAGAGGACGAGAGCTCTTTCCTCATTAGGAAAAAGGTTCATCTTCTTCCATGAGATAGTTCAGCATCCTATCTTGCAAGCTCAATACCCCCTGTAAAAGATGACCCTTGACCTCAAGGATTGAAAGTGGGAAACTGTTGAAGCAGGTCTTGATAAAACACCCATGTAACAACTTCAATTGGTAGATTCTTCCATTTTCCTTATCCAAAAAATGGCTTCAAGGAACTTTTGAAATTATATAGAACGGATTGAAGACTAAGGGTTTCAAGATTATGGTGCTCCTTTAACCGAGATACATGGAAGACATTATGGATGGCCGCATCAGCAAGCAACCTCCCCTATTTTATCATTGACCTGAAAAAGACTAAAAAAACCTAGTGTCTCTTGCTCCCAATAGTTTGCTTGTATGAATGGAACTTCAAATACACATAATCACCAATATTGAACTATCTCTCATATCTATGTTTTTCAACCAACTAAGACATCTTGTTTTGAGCTTTAAGTAAGTGAAACCTGAGCAACTTGATCATATTCTCTCTCTTGGTTAAAGTTCTATCAACAACAATTGTAGAAAATTCACTTGGGAGGTAAGGAAGATGGATAAGGGGGGTTTACCATACACTACCTCATAGGGGGTAGTTTGGATGGCAGAGTGGTAATTGGTATCATACCACTATTCAACAAGATATAGCTATGAATACCATTTGGAGGGCTTGTCTGAACATATACATTTGAGGCAAGTCTTTAAACATTTGTTAACAACCTCAAACAATAGATTTGTTAAGAGCCACTCCTTGTAATTAAAAAAGATCGTTCCGGAAGCTGCTAAGATAGATAGGATCTCTCTAACTGGTAACGGAATTAGGTAACCCATGGAGCTTGAACACATTATCCATTAACCATGGATGTGCAAGGGTGGGATAAACCTATGAAATGAACACTCTTACTCAACCTATCGACAACCACCATAATAACTTGCTTGCCTTGGAAAGTGGGAAGGCCTTCCACAAAATCCATACTTATGTCCTCCCAAATTGTTTGAGGAATTATAAGTGGTTGGAGGAGGCTAGGACTAGCAGCCAAATCCGGTTTGCATTTTTGGCAAACATCACACCTCCATACATATAATTGGATATCTTTCAATATGCCCTTCCAATAAAACAACGATGTAACCTAAGAAACAGTGACATCTCATCCATAATGACCCTCTATAGATAATCATGTAACTAATGAAGAATTTGTTGTTTGGATTTTGGATCATTGCCCATCACTAATTACCTTTTCTTCCTAATTTTCCTTTATGCCAATAAAACTTAGCATGTGTGTGGGGTTTTGGTGGATCATATTATGTTGACACTTCAATATCCTTAGCATGATCTTTTATTACTTACTCTAGAATTACTTTACTGATTTATGCTAGTTTTATTGATTTTGACCTATTTGGACCTTCTAATTAATTATTGTATATTAAAACTTTTGATCTCTGTTCATTAATGTTGTCATAACTTTTAATTTAGGTGGAGTTTTTTTTGGTGATTCTTGTGGCATTGGAAAGCTTACTTAAAGAGCTTTAAATGAACATCTAATTTGCTGATTTAGAGTTGAGTTGAAAGTTACAAGTATTTGAAGTTGATCACCTGATGCTATTATGAGAATTACGAGAATTCATGTGCCCATTAGTAGTTTTTATTTAGCATTTTATCTTACTTGTGTTTGGTAAATTACACTTTCAGAACTTATTAGTTAAGGTTGAGAATTGGGTTTAGCCTCCTTTACCTCCTTTTATATAGTTGGCATCGGAGGGAGCACTTGATCATCTATTCTATTCTCCTTTTATCTTCTACATTTTCCATTCTTCATTTAATTTAGTTTAATTGTAGTTTTTGTTTTCTTTTATTCTTTTCCATTATGATTTCTATTACATTCACTTACGTGTTTACAATTGTGATGGAAGAGTAATTTTTAGATTGACTTATGGTTTCGAATCCGCAAGGCAATAAGGTAATGTTTTCCATCTCAATTCAAATTCGAACCTTAAGTTTACCTTCTCAATCTCATCATTATATTTTTAATTTAGTCATGGATCGTTTTGATACGGTTACGGATAATTCGCGCTTGTCGAATTCATTACTCACGCGATCTCAAAACGAAACTTTGCTTAGTTTGGACTTTTGAGATTGGGAAGAGGAACCTTATCGAATCGATCGGAGACACTTTTTCAAAGATTTTTCAATGGATTCAAGTTAAAAATGCTTTTCCTTAACTTGAATTCACGAATTAGATTGGCACTGATTCCGTTATTAAATTTGTTTTGCGGAGTTGAAATCATAGGTTGATCATTTTTTGCTTATTGATTTTCTTTTCTATTTTAAATTTTGTTTATGTTCTTGCTTAATTCAAAAATCCCCGCAATTTTATGTTTTGTATTTAGCGTTTGTAACCAAGGTCCTTAAGACGACGACCTAGGTTTATTTCCTAGCTTATACCACATTTAATTTTGTTTTTATTTGATCAATTATGACATCCTTCAGGTTTCAAATGAATCTATTGAATCAATTTAGTGAGCACATATTCTATGATTGTTTGATCTTGGTTAAAAATCAATGTCCACATTGTTCAATAATAAAGGAGTCAACTTAGAATTAGGCCTCCTACATAAAGCATCAACAGGTATATTGAGTTTACCTTCTTTATATTGAATATGAAAATTAAATCCCATTAGCTTAGCCATCCAAGTTTGTTAAAATTGAGTGTTAAGCCTTTGTTCTAATAGATACTTCAAACTTTTTTTTTATCAGTCTTGATGATAAATAGGGTACATCTCAAGTAAGCACCTCACCTCTAGACAACATAGATCACCATACACAGTCAACCCTTGTTACCTTGGTCCTAAAGGTGTGTTGATATAGGAAATAGGATGTTGTTCTTGCATTAGAACTGCTTCAATTCCTAAACCCGAAGCATTAGCTTCAACCATAAATGGTTTAGAAAAAACTAGTAACGCAACTACTAGAGCTAAAATGAAAGCTTGTTTAAGCAATTTGAAAGTCTCCCTAGCTGTGGTAGACCACCCAAATCCATCTTTTTTTCAACATGTTTGTGAGCGGCTTGGCAATGTGTCCATAATTTTTAACAAATCGTCTTCTATAGTAGCCAGCTAGACCAGGAATCCCCTAAGTTGTTTTAATATAGTAGGTATAGGCCATTCTGCTACAACTTCAATTGTCACAGGATCGGTAGACACTCCATTTTTAGAAGTAAAGTGTCCTAGGTACTCCATTCTAGAAGCTGTAAAACTGCACTTACTTTTCTTAAGATAACGACAGTGATCTCTTAACAATTGAAAAACAATTTGGAGGTGCTGAAGATGCATGTCTAGAGAAAGGTTGTAAATGAGAATGTCGTCAAAGAAAACAATAACAGACTTCCTAAAATAAGAATGGAATACAACATTTATGAAAGCTTGGAAGGATGTTGGTAAATTGGTAAGGCCAAAGGGCATTACCATGTATTCATAATGGCTTGCATGAGTTTTGATTGCAATTTTACACTTCTCTCTAGCTGCCAACCGTAGTTGATGATATCCAGATTTCAAATCCAACTTTGAATAAATTGTAGAATCACCAAGTTCATCCATCAAATCCTCAATCAATGGCATAGGAAACCTATCCTTTACTGTTTGTTTATTCAACCCCTATAATCCACACACAATCCCCAGCTCTCATATTTCTTCTGGCCAATACAACAGGTGATGCATAAGGACTATTATTATGTTGAATGATTCCTGACTCCTCATCTTCTCCACCAATTTGTCAATGATGTCCTTCTGCACTATGGAATATCTGTTAAGGCCTCTAATTAATAGGTGTGGCTCTATCTTTTAGAGGAATTCTATGATCAAATCCCTCCCTTGGAGAAGGTAATTGTTTTGGACCACCAAATATATCAACAAACTCAGTGATGAGAGCATTAATACCATCAGGTATTTCTTCATTGATTCCTTCACCAGAACATAAGTAAGTCAATATTTAAATTGAGGTGCAAGAAACACATTTCCACTCCTTGTTGCAAAGCCTATTGAAATGTCTTATTGTTAATCAGTTTGATGCTTAAAGGTTTAACATCCTTGAGTACAAACCTCTTGCCTGCCAAGGTAAACTCCTTTTGCAGTTTTTTGAAATCCTAAATGATAGGTCCTAAAGTAGTTACCCACTACACTCTCAAAACTAACTCATAGCATCCAAGATGCAAGATCATAACATCAAAAGTGAATTTGGTTTGTTGTAAGTGCTATGTGAACCCCTTACACCTACATCGAGCCTCCAATTTAGTCCTATTAGCTACAGTTACAGACATGGGATTTTTGGGCTCCTTTTTGCACCCTAATTTCTTAGCCAATTCCAAACCTAAGAAATTATGAGTACTTCCCTTCCAATCAAGATATGAAGAAGCTTTTTGTCATACAATCCACTAACCTTTACAGTCTGATATATTGACATTCCCGATAGTGCATTCATAGATAATAATGTGGAATTTCCCAATGTGTGATCAAGATTATTAACTTCCAAACTTGCATCTTCTACGGTGCCATCCTCGATCGTATTTCCTTCTTCATCAAGCTCCATCACAAGCAACTGAGCTCTCTTATGTTTCAAATGATGTCCTGAAGTAAAGACTTCATCACAAAACATATAGAGGCCCTTAGCCTTCTGTCAACCAGCTCTACTACAGAATAAGTTCTAAGTGCCTTGTTGAATATGAATTTGGGGTTAGGATTTTGTGGCTACTTCATATTAGGTGTATTGGAGAATTAGTTGGTGACTAATGATGATTTGGTGAGCACATTTTGATTAGGAGGTGATACAAATTTGCTATGAAATTTGTGGTTAGCAAAAGATGGTTTGGCAACTTCATCTAAAAGTGTTTTATGGTGGCAAAGGTACTTAGGTTAATGCTAGTTTAAAAGCTTCAACATAATCATGCACTTTCCCTGTTTGCTTCACCTGAATCAATGACAATAAGGCATCTTCATACACCTCTCCAAACCTTAGAGTAATATCATTGATGAATTGGGGCCAATCCAGGTATATATTAAACTTAGATCTCATATAGTTAAGGTGCCACTGCAACGCAATATCATCTAAATGCATAGATTCAAGCCTTAACTTAGATTCCGAGGGAGTGTTATCCAAGGAAAAGAACAATTAGTTCTTAATTTGAGAGCCATAAAACCTGGGGAACTCAATCTTTGAGATTTGAGTGGCATAAGATGAATTGTAATTCATATTGCCTTACCTTCTATGTCGACTTCTATCTTCCTCCTTTAAAATAATCCGTTCTCCTTTACTATGAGCCTTCTACATGACTCTGGTTCATCATAGCCTTGATTTTCGATAAACATGCAATTAGTTGGTCCAATTTGGCTTGCATCTCTGCATTGTTATCATTAATCTTCTTAGTCAGAGACCTCTTAACTTCTTGAATACGTGTAGCATCAGCCATAGCAAAAGCTCAAGGATCAGCACAAGCTTTGACACTAATTGGAATAGAAAATTTGGATTCAGGGGAGCAAATATCTTGATAATACAAAAAACCACAGTACAGGGAAGAATATTCTAGAAATTCCTTTGATGAACCGTGATAGGGGAAAACAATGAGAATATTTGTTGTAATAATTGTTTTTAATTCCATACACAATAATTATAGACACAAGGTGAGAATCAAGAGTGATAGAGAAAGAGAAAGGTGAATGAAGGTAATTCAACGTCCTATCTTGCAAGCCTAATTTGTATTTGTTGTAACATCTTTTGACACATTCACATTCATTTGCTTTTCTAGGTAATTCCTTGAATATTTGAATCAAACAAAGGAAAATAACCATTTTGTTCATCCGCAGTTAGATTAGTCGACCATGGATCTGAATTTATTGTGTTTGGTTATTTTTAGTTTTATAATTTTTCATTAGAACCTAACCATACTCGACTGTTAAGCACCCTAACTTTTCATCATGTAAGTTAGAAATCAACCTAAGAAAATGTAACCTATTTTTTAAAAAATAAAAAAGCTAGAAACACATTCTTCCAAACACTAATTATCTAGAAAATTATTGAAAAATATGAAATAATGAAGAATTTGATAAATCTCATTCATAATTTTATGAAGATATTCACAACTGACCAAGATTAAAATCAACATTTGTTTCTTAATAATTAATAATTGACAACAAGCAAATGAGTATTTGAAAATTAGTTCTTCAAGATGTTTTTTCTTATTAATATATTTAAAACTATTCTTAGTATGTTAGGGAATGTAACATCGTTAAATCTTAATAGGGAAAATTTTATAGCCCATGATGATCCTACCAATTCAAACCCAAATAGGCTTGTCAAAATAAACTTATAATGTAGGTTTGCAATATGAAAACCCACATTGAGTAAAATCCCCCATAGAAACGGGTATTCATGGATAGCGGGTATTATCTCTGTTCGTAAAAAAAAATAGGGGGACACAAATATAGGAGTACATATCCTTATTTGTATTGTACAATAATATTAATGTAGCAATGATATTTTGGTCTTTTCTCTTCAACCATAAATAGAGTACCAAATACCAATCAACCACCATATCACTTATTCACCACCACCTACACATCACCACAGGCATCTTCGTTCATAGCTGCCCATATATCGTCATCAGTGTCGTCGTTCCCCTTCATGCCTCCCCCCCACCCTCACCATGTGAAACCCTTGTTCCAACCATGAATACCATTGCTACCCCTCACCAAATTGCACCTTCACATGCTACATCCCTCTCCAACGATGAATCCATGCCACAGAATCTCCCCCTAGCATGAGACTTTAAACTCCAACTCTATGCCTTTTTGTGGTTCCATAACAATGTTCAAGCTTTTCTCTTTTATTTTGTTTAGTTATGTTTTGAAATAGAAATGTATATATATATATATAGAGAGAGGATGTATCTTATAAGAAAGGTTCTCTTAGATGAGAGTAAGAACAATAAATCTAGGTCGTACAATCATACAAGGATAGTCATGATTAAAATGTTTTCAAAATCACATGACCACTTAAAAAGTCACATGACATTTTAAGAAACTCACATGATTGATATATTTTAATCTCGATCATCCATGATAAGATTTAATGGTTCAAATTTATTGTTTTCACTCACCTAAGAAAACTTATTCCCTCAACTTTTTCAAGTTGCCTCTTTTTTTTTTTTGCAAGTGAATTTAATTTACATGTCCATGTTATTGCCTAAGTGTTTGCTAATGATTAGTCTGAGCAAGGAATTAGAAATTAAGTGTTTTTCTTTTGTTTTGCTATTATAGGTACCAATATTTTTCGAAACCCACATAAAAGACTTGTAATGTGAGTACCCACACGAGTAACGGGCAAGTGTTGGTACAAAATTTTCTTACAATAGTGAGTGCAGTAGTATACTACCATGCTCACCTCGTCTTGTTTACACTCCTAAGCTCAAATAGAGTATGTTAAACAAAAAAACTAATTTAATAAGTAAAAATGATATGTTTCATGTAGAAGAAAACAATCATGATTTAAAATTTAGTTTTCAAAAGCTTAATAAAAAACATTATTAAAAACTAATTTATGAATTGTTACAAGAATGAAGTCACCAGAAGTTAAACAAGAAGAGCTCCAACCATACAACTCACCAAAGTTGTTATCTTTTTTTATTATTTATATGAAACCGATGATAACACATCAATGTATTTTACTTTTGATAATTCAAATAACTCTTATCTACAATAGTATAACTCTATGAATATATATATATATATATATATATATATATATATATATATATATATATATTGGGACTGATAAGCTACCCTATATATTTATAATTTAAATACTTATTTATCTTTAAACTTAATATTTCTAACTTATTTTAATTTGAAGGAAATAAAATAAATTAAAATTAACATAAAAATTTATTGAATTTGAAATAAATGGTACAAAATAATAAATATATAATGTGAAAAAAAAATTCCAAAATGTTTTACCAAATCCTCCTGAAGTTGACAATAAGTCCGCTTATGGAGAACAAGTGTTCTATTTTATAGGTATATTACAATATTGTCCCTTATTTTTAAATATATTGAGAAATTAGGAAGAGGATCATTAGATGTTTGAGGACTTGACGTGTTAGAATCTTTAAAATCATAGATATATTTAAAATGATAATTGTATGTATTCCTGTTATCTTCGACAATCATATAATGTAATATCGTGCATGCATATAAGATATCTTTGATGGTACTCATATGCCAAATGTGTGTTGGACCATGTACAATGATGAATTGAGATTAGAGCACTCCAAATGATCGTTTCACATCTTTCTTACACCTACTTAGTTATGAACAAATAATTTTCTTTTATCACCTCATGTCATTGGAATGGTCTTCATTAATGTAGCCAATTTTGAATAACTTTCATTCACGAGATATTATCTTATGTTATGTTAAAGTTTATTAATTGTAAATTCTACCTCATGAACTCACCCTTCCAAAAAATTATTGAACACATCAGATTGACTTAATACATTGATGTCATTGTTGAAACCCACAATTCTAAAGAATGGATGCAAAATCATAAATATTATGATGTGACTGCTTCAAGCATAATTATTAGTTTGACATGAACACCTCAACAAATTGACTATTTCATGTTACAAGAAAAAAATTTCATTCCTAACGCATAAAATAAATTTACATAATATATCAAGTGTCGTTGTTGTTAGGTTTTTTCCAACATCAAAACCTCATTAACAACCAAAATAAACTTGTTTAAGCATTTGAATGCTTTTGCCAATTTAAATATAGTCATTTACACTATCAACAAGTGAACCATACACTAATATGCAAATAGAAGCAATGCATTTTTCCAATGGTGACAGACTCATTCTACTAGTTGTATCAACTTTCATTTGAAAATAAACATTGTGATTCATGGGAGCCTCAACAAGTTGGAAAAATACACGCTTTTTCATTTGAAACCTTTTCCGAAATTGTGTTTATCTATATATGGGATTTTTAATGAAATAGTCATTAAACAATTAATTGCGTCCCCTTTAGCGACCACGCTCCATGCAAGTTATCCTAAGAGTACGCCCAGGATAGTTTTATTATAGACACCTTTAAGTATCAAACAAATACATTCTTCTTCTTAGTTGTCATTCATTTCTTCTTCTATTAATTCCCACTCCAACGTCTCTTCACAGTTTGGATTAGTGGATTCCATTTCGATTTTAAGAAAAGTGTTGGTAAAAAAAATGGTTATAAATTTTCACACTGACTAAATATTTTTGGTCCGTTGAATGCTTACCAAATTTGCCAATGTTCTTTTTTCATCAGTAAAAATGAAGTTAATGATCATTTTGCCAAAACAAATTAATTCCAACACTTAACAATTGCATCAACCTTCTTGTGTATTATATGAATACTTTAATAGCTTTGGTGTCACAAATGTCATAAGATGCGGTTGTTAAATTAAGCAACCAATGTTTGTGAGAAATGCTTAAAACAACTACTACAATGGTCAAATGCTTGCAAAGCAAGGTGCATATAAGAAAAATGCATTTAAAATTTTACATATATTGTTTGTTTAATGCGAAAAGGATTAGAAAAAAAGTATGAGGAAAAAGAAAAGAAAAGTATGAAATTTTAAAGTGTTGTTTGGTTAAATAAAAAAATTGTAAAAATAATGAGAAGTTTTTTTTTTTCCTCAAATGTTTAATTTACAAGAAAAATTCAAGAACTGTATATGCAAAATTTATGTTTATTTTTCAAATTACATTAAATATACATAAACCATTTTCTAGTACTTCTTTCAAGCTTTCCCACAACAAAATGCCAAAGTATCCCGACATGGGTGAAACATGAGAAATGTCCATTTTTCTCTCTCGTCCTTTCATAGTAAAGAAACACAGTATTAAGGAACCCTAATAGAGTTGATCTAAGAATACTTTTAAAAAAATGGAGTGCAAAAAGAAATTTCCAGTCCCTGAATAAACCAAGCTACTTTGGATCAATTTCGACCCAATTCCCAAAGGCCCATGAGACGTTCATCGTGGATCAAACAATTCAAAATTGGTATGGGCCCACGGGCACTCTTTTAGTAGTAACCTTAATAAAAACAAAAAACAAAAAACAGAGAATAAAAAAAACAGTGCTTTCCCGCACGTTAATCGCCAAACGTCGTAGCACATTGGCAAAGGTTCCTCAGACGAACCGAACTCACCGTAACACCAAACACCACCGTTTCCCAAACACGCCTCTCCCTGCACACATCATGGACTCCATCGCTGGAGCTTTGCCGCACATCGCCTCACCTCCGTCGTCGCGTCCGTCTTTCCCCGGCCGGGACGACTGCTGGTCGGAGGAAGCCACGTTCACGCTCATCGACGCGTGGGGCGAACGCTACCTCGACCTCAACCGCGGCAACCTCCGCCAGAAGCACTGGCAGGAGGTCGCCGACGCCGTCAACGCCCGCCACGGCCACGTCAGCAAGGCTCGCCGCACCGACGTCCAGTGCAAGAACCGCATCGACACGCTCAAGAAGAAGTACAAGATCGAGAAGGCTAGGGTTTCCGATTCCGGTGATTCCGCCACCGCTTGGCCGTTCTTCCGCCGTCTTGATTTTCTCATCGGAGACTCTTTTCCGGCCAAGAAATCCTCGCCGCCGGCAATCTCCGGTGATCGCCGGAATAATCATCCGGTGAAGTCCCCCGCCTGGACACTCGCACCAGTCGCACCTCGATCCGGCACGCAGAAGCGGCCGGCGGCGACATCGACGGCGAGCGTGGAGGATTTGTGTCTCCGGCGGAATTTCTCGGCGTTTGCGGCTGCTGCGGCAGCGGCAGCGGAAGCGGACAGCGAGAATTCGAATGGTTTCAAATGGAGCAGTGGGAGTGAGAAGAGGAAGAAGAGGGAATTTGGGTACAGAGAGGTTGCTGAGGCCATAGAGAGGTTTGGGGAGATTTATGAGAGAGTTGAAGCTTCGAAACAGAGGCAAATGATTGAATTGGAGAAACAGAGAATGCAATTTGCCAAAGATTTGGAGTATCAGAGAATGCAACTCTACATGGAAACTCAGCTTCACCTTCATAAAATCAACCACTCCAAGCCTTCTTCTCCACGTGGTTAGCCTCTTAACAATTTCATCTTCTTTTTCATTTTCTGAACATTTTTTTGAGTTTTGTGTTGTTTCTAGGACTACTTGTTTGCTTCCAGATTGTGTAAACATAATTTGTACATCAATTAACCTCAATCTAAATAGACACTAATAACCTGTTTGATTTGGTGATAATTATTGTATAAACTATGTTTACAGGGAATTGAATAAAGAAATCATGTCCACTCAACTGTTTTGAGATTTGTATGAATGTGTTTTACAAATTAACCAATGTTAAATCAAACAGATAGCAAATTAACCAATGTCTTTAACTGAATCTAACATGTACAGTTTAAATTTAGTTTTACCTAAACTATTTTACTCAACTATCAAATAAACTCATTGTTAATGTTTCTGTCATTAACTCATGACATGAATGTGTTTTGTCATCAAAGCTTCACTACAATTAGTCACATTTTTAAAAGAAAAGGCACAGTAGGATCTTGTTACCATCTTTGATAGCAAGTTTGATTGGGAAAAAAGAAAAAAGGGTAGGCAACATCTTAGATTTGTTAACTTGTTAAATTAAGGCGTAAGAAGCAGAAGATAATAGACCTATATTGAGTTGATTGAGCAAATGTTACTATAAGAAAACAGTGTTCTAGTATCTAATAGTGGTCGAAACATTGATCTGAGTGTTGTTGTAAATTTAAGGTTAACCTTTTCATCTTAGATTGTTGTATCAAAACATCCGTCGCAAACTTGATAGTAAATTTAAGGTTAGTCATTCATCATGGAGTTCCAATGTAATAAATTTAATTTGAAAACTAGTCAGGGCTCTTGTTTATTCAACATTTTTCATGATTGTTATGATATAATATGGAAAAATAATGAAATGTTACTATTATTGTGACGAATCTGTATTATCAATTAACTGGTAATTTAGGTTTGAGACCTAGTTTTAATTAGGATGTATAGCAGCAGCTTTTTAACAACAAAAAAAGGTTAAGCTCCCAAGTATATGACTTGTTGCTTTAGTATTCTTTCTTTATGCATCTATGTCCCTCTGCATATTGTTGTTATGATTGCTCATTGTCAATACCGTTAAGGATATTCAATAATTGTAAATAATTAGAAATGTTGGGGTGCTGAAAATATTGAGTATTTCATGCAATAAAAATAATACTAAAAGTATTTTATTTTTAATCTTAACCAATTCATTTATAACAATTCTTAAAGGATTTAAAAGTAGGAAATGGTATATGGTAGGAAAGTTTTTGAAGTTTTTAATAGATTATATTTGTGCTTTTCGTTAATTTTTTAAAATAAAAAAATATTAACCTGTTATTAGCTTTAATTCTATTTCTCTTGCCTTGTTCACGAATCTCATGGTTATATTTGTGTCTACCCAAACAGACAATATCTCATAGCAAGCGGTGATGGAGACTCCTATAATTAGAAGAATAGAAAGATATTACTATTGGACGCTTCTAAGTGAAAAAGTAATTTAGGAAAGGTATTTTCGCAGTATGGTTCAAATTTGGTTGTGTTTAGAATTTTTATAGTGTAGTGTAGTGTAGTGTTTTCTTTTTCTTTTTTTTTGGTCCAAGTGTAATACTTTCTTTATGTGCAGTAAATTTATTTATTTTTATCACCTTTGAGCAGAACAGAAAAAATGAGCAAAAGAGATTGTGAATATTCTATTGGAACTTTCTTCTTTTTTTTTTTGGTGAGTTTCTATTGGAACTTTCTATTCCATAACTTATACTTTTTTTTTTGGGTCGGAGCATAACTTTCTTGAGATATTGTTTTTTGGTCAACACATACCTTTTACCTTTTTGTGTTTTTTTTTGGAACAAGACCTTTTTGTGTTTAAATTCAGTATTTCTTCGTGGGTAAAGAATTAGAGAGGGTCAAGCCTGCAACTTTCACAAAGAAATGAAATGAACAAATTTGTAACCCGGCCCACTAAGTCGTGATAATTGTTATCAGATATTTGATAAATGTAAAGGAAATTTTTTACCAAAAAAAAAAGTAAAAAAAAATAAAAGGACATATTTAAATGATCAACTAATTCATGGTTGAGTTTTTGATTTGCCTATATGATAATGTGTTCAAATTCTTACAATGCAAAGTCTATCACAAGTTTAATTTATCAACTGATGTTTAACTTATGTTTAGTGCACAATTTATTTAGTGTTACATCGTCAAGGAGTAGTTACGGTATGGTATCCATAAGAGTAACATACCATACATTGTTATAGTTTCTTAAACATTCACTTAAATGCAATGCAAGTAAGGAATGATTGACAGTTGATCACTTTAAGTACTAGTATCCTAACAATAAATAATTAAAATAATCAATTATCAAACTTTGTCATACTTAATTTTGGTATAATTAAATAAATCAGTTATGATCCGGGTATAAAACATTCTAATGTCCAAATCAGTTTAAATTTTGGTAGATTAGTAATAACGAAATGAATGCATACATAGAGGGACCAACCTTATGCCCATATAGAGTTTGGGTGTAAAAGGGTAATATGTGTGAAAAAAAAGGGAACTTTTTTTTTTTAATCAAAAGATTAGTCACATGAAACAAGACAATCAAGCTGTTTTGGTCATTATATTTTGTTCGAATCTCATCCGTTTATTTTAAAATTAAAATATATTATAATTCTATAATATTCTTTAATTGAAAAATCAATATTAGTATTAAAAAATCATTATATTACATTACATTTTAATTTTAAAATCAACTGATAAGAAATAAAATAGAGTAACCATATGATTACACATGTTAGATCCTAAATAAGAGGAACTTTTATTTTTTATTTTTGAAAAGAGGGACTTTTATTTTCTGATTTAATTGTCTTTGAGAAGTGGACTCATCAAGCATTCTCATTGATTGGGCCATTTCTATTTTTTTTGTGGTCCGAATTGATTGGGCCAATTTGGAATAGGTAATGTATAGCTGGGCTCTGGGCTCCGTTCATATAGACCAAGATTATTTAAAAAGAAAAAGGATACTTCTTGACAGAAGAACAAAGAGAAATGATGGTACTGCTTGTGATAAAATGTGTCTTTGATTTTACCAAACAAATCTATATTGCATGAAAATTTGTCACCAGTGTGTTGGTATTACTTCACTCAAACCCAAATAAGGATATCAAATCAAAAAATTAAATAGTAATGTTTAGTATAAATGTAAAAATGAAACATGATAAAATATTAGTGCTACATTCCATGTTTGTTAAACTTTAAAGATAGAACATAACAGTATAAACATTTAAAAAGTGCAACAATTTTGTTCCTTTGAAAAGGGTGAAATACAATATTGAATGTGAATTGTTCAGGGTTTAGGGTTTAAGTAAATAATATTTTCAAATTATCAAAACACCTTAATGATAAATATTGAATTACTTATTTATACCAAATTAATAATTTAATAATATCTAAAATGTTTTGTTGAGTGTGAATTGTTTAAAATATTGTATACTTAATTAAATTGATAATAATAATAATAATACTTGTGGTGTTGGTATTAATTTGTTCTATTAATAATAATATTAGCATATTATTATAATATACCTAATTTTATTAATATCTTACTCTTATAATTTTAAATAAATTGATAATAATATTATTATTAGGTAATTTTTTTTTAAAAATAGTTAACTAAGAATTAAACAAAAATAAGGGTATAACATAAAAAATTAAAATAAATCAAGAAAAAAGATAATAGCATATAAGTAATTAATAGTGATGTCTTGTTCTCATTAATATGTGTCAAATACAAAACAGAACATTTTATCCTATTCATTTCATAGTTATCTCTTCCAAATGCTACCTATATGTTGTTGCCAACATATTTGAGTTTCAAATTTATAATTTAATTTTAGTGCACTTAACTATGTAAAAAATTTTCACAATATTAAATAATCAAGAATCGTCATATGATTAAAAATTGATACTAGTTTTTTAAAAATTACTTTAGAAATCATACTTAGCATGTTACCTTATTAAAGTATTAAAATTTTCCAATAATAAGATATCAAACTTAAACTCTTAACCTATGAACATATAAACACAAATGCTGTTAGAGAAAATTATTTTTTATAAAAAAAATGGAGGGTGTGTTCGGTAGCAACTTAACGCTTAGATACAAGAAGAGAAATCTTTTTTCGAAGGAGTATGTTAATTTTCATGTTGCTTCGTAAAAATTAGATCTGCAGTGATTTAAGTCTACAACTTTGTCTAAAGGTAAATTTTCGCAAACAACTTGGAATCGAAAAAGAGAGAGAGAGCAAAGATTAACAAAAAATTTGTTGAACATCTCTCCTTTTGTTTATCACACAAATTAATCTTTATTTTTAATTTATACAAGACTATTATATATTACCCTCTCTCCGTTAGTATATTATAAGTTTTTAAAAACATTTGTTTCATTTTATAAGTCTTTATAAAGAAATTTAAGAGCATTTATTAACTTTTTTACTTTATCTATAAATATTTAATGTTTTTATATTTGTTCAATTAATATTTAATGGTAATATTTAATTTTAAAAAAATAAAATTGTCCTTTCTAATATTAAAACAATAATTATTATTATAGTATAAAGCAGACGAATTAATATTCATGCAACTCAAATTGCCCTTTTCTTTCCCTTGTAGTTATATAAATAAAAGTAATTTCAATTAAATTAAAAATATCACGAGGCCCATAAAAGTTGGTGTAAATGGAAATAACACGTGAAAGAAACAGGATGAGGGTAAATTGTAGGAACTGAATCATGAGAAGTTTGAAGGAGGAGAAAGAGTAAGGAAGAAGTTTTGCCATAAAATGTGAAGGAACCCGACAAATTGAAATTCCCTAAAATGATCATATCTTTTAGTATTGCTGTAGAGAAATAGATCATCAAAGATATCCTCATGAATACATGCATTTTCACAATCCACTAAGTCCTTTAACAATTAAGTTGCATGCATCCTCCAACAATGAAGATTAATGTCGATTAAGGTTATACAACTCCTTATCATACCAGATATATGAATTAATTATTCGTGATTCAAATGAGATTGGTAATGGTGGCAGCTACTCACTTGGAACATTTGAGATCAGATCCTTTAGAAATTCCTGTTTGGCTGTGGAGTGACAAATTACACTTGCAAAATTCTAGAGACTTCGCAAGGGCCATCAATAATACAGAAAGAGCATCAGTGATTCAACCTATATAGTTTGCAAGATTGTTTTCCTCTTATGAGGCATGTTGTATCTTTAGAAGTTGGTTTTCTAGGCTTGTTACTGTAAGATCCTAACTTAAATAAAAAAAACAAACCCAAAATTTCAAGAAAATTTTTCGCGATTAAAGCCGAATTCGAAATATGGATTTAAAAACACTTAATTATATTATCAATTTGGGGTAATAATACGCTCATGACACAATTCAACCTTAAATCATAAGAAAATTTCATTTTGAAAATTTTAATTATCTACAAAATATCACCTATTAGTTCCAATTTGAAAATTATAAAAAGTTGGGTTCAAAACCCTCTTAAACTTAAGTTTTACCATGTAATGGGTCCGGTCTTTTATGCCTCATAAGAGTTAGAAAAGTCCAATTGAAGTAAAACCAATTTTCATACCTCCGTAACATAATTATCTACAACTTTCATGAAGAGGTCGGAGGCTAAAAATGTCATTAAGATGCTCAAACGGGCCAAAAACAGTAAGAAAAACAGAGCAGTTGGAAAAACAGCACGACAGTAGCCATAACAGGGCTCTGAATCGATTCAGGTTCGTGTGAATCGATTCAAGCATACTAAAATCTCAAAATTTGACAAACAGAGGGCCTTGAATCGATTCAAACTCGTATGAATCGATTCAGGCACTTCCAGGAAGCCTTGAATCGATTCAAAACTCATGTGAATCGATTCAAACACGTCCAGGGACCCTTGAATCGATTCATGACCATTATGAATCGATTCAAGACAGCAATTACGCAGAAATTATGCAGATTTTACACTCTAAATGAACTTCTTCACTACCAAAACCCATGTAAACGATATCGGAATGCCACCAAATTTTAACACAAGCTAAAACACATCAATTGTGACGTGTGGCAACTGGCCGCACTCAAAAATTCCTAAAAATGAGTGATTTATGCGTATAAATGTGTTTATCTCATTTTAAGGCATTTTGTGGTAGTTAATGAGTCCACTTGTGGCAAAATGGATCCATTCCAATCTTCACAAACCACAATTAACATATCTAAGCTATTGCATTCCTTCCACTACATCAAAACCAAATAAGTCATCATTTGACCATGCTAGTTCCTAGCTCATGCATAAGACAACTATCCAAAAGCTTAAAACACACCACCTAAGGAGCTTTAATTCACACTCCCTACATCCATTCTCCATCAAAGAATCAAGACCTGCCCATAAACATTTATGTCCAATTTATGAAGCTTATAATGAATTCTCTTTTCCATCCCAACATACAATCTCTATCTAATACTTATTACAAACCTTCATAACTACGTTAATCACACTTAAATTAGTCTAACACACATGGAAGGCATATATCAACATAACGCATATAAAGCACAACACACACACACATTCTTCAATTCATAATTCTCTACACTCCTTGGCATCAACTCTCCGCTTGGCGCGTCTCCGGGGCTTCCATCTCTTCCCTGTCATTGGTTACTAAAATTAAAGAAACAACAGCAAGGGTGAGTGTTTGGTATCATAATTAATATAGAATGGTAATTCAATAACAAGATACATATTCACTAGTTGTAGTTTCTACCATTTATCTTACCTCTTGTCTTCAATTTCCACTTACCAATCAAATTTGATTCCAATCTCTTGATCCACAATTTGCCAATCACAATCAACAATTATCATGAAACACATTCATATCATTCTACAATGCTAACAATACATCAAATAACACAACTGACTCTCATATTAAATCGATGCCTAGTATCCGGATACTAAAAGGATCGGCCTTCAGCTGGGGGTCCTACTTGACACCCCGTGAACCCTGCTTGGTCCACCGAGTCCTACTTGACTCTCCACCTCAACCACTGGGTCCTACTTGACCACTGGGTAGCTCAACTGGGCATAAACACCACGGGAGCCAGAAACGAGGGGCTGTACATACCGTCGGCCGTCCTACACCACATAATTACACATGTAAATTCATATTTCTCATATCATACCGTAAGTGGCCAACAACAAAACACATACTCATCAATTGGGCGACCTACTTGTCAAGCCCATCACCACAATGCCACCATACTCATCAACTCATCACTATTCATGTCACGTCATCCTCATAATCATCATAAACCATACACAATTTATATTCATACACATACAATTATTACACATTATCAAATTCCATTGTTTCCATGTTTCATTCAATGATTTAATTCAATCGTACTTACCTATTCTAATTAACTATAACCCGAACACCCCCTTACCTTGGTTCCGAGCTCCGACGACTCGTTCTTGATGAGATTGGCGTTCTCTCGGCGCTATGTCCAACGTTCCACGTCCGAAATCAACGCCCACTTCTCCGTTCGATCCTCCGACGACTGTTTCGTCACCTACGGAGGTCGAAACGCAAAACCCATCAATGTTAAACCATCCTCATTACTCTAAAAGCCATTTTCAAGCTCCCATGCACTAGAGGAGTAGGAAATCGAAGCCCCCACCTCCATGCATGGCCATTGTCTAGAGAGAGAAAATGAAAAGGGGAAGATAACTCAATTTTAATGGGTCTATTGAACTCACCTCGAAGCCACGATCCCGAAAACGTGATTAATTTGAAGTTTCGACGCAAGATGGAGCTTCCCTTGAAGCATGCAAATCACGGCAAGCATGGAGAGGAAGAAGAAGGTAATCGCGTGAATGAAGAAGGGGAAGGAAATGAAACTTAAAGTTTTAATATCCAAGGGCGATTTGGTCATTTCCTATTTCAATTACTTTTTCCTTCAAAAAGTTTAATTAAAACTCTTACCTTTACCTTTCACCCTTCACCTTTTACTCCAAGGTAACTTCAAATTTATCTTCCTCTATTCATCTTCATTTAATCTTCTATAATTAATTAATCAAATAAATTTATTTATTCCCACAGTATTTAATTATTTCTAATTGCATTTTTAATACTAATAATTCCCAAAATTTCAATAAATCCGGTTGGGCAATTATTAATATTTTTCGTCAATTAAAACTTTTCTAAAATATTAGGGATGTTACATCCACCCCCCCTAAAAAGGGATTTCGTCCCTGAAATCAACGTACCTTATCTGAAAAGATCGGGGTACAATCGTCTCATGTCCGCCTCAAACTCCCATGTATAAGTTACTCTATTTATATTCCACCACTTCACTTTCACCAATGATACCTCTTTGTTTCTCAATTGTTTAGTTTGATATCCTTCAATACCAATAGGTGCCACCTCTACAGTCAAATCTTCTTTCAGCTCAATAGAGTCTTCAGGTACGATCATGGAGTCACAAGGAATGTATGCTCGAAGTTGTGACACATGAAACACATTGTGAATACTAGTTAACGATTGGGGAAGATCCAGTCGGTAAGTAACATCACCAATTCTCTCCAGAATCTGATACGGTCCAATATACCGTGGGTTGAGCTTATGGCTCTTTAGTACCCGTCCTACACCTTTGGTAGGTGAAACCTTCAGGAACACCCAGTCTCCCACCTGAAACTCAAGTGGCCTATGGCGATTTTCATAGTAGCTTTTCTGATGGTCTTGTGCAATGTTTCATCTTTTCACGAATCCTTACCACCTGATCATTCATTCCTTGAATTAACTTGGGCCCCAAATGGATTGCATCTCTATCTTCATTCTAACATAAAGGTGTACGACACCGTCTACCATATAAATCTTCATATGGAACCATACCAATATTACTATAATGACTGTTGTTATAAGTGAATTTCACTAATGACATGTATTTTTCCCATGAGCCACCTTCCTCTAGTACGCATGCTCTAAGCATATCTTCTAAGGTCTAAATTGTACGCTCAAATTGACCATCAGTTTGAGGATGTTAAGCAGAATTCAGTCTTAGCTCAGTACCTAATTCCTGCTGTAAACTTTCTAGAATCTGGAAGTGAATCCAGGGTCGCGGTTTGAAACAATACTTGGAGGCACGCCATGCAGCTGTACAATTTCAGTGATATACAATCTAGCCTATCAATCCAATGACCATTTCATGTTGATAGCCAAGAAGTGAGCACTCTTGATCAACCTGTCCATAATCACTTATATTGCATTACAACCAGAACAGGTAGGAGATAACCCGGATACAAAATCTGTCATGATACTTTCCTATTTCCATATTGGAATCTCTGGAGGTTGAAGTAAACCTGGGGTTTTCTGATGTTCAGCCTTATATTTCTGATATATTACACTAGATCTTACATACACTATGATTGCTTGTGTCATGCCTGGCCACCAGAACTTTCTCTTCAAATCATGGTACATTTTTGTAACACCAGGATGAATGCTAAAAGAACTTATATGTGCTTCAGCTAGCACGACTTGTCTGAAATCGCCTTTTGCAGGCACCACAACTCGGTTTCTGAACCGCCAAATTCCATCGTTGTCTCTGTTTAATTTCATATCCTTGCCTTTTGCTTAAGTGTCAAGCAATTCCATCAACTCTTCATTGTCCTCTTGTGCTACAGCTAAACATTCCAAAGGCTCATTGGAGATCTTCAGCATTCCAACTATCATTTGATCTGGGGCATTTATAACAACCCCCAATATTCATATCATAAAATTTTCCCAATAATTCTCGTTCTTTACTCATCAAGAAGGCTGCATGTAATACATTTCTACTTAAGGCATCAGTCACAATATTTTCTTTCCCAAGATGGTACTTCAAATCAAAATTATACTCTTTCAGATATTCCACTCATCTCCTCTGTCTCATGTTTAACTCTTTCTGATCGAATAAGTATTTCAACTCTTAGGGTTACTAAATACCATAAAACAAGAACCTTGTAAATAATGAGGCCAGATTTTTAATGTAAATACCACTGCTGTAAGCTCCAATTCATGAGTGGGGTGATTCTGTTCATGTGGTCTCAATTGCCTTAAAGCATAGGCAATCACCCCATCGTCCTGCATCAATACACATCCTAAACCAAACTTAGATGCTTCACAATATACTACAAACTCCTTCATCATATTAAGTAATGTAAGTACCAGTGCAGAAGTCAAGCATTGCTTCACAGTTTGGAAACCTAATTCACATTTTCTCGGCCACATAACCGGACTCTCCTTTGGTTTATCTTATTTCCTTAATTCCTATCGGTACTTCATCAATTCCTTACTAAGTGTACCTTAGGAGGGACTCGAGCTATCCAACTTCCTTTTAAGGTCCTCCTTTCTTTAAAAGAAATCTAGCAATAATTCACAATAATTACCATGCTACAATATTTACTTTTCTATACTCATTATTCGTCAATTACCAAACCTCATCTCTATTTGTTCCTCATTTATAATCATTTACCAATTTCAGAAATACGAACCATACATTTTACTTTTCTAAATCTGATCACCCAAGATTGGCTACAATATGTCTGTCTCCTCGACTCCACATGATCTCGACTACCAGTGCAACTACCTGAGGTGATCAGTCTCAGGAGTTTGACACTCTGTAGTTAAGTCATGTGAAAGTCGGGTATACAGTCCAACTATTCACATCATCGGTTGATATGCAAACTGTTCACATCATAATGCATTTCCCTATATCTATTGGCAACTCTATACTGAATTAGTGTTAAAAGGAACCCACGGTGGCCAGCCGTTATGATTCCCATGTAACACTAATATCAATGTAAAGCCCAAACGACTAGGTAAAAACTTCTCTTCATTCTCATTATCTATCTGCTTAATTACCTTTTAATCACATCCTTTTAGTGTCTTCCAATCACTACTTCTTTTATCATGTATGTAACAGTCCGGTGTACATATACTTCACTTGATCATCATTCATATAATACATTCGTCTAGTCCTTTCCTGAGTAAAATGTCACCTCGCCAATTATATCACTGAAAATTATTACTGGCCACTCTTCTTCTATTACCTTCAACTTGTACAGGTATTCTTACACCGTCATTCATCAATTACTCAATTTCTCTTAATGTCCCTTAATCAATCGCCTAACAATAGGAATATGATATACCTATAGCACTTAATTAAATCTGCTTCATAAAAACAGTATAGGAGGTTCACCCCCACTAAAAAGTTAACCTTACCACAACGTTGCTAATTCACATTACATTATCATTCATCCATTCAATCCTCTATCCTCCAGCTTCATAAAATCAATATTCTTTAATCACAAGTACCGTTACACCTAATCTCTTAAACTACGTCCAATTATCATCTCTCGATTTATTCATAAACCCCTTCTATTTACTCATACCACCAATACATTTACGTCTTTTGTTGCTTACTCAACGATATTAACATACCACCAATTGTTCTCTAACTTTAAACTCAATACAAGACAGTTTATTACTACAACTCATTCCTTCATCTTGAGGGTTTTTGTATTGTCCATCAAGTAGATTCAATACCAAAAATGAACAACTAACATCTATCATCGTCCATACAAGGTAGAAGGATATAGGGAATTCACCCTTCCTAAGAATAATCGTATTAGGGAATTCATCAACTTATTTCCTTCTATGCATTATCAAACTTCAGTATTCAAACAAACTTATAGCTACCAACACACCTACCATTCTCATTTCACTACAAGATTTAACCTTTATGAGTTATACCCATTTGTAGATGTCCACTTCAATACGCACACATACTTATATATATATGCTGACTTTAAATATCATTTCCAATTCAATTTGTTATTCGTGTGTTTCATCTCTGTCCTACCTCACCTAATATTTATAGGGTGGACTAGATTCAGTCCTATTTATCATTTACAAAAATTTCGAGGAGAGGTCATCTCTTCCCACCAAAACTAGTTTTCTCGGCCATAAAACAATTCTACGATAACCAAACACATCACCAGTACTAACCAATGATCTACCAGGGATAGGATATTTACCTCATACACATATAAAACACAACGCCACCAGAGTGCCAAGGGAATGATGCCAAGTTAACCTGTTACAACTCAATTTACACACAAACAATTGCAATACAATGTAAAAATAGTCCGATATGGGACTCAAACAATTTTCTAACACTGCCCATTCACCCGGCTCTAGAAAGAACCGCTCTGATACCACCTGTAAGATCCTAACTTAAATAAAAAAAACAAACCCAAAATTTCAAGAAAATTTTTCGCGATTAAAGCCGAATTCGAAATATGGATTTAAAAACACTTAATTATATTATCAATTTGGGGTAATAATACGCTCATGACACAATTCAACCTTAAATCATAAGAAAATTTCATTTTGAAAATTTTAATTATCTACAAAATATCACCTATTAGTTCCAATTTGAAAATTATAAAAAGTTGGGTTCAAAACCCTCTTAAACTTAAGTTTTACCATGTAATGGGTCCGGTCTTTTATGCCTCATAAGAGTTAGAAAAGTCCAATTGAAGTAAAACCAATTTTCATACCTCCGTAACATAATTATCTACAACTTTCATGAAGAGGTCGGAGGCTAAAAATGTCATTAAGATGCTCAAACGGGCCAAAAACAGTAAGAAAAACAGAGCAGTTGGAAAAACAGCACGACAGTAGCCATAACAGGGCTCTGAATCGATTCAGGTTCGTGTGAATCGATTCAAGCATACTAAAATCTCAAAATTTGACAAACAGAGGGCCTTGAATCGATTCAAACTCGTATGAATCGATTCAGGCACTTCCAGGAAGCCTTGAATCGATTCAAAACTCATGTGAATCGATTCAAACACGTCCAGGGACCCTTGAATCGATTCATGACCATTATGAATCGATTCAAGACAGCAATTACGCAGAAATTATGCAGATTTTACACTCTAAATGAACTTCTTCACTACCAAAACCCATGTAAACGATATCGGAATGCCACCAAATTTTAACACAAGCTAAAACACATCAATTGTGACGTGTGGCAACTGGCCGCACTCAAAAATTCCTAAAAATGAGTGATTTATGCGTATAAATGTGTTTATCTCATTTTAAGGCATTTTGTGGTAGTTAATGAGTCCACTTGTGGCAAAATGGATCCATTCCAATCTTCACAAACCACAATTAACATATCTAAGCTATTGCATTCCTTCCACTACATCAAAACCAAATAAGTCATCATTTGACCATGCTAGTTCCTAGCTCATGCATAAGACAACTATCCAAAAGCTTAAAACACACCACCTAAGGAGCTTTAATTCACACTCCCTACATCCATTCTCCATCAAAGAATCAAGACCTGCCCATAAACATTTATGTCCAATTTATGAAGCTTATAATGAATTCTCTTTTCCATCCCAACATACAATCTCTATCTAATACTTATTACAAACCTTCATAACTACGTTAATCACACTTAAATTAGTCTAACACACATGGAAGGCATATATCAACATAACGCATATAAAGCACAACACACACACACATTCTTCAATTCATAATTCTCTACACTCCTTGGCATCAACTCTCCGCTTGGCGCGTCTCCGGGGCTTCCATCTCTTCCCTGTCATTGGTTACTAAAATTAAAGAAACAACAGCAAGGGTGAGTGTTTGGTATCATAATTAATATAGAATGGTAATTCAATAACAAGATACATATTCACTAGTTGTAGTTTCTACCATTTATCTTACCTCTTGTCTTCAATTTCCACTTACCAATCAAATTTGATTCCAATCTCTTGATCCACAATTTGCCAATCACAATCAACAATTATCATGAAACACATTCATATCATTCTACAATGCTAACAATGCATCAAATAACACAACTGACTCTCATATTAAATCGATGCCTAGTATCCGGATACTAAAAGGATCGGCCTTCAGCTGGGGGTCCTACTTGACACCCCGTGAACCCTGCTTGGTCCACCGAGTCCTACTTGACTCTCCACCTCAACCACTGGGTCCTACTTGACCACTGGGTAGCTCAACTGGGCATAAACACCACGGGAGCCAGAAACGAGGGGCTGTACATACCGTCGGCCGTCCTACACCACATAATTACACATGTAAATTCATATTTCTCATATCATACCGTAAGTGGCCAACAACAGAACACATACTCATCAATTGGGCGACCTACTTGTCAAGCCCATCACCACAATGCCACCATACTCATCAACTCATCACTATTCATGTCACGTCATCCTCATAATCATCATAAACCATACACAATTTATATTCATACACATACAATTATTACACATTATCAAATTCCATTGTTTCCATGTTTCATTCAATGATTTAATTCAATCGTACTTACCTATTCTAATTAACTATAACCCGAACACCCCCTTACCTTGGTTCCGAGCTCCGACGACTCGTTCTTGATGAGATTGGCGTTCTCTCGGCGCTATGTCCAACGTTCCACGTCCGAAATCAACGCCCACTTCTCCGTTCGATCCTCCGACGACTGTTTCGTCACCTACGGAGGTCGAAACGCAAAACCCATCAATGTTAAACCATCCTCATTACTCTAAAAGCCATTTTCAAGCTCCCATGCACTAGAGGAGTAGGAAATCGAAGCCCCCACCTCCATGCATGGCCATTGTCTAGAGAGAGAAAATGAAAAGGGGAAGATAACTCAATTTTAATGGGTCTATTGAACTCACCTCGAAGCCACGATCCCGAAAACGTGATTAATTTGAAGTTTCGACGCAAGATGGAGCTTCCCTTGAAGCATGCAAATCACGGCAAGCATGGAGAGGAAGAAGAAGGTAATCGCGTGAATGAAGAAGGGGAAGGAAATGAAACTTAAAGTTTTAATATCCAAGGGCGATTTGGTCATTTCCTATTTCAATTACTTTTTCCTTCAAAAAGTTTAATTAAAACTCTTACCTTTACCTTTCACCCTTCACCTTTTACTCCAAGGTAACTTCAAATTTATCTTCCTCTATTCATCTTCATTTAATCTTCTATAATTAATTAATCAAATAAATTTATTTATTCCCACAGTATTTAATTATTTCTAATTGCATTTTTAATACTAATAATTCCCAAAATTTCAATAAATCCGGTTGGGCAATTATTAATATTTTTCGTCAATTAAAACTTTTCTAAAATATTAGGGATGTTACATCCACCCCCCCTAAAAAGGGATTTCGTCCCTGAAATCAACGTACCTTATCTGAAAAGATCGGGGTACAATCGTCTCATGTCCGCCTCAAACTCCCATGTATAAGTTACTCTATTTATATTCCACCACTTCACTTTCACCAATGATACCTCTTTGTTTCTCAATTGTTTAGTTTGATATCCTTCAATACCAATAGGTGCCACCTCTACAGTCAAATCTTCTTTCAGCTCAATAGAGTCTTCAGGTACGATCATGGAGTCACAAGGAATGTATGCTCGAAGTTGTGACACATGAAACACATTGTGAATACTAGTTAACGATTGGGGAAGATCCAGTCGGTAAGTAACATCACCAATTCTCTCCAGAATCTGATACGGTCCAATATACCGTGGGTTGAGCTTATGGCTCTTTAGTACCCGTCCTACACCTTTGGTAGGTGAAACCTTCAGGAACACCCAGTCTCCCACCTGAAACTCAAGTGGCCTATGGCGATTTTCATAGTAGCTTTTCTGATGGTCTTGTGCAATGTTTCATCTTTTCACGAATCCTTACCACCTGATCATTCATTCCTTGAATTAACTTGGGCCCCAAATGGATTGCATCTCTATCTTCATTCTAACATAAAGGTGTACGACACCGTCTACCATATAAATCTTCATATGGAACCATACCAATATTACTATAATGACTGTTGTTATAAGTGAATTTCACTAATGACATGTATTTTTCCCATGAGCCACCTTCCTCTAGTACGCATGCTCTAAGCATATCTTCTAAGGTCTAAATTGTACGCTCAAATTGACCATCAGTTTGAGGATGTTAAGCAGAATTCAGTCTTAGCTCAGTACCTAATTCCTGCTGTAAACTTTCTAGAATCTGGAAGTGAATCCAGGGTCGCGGTTTGAAACAATACTTGGAGGCACGCCATGCAGCTGTACAATTTCAGTGATATACAATCTAGCCTATCAATCCAATGACCATTTCATGTTGATAGCCAAGAAGTGAGCACTCTTGATCAACCTGTCCATAATCACTTATATTGCATTACAACCAGAACAGGTAGGAGATAACCCGGATACAAAATCTGTCATGATACTTTCCTATTTCCATATTGGAATCTCTGGAGGTTGAAGTAAACCTGGGGTTTTCTGATGTTCAGCCTTATATTTCTGATATATTACACTAGATCTTACATACACTATGATTGCTTGTGTCATGCCTGGCCACCAGAACTTTCTCTTCAAATCATGGTACATTTTTGTAACACCAGGATGAATGCTAAAAGAACTTATATGTGCTTCAGCTAGCACGACTTGTCTGAAATCGCCTTTTGCAGGCACCACAACTCGGTTTCTGAACCGCCAAATTCCATCGTTGTCTCTGTTTAATTTCATATCCTTGCCTTTTGCTTAAGTGTCAAGCAATTCCATCAACTCTTCATTGTCCTCTTGTGCTACAGCTAAACATTCCAAAGGCTCATTGGAGATCTTCAGCATTCCAACTATCATTTGATCTGGGGCATTTATAACAACCCCCAATATTCATATCATAAAATTTTCCCAATAATTCTCGTTCTTTACTCATCAAGAAGGCTGCATGTAATACATTTCTACTTAAGGCATCAGTCACAATATTTTCTTTCCCAAGATGGTACTTCAAATCAAAATTATACTCTTTCAGATATTCCACTCATCTCCTCTGTCTCATGTTTAACTCTTTCTGATCGAATAAGTATTTCAACTCTTAGGGTTACTAAATACCATAAAACAAGAACCTTGTAAATAATGAGGCCAGATTTTTAATGTAAATACCACTGCTGTAAGCTCCAATTCATGAGTGGGGTGATTCTGTTCATGTGGTCTCAATTGCCTTAAAGCATAGGCAATCACCCCATCGTCCTGCATCAATACACATCCTAAACCAAACTTAGATGCTTCACAATATACTACAAACTCCTTCATCATATTAAGTAATGTAAGTACCAGTGCAGAAGTCAAGCATTGCTTCACAGTTTGGAAACCTAATTCACATTTTCTCGGCCACATAACCGGACTCTCCTTTGGTTTATCTTATTTCCTTAATTCCTATCGGTACTTCATCAATTCCTTACTAAGTGTACCTTAGGAGGGACTCGAGCTATCCAACTTCCTTTTAAGGTCCTCCTTTCTTTAAAAGAAATCTAGCAATAATTCACAATAATTACCATGCTACAATATTTACTTTTCTATACTCATTATTCGTCAATTACCAAACCTCATCTCTATTTGTTCCTCATTTATAATCATTTACCAATTTCAGAAATACGAACCATACATTTTACTTTTCTAAATCTGATCACCCAAGATTGGCTACAATATGTCTGTCTCCTCGACTCCACATGATCTCGACTACCAGTGCAACTACCTGAGGTGATCAGTCTCAGGAGTTTGACACTCTGTAGTTAAGTCATGTGAAAGTCGGGTATACAGTCCAACTATTCACATCATCGGTTGATATGCAAACTGTTCACATCATAATGCATTTCCCTATATCTATTGGCAACTCTATACTGAATTAGTGTTAAAAGGAACCCACGGTGGCCAGCCGTTATGATTCCCATGTAACACTAATATCAATGTAAAGCCCAAACGACTAGGTAAAAACTTCTCTTCATTCTCATTATCTATCTGCTTAATTACCTTTTAATCACATCCTTTTAGTGTCTTCCAATCACTACTTCTTTTATCATGTATGTAACAGTCCGGTGTACATATACTTCACTTGATCATCATTCATATAATACATTCGTCTAGTCCTTTCCTGAGTAAAATGTCACCTCGCCAATTATATCACTGAAAATTATTACTGGCCACTCTTCTTCTATTACCTTCAACTTGTACAGGTATTCTTACACCGTCATTCATCAATTACTCAATTTCTCTTAATGTCCCTTAATCAATCGCCTAACAATAGGAATATGATATACCTATAGCACTTAATTAAATCTGCTTCATAAAAACAGTATAGGAGGTTCACCCCCACTAAAAAGTTAACCTTACCACAACGTTGCTAATTCACATTACATTATCATTCATCCATTCAATCCTCTATCCTCCAGCTTCATAAAATCAATATTCTTTAATCACAAGTACCGTTACACCTAATCTCTTAAACTACGTCCAATTATCATCTCTCGATTTATTCATAAACCCCTTCTATTTACTCATACCACCAATACATTTACGTCTTTTGTTGCTTACTCAACGATATTAACATACCACCAATTGTTCTCTAACTTTAAACTCAATACAAGACAGTTTATTACTACAACTCATTCCTTCATCTTGAGGGTTTTTGTATTGTCCATCAAGTAGATTCAATACCAAAAATGAACAACTAACATCTATCATCGTCCATACAAGGTAGAAGGATATAGGGAATTCACCCTTCCTAAGAATAATCGTATTAGGGAATTCATCAACTTATTTCCTTCTATGCATTATCAAACTTCAGTATTCAAACAAACTTATAGCTACCAACACACCTACCATTCTCATTTCACTACAAGATTTAACCTTTATGAGTTATACCCATTTGTAGATGTCCACTTCAATACGCACACATACTTATATATATATGCTGACTTTAAATATCATTTCCAATTCAATTTGTTATTCGTGTGTTTCATCTCTGTCCTACCTCACCTAATATTTATAGGGTGGACTAGATTCAGTCCTATTTATCATTTACAAAAATTTCGAGGAGAGGTCATCTCTTCCCACCAAAACTAGTTTTCTCGGCCATAAAACAATTCTACGATAACCAAACACATCACCAGTACTAACCAATGATCTACCAGGGATAGGATATTTACCTCATACACATATAAAACACAACGCCACCAGAGTGCCAAGGGAATGATGCCAAGTTAACCTGTTACAACTCAATTTACACACAAACAATTGCAATACAATGTAAAAATAGTCCGATATGGGACTCAAACAATTTTCTAACACTGCCCATTCACCCGGCTCTAGAAAGAACCGCTCTGATACCACCTGTAAGATCCTAACTTAAATAAAAAAAACAAACCCAAAATTTCAAGAAAATTTTTCGCGATTAAAGCCGAATTCGAAATATGGATTTAAAAACACTTAATTATATTATCAATTTGGGGTAATAATACGCTCATGACACAATTCAACCTTAAATCATAAGAAAATTTCATTTTGAAAATTTTAATTATCTACAAAATATCACCTATTAGTTCCAATTTGAAAATTATAAAAAGTTGGGTTCAAAACCCTCTTAAACTTAAGTTTTACCATGTAATGGGTCCGGTCTTTTATGCCTCATAAGAGTTAGAAAAGTCCAATTGAAGTAAAACCAATTTTCATACCTCCGTAACATAATTATCTACAACTTTCATGAAGAGGTCGGAGGCTAAAAATGTCATTAAGATGCTCAAACGGGCCAAAAACAGTAAGAAAAACAGAGCAGTTGGAAAAACAGCACGACAGTAGCCATAACAGGGCTCTGAATCGATTCAGGTTCGTGTGAATCGATTCAAGCATACTAAAATCTCAAAATTTGACAAACAGAGGGCCTTGAATCGATTCAAACTCGTATGAATCGATTCAGGCACTTCCAGGAAGCCTTGAATCGATTCAAAACTCATGTGAATCGATTCAAACACGTCCAGGGACCCTTGAATCGATTCATGACCATTATGAATCGATTCAAGACAGCAATTACGCAGAAATTATGCAGATTTTACACTCTAAATGAACTTCTTCACTACCAAAACCCATGTAAACGATATCGGAATGCCACCAAATTTTAACACAAGCTAAAACACATCAATTGTGACGTGTGGCAACTGGCCGCACTCAAAAATTCCTAAAAATGAGTGATTTATGCGTATAAATGTGTTTATCTCATTTTAAGGCATTTTGTGGTAGTTAATGAGTCCACTTGTGGCAAAATGGATCCATTCCAATCTTCACAAACCACAATTAACATATCTAAGCTATTGCATTCCTTCCACTACATCAAAACCAAATAAGTCATCATTTGACCATGCTAGTTCCTAGCTCATGCATAAGACAACTATCCAAAAGCTTAAAACACACCACCTAAGGAGCTTTAATTCACACTCCCTACATCCATTCTCCATCAAAGAATCAAGACCTGCCCATAAACATTTATGTCCAATTTATGAAGCTTATAATGAATTCTCTTTTCCATCCCAACATACAATCTCTATCTAATACTTATTACAAACCTTCATAACTACGTTAATCACACTTAAATTAGTCTAACACACATGGAAGGCATATATCAACATAACGCATATAAAGCACAACACACACACACATTCTTCAATTCATAATTCTCTACACTCCTTGGCATCAACTCTCCGCTTGGCGCGTCTCCGGGGCTTCCATCTCTTCCCTGTCATTGGTTACTAAAATTAAAGAAACAACAGCAAGGGTGAGTGTTTGGTATCATAATTAATATAGAATGGTAATTCAATAACAAGATACATATTCACTAGTTGTAGTTTCTACCATTTATCTTACCTCTTGTCTTCAATTTCCACTTACCAATCAAATTTGATTCCAATCTCTTGATCCACAATTTGCCAATCACAATCAACAATTATCATGAAACACATTCATATCATTCTACAATGCTAACAATGCATCAAATAACACAACTGACTCTCATATTAAATCGATGCCTAGTATCCGGATACTAAAAGGATCGGCCTTCAGCTGGGGGTCCTACTTGACACCCCGTGAACCCTGCTTGGTCCACCGAGTCCTACTTGACTCTCCACCTCAACCACTGGGTCCTACTTGACCACTGGGTAGCTCAACTGGGCATAAACACCACGGGAGCCAGAAACGAGGGGCTGTACATACCGTCGGCCGTCCTACACCACATAATTACACATGTAAATTCATATTTCTCATATCATACCGTAAGTGGCCAACAACAGAACACATACTCATCAATTGGGCGACCTACTTGTCAAGCCCATCACCACAATGCCACCATACTCATCAACTCATCACTATTCATGTCACGTCATCCTCATAATCATCATAAACCATACACAATTTATATTCATACACATACAATTATTACACATTATCAAATTCCATTGTTTCCATGTTTCATTCAATGATTTAATTCAATCGTACTTACCTATTCTAATTAACTATAACCCGAACACCCCCTTACCTTGGTTCCGAGCTCCGACGACTCGTTCTTGATGAGATTGGCGTTCTCTCGGCGCTATGTCCAACGTTCCACGTCCGAAATCAACGCCCACTTCTCCGTTCGATCCTCCGACGACTGTTTCGTCACCTACGGAGGTCGAAACGCAAAACCCATCAATGTTAAACCATCCTCATTACTCTAAAAGCCATTTTCAAGCTCCCATGCACTAGAGGAGTAGGAAATCGAAGCCCCCACCTCCATGCATGGCCATTGTCTAGAGAGAGAAAATGAAAAGGGGAAGATAACTCAATTTTAATGGGTCTATTGAACTCACCTCGAAGCCACGATCCCGAAAACGTGATTAATTTGAAGTTTCGACGCAAGATGGAGCTTCCCTTGAAGCATGCAAATCACGGCAAGCATGGAGAGGAAGAAGAAGGTAATCGCGTGAATGAAGAAGGGGAAGGAAATGAAACTTAAAGTTTTAATATCCAAGGGCGATTTGGTCATTTCCTATTTCAATTACTTTTTCCTTCAAAAAGTTTAATTAAAACTCTTACCTTTACCTTTCACCCTTCACCTTTTACTCCAAGGTAACTTCAAATTTATCTTCCTCTATTCATCTTCATTTAATCTTCTATAATTAATTAATCAAATAAATTTATTTATTCCCACAGTATTTAATTATTTCTAATTGCATTTTTAATACTAATAATTCCCAAAATTTCAATAAATCCGGTTGGGCAATTATTAATATTTTTCGTCAATTAAAACTTTTCTAAAATATTAGGGATGTTACAGTTACTCATATTATGTTAGAAATTAAAGACGACTGAGGCGTGTAAAGAGCACATTGGGCTTAAGGGTTTGCTCGCGTACCGCGTAACCCCCCAGGATACAACAGTCCTTCAGAGAGAATCTAGCAATAGGTTTTTGAGAGTAAACCGCGGAAAGAATCAATGGAAACTGATTACGATTTTGTTTATAAAATGAAATACATGATAATCAGAAAAATAAACTTTAACTCGGAATAATTCTCTATTAAACCCGTGTTAATGATACGTTACAAAACGGATAAGAAATCATTAGCCGCATAAAGAAAAATTAAACGGGTATAATTAGAATTATATATTAACGGGTAAGATATTTTCCTTTCAAATATAAATCGTAACATTCCAAAATTAAATGCCCCAAATAATGACTTTCCAAAATTAAATCGTCAGATATGCAAATAAAATCAATATTTTGACCCAAACTTGTTTACACACGAACCAACCTCCTTTCTACCTTATTTACCATCTTAAATTTTATTTCTATATATAAAACCTTTAAAGAAGTAAAAACCAAGTAATATAAGACAAAAACTTTTGAAATATATCAATTTTCTAACATATTATTTTTTCTTTGGCTACTGGGGGTCTCTATTGCCTTGTAGCCGATTATGTTTCTTCTTAATGAAATATGCTCTTTACTTGAAAAAGAGTTGCATGCATGCATACATTTTTTATTTTTTATTTTGACAAACTATTTCAAGATATATCACCTTTTAATTAGAAAAGCTAAGTTTTAAAGATTATTGTGGGTGAATATTAACGAATCCTAAATTAGTGTTTATTTTTCTAGAATTTTAGTATACTAAACCAATAAATTTATATATTTGTGTTATAAAAAATAAAATTGTTTTATTTTAATTTGAATAATTTTTTTAAGAACTTTCACTAATTTCAAAATATCTTTAATTTATACTTATCTTATAAAATAAAATAATCAAACACATAAGTCAACTTCATGAGATTGTTTTTAACTTAACTACTTGTCTCTAGAGTTTAAGTTTTCAAAATATGTAATTATATAAAAAGAATTTTGTAAGAAGAGTTTTATCACCTAAAATTATTTAATTTGATTTAAACTTGAATAAAGTATGTAAATTAAAACTTTAGCAAAATAAAATATTTATTATTAATATTAATAATGTATATTGTTTTTTAGTTTTTAAATTTTATTTGAATTTAAATCTTGACATTAATAAAACTAAAATTTAAAATTCCCTTACACCAATAAATAATTAGCTGGAGTATATATATAGTGGTGATTCTCTTGTCCTGAATGATTGAATGAAAAACCTCCCATGTTCAATTGCTTAACTTTTTTTTTCCTTAAAGTAAAATTCTCCGAAGTCAATGGAAATTAAACGTCAAAGACTACACAGATACATGAATTGTAATCATTATTACAACTTGCATGTCTCGACCTTTTCAATTTTTCAATTTTTTTTAAAGAAAATACCGAAAAGAAAACTAGTGACTAATTTGAAACTTATTACAAATTTTAATTTTTGTTAACAGAAATAAATTAAATTAATAATAACTTCGAAACGTTAAGCACTTTGCACTATTATATTTCATTAATCATGTTATGTTTGAGGCAGAATATCTATATCATGCGGGAATGAAACGTATAACATTTTAATCAACGTTTATATGCACCGTTTGTTTTACATTACTTCTCTTCAAACATAATATATTAGATTGAAGGTATCAAAATTATTGCTTTAATGCATTTTTTACAAATCCCTTCAATTTTTACACACAAAAAGTGAAGGGGTTGAAAAAAAAAATTACTCAAGAATGGATAACGATCTTTTTTTAAAAAAATTCATTGAAAATTAAATTTGTATCGATGCAATAACTTATGTATCCTGCTTAATCAACTGACCTAGTTCCTTTTTTATAATGGATAACTATTTAATTGATACATATTTTAAAACATTTTTTATTTTTTAATCCAATATGAAAACTACTTACATTTACTATTGTATACATGCTCGATTGAACAATGATATATATCTTAAACACTGAAATTTGAGATCTCTAACAAAATATATATACCCATTAATTCACCCTAATATTATGTGCTTCTCTTTCTCCACTTACTCCCTCTGTGAACTAATGAAAATATATCAGACATGCATAAATTGCGAGACCATGATATTACTCCAATGTTACAATTAAACCATTCTAGCTAGGCACAAAAGGCACCTATAGTTTGTTTTCTACCACAACATCACGAGAGGAAGCAAATATATATATAATATTGCTCACTATATTAGGAACCAAATCAGAAAATGCAAAAAGAGAAACAAACTATATATATACTTACATGTAAATGCATGAAGTAATTTGAATGCATATGCAAGATAAACCAAGGCATAACTTACCATAAAAAGAGTATGTTGTTTGACTAGGAGCTTACAAATTCCCGAGTATTTAAACAAAATATTTAAAACTTTAGAAAGAGTGGCATATATGCCAACAAATTATCGATCTAAATAAAACCAAACCTCATCAAATTACCGTAAAGAAGAACTCCTCCAATTTGATTATATATATGCTACAGTATCCTGCAAGCAAAGATATAATCATGGCTTAATATACTTGCATTTAATTAATTCTTCTTTGTCCAAATCAGGTGATCAATTTCTCTCTCTTTAATTTATCTCCACATGACATTGTGCTTACAATTCAAAAGGATTGCACACAAAATAGGAATCAGATACCAAGCAAGAGAAAATGCCAATCAGAAAAACTAATTTACATCTGTCATATATAACCAATGGATAGTGTGGTTACCATTTTTTTTTTATGAAGGAGCAGAAGGGTTGAATCTTTTCAGTTAACAACTAATTAATTATACTTCACCAAATAGTAAAATATAATATTTAAAGGCATAAAAAAATCAACATAGGGTTTTTTATTCAAATGCTGCAACAGAATTAGGATGGTTAGGGGCTATAAATATATTCCTTTTCTCTCTCTATATATAAAAAGAATGATGTTATTAAAAAGATTCTTTTAAATGAAAGTGAGATGATCATGATTAAAAATTTTTTAAAGTTACATGAGCACTTAAAATTACATAGTTAAAATATTTTAATATCAATCATTAATGATAAAATCTAACGATTCGAATTTATTTATTTCATTCTCACCTAAAAAAATCCTCATATAATACATCATTTATATATATTTCATGATTCCAGGTGCATATTGATTCTGTAGTTAAAAGATTTAAAAAAGATATTGGAACCATACATGGGCCAGTAACATAATCTAGTAGATCATCAAATAACTCAATATGAAACATTAGCAAGCAATGTCATGATGAGGTTGATTATCTCAGTATCTGACCTATTTAAGCTTGACAAAGATATACTAGTATACTCTATGTATAATTTTAACTCATATTTAGTTTGATAAACTTTTCTATAAATAATTTGTTGAATTATCCAAATAAGAATGAAGGTAGAATTGAAATGTATTAAAAAACTAGCTAATTCAACTTAAAATCTATCTCATAAATTAGTAAGACTGAATATTTATGAATGATTCAATATGATAGAATGTTAAACTCTGATATCATATATATTAAAAAATAATAGGAGTAATTCAACTAAAAATTAATCCATGAATAAAAAATTGCATAGGGGAATATATTATGTTAATATTTCTAGCTAATATATAATACTTATTTTAACATTTTCATAAGATGAGAGGCTGACACCAGCTTAATTAGTAAGTGTCTACACATGTATATATGATCATGGTTAAACTGAACCCAGGTGTTAGTTATCTTGTAAATTAAAAGGCTTTTCCCTTTTTCTGTTTAACTTTACCTCTGCATGATATAAGTTGATTGGTTAATTAGACACCCCTTACATGTCAATAAAATCTGTTTTTACTATTGAAGAAAAAGCGGTGTCCACACATAACTAATTAATTATCATTGAAGAAGGAAGCACAGGTGAAAATGTGATATTACTCAATTATATATCAGATTCCACACAGACGCTGCCGACAAAATAGTCTTCACATACTTAGATCATAATACATACAGCAAAAACCCTAACTTGCCACACTGACAGAGCCTGTGCAGACAAATAGCCGTACAAACTGAATATTCCTTTGATCTTTGCTATAAACTATACGTGATTTCTGTATAATGTTGTATTATAGGAAGCATTATATATGCTGAAGAAGCCCTATCACCAATGTTTTACATAGCTCAATAATCTAGATATGTATAATTTATAAGCTCAAAAACCAAATTAAGTTTTGATATGTGTCAGTGGATAATATATTACTTGAAAAGAAGAGCGTGTCTTCATCGAGTAACATGTGTAGAAAACACAAAGCTTCTGATCATTCAAATGGCTGAATTAATTGAAGTACCATTTAAATAAATAACCGACAAGAACATGTGAGGTGATGGGAGGAAGCACAAAAGCTCAAGCATTTGCCTAACCAAACAATATAAGCTTATTATACATGAAAGTAATTAACTTACCATTTTTTATTAAGAATATAAGTACTGTACACGTAATTAGATGCAGACAAACATGATTTAATCAAGGTATCTAACATGGCCTATTTATAAAAATTACATATCTTCGTATTCCTGTATGAATTCTTCGTTGTGTCTCCAATAAAATAAAAGACATAATTAAATAAGAACATTCTTTTTCTCTTTTTTGTTGCTTTACAATAAAAACAATAAAACATGATGTTTGAACTCAAAATCATTATCTAAACCCCTATTATTAGACTGATTTTGGCGGGTGAGAACATTCTTTTTCTGATTTATTTATCTTTTTTTTAATTTTGTTGAGGTGTCAATTTTTCATTGGTGGTAGGGGTATGTATGAGAAAGAACGTACGAAAAAGGAAATAGGAGTTTTGAATAGGTATATGACATTGTAAAGTGAAGAAATCCTATCATCCCTTGCATGGGAATTAAGATATTCTACATCAAAGATAGTAATGAGTAGGGTATATATCTAAAGGAGGTGAGGATGGCGGGAACTTTTAAGGTTAAGGTTAACATAACATTTTAAATATATAATTAGAATCAGGATTCTTCAACATTTACTCCAAAATAATTTGGTTCAATCATGACTTTTGTTAGTATTATATTGTAAATTGGAAAAAGCGTTGCAAAAGCATGCATCTACAATTTTATATGTTGATAAGCAATTCAATGGTACATATACTTAATTAATCAAATGCTTTCAATCATTTCTTTATTCGATACTTAGAAACTTAGCAAAGACAATGTCATCACTTTGAACATTCATGGGACAGAAAATCTGCAGAATCTCAAAAGGGCAAAATTTATGGGAAAGCTTTCATACAAATATGGAATATTTAATAAAAGTTATACAAACACTGTTTTTGTTGCATGATTAAGTGGGTATTAGAGCGTATATATAGCGGGGAGAGTAACAAAATCTTCCCAATCTAATTAATCACTATAACCAATATATGACATTGTTAAAACTTTTTGTGGGAATACCAAACCAGTGTTTGATCTAGCTACTTAAGTCCGTAGAAGTTATGGCTAAAAGCAACTGTACCGGCAAAAACATTACTTTTTAATACACCAATGTTTTAATTATAACGAGTTATCATTACGATTTTGTTGATCCGTACATATGTTTAATGAGTTGTTAATTAATTCAATACTTTATATAGTCTAGAATCCAAAAAATAGAAGTCCTGTGAACTAATACACTTGGTTTTTGTGAACTAAATCACTTAGATAGCTAGATTGCAATCCATTAATTCACTATATACTACATGTATACATAAATACAAAGTAGTAAGCTTTGGCCATATTACGAAATACATTAGAATAACTGGATCCTAGCTATATAGCACCACATTCAGTTAGTGTATGTTTTTTATTTTCGGATTTTCCAGGGTACTCCAGTAACCCATCTTAATAAGACTAATTTCTGATCCCAGCGATAACAAGTTAGTGTATGTTTAATTATCAGTTTAGATGCATCTTAAACGGTGTTTGAAGTTGAAAAAAGTCCCAACCACTCAACTGGGTTATAAATGCATAGGGATGTATGCAACAGAGTGTTTTGCCACTTAATCATCTTAGTAAGCACAGTTATGATCAAGAGTGATGATAGCATACAAGAGAGATTAATTAATTAATTATACATCTATAATTACCATAGATCATCACTTGGGGTATTGATGATATTCAAGAGCAGGCACGGAGGAGGATGATTCATCAATTCCCTTGATGGCCTTCTTTTTCTTCTTGTAAGCGATACCTCTTGCCTTAGCTTGACACTCTCTAACCTCTTTGAGGTAGACACGGATGGAACCAGTTGCAAAAGGGTTAGTCTCAGGGGACCCACCATTTTCCTCATAAGCAGCCCTGAGCCTCCCTATGAGAGCATCAAGGCTTCCCCAAGCTTGTCTAAGGGGACAAGTACAGGGTGCTGGAGGTTCTGGCTGCCCATAAAACATGCAACCTTGAAGGTGAACCTTGGTCTTTCCAAACTGATCAAGGTACCTTAGGAAATCCAACACATGGTTGCTATTGCACTGGGAGAGTAGAACTGGAGGTCTTTGGTTCTTCAAGTATTGCCCAAAAGTGTTCCAATCCCTTCTCTTTTGAGACTCATAGCGGCTAGGAGTCCCTCCTCCTGATCCTGGACTTTGTTGTTGGTGTTGATAGTCTATTGGAAAGGTTGATCCTTCTACCAATTCCTTCCCACTTGAAGACATTTTTTGGTGTGGTGGATGGATGATGGAGATCGAGAGGTTTGGCTTTTGTAAAATAAAAAGTTGGGGGGTGAAAGATAGGTGAAATGAATAGGGAGATATGGAGATCATGTCACTGGGCTAATGAGTAGACATTTTATGGGCCATATTAGTTGCTCTCTACTCTCTCTCTCTCTCTCTCTCTCATATTTATACTCCTTTTTTTGGTAGTGACATTAGCATTCTTTTTTGGTGAAAAGTGACATTAGCATTTAACTATACGTTTTCCCTGTAATAATACAATTATTGTTTGCCATTTGTCAACACACATGAACCTTATCGCCTTATTATGAAGCCTATTTACCATTATTGCCCTAACTATATATATCAACAATCCAATAGGACTTACAACCCACCTTTTTTGAATGTTGCACATCTGCACACCAGGCAAGGTCGTATATAGTATAATACAACAAATTATAAAAGAAAAATCTCTTTTTTTTAAGAGAGAATGAGTTAGTGTCAAAAACAGTTTCACCAGTGGTACTTTTTTTTAAACAAGTTATACTATTAGTGTGAATTTTACCTATCACAATATAATATTTTGGGTTAAATTTTATTTTATCTTTTATAAAATAGTCAATTTCAATTTTCATCTCCTCAATAGAAAATGTTAACAAATAGCACCTTATTAATTAGTCTATACCATTTTTAACATCTTATTTTCTTTAACTATAATTTGCCAAACTACACTTTTACATTATCATTTGATATGTCATCTAATTATGTTATATGTATTATAATTAGAAGTTATTTTTAAAAATATGAAAATTGTATAACTTAAATAAAAAATCTTAAAAAGTTAAAATATTTTCATCTGTAGAGTTTCTCATATTCACCCTTCTAAAATAATTAAATGACATATGAGTGAATAATATAGAGATATATTAAACAAATTAGTTGTTAATAATAACCTTTTAACACCTATACAAATGCAACGTTATGTGTGACTCTTGCATGCACAGGTTCCAAAGCTAGTTGAATGGCATGGAAAATTTTATGTTATCAAGAAAATCGTTTCTGAGCCTGTGAAAAGCCTAAACAAACCGGCCACAATTCTTTTTCACATACACGATTAGGAATCAACCCTAATCAGTATTATTGCAAGCATAGACGAGAGTATAAATTAATCATGATTTATCAGAAAAGTGTTAATTAAATATCGAATAAAATATAAATAAATAACATGATTTGTGTATCAGAGATCTCCGCTGTGTTGACGTTTGAGGTCACTGTCATTGTCAAAATGAGTGCTGGAATGTGCATACAAACCCTAGAGTACATCCATTATTGGGTGTGAAAGATAATTTTATATGAAGATGTTGCGTACACACAGACAAAACAACCACAGCAATGACAGGGATCGATGTGCTTAGAGCAATAAGAAATTTAGATGATAAAAGGGCAAGGGAGCAAAAAACAAAGTGTGAAGATGTATACGTGGAATTTCTTCGTCACTCACTACTGTTATTGTATGGATTACCGCAGCCCAAAAAATGAAAGAGAAAAATAATCATAGACATGTGACACTATATATTATTTGTACATATAAGTATATTATTATTACCTGAGTATCCTTTTTCCATAAACAGCCTTTATACCAGGTTCTTTGGGACACTTCTCTGCAACAGTGCATGCCATGTCTGGCCGTACACATTTTAGCATGCAACAAGACCTTTTCTCCAGGATTCTCTCCATTTTATTTTTCGTTCTATAATTAATTTCTTCTACGTGTAGATATGGAATGCATTTCTTACATTAATTGAAAGGATATTTCCGTAATTTGACGGAATGGAAAAGGGCATTTGAATTTAGGGTTTGTGGCGAGGGAGGGATGAAGTTAGGATTTAGAGATTTAACAGGGTGGGGGTAATTGTTCAAATATTTCACCCTATTACTCATTCATCAACAAGAGTGTTTTGATTTCTAGCTGAACGATTTTAAAAAACGTAACAAGTATTAATGTAAGGATTTATTAACATGATACACTGAATATGTAAAGGACTATGCGATAATTTGTAATATGAGAAACCTAATATACTGATGGTTATAGTGTGATAAATGTTTACTCTTTTAAAAAATAGTTGATATTAAGTATAATTAATCAATAATAAGTGATATGTTATTTAATTCGTGATAGTTATTGATATTAGAGGTGAAAATAAGTCAAACTCCTGTAAGGGCCTATAGCTCGTTCTATTTAAAATTTGTTTAGGTTAGGTTTATCAGGTAAAATGGTCAAGTTTAGGTTTCTTATTAGAATTCAATTAAATAGATTAGGTTATAGATGGAATTTTTAAGATCTCTAGCCTCATATTAGTTTGTCTAGTTAATCTATAATGTTAAATATATATTTAATATATTGATAATATAATTATATATAGTTTTAATGTTTTTAAATAATATATTTATTAAAAATTTAATTTATAATATAATTTAAATAAAATAAATATTCTTAAAAATATGTTTAATGTATTATGTTTGATTAGATGATTATTAATTTTATATTAATGTGTTATTGGATAATTTATGACTTAAAGACTTTTTTAATAGTCAAATGTTGTTGTTTAGAATTCACTACCTAATTATTTCCTTTTTAAAGATGTCTAAAATAGATTTTTTTTGTTTCATTAAATTAGTAGATCATTTACTCGAGCTGAAAGATCTATTAATCTATTTACAAAAGTTCTTAGTAAATAGATTTTAAAAATGCCATCACACCATACATATGATTGAATAAGATTTAATGTCTAAATAACAAAGTTATTATAAGTAATTAGGTTATTATAAGTAATTAGTTCAGGCTCAAGTTTACATATTTTTCAGATTCAGATTTAGACCTATTAAAACTCAATTCAACCGGACCTATTTTTATTCATACGTGAGATGCATCTAAAGCAGTGTTGCTTCACTCGTGATGATAAGAATTACTTTGGTAATTCAAAAAAAATTTAATTACAGGTATCATCTTTTCAAAACAATGATGTTCAAGCCGGAAACATCTACATCAAAGTGACTAATTCTCCAAGTGGAAAATTTTTCATCGAACTTGAGGTCTTGCTTAAGAAAAAAATGTGAAACACTTGAAAATTCTAAATTTTATTAAAACTAAAAAAGTAAAAGATTAAAACAAATTTATAATATTAAGCATGTTAAGTAACGCTGAAGCCGTTTCAATGCGCATATTATATATTGTAGCTTATTTCCCATTTCCGAAAACAAATAAAACATTAGGTAAGACATGTGATGAAATTTTGGAACTAATATCGTAGTGTTGCATTTTTAATTGGGCCCATAAACAAATCAAGGGATTAATTCTTTGTTAGGAGAGACAATCAATTGATGAAGATGACAAATGGAGCAATCTTGTGAAATTCGGGCCCCATGCACCCTTACCATACATTCAGTGGATAATTAAATACTATTATGAATTAATTCCAATTGGACGGCTATGAAACTGTCTTTTCCACCATCTCCGTACTATTTCCAAAACGCCAATTAAGGAGCTTAAAGTGCATAAATATTAGTGTGTCTAATTCTCTTACGCATCATATGAAGACTTAAAAAGATTGGAGAGAGATACAAAATTAATTAAGTTTGTTATGTTTCAGCCATTATTCATCAATTAAGAAATTCATTTCTACTCTTTAATCTTTGTGTTTAAAACTTTTATTCATTAAAATCTTTCCTCTCTTTCCCTCTTAGCTATGCTATTAGAGCTAAGGTCCAAAGAGGAATCGGCTCACAAGGACATATGGCTTCACAGCCATCCACCACACTGCATCAATTGGTGCAACCACTTATAGTTCCATTCTCAAACAAACTAGATGACAACAATTTTTTGACTTGAAAGCAACAAGCACTTAGGATAATCAAGGGACATAGGCTATCTAAGTTTATTTCTGAAGAAGATAAAGGTGGAAGACCAAGAAAGTTTATGACCATTGAAGATGAATTACAGAAGAAAGTAAATCTAGAGTTTTACACCTAGGATTAACAAGTTCAGTTGATCTTGTCATGGCTCCTTGCTTCAATGTCTTTAAATCTTCATACTCATGGTAGGTTGTGAGTTTTCCTATCAAATTTGGAAGAATCTTGTTTCATAATTTGCTATATGACTTCCACAACCAAAGTAAGCCAGCTAAGACTTCAGTTAAAGAGCATAAAAAAAGTGGGACAAAAATGAATGAGTACCTTCTTACCATCAAGAAAATGACATATACATTAGCAGCTATTGGTCATCCGGTTGATCGATCTAAACATATTCAGGTAACTTTAGAAGGCCTGGGAGAAGAACATACTTATGTGGTTACATCAATCATTTCAAGATCAGATTTGTATAGCATAGTTGAGATACAAAATCTTCTTGTTACTATTGAGGAAAGAATTGAAAAGTATAAGAAGGTTGAGGTGTTAACAATCAACGTTCAAGCCAATCTTGTGCAACATCAACATTAGAACTTTAGTCCTAGTTTCTATAGAGGTGGAAGAAACTTCTATAGAGAAAGGTTTGGAGGTTTTAGAGGCAGAGGAAGGATTGGTAGAGGAAACTGGTTCTTTAATGACAAACCTCAATGCTAAGTGTCTAATAGGTTTGGGCACATTGCTCTAAACTATTATCACATGTATGATCAACAGTTCAAGGATAATTAACAGTTCAATAATAATGCTAACACTAGTGAGCAAAATCTGTAATCTAACAACAATGAAAGCTTCATACCAAGGGTCATAGTTACTGAGGTAGGAGAACAAAACAAGATCAACCAAAATAACAACTCAATTCCTTATACATAAGGGTTTTATGATACAAACTGGTTTCCAAACTTAGGTGCAACTATACATGTCACTGTAGAAGTAGGTAACCTGCTCAAGATGAATGCTTACAATGGTAACAAATTTGTTAGAATGACAAATGGTAACCCTGCTAGCATTAAACATATTGGTGGTTCATTTTTCTTATCACTAGTAAATCAAAGACTTTTTTCTTAAAACTTTGCTTCTTATGCCTCAGATAACTAAAAATCTTTTGAGTGTCTCTCAGTTTTCCAGGGAAAATAAAGTCTATTTTAGGTTTCATGCTGATACTTGTTTTGTTAAATGTCAGGGCACCAATCATATTGTTCTTAAAGGAAAGCTTAGAGATAACCTATATGTATTTGATAACATTGGTCTTTGTAATTTCCCTTTTTCTTCTATAGTGACTGGTTGTAATGATCACCACTTTGATTATAATCATGTTCAAATTAATAAGAATGTATTTATTTTTGAGTATGATCTTTGGCACTCTGGATTAGGACATATATGAGACGCCCCAAAAACACGGGTAAATTTTTCATAATTTTAAAATCATTATTTAATAAAAAGAAGAATAAGTGGTGAAGCTTTCTAGTTCAACACCTGGATCTATAAAAAGCCACTCCCATATATGAAGATATGAGAGGGTAGATTAAAAGAAGATTTCATAATAAATTTATAATTAGAAACAACGGAAGAAATTAATTAATTTGGTTATTGTATGATTGAATTTAAGAGAAGGGATTTTATTAGGTTCTATGATTCATAATATGTCCAAAAACACCCTTAAGCTGATGCAAGATAAGGGCTTGATGCATAAGAAATAAAAATTTATTTGGAACAAAATAAGTGGGGCATCAGAAGGCTACTCACTCAAGCGAGTATCATAGTGAGCTCGCGCAGGCACGCTTTAGTGAAAACCAGAAAGGCTGAGCGAGAGAGAGTTTGAGCATCAGGGGGTCCCCTCGCTTGAGCGAACCCCGTCTCACTTGAGTGAGATTCGAAGGCCACACTTGGGCGAGCCAGTGAGACGCTTGAGCGAAGGAGGAGAATTGCCTCAGGGGCTAATCTCGCTTGAGCGAGTTCCATCTCGCTTGAGCGAGATTGCTCCAGTGATATTAGAAACTCTCTGCCCAATTTTCGCTTGGGCGAGGCAAGACTCGCCTAGGCGAAAATCATCCAGTAACCATTTCCCTTCTCCTCGCTTGGGCGAGTCTCAAACCAAGGCCACTTCGCCTGAGCGAAAATGGTCCAGTGACCATCCACTGATTCCAGATGAGTCTCGCTTGGGCGAGAAGGCCATTTGGTTGAGTGAATTTTGACCAGTGGTCACACCCCTGTTTCACAAGGGTCTCGCTCGAGTGAGACAACCACTCGCTTGAGCGAGTTCTGCAGGACTTGTGTAGAAACGGGAAAATTACAAAACTCGGCATATCAAACTTTAATTCATGCTATTTTAGCCTATTTTAATGCATTATATCACCTCAACTATACAAACATAATCTCATCAATTATCCATACACTTTAAATTCAATTATCATTCATTTAATGCATATCATTTGAAATTATCTTCTCATAAATTCCATAAAGTACTACAAGTCACGATGCTCATCATTCATTCATAAGAATTAACATCATCAAACATCATAATTCATCATCTTACATCATTTGGGTCATAAATGAAAATTTGCCATACACACCGAGGTCTAATTTTCCTACATGACCCTCAAAATCATCATCTATAATCTAGATAACAACATGAGCATACATATACAGTATATGCTATACAAAAAATCTAGATTTTACCGACCAAGGCACTTCCTATACAACTATTTACCTCCTCAACCAAAATGTACTTCAAAATATCCACTCATCCTATAGTGCCCTGCATCAAGTCTAAAAATGGACAACATGGGAGAGTGAGTCATACATTCCAAAAGAATGAATATGAATACCATGTGATTATGTACATATGCATCAAAACATGTATACTTTGCACGCACATATCATTCACCATATTCTTTATCATCATAACACCATCATACTTACGTCACAAGTAACATTACGATTTAGACAAAGTACACAAGCATATACATAATCAAGTCCCTCAACAATTGGACTACTACACAACTATTATTTGGTATTCATATCTTTTATGTTGTCTTAATATATTATCTCATCCTCATCACATCCATCATCATAACTCATCACCTTTAGCATACTTCCTCGCTATATGCAAATGCTCTTAAGCTAACACCACTGAAAAAACCCTAAATAGCTACAATACGTTAGCGACCACACGAACCCCGTCGCTAAATAGCGACCGCCTTAGCGACCACCAGAAGAATCCTAAGAAAAAAACGCTTAGCGACTCTATTAGCGACCATAGAAATGTGGTCGCTAAAAATTACAACAGTCCTCCGTCACTACTGTCGTCGCTCACTCACACGCGTCGCTGTGGCGGTCGCTATAGTTTTCCCTCCAATGTTTTTCGTTGGCGCCAAACCTTAGCGACAGATAGAGTGGGTCGCTGTGTTTTCATTAGTGACGGTGGTGTAAAGCCGTCGCTAATACTCAGGAATGTAGCGACGGCAATACGTCTCCGTCGCTATAATTTTGGGTCTTCCCTCCACAACTTGACTTTTAAAAAGGGAAGGTAGTGACGGTGGGAATACACCGTCGCTAATATTCAGTGGAGTAGCGACAGAATTGCTTTGTCGTCGCTATGATTTTGGGTCTTCCCTCCATGCTTTTACTTAAAGTAGTGACGGTGGGTTTACCCCGTCGCTAATACTAGAAGATTACTGACGGCGTTGTTGTGCCGTTGCTAATATTCAATGGATTAGGGACGGAATTGCATGGTCGTCGCTATGTGTTTTAATTGTAGTGACGTGTTTAGCGACGGCGGTCGTCCGTCGCTAAAAGTTCATAACACTCGACCAGAGCCTCTCCCCTAATCATTTGCCCTAAATCCCCCTCTCTCCCCCTCTCCCCCTCTATCTCTGAGCTGCTCTCTCCCCTTCCATCTCCGAGGAGGTCTCTCCCCCTCCTGTCTCCGCCCTCCCGCGCCCTCCCTCCGTCGCCCTGTCTCCGCCCTCCCTCGCCCTATCTCCGAGGAGCTCTCTCTCCTGTCTCCTTCTCAAAGTCGGTACCTTTCGAAGCTCTGATACTCTGCCACGAATCACCCAACCACTACCACCTTCGTCACTATCTCTGACGAAGCTCTTAACCTTTGTTTCCCCTTCGTGAACCACTGTCACCGTCTGTCTCCGCCCTCTCCGTTGGAAGCTCTGGCTATTCGAGGCTCCCTTCCTTCCACCGTCTGAGAGTTGGGTCTCTTCGCCATCTCCCTCATCCGCGACCGCAGGTAAGGTACATTGTCCTTCCGTATGAGCTATGTTGTTTTTCTTGTCTTTGTGTGGGCTTTGTTGTTTGTTCTATTTGTATCATATTTGTTCTATTTGTATCATATATGAAGAAGCCTAAATATTCATTCTGATTTCACTGTATCATATTGTTGTTTAGTGTTTGGAGTTGCTAAGAGTTAAAACTTAAAACTTACCCACTTTATGAGTTATGTTATAAATTGTTGGTTATCAATAGTTTTATGTAAGTCCATGGTCTTTTCAATAGATTTATGGTGTTTGAATTATGGTTTTATATCTTTAGCTGATAGGTGGATATCTCTGTTGGTTTGTTAGCTATTAGTTTGTTTTCTTCTCTTGTATATATTATTCTCCTCCCTTCAGTTTTAATACAACTTTAATGCATATTCAAATCTTTTCCTCTCATCTAATAGATGGTTGGTAGTTAGAAGAGAAAATTACAAAGTGGTTGGTGCATGGTATGATAGTGGTGCTTTGGACTATAATGTTTTTTTTATGTAGAATTTTATTAATCGGAACTTAATCAAGTCTAATCCTATACAGAGAAGCTTAATGAAATTGTCTATCATTTTAATGAATAAGGTTATTAGTGTATGATAAAGTCATTGTCAATTGATTCATAAAAAAAAGTCATAATCAATTGTGTACTTGAATAAAATACGTGCATTTCAGAAAATATAAGAACAATGTGCATTAGCTATAACAGAGATAGTTAAATGAAGAAATTCTGCATCTTGCCTTGATTTAGGAATAGCTCAAAATACGCGAATTCCTTCAAATGGTATTTCTATTTCAGTAAATTTGTTTGGGTTATTTTCATATTATTTCTTATTTATGAGCTATGATTCTAAAGCCGCCCTTGCATGAATTGCATTCGAACATTGTAAACATTGACCAGTTTAGTATTCCCTACCCTACCCGGTAATTTTTGTGTTCTGAATTTTATCATGTAGTGACATAAAATTTCTGAATGTTGTTAAGAGTTATCACAGTTAATCAAAATTATAACTATCACTAATCCTGTCCATGCCCTCCACTCACGCCACCAACCTATCACTAATTCTGCCTCCATTTAGTAAAAGCTAGCAGCCCATCAAGATGTTGCATGAATAATCACAATTTCTCTTGAACCAATCCTTCCAGCCCATGCTTATTTCATTCTTGATCAGAGCACTCAGCCATGCATATTCCCCTCTTAAACATTTCCTAAGCAGCCCCATTATAATATTATTGCATGTCATTCCATTCCATCCTCTTTTGTCTCACGGTTGTAACCCTCCAACAAGAGCCATTCCTTTCATTTTCTCAAGTCTAGAATTTTAAACACTATACTCTTCTCTTCCTCCAGCCACAAACGTCCAACTTCTACCATCCCCTTCCATTTAGAAACTCCAAAGCTTAACCTTCCTTCTCTTCCTCTAATCATCTCATGTCACCATCCAACCTCCACCACCTTCCTTCAACCATTTAAATTATCATCATCTCTTTTCTCCTTCCTCAAAACTATGACAAATCCTCACTATCCAGCCCCTCAAATGGCAAAGCTCAATGCATGCATGGCTGTTAGAAATCCATTTCATTCCCTTGCATTAAGAAGTCTTAAAACCGTGAGCTTTTTGGGCTTGTGCTAGGTAAGTTTTGTGGATCTTCCTCTTCATCACCACCCTTACATTCTAGATGCATAAATTCTATTTTACTCTAGAATAATTTTTGGTCTTACCTTGCTATTTTGGTCTTACTCTAGTATGATGCTGTATAAATCTACTACTCTATTTTGAAGTTGGACTGATGATGGAAAGTATAACTACTACTACTGATGGTTGATGATACTCACACAGGTGTACTCATGAACAGAACTATACTAAGGTTGTGAGAAAATTAATCTAATCTCTGTGCAAATTTGGTCTGATCTCTGACAAAGTAGAAAGGGGTGTAAACATTGACCAGTTTAGTATTCCCTACCCTACCCGGTAATTTTTGTGTTCTGAATTTTATCATGTAGTGACATAAAATTTCTGAATGTTGTTAAGAGTTATCACAGTTAATCAAAATGATAACTATCACTAATTCTGTCCATGCCCTCCACTCACGCCACCAACCTATCACTAATTCTGCCTCCATTTAGTAAAAGCTAGCAGCCCATCAAGATATTGCATGAATAATCACAATTTCTCTTGAACCAATCCTTCCAGCCCATGCTTATTCCATTCTTGATCAGACCACTCAGCCATGCACATTCCCCTCTTAAACATTTCCTAAGCAGCCCCATTATAATATTATTACATGTCATTCCATTCCATCCTCTTTTGTCTCACGGTTGTAACCCTCCAACAAGAGCCATCCCTTTCATTTTCTCAAGTATAGAATTTTAAACACTACACTCTTCTCTTCCTCCAGCCACAAACGTCCAACTTCTACCATCCCCTTCCATTTAGAAACTCCAAAGCTTAACCTTCCTTCTCTTCCTCTATTCATCTCATGTCACCATCCAACCTCCACCACCTTCCTTCAACCATTTAAATTATCATCATATCTTTTCTCCTTCCTTAAAACTATGACAAATCCTCACTGTCCAGCCCCTCAAATGGCAAAGCTCAATGCATGCATGGCTGTTAGAAATCCATTTCATTCCCTTGCATTAAGAAGTCTTAAAACCGTGAGCTTTTTGGGCTTGTGCTAGGTAAGTTTTGTGGATCTTCCTCTTCATCACCACCCTTACATTCTAGATGCATAAATTCTATTTTACTCTAGAATTTTTGTGTTTTGAATTTTATCATGTATTCCTTACCCTACCCGGTAATTTTTGTGTTCTGAATTTTATCATGTAGTGACATAAAATTTCTGAATATTGTTAAGAGTTATCACAGTTAATCAAAATTATAACTAAAGGCCACATGGTAGTCCTACTGTCCTACTAATTGAGAGTAAATCATGATATGAGAAGGATTAGAATTAGGGGGACAATAACTCGTTATTTACAATATTATATATGGAAATCAGTATTCCTATTGGTGCATGATTAGAAACACATATCTATCTGGGATGTGAGCCTGCCCACTTATTTCAGGGGTAATTTTTGTTGTTTTGTTTTAGAGGCTGTGTTAATTAAGGTAGAGGGTGAGATATCATGGAGATGTGGCAACTAGTAAGTTTAGCAGTAGTTGAATCCAGTGTTGTTAGAGTCGCGTCTCGCGACGTAGAATCGGACGATTCTACATCTCACGGTGGCTTCCCGTCCTGGAACGGCTGCAGAATCGGCTCCTGGTAGAGACGGAGCAGAATCGCGACGCGGAACGGCGAGACGTGGAGTCGGGTGCGTTTCCGTCTCGCATAATCGGGCTGGAAAATACCGGGTCATCTTTATCCTTCGATCTTTCTCCTTCGTTTCCGTCATCTGAGAGTTCGTCCATCGTCGTTGAGCCTTTCCCTCGTCCATCTTTCTCATGTTTATGTTTGTGATATTGAATTTGGTTTATATTATGAAGTTTATGATTTTAATTTGATATTTATTATATTTATATATTTTTTAGAATTTCTAGTAGACTCTTCCGTTTCGTCTTACGTTTCACGAGTCTACGTTTCTCAAATCCTCATCGTCTCAACGTAGACTCTACGTCTTAACAACCTTGGTTGAATCTGTGTTATGCCATTTGTCATCAGAGAAAGTGGTGTATAAGTTGTTAACTTATGTTTGGTTTTGATGAAATGAAATGGATAAGTCAAATTTGATTACTTCATAATTTATTTGCTGGGAGGGGAGGGGAAAGTTAAAATGGGAAGATAACCATTAGGACATTGAAGCTTCTCTTCTGGAGCATACTTTTGCAAGGTAATTAAACAAAACTCAAAAGAGTACCCATACATAAGAGATTCATACTAAGCTTGATATATAAGACAATAAATTTTGGTGTTACGATAAATTTAATTATATGACAGATGGGTACTCTCATGCCCCTGATGATCTTAAATATGGAGTTAACATGAAACTTATCAAATGGTATGATATTCTCTAGGTATATATAGCTTGGAATAAACACCCCTACTAGGACCCTAGTTTGTAGGAGGAGCTTTACAAATACTGTGAACCCATAGCCAATCTTCAACCTCCTGAATCCATTAAAGCCCCCCTATCCGAATCCATTAGAGTGTTTTTATTTTTCTTACTTGAACTTAGCCTTTAACATTGAATGGGATAGACCTTATATAATATTGAGTAATTAGTAATCAATTTTCCAATTGGACACTTTATCCAATGCCACCTTAGCTGTAATTTGCTTTGACTATCTCTGTTTGTTTAGTTTCCTTGCAATGTACTTAATCTATAATTTTCTTTACATGTCTCTCTTTGTTTAGTTTCCTTGCTATTTGTAGCTGTCCAACCAGTTATTGGTTTGTCATGCAGACTAGCACACGTTACACCTGGTCTGTGATCATTTGTCGATAGCTTCATATTCTTCCCTCACTTTTTTCCTCGAGGTAATCCCTTAACACTGACTTTCTCATTATGTGTATGCATGTGGATTGTTGTTTGTTAGTGGAGAGCAGAGCTCATTAGGCATTGGTTTTGTGTGTGTTGATAACATGATTTTATATGCATGTGTAATATTGTTTGTTAGTGGAGAGCAGAGCTCATTAGGTATTGGTTTTATGTGCTGATAACATGATTTGAAGATGCATGTGTAATATTGTTTGTTAGTGGAGAGCAGAGCTCATTAGGCATTGGTTTTGTGTACTGATAAGATGATTCTTTATGCATATGTAATGTTGTTTGTTAGTGGAGAGCAGAGCTCATTAGGCATTGGTTTTATATACTGATAACATGATTTGGTGTTCATAACTCTGAATATCATATACAATGCTTATGGTATGTTTATTTATCTATACTGGGAAGTTTTCTGTATGTAACAGGTCGTTCGTAAATTTAGGAAATGTCTAGTTTACAGGGGAGACTCTGCCAAAATTTTGACAGGCTTCCTTTCTTAGGAAACTTAAAAAATGAAACTCATGATTTAATAATGTAGAGTTTAGTCGTGTGTGTACCCATTAGATTCCCGTTCAAGTTTCAAAACAACTGGCTGATGTACCGTGTTGTGTTGGATCTTGAATTGTCCCAGTTGGACAGTTTGGTATGAATTTGTAACCAGTAGGGCGTAACCCATCAATGTTGTAATAGTCTATCTTAAGACGTTGAATGTTCATATGAAATTTCAGTTATGGTGTTTCGTATTGTCCCCAGGGTGCATGTCTGCGTGCGGTGTTTCATACCGTACGTATCTCTGTGTACTCGGGGACCAATGCGAAATGCTGCCGAAATTTTAAATGAACATCAACGACACAAGATGGACCACATACAACAGAGATGGGTTACAGTTGGTTGCATATTCATCCTGAATGGGATAGGGCCCCACCAATTTGCAACATCAAAGAGATAGAGAGTGATTTACAACCGATAGTCAAATAAAATTACAATAATTTAAAGTAACAGAAATCGTGCTTGTTAGATATTGTAAATAGAGGAACCGGCAAATCGGCGATGGATGTACAACCGACTAGATCGCAATCAGCGAGTGACTGAGGAGTTTATGATGGGGATATTGGAGTTCATTCCGTTCGCTACGGCAAACACGCCTGGATTTGAAGTGACTCAGAAGATTCGTTGTCCGTGTTCAAGGTGCAAATGCATGAGTTTTGAATACGCGGATGATGTCATGTGCCACCTAACTGAGAAAGGGTTCATGGAAACATACTACTGCTGGTACAACCATGGTGAGCAGTTACCGCGTAGACCATCAGACATAACCGTGCAACAGTCTTACTATGAGGTTGGAGGAAACAGGGATACGTACAACAACATAGAACAAATGGTGATGGATCATGTTGGACCCTCCACCGGGCGTCTGCTGGAACATAATGACCAAGCAAGTCATGGAGACTTTGACAATGTAGAGGAGGATCCTAATCCGGAGGTGAAGAGATTTTATGATTTGTTAGCGGCGGCTCAGACTCTATTGTGGGACGGGTGCAACAGTCACACTGAGTTATCCGCCTCCCTAGCTGCTTTAAGCCTAAAGGCTGATTATAATCTTTCTGGAGGTTGTTTTAATAGGATGGTCAATCTGATGGGTTCCACCATGCCTAGTAATCACAGAATGCCAGCAAACCTGTACCGTGCTAAGAAACAAGTGGCAAACTTGGGGTTGGGTTGTGTGAAGATAGAGTGTTGTGTTGGTGGATGTATGCTGTTCAGAAATGAGTTTGCAGACAAGAGTGTCACAAAATGTCTGCATTGTAATGAGGAACGCTACAAGACCGTTAAAAGGAGAGGGAAGGTAACCCGAACGGCCAGAAAGAAAATGTGGTACTTCCCTATAACACCGCGTCTTCAACACCTGTATGCCTCATTGTCCACGGCAAAACACATGCGTTGGCATGCTCTGAACCAAACACAAGAGGGGTTTCTTTGCCATCCTTCCGACGGGAAAACATGGAAGTGTTTGGATGAGCTATATCCGGACTTTTCTACCGAGCCGCGCAATGTAAGACTTGGCTTATGTACTGATGGGTTTAACCCTTTCGGTCAATACAGAAGAGCTTACTCTTGTTGGCCGGTCATCCTGACCCCATACAATCTGCCTCCTGATATGTGTATTGTGAACACCTCTTTTGGTCCGGCCCAAATTGTTATGACACCGGACTCATCCTTGAAATCGGGAACACCGGACAAGGCCTAAGTTAACACCGCACCTCAACTCCGTCCATGAGTCCTCATCTTAACACTCCGCCCATGAGTCCTCAATACTCCGCCCATGAGTCCTTAACACTCCGCCCATGAGTCCTCAACACTCCGCCCATGAGTCCTCAACACTTCGCCAACCGCCCTCATTTGCACTCCGCCCCCATGAACGGTGTGGAACTCCGCCTCTTCACACACCGTCTCATAAACGGTGTGGCACTCCGCCCTCTTCACACAACGTTCCACAGGGTGTTAGCCAACATCAACTCCGCCCAAACGTTCGTCCTCACCTCAGGAGTACCTTAAACGGCCGATGTCGCGGATCTGACAACAAAAGACGAGGCGAGTCCGGCCTAAGTAAGACGATCTCATGGTTTGACCAAGGTCAAAATGGGCACACCGGCTGGTAGTAGATCCGGACCAGGAAGGAGAACATCGGCCCCTGTGATTACATTGAAAGATTCAGCCGGTGTGAAGATACATGCAATGGTTCTTAAGGCCCCACATCGGATCAGTGGAGACTCCGTCCAACCAATGGCTTTGCTAACCGGTGTCACGAATTTGACAACGGAGGGGTGAGGTCGGAAGATTGTGCGCGGTGACCTGGAATCGCACTCCCTGGAAAATGGCAGACAGGGAGGCGAAAGTGGGCAATTAAAAAAAATCCCACTGAAAACCCTGCTCCCCACCAATGGTAATGGCCAGAGCAGCACACCACTACACAGATGGGCGAGTGGGATTTCTGGTTGTCCCAAAACCCTCAGCCCATGACTCAAAGGCCCTATAAATGCCCCAACCAAGGAAGCTCAAGGGGTTGGCCTTCAGATTCTCCCTCTACGCGAGAAAACTCTTCTGAAATTCTCTCTGATTCTTCAAGATCCTTAACTGACCTCCCCACCTGAAACCAGTGACTTGCCCTAGTCATCACAAAAGGACTCCTTAGTTCGAAAAAGGGTTTGAAGTTTTCTTTTCTCACTAACACAAAGTCACTGCTCTCACACCGTCCGTATCCCGAACGTACCTCGTCACCACCGAGCTGATTCCACTCCAACTCCCATACGTTGTCAATCCTTGTCACTACTCAACAGCGTTCACTCCGGATCAACCTCCCACAACACCGGTCGCGACCTTCAGATCTCCAGTTCGGGTCCAACTCCGGTTCATTGTCCCTGCCAGCGTACGGGTTCGAAATCAGTCCGACACCGTCACTGTGCTCAACCTCTCACGTCGGTTCATAGCTCGTCACACCGGTTCCACTCCATTCCTTAGTTCTTTTGCTGTTAGTTCCCTTTTTTGTTTTACTTTCCTGTGAGTTTACTGCTTGTTGATTGTAGTTGTCTGCGTACCTTTAGTTTACGCTGTTAATATTTTTTACCCTTTTCCATAATAAGTTGACATAATAAAAAACAGTTTTGTAAAAAACAGTGTCGTACGGGAGCACTCCTGTCTACACCACCCTCTTAGGATTCGTGCACGTGCGAAGAATTTCGCTTTGTATGAATTCCCCTCTTTAATGATATCCATCAACATCTTTCTAATCCCTCTCTAAAATAGCAATATTCAGAACTACGTAACCCTGATTTCTTGATAACTCAAGAATACGTAGGAGCGGGACTTTAACTCCTGTCGGGCCCATCTTTCTTATTTCCTTTTTTTTTTTTTCTCTGTTGTTGATTTACTGCTTTACTTTCTATATTTCCTTCATAAACTTCCCTTTTTTAGTCACTTCCGTGAAAATCAATTTAGACGTGACGTCTTGTTGGTTTCCCCATAGTTTTGTGCCCAAGCCTCGCCATAATTTCATAGGGAAGGGGTACTTAGGACAAGACGTCCCGCTTATCCCTTTCCTATCCCTATCCTTTTATTCTAGGATGTCCAATTTAGACGCGACGTCTTGATGGCATCCTCTCACCCCTCTGTCTCATATCGAAGTCGAGCTTAATTCGGACAAGAACGTCCCATTAACCTCGCTTTGGCCTTCTATGTCTGTACAGTCCTTTCCTCCATTCCATCATTTTTCAAAATAAAAGGGAAGAAACCATGTTTTATTTAAGGCTATTTATGTCGTGCTTTCAGTCTTGGTACTGTCTTTGACAGGCGATGTAGGGTGCTAATACCTTCCCTACTCGTAACCGACTCCCGAACTTGAATCTCACTTTTTTTAACCAGTGCCCTCCCTGAATTTAGTTTTTTCCAATGTTTTTCCCTATAAAAAAAAACGTTGGTGGCGACTCCCTGTTTCATCTTTTTCTCTCTCGTTCGCCGCGCCGTCGCGATCCAGGTTGCGACAGATGGCGACTCCACTGGGGACTTACTTAAGAGAGTCAGGCCAGTTTGATTGAAAGCGCATGTTCTTTTTATATAGCCTTTGTTATCTCGGATTTCTTCCCATTGTCTTATTTTCTATTGACTGACGTGAATGTTTGTTTTTGTTTTAATCGTCTTGTTATTTGTTTCGGTGTCTATGTTTTGCATGTTTATTGAACCCTAGGGTAGGAGACCATGTTACTTTTCCGCAAACATTGAACCCTAGGGTAGACGACTTTGTATATTTGTTCTGTGTTTGTTCTTTGTGCAGAATGGGTAAGGTATAAGGTATGGACTGCCCTTCCACACACTACACTCACAATTATTTGCACACACTTATGAGTGGCGCCCTATACCCGGGCCCCAAATGAAGCTTAAGTTAGGAGGGGTTGGTAACGGAATCGTATAGGATGTACTTCCTATCCGGTATTCGTGAGAACCTCAACCAGAGTTCGACCTCTTATGATATACGCACTTAGTGAATTCCTCACTGTTTGCGTCCCTGTCATGATTAGGATCTTGGCTCTGGTGACCTTCTAGATGTCTAGCGGAAGCCACCCAATGTGAGAAATCCACTGTTAGATAAGCTATAGGTCCCAGAAAAGACTTTCAGAGAAAACCCTGACTTAAGGCACAAAAGGGCAGACTTTACCTTGTCTCATTCTCACTTTCCCTTTAAATCCAAATTGATGAATTGCTTACGTGTTCAAAGGGTTACTTTATTCCAAACAAAGGGTGAATCATTTTTCTTTTTCAAAAAAAATAGTAATCCTTTAACAAATAAGCAATTCCCTCACTTTTTGTGTACTTATGAGTCCTGGGTTATAGACCTTCCCAATCGTCAAAATGAAAACAAAATTCTATTCAAGCAGATGTGGATGAAGTTGGGAAGATCCATAACCCGTGCGACTTTAGTTTCACATGAGTTTTGCCGACCGCTACTTCTCAAACTGAAAATGTTTTCCAATAAATTGATGAAGAAGTAGTGGTTCACAAAACATGGCAGTAACTGATTTCTTTCTCCCTCTCATTGCTCTTGCAGGAAGCTGTTTGGAATTTAGCGGGTACCTTTGAGCAATATGGAAATTAACATGAGATCTGATAGTTGTGACACAAATGTGACCGAATTAAGGAAAGTATTGCACCTTAAGGCCAAGAAGATTGACATGGGTAGTCTGCAAACAATGGGGAGAAAATTAAGCCTGACACGGAAAATGGCTTTTACAAGAAAGTATGGAAAGATTCTGAAGTTGTTAGAAGTGGAAGTGCAAACTGAGGCGATCACTGCCTTAGCATAGTTCTATGACCCACCTCTCAGATGTTTCACGTTTAGAGACTTTCAGTTGGCCCCATCTATTGAAGAATTTGAACAAATCTTGGGGATGCCTTTGGAAGGACAGATACCTTATCGTCATCTCGACCATCATGCGACTATCGCTTCCATCGCCCGTGTTCTGAAGATCCGTCCTGACACCTTAAGGGATGCACAACTAAATAGAAATCAGATCCCCGGATTCACTCGGGAATTTCTCGAGAAACATATGCAGGTCCTGGCAGAAAAGGAAGATTGGGAAGCCTTTATGGATGCTCTAGCTATTACCATCTATGGTGTTGTGTTGTTCCCCAACATTGATAATTATGTGGATTATGATGCTATCGCCGTATTCCTAGCTCGCAAGCACAGGCTTGAGAATCCTGTCACGGCTGTGTTGGCAAATGTGTACTGCACCATGGATTTCTGTCACACACAAGGTGGAAAAAGGGTTGTTTGTTGTCTACCTGTTTTGTATGTATGGCTCACATCACACGTTTTCCACCAAGTTTGTAGGGCCGAATGTCCGGTTTCTGATCTGAAGCTATGTCAGTTGACAGTGAAAAGTGGGCGCGAGTGGGCCAATCACCTCATAGGGCTCACAGCTGAGAAAGTTAGGTGGTATCCCCAATGGTTGGAAGTTGAATCAATTGTTCATCACTGTGGAAATTACCCAAATGTTCCCCTTATTGGTACGCAAGGATGTATCAACTATAATCCCATCATAGCCAAGCGTCAGCTAGCTTATCCTTTGCTTGGACCACCTGATGAAGAGTCTCTCATTCCTTTCATCTCATATTACTCGAAAGGAAGCTGTGTCCTTGTTATTCGGGATATAGCGAATGCATGGAAGAAAGTCCACCGAAAGGGAAGAGAGCTGGGGGCCCGAAGCCATGATGTCAGAGGAGAATATTATGAGTGGATCTTGAATAGGGTCTCTATTATTAAATTACCCTTCAGGAGTCCCCCTCGTCTCCAGGAAAATCCTCCTGCTCCTTCACCTGTTGCGGAGGATGAAGCAACCAAGGCGCTAAAGACCAAAATAGAAGAGTTAGCTGCCAGGAACAAGAAGCTAGAGGAAGACTTATTGAGATGTCAGCAAGAATACACCCTCCAGAAAAGGGAGAACCTGGAGAACAAGCAAGCTGTTGAAGAGATCAGGAAGAAACGAAAGATTGATGAGAGCTACATGATAAAACAAGATCAATGTCTTCAAGCGGCCAATTCTCAACTAAAAATGAAGAACAAGCAAAGTGATACCATCCTGGCTGAGAAACGTCTTCTGAAAGATATGCTGGCGCAATCAAAAGAAAATGAGCAGAATATCATGGTACAAAAAGAGCTCCTACAGACACAAGTCCACAAATTGGAACAACAGCTCAATGAAATGAAAAAGGCTTGCGAACAAGAGATAAGTGGGGAACGACAACGCACCGTAAACATTGAGCAAGATTGTCAAGAGACCATACGCCTCTTAGAAGCTGAACAAAACGAAACCATTCACTTATGGATGGATCGTTTTGCTAAGTTGGCGTACCTGGCCAACGGGGCTCTAGAAGATCTCCCATTTTTGCTCAAACAAGCGGAAGGAATTGCTAACCCGGTCAACACTCCTAGGGAAATTGCCACGTTCTTAGACTACTGCAGAGGACGAATTTGTAAAATGAGGGAAATGATTGCCCGAGCTAGGGATGGCTGATTTATTTTCCGCTTTGTAACTTGGCACTTTATGGCAATAATGTACTCTTTTCGAAATAATGGATTCCTTTGTCTTCACAACTATCTCATGATAATTTCCATTCAATGCTTTACTTAGTACTTTTGAACGTGACGTTCTGAGGAACAGTCAAAGGATCCGTCAAGTTCCAACATCGCTTCCCGCGTAACCTCGTTCCACTTAATTTTTTTCTCTAATTTGCTTATCTTTTCTAAATTTTCTTTTGTGTTTCTTTCCAAAGACATTACGGGTAAACATTCTTACGGGACCAGGCTCAGGAAGAAACTCATGGCTGACATAGAACAAGAAAATGAGAATTTGAAGGCTGAGCTCGCCCAGGTCAAGGAGCAGATGGCCGAGATGGCCAAGCTCCTGGAAAGGAGAGTCACAGAAGGGGGATCTTCTGCAGAGGTTGAAGACGCCCGGCAACAACCACCCACCTCCCATCACGGTCAAGATCCGGCTACAGGATCTGACCCCAGGACCACCGCACCTCCTCTCGTTGTTCGCATAAGAAGGCCAAATCCTGCAAACACCCAACAACACACCTTTGTGGATGAAGAAGGAAATGTTATTCCCTTTCCTCCGTATGGTTTGCCACACGGATATTTTCCACCACTCCAGGAAGAACCTTGCCACCAAGACCCAGTTCCCATCACTGCCCAGCCTAACACTAATCAATCAAACAACCTGCTTGCCCAAGCACAAGCCACCCTGGTGCCACCTACTCATACACAAGCCGCCCAAGCACAGCCTGCTCATACCATTCATGTACCCCAAACCACTGCCAAACCAGATACCTTCATACCAAACCCTGACATGTTTCATTCCTACCAGCAACACGGGAAGGTTAGTCAACATACTGCTGCCAGTCCAAATGCTGTGGCTACTACCCAAGAAGAGAGGTTGGAATTCTTGGAAAGGCGTTTAAGGGAGATGGAAGGAACAAGTAGATTTGGGACAGGCACTGCTGCTGAACTTTGTCTAATCCCTGATGTCGTCATACCTCCTAAATTCAAGACGCCTGATTTTGACAAATACAGAGGGTTGACATGCCCGAAGAATCATCTAACCATGTACTGCCGTAAGATGGCTTCGCATGCGTCAAATGACCCTCTGCTGATTCATTGTTTTCAGGACAGCCTGGTTGGGGCTCCCCTGACATGGTACAATCATCTAGAGCACTCTCGTATACGCTGCTGGAAAGACCTAGCAGACTCGTTCATGCAACAATACAAATATAACCTGGACATGGCCCCGGATAGGGGACAATTGCAGAACATGACTAAGAAAGATAACGAGACGTTCAAGGAATACGCCCAAAGGTGGCGCGAAGTAGCGGCACAGGTTGACCCACCTCTATCTGAAAAGGAGGTGATCACTATGTTCATAGATACACTTCAAACTCCTTTCTATGAGAAGATGATTGGAAGTGTCTCGTCCCATTTCTCTGATATTGTCACTATTGGAGAAAGGATAGAAAATGGACTAAGGACCGGCAGGATAGTCCGAAGTCCATCTGGGATGGGAGCTGCAAGGAGACCTACACTCGGCGAAAACAGGAGAAGAGAAGGGGAGACCAACTTTGTCTCTCACAACCAGAGAAGGAACCTGGCAGGGCCACCTACCCCAGTTAGCCTTTCACCAGTATATCCCGGCGTGTCGTACCCGTATGTGGCAGCTATTCCAAACCATAATCCACCACAATTCAGACCAACCGTTGTACGGCCACCTGCGCCACCACAGATACCACACCAAGCACCACAAGCCAACCCACCGCCAAATATCCAAAGAAGGAACAGTGACCGTGCTCCACCCCAATTCGATCCCATCCCAATATCCTATACCGAACTCTTGCCTCACCTCATTGAAAAAACTCTAGTAGTACCCTGTCCCTTGAGGCCATTACAGCCACCTTATCCTAGGGGGTATGACCCTAATGCCCGGTGCGATTATCATGCGGGTGCACCAGGCCATTCTACTGAAAATTGTCTGGCTTTAAAATATAAAGTAAGGGACCTGATTCAGGCAGATTGGATAAGCTTCCGAGAAGGAAGTCCAAATGTGGCAACAAACCCTCTGCCTAATCATGAAGGACCCGGGGTCAATGCTATCGGGGAAGATGTGGAGTATACGTCCAATGTTGAGGACATTCAGATGCCTCTAAAAGGAATTCACTCCCTTATGTTTGAGGTAGGGTTAGTGAAGGACAAATGGGATGAAGACTTTGATGATGCCCAATCGACAAAGCAGCAAGAGTTTCAAAAAACTCTCCAAAGGTTTATGGACAGTCACACTATACGAGTCTGCAAGCGCCATGGCGATAAGGTAAATATGATACAGGGACAAACTGGACCTCGGGCCCCAAAACCCCTGGTCATATTTTATAGTAAAAACGCGTCGCTAACACAGACCCCTGCCAGAACCACTATTACGGCACGGCCACCTGCTCCATTCCCGTATGACAACTCCCACGCCGTGCCTTGGAAGTATAACACGGACATAGTTGTTTCCAACCCCGTAATAGTTGATCCGGCGCCTGCTTTGTTGGTTACCAACATCGCCGGTGTAGGCGGAATGACCCGAAGTGGGAGAGTGTATGCGCCTTCGGAGCCAAAGCAAGACAAGACGGCCGTAGAAGGCAAAACCGGGAAGGTTGGGATCGCTGGCGAAGCAAAGAAGGTTGTGCCAGAAGAAGAGACTGGGGAGTTCTTAAAATTTATCCGCCACAGTGATTACCAGGTATTGGATCAGTTGAACTATACCCCCGCCAAGATCTCCTTATTATCTCTGCTGACAAGTTCTGAATCACATCGGAACGCGCTGATGAAGGTGCTAAGTGAGGCGCACGTGAAACATGACTTGCCTGTTGATAAGTTCCAAGGTATTGTTGGGCATATAGTGGCCAGTAACTATCTGACTTTCACGGATGACGAGGTGCCGGTGGAAGGGAAAAGACATAACAAAGCGCTCCACATCTTTGTGAAGTGTCAAGACCATATTATGGCAAAAGTGCTCGTCGATAATGGATCATCCTTGAATGTGATGCCCAAGTCTACATTAGCTAAACTACCCGTAGATGGGGCATGCATGAGACCGAGCTCCATGATAGTAAGAGCTTTTGATGGGACCCGACGGGAAGTCATAGGCGAAATTGAGCTACCCATACAAGTTGGACCCCATATCTTTCAAGTTCTCTTCCAAGTAATGGATATCATGCCCGCCTATAGTTGCTTGTTAGGGAGGCCATGGATCCATTCAGCGGGGGTAGTTCCTTCCACTTTACACCAGAAACTAAAGTTCATCGTTGATAACAGACTGGTAATCGTTTCTGGAGAGGAGGATCTTCTGGTCAGTAAGCCAGTTACTACCCCCTATGTAGAGGCAGCCGAGGAAGCCCTCGAGACATCTTTCCAGGCTTTGGAGATAGCCAACGCCACAAGTATGCCTTTCCCAAAGGTACCGCTAGCAGTAGCGAAGACCATGCTACGAGGAGGATATAAGCCGGGAAAAGAACTCGGAAGAGAACTGGAAGGAAGAATTCAACCTGTCTGTCTCCCTGAGAACAAAAATAGGTACGGCCTGGGATACCAACCTACCACTGAAGACCAAAAAGGGGAAGAAAAAGAGAGGAGAGGGAAGAGGATTACTCGTCATATCGGGCATGCACTCAACACTGCGAAAATCCCCATCTGTGACCTCTACCAGAGCTTCAAGAGCGCCGGAATAATGTTTTCAGATCAAGTGGCCGTGATCCAGAGTAATCTTGATGAAGGCCCCGGATTTGTGTATGCTGGCTCACCTGGTCAGGAACTGAACAACTGGGAGGTCATAGAATTCCCCACGATTTGTACCATTTCATCAAAGTAATCATGTTTTCTGTTCGATCCTGTAGCTATGCTTCGGGATCTCCTTTTGTAACAATAAAACTTATTCGTTTGTTTAATAATAAATGCCGTCAGTTTCCAAATAGCTTGATCTGTTTAGTAACCTATTACTTAAACCTTTCTCTTGCTTGTTTTCCTTTTCATTTGCTATGATACACTGAAAATACAGATCCGAAAGCGATTCATCTGAGAATAGTGAGGATTCGGTCTTATTTCACGATTTTGACTGTCTAACTGATTGCGCCAATGAGGAATATGATGAAGACTACGATCCCTCGCCTGAGTTAACCCGGTTATTGGAACAAGAGGATAAGGAAATTCTGCCCTACTTAGAGATAGCCGAGGTTATCGATTTGGGAATTGGAGGAGTTAAAAAGGAAGTCAAAATTGGTACCTCATTAAGTAAAGAACAGAGGCAGGAACTGATTGGGTTGTTGAGAGAGTTCAGCGATGTTTTCGCCTGGTCTTACCAAGATATGCCAGGACTGGACAATAGCATTGTCGAACATAGGCTACCATTAAAACCTGAATGTCCGCCAGTAAAGCAGAAGCTGCGACGTATGAAACCTGAGATGCTTTTGAAAATCAAGGAAGAAGTCAAGAAGCAATTTGATGCCGGGTTCTTAGCCGTGGCAAAATACCCACAGTGGGTAGCAAATATCGTCCCGGTCCCGAAAAAGGATGGCAAAGTACGAATGTGTGTGGACTATCGCGATTTGAACAGGGCTAGCCCCAAGGATGATTTTCCCCTGCCTCAGATTGATGTTCTGGTCGACAATACCGCACAACATACGATCTTTTCATTCATGGACGGTTTCTCCGGATACAATCAAATTAAGATGGCGCCCGAGGATATCGAAAAAACCACATTTGTCACCTTGTGGGGAACTTTCTGTTATAAGGTGATGTCTTTTGGTCTAAAGAATGCCGGAGCAACTTACCAAAGGGCCATGGTAACCCTTTTCCATGACATGATGCACAAGGAGGTGGAGGTTTACGTCGATGATATTATTGCCAAGTCTAAAACAGATGAAGGGCATATGGAAGACCTAAGAAAACTCTTCGAAAGGCTGAGGAAATTCAAGCTTAGGTTGAACCCAGCCAAGTGCACCTTCGGCGCAAGATCCGGGAAATTACTGGGATTCATAGTAAGCAAGAGGGGCATAGAGGTTGACCCTGACAAAGTTAAAGCCATTCTTGACATGCCTCCTCCCCATACAGAAAAGGAAGTTAGAGGTTTCCTAGGGAGATTAAATTACATCGCTCGCTTCATCTCACAGTTGACGGCAACATGCGAGCCAATTTTCAAGCTGCTCCGTAAGAACCAACCAGTTCAATGGAACGAGGATTGTCAAAAGGCTTTTGAAAAGATAAAGCAGTACTTACAGAACCCGCCAGTTTTGATCCCACCTATCCCGGGAAGACCACTCATTTTATACCTTACAGTGTTAGATGAATCCATGGGTTGTGTGTTGGGGCAACATGATGAGACTGGGAAGAAAGAGCATGCCATTTATTATCTAAGCAAGAAGTTCACTGACTGCGAGATGAGGTATTCTGCTCTGGAAAGGACCTGTTGTGCGTTAGCATGGGCAGCCCGACGTTTGAGACAATACATGATAAACCACACTACTTGGCTAGTTTCCAAAATGGACCCTGTCAGATATATCTTTGAAAAACCTGCCTTAACCGGGAGGATTGCTCGATGGCAGGTCCTGCTAACTGAGTACGATATAGTCTATGTCACTCAGAAGGCTATAAAAGGAAGTGTTCTGGCTGACTACCTAGCTCATCAACCCATAAGAGATTATCAGCCCATGCAGTTTGACTTCCCGGACGAAGATATCATGGCCCTGATTGATGAAGAAGGAACCCAAAAGGATAAATGGACCCTAAGGTTTGATGGTGCTTCTAACGCATTAGGACACGGAATCGGAGCAATCCTCATTTCACCTGACAGAGAACTTATCCCCGTTTGTGCTCGATTATGTTTTGATTGCACCAATAACATCGCTGAGTACGAGGCGTGTTCTCTGGGAATCCAAGCAGCGTTAGATGCCAAAGTGAAGAAATTGGAAGTATACGGGGATTCTGCCTTGGTCATTCACCAACTAAAAGGAGAGTGGGAGACTAGAGACAGCAAATTAATTCCCTATCAAACTCGCATCAAGGAGTTGATTAAGGAATTTGATGATGTTTCTTTTCACCATGTTCCCCGAGAGGACAACCAAATGGCTGATGCTTTGGCTACCCTAGCATCTATGTTCAAGGTGAGCAATGATTACGACATGCCTCTCATTGAAATAGTGCGGCACCACGAACCCGCATATTGCCAGATGATTGAAAGGGAGTCAGATGGGAAGCCTTGGTATTACGATATCAAGAGGTATGTCCGAAATCGAGAATATCCCGAAGGTGCTACAGAGAATGATAAGAGAACCCTGCGACGGCTCGCCATGGGTTTCTTCTTAAACGGTGATGTGCTTTATAAGAGAAACTACGACTCTATCCTTCTTCGTTGCATCGACACCGACGAGGCAAGTAAAATCATGAGAGATGTCCACGAGGAATGTTTTGGAACTCACACCAACGGGCACGCCATGTCGAGAAAGATCTTGAGGGCTGGTTACTACTGGATGACCATGGAGTCAGACTGTTTTGCCTATGTTCGTAAGTGTCACAAATGTCAGATATACGCGGACCATATTCACGCTTCACCGTCTTCCCTAAATGTCTTGTCAGCTCCCTGGCCCTTTTCAATGTGGGGTATGGACGTCATTGGACCCATCGAGCCAAAAGCCTCTAACGGTCATCGTTTCATTTTAGTCGCTATCGACTATTTCACGAAATGGGTAGAAGCTGCTTCGTACGCCAATGTGACAAGGAGTGTTGTGGTTAAATTTGTCAAGCGTGAACTGATATGCCGGTACGGTCTGCCGAGTCAGATCATCACTGATAATGGCATGAATTTGAATAACAAAATGATGAAGGAACTTTGTGAAGACTTCAAAATCCACCATCATAATTCCTCCCCGTATCGCCCTAAAATGAATGGGGCAGTCGAGGCAGCCAATAAAAACATCAAGAAGATTGTACAGAAAATGGTTGTGACCTACAGAGATTGGAGCGAAATGCTCCCCTTTGCTTTACATGGGTATCGTACCTCGGTCCGAACTTCAACTGGGGCAACTCCATTCTCCCTAGTTTATGGTATGGAAGCGGTCCTGCCTTTCGAAGTAGAGATCCCTTCTCTTCGAGTAATAATGGAGGTGGAATTAAAGGAAGCTGAATGGACCCAAGCTCGGCATGACCAGTTAAATCTGATTGATGAGAAGAGATTGGCGGCCCTTTGTCATGGACAGCTGTATCAAAAGCGTATGAAACGAGCGTTTGAAAAGAAGGTACGACCTCGACAATTCCGAGAAGGAGACCTAGTCCTCAAGAAAATCTTGCCAATCCAAAAGGACATCCGAGGGAAATGGACACCTAATTACGAAGGACCATACGTCGTGAAGAAGGCTTTCTCTGGAGGAGCTCTAATCCTTACCAACATGGATGGAGAGGATCTACCAATGCCTGTGAACGCCGACGCGGTGAAGAAATATTTTGCCTAAAAAAAAAAAAAAAAAAAAAAAAAAAGAGGGGTGCTCGCTAGGCTGAAAACCCATGGGGCAGCCTAGGCAAAAATTAGAGCTGCTTGATGAGTCGAAAACCCGGAAGGGCGACTCAGGTAGAATAAAAAGCTACAAGTTCAGGCATAAGGACGAGAACTCTTCAGAGAAGGAAAACTGGTCAGGCAGGCGTATCTTTGTCAAAAGTCATTTCCCAGAAGTAAAATCAGAGGACAGTCTCGAAGTCGTGAGGAAAGATCCGGATTCTTATCACTCGCGGGGAGTCGCTGGAGGGTTCAAAAGGCCTTCTTTCCCTCCCACCTTTATACATATGTTTTTGTTACCTTTACCTTCGTTACCAGTGTACATACTTATATTCAATAATAAAATGAGCTTTCCCTTTCCTTCCCCTGAGTCAACGGCTGAATCTTATAAACGAACAAGTTTTTCTTAAGAGGAAATTTTTGAAATGAAAAGTGATGAAATGAAAAGTCGTGGGGAAGCAAAATGTATCCTGGCGTCAGACCTGGCCCGTGAGAAAGCATAACCAATTCTGTTAATTATGTTCCTGGAAGATAGAAATTGTCTCTATCTCATCCATGAGTTATCCTGAAAGCCTATCTTTCGAGAGAGGTCACTCGAAATGTCGATTCTTTTGATTACTCTTGCTTCTAACCATCTGTTTTGAAGGGTGATGGAACTACGTCACACAGAAGTGAAGAACCTGACACCAAGGATCCGGACCAGAAGTTTTCCCTAAGAAAAATTAGTAGATTGGCATCCCCAGTGAAATCACAATCGCCTAAGCTAGCACTTCCCAAGTTCTCACTCCCCAGCAGAACCATAATCATCAAAAAACTACACTCCCCAAATCCTTCCCCAGTGGGACTACACTTCCCGGTCAACCCAAACTGGGGCATCTCCCTGAGTTCGTTCTTTCATTCAAAGGGACAGTTCCCCAAGATTTCATCCAATCATGTCAAACTGGAGCATTTTCCCAGGTTTATTTTTCATTCAAGGGGCAGTCCCCTAACAACCTTCAGTCATATCAAACTGGGGGATCTCCCCAGATTCCCTTTCAAAGGTTGATTCCCTAACAGCATGCAGTCATACCAAACTGGGGGCATCTCCCCAGATCTCATTCTCTTTCCTTAGAAGGACAGTTCCCCCGATAACCCCCAGGTTACTCTATCCCAACTCACCTAATACTTTCCCAGTGGTACCTTGAAGGTCACTAAGAAGAGTTATCCTTCCCCAGTGGAACTGTACTTCCTAAACAATTCCAACAGGAGCGTCCCCCAGGCAGCTTCCCAAAAACTCACAGTCAGGACAACCGAGGGGCAATTCCCCAGCTTCACCTTTTACAAACCAAGGGCCACACCCCACATTATTTTCCTGTCAGTCAAGGGGCAATTCCCCACCTTCACCTTTTGCAAACAAGGGCCACACCCCACATTTATTTTCCTGTCAGTCAAGGGGCAATCCCCCACCTTTACCTTTTGCAAACCAAGGGCCACACCCCGCCTTTATTTTCCTGTCAGTCAAGGGGCAATCCCCCACTTTTACCTTTTGCAAATCAAGGGCCACACCCCACATTTATTTTCCTGTCAGTCAAGGGGCAATTCCCCACCTGTACCTTTTGCAAACCAAGGGCCACACCCCACATTTATTTTCCTGTCAGTCAAGGGGCAATCCCCCACCTTTACTTTTCTGCAAACCAAGGGCCACACCCCAATTTATTTTCCTGTCAGTGAAGGGGCAATCCCCCACCTTTACTTTTCTGCAAACCAAGGGCCACACCCCAATTTATTTTCCTGTCAGTCAAGGGGCAATTCCCCACCTGTACCTTTTGCAAACCAAGGGCCACACCCCACATCTATTTTCCTGTCAGTCAAGGGGCAATCCCCCACCTTTACTTTTCTGCAAACCAAGGGCCACACCCCAATTTATTTTCCTGTCAGTGAAGGGGCAATCCCCCACCTTTACTTTTCTGCAAACCAAGGGCCACACCCCAATTTATTTTCCTGTCAGTCAAGGGGCAATCCCCCACCTTTACCTTTCTGCAAACCAAGGGCCACACCCCAATTTATTTTCCTGTCAGTGAAGGGGCAATCCCCCACCTTTACTTTTCCACAAATCAAGGGCCACACCCCATATTTTATCTTCAGTCAAGGGGCAGTTCCCCGTTCTTACCTTCCTATCACCCACTGTATGAAAAAAAAAAAAAAAAAAAAAGAGAACGGTGTTGATCCGACGTGAATACTAAGTGGAGGAGGTCCACTTTATTCTAAGACATGATGACCCAAAGGACGATGTTATGACCCCCAAGGTCGAATGAAGGAGACCCTGTCAAGTTGCGAGAGACGGTGTCCCAATGGTTTCACCTCTTACTACTTCGAGGCGTAACAAACGGTGTCATGAAACCCACCTCGGATAGAATTGGGTTGCTGCCAAGACCGATGTCAGGTCAACTACAACGAAGGTTCAAAGGTTAATCGAAGTTGTGGACGGGGTGGCCATGATACACCGATCCGATGTTCTATGCTTCGCAAAAGACCGAATTAAGTCCATGTCCCAAGTTGATGATTAGACGGTGTTACTTCAAGTCATACCGGTCACAAGAAAAAGATACTTAGAAATATTTTGAAGGAAAAGAGAAGACAAGCTGATGGATGAAAATTGCATTGCATTAATAAAGGGCACTGAGGCCATTACAGAATTAAAACTCCGGAGCCCATCCCGGAACAAGGCTAAGAAAAAAAGAAAAAAATCAAGAGTTGGGTGCTGGAGAGTCCGGTCTAGCAGAGGCTGTCCTCTCAGATTCCTCCGACACCGTCCTCAGTTCCATGCTTTGGCCTTCGGGGAGAGGCATCAGTTCGTAAGGAATATCCTCAGGTTCCGAAGCCTGACCCCGGTCCATAGCATATAGGTGGCCACCATGAAATTCATAGTAGACACCTATACCGTTCAGGTTAAGTTGAACAGCGGAATTCCGGTGTACAACCTGGCGAACGGCAGAACTGAAGGCAACATCGGCCAGTACCGAAAATTCAGCCATCTGCTCCTCGGCTTCCATCCGCTCCTTCGCTTGCTCTTCCTGCACATCGGCGAGCTTCCCAGATAGTTCTTTATTTTTCTTGTCCACCTCGGCCTTTGCAGCCTTGGCTTCATCCAGTTCGGTCCGGAGAGCTTTGAGAGCGTCCTCTGAAGCTTTAGCCTTAGCCTCAGCAGCATCTGCCCTCTTGGCAGCCGATGTGTAGGCAGCAGTGAGTTCGGACAGATCCTCCTTGCTCTTAGTCAGCTCCTGCTCCTTCTCGGCCAAAGCAGTCTGAGCCTCGACTCTCAAGGCCTCAGCTTTCTTCATCCGGTCTAGGCATTCCTTAGCCTCGATACCGGAATAGTAAGAGCGGCCTAAAGAGCTGAGGACCCCGGCTGCCTCAACCAAATTAAAAATAGCAGCTTCAGCAGCAGTCTGAGCTTCAGAAGCAGGAAGATCGGCCTTAAGCTTGAAGGGGATGTGGACCCGAGCCGGTGTCCCTCCAACGTACTCTAGAAAGTCCGAAAGGCGGGAGTTGACGACGATGTCGTCGGGTTGAGACCGGACCGGAGAAATATTTACAGGACCGGCCTCTTCCTCCCTTGGTACCTCCACCTCGGCCACAACCGTTGGAGCCTTGCGTTTTTTCGGCTTGGAGGTTGAGCCGATGTTGGACTTCCTTTTAGCTGGGGCCCTTTCAGCCGGTCCCAGAGTCATTGCCTCAATGTTTTCTGCCGGTATGCTCACCACTTTGGCCGGCGTGCGACGAGGAGTCACCCTATTCTCCTGTGCAGCAGCAGCAGCGTTTCGGGCTTCGGCAGCCTCCCTCAGTTTCCTGAGGATGTCTATCCGAGCCATCTCGCCTGGAAGGAAAAAAAGAGACAATGTTAATACCGGTGTGAATATATAATGGAAAAGGGTAAAGTTAAATAATATCTACCAAGGTAAGCATCCCGGCCGGACTCCGTCCCCAAAAGCCTCTTGCAGGAGAACTTGGCAATGGCCGAATAACCCTTCAGAGCGTCCAGGACTTTCTTGGACTCGGTTGACAAGTTACTCTCACTGACGATGTAGGCATTGCTTGTCAGGAGAAAGTGTTCATGAGTCCAACCGGTGTAAAACTTTCTAGAAAAATCAGAATTCTCCCAGAACACCGGCCTACCAGCATTGACCTCGACTTTGACATAGGAGTGTTTGAAACTGACCCCGTCCGTCTTGGCCGATTCGGTGTAACTTTCGAAGTTAACCACCTTTGAGTCGCAGCGGAGGTTGATGAAGCCTAGACCCCCTCCAGAATTACCCCGGCGCATCACCCTGCAATAGGTAAAAAAGAGGGCCACTGTGGGGACGAAGTGGAAGTACTCCCCAAGCACTTCCAAGGACCTTACCAAACCCCAGCCATTGGGATGAAGTTGGCTAGGGGCGCAGTCAAGAAACCGGAGTACCCCCATCTCAAACTCCGTCAATGGAAAGCGGACGCCGATCTTGGAGAAGACCATCTCATACATAAAGAGGTTCCTTGACCCCGGTTGATGGCAGATCCTGTCCGAGGTTAGGGGGCAGAATACAGTAAAGTCGTTTTCATGCTCCACATCAGCATGGACAACGACATCTTCGATGGTGACATCGGCAGCGTCTTCAGCATACCGGGAGACAATCGTCTTTGGGTCTTCATGAACCCAGAAGTAAGGGTCTCTGGCCTTCTCAGCTAGCCAGTTGATCCGGTGTGCCAAGACATTTGTCTCAATAGGGTCAGTAATCACAGCAACACCGGTGGAGGAATTTTCAGAAGCCATTCGGACGGTATGGCGAAGAAAGGGAATACAACTGTAAAAGGCCACATCGTCAGTAAGATATAAATCGGCACTGCTTCCCCCTTCACTAGCAGCGCCAAAGTTAAACGAGGAGCCTGACGATGTGTCAAACCCCTCTGTTTCCCACAAAGGCAATTCGGAGAAACGATGCCCTGATGAGACGAACCGATGTGAAGCTCCCGAAGTTGCCCCACTTTGGTGACTCGGACCTCGGCTCGAAACTCCACCCGGCTGACGCCGGGATGTAATTGAAGGAGGACCGGACAGGACCTCAATGGAGTCATTACTCGAACCGGTGTCCCCCATGACCTATCTACGAAATTAAAGTGAAGTTTGGGATGGCTACCTGCTGAGGCGATGCGTGCAGTTCTTTTAGTGCGAGCCAGGTCGTAACACCGGAGGAAAAGCTTGAACGTCGGAGGAGAACTTTGAACACCGGAGGGGTTGAACGTCGGAGAGACAGCACTTCAGTATCAAGAAAGGAGTGAAAATGATGGATCCCCAAAGTTGCTTTTATAGAGGGAGGAGCGGAGATCCAGAACCTTCCGCATCCCGGCCCATGGCCCATTAAAAAGGGCCGACTTTTGGCATTCCGGCCCAATGGCGCGAATTTTAAATTTTGAAAGAGCCAGTTAGCTGGTGACACGTGGAAATGCCCAATCACCCAGTGACGTGGACCACATTTGAGACACGTCAGCTGTTTAAAATGCCACATCATTAAGCCCCACACCGGATTTTGGTCTTGCTTAACCCCTACATCGGTGTTCATATCTTTACTCCCCTTTCACCTCGGAAATTTACATTTCTCTTGTGAAAGAGAGTAAAGAGGGGCATCTGTGAACACCTCTTTTGGTCCGGCCCAAATTGTTATGACACCGGACTCATCCTTGAAATCGGGAACACCGGACAAGGCCTAAGTTAACACCGCACCTCAACTCCGTCCATGAGTCCTCATCTTAACACTCCGCCCATGAGTCCTCAATACTCCGCCCATGAGTCCTTAACACTCCGCCCATGAGTCCTCAACACTCCGCCCATGAGTCCTCAACACTTCGCCAACCGCCCTCATTTGCACTCCGCCCCCATGAACGGTGTGGAACTCCGCCTCTTCACACACCGTCCCATAAACGGTGTGGCACTCCGCCCTCTTCACACAACGTTCCACAGGGTGTTAGCCAACATCAACTCCGCCCAAACGTTCGTCCTCACCTCAGGAGTACCTTAAACGGCCGATGTCGCGGATCTGACAACAAAAGACGAGGCGAGTCCGGCCTAAGTAAGACGATCTCATGGTTTGACCGAGGTCAAAATGGGCACACCGGCTGGTAGTAGATCCGGACCAGGAAGGAGAACATCGGCCCCTGTGATTACATTGAAAGATTCAGCCGGTGTGAAGATACATGCAATGGTTCTTAAGGCCCCACATCGGATCAGTGGAGACTCCGTCCAACCAATGGCTTTGCTAACCGGTGTCACGAATTTGACAACGGAGGGGTGAGGTCGGAAGATTGTGCGCGGTGACCTGGAATCGCACTCCCTGGAAAATGGCAGACAGGGAGGCGAAAGTGGGCAATTAAAAAAAATCCCACTGAAAACCCTGCTCCCCACCAATGGTAATGGCCAGAGCAGCACACCACTACACAGATGGGCGAGTGGGATTTCTGGTTGTCCCAAAACCCTCAGCCCATGACTCAAAGGCCCTATAAATGCCCCAACCAAGGAAGCTCAAGGGGTTGGCCTTCAGATTCTCCCTCTACGCGAGAAAACTCTTCTGAAATTCTCTCTGATTCTTCAAGATCCTTAACTGACCTCCCCACCTGAAACCAGTGACTTGCCCTAGTCATCACAAAAGGACTCCTTAGTTCGAAAAAGGGTTTGAAGTTTTCTTTTCTCACTAACACAAAGTCACTGCTCTCACACCGTCCGTATCCCGAACGTACCTCGTCACCACCGAGCTGATTCCACTCCAACTCCCATACGTTGTCAATCCTTGTCACTGCTCAACAGCGTTCACTCCGGATCAACCTCCCACAACACCGGTCGCGACCTTCAGATCTCCAGTTCGGGTCCAACTCCGGTTCATTGTCCCTGCCAGCGTACGGGTTCGAAATCAGTCCGACACCGTCACTGTGCTCAACCTCTCACGTCGGTTCATAGCTCGTCACACCGGTTCCACTCCATTCCTTAGTTCTTTTGCTGTTAGTTCCCTTTTTTGTTTTACTTTCCTGTGAGTTTACTGCTTGTTGATTGTAGTTGTCTGCGTACCTTTAGTTTACGCTGTTAATATTTTTTACCCTTTTCCATAATAAGTTGACATAATAAAAAACAGTTTTGTAAAAAACAGTGTCGTACGGGAGCACTCCTGTCTACACCACCCTCTTAGGATTCGTGCACGTGCGAAGAATTTCGCTTTGTATGAATTCCCCTCTTTAATGATATCCATCAACATCTTTCTAATCCCTCTCTAAAATAGCAATATTCAGAACTACGTAACCCTGATTTCTTGATAACTCAAGAATACGTAGGAGCGGGACTTTAACTCCTGTCGGGCCCATCTTTCTTATTTCCTTTTTTTTTTCTCTGTTGTTGATTTACTGCTTTACTTTCTATATTTCCTTCATAAACTTCCCTTTTTTAGTCACTTCCGTGAAAATCAATTTAGACGTGACGTCTTGTTGGTTTCCCCATAGTTTTGTGCCCAAGCCTCGCCATAATTTCATAGGGAAGGGGTACTTAGGACAAGACGTCCCGCTTATCCCTTTCCTATCCCTATCCTTTTATTCTAGGATGTCCAATTTAGACGCGACGTCTTGATGGCATCCTCTCACCCCTCTGTCTCATATCGAAGTCGAGCTTAATTCGGACAAGAACGTCCCATTAACCTCGCTTTGGCCTTCTATGTCTGTACAGTCCTTTCCTCCATTCCATCATTTTTCAAAATAAAAGGGAAGAAACCATGTTTTATTTAAGGCTATTTATGTCGTGCTTTCAGTCTTGGTACTGTCTTTGACAGGCGATGTAGGGTGCTAATACCTTCCCTACTCGTAACCGACTCCCGAACTTGAATCTCACTTTTTTTAACCAGTGCCCTCCCTGAATTTAGTTTTTTCCAATGTTTTTCCCTATAAAAAAAAAACGTTGGTGGCGACTCCCTGTTTCATCTTTTTCTCTCTCGTTCGCCGCGCCGTCGCGATCCAGGTTGCGACATGTATGAAGAGGGAGGTCATGTTTCTATCTATACTGGTTCCAGGACCCAAAAATCCAAAGGCGAACATAGACGTGTTTTTGCAACCGTTGGTTAAAGAGTTATCACAGTTATGGGATGACGGGGTAATGACATACGATGCGTCTTTGAAGAACAACTTTATGATGCGTGCTGTTTTGATGTGGACTATTAACGACTTCCCGGCCTATGGTATGCTTTCTGGATGGTCGACGTCTGGGAAGCTTGCTTGCCCTGTATGCATGGAACATACTGGGGGGGAATCACTCCCTGTTAGTGGCAAGACAAGTTTCTTTGACTGTCATAGAAAGTTTCTACCGTTGGATCACCCGTTTAGGAGAAACAAAACTGCTTTTAAGAAGAACAAGGTTGTTAATGAACCTCCACCCCGTAGGTTATCTGGTGCACGGGTTTGGCAGAGGGTCGAAGAGTATCCTTACATCTGGGACAAGAGTGTTAAGGAGTTTGCGGGTTACGGTAAGGAACACCACTGGGTGAAGCAGAGTGTCTTGTGGGATTTGCCATATTGGAAAGACTTGTTGTTAAGACACAACATTGATGTCATGCACACTGAACATAATGTTTTCATGAATATTTTTGACACTGTTATGGACATCAAAGGGAGAATAAAGGACAACGAGAAGAGTCGTCTAGACCTTCCGATTTGGTGTTCTAGGAAGGAGTTGGAGTTGAGGGATGCGGGACGTGGAAGAATGTTTAAACCCCATGCAAAATATGCTTTAACTAGACCACAACAGATTGCTGTGTGTATTTGGATGAATGGGTTGCCCCTGCCTGACGGATTCGCTTCTAACTTAAGTAGATGTGTCGACGTGAAGAAGGGCAGGGTGTTTGGCATGAAAAGTCATGATTGCCATGTGTTTATGCAATAACTACTCCCGTACGCGTTTTATGCCTTACCGAAGGCTATTTGGAAGTCGTTGGTGGAGTTGAGTCACTTCTTTAAGGAGTTGACGGCTACTTCGTTGACTGTGGAGAAACTTGTGAAGATAGAAGAAACTATCCCGGTGTTGATTTGTAAGTTGGAGCAGATTTTCCCACCAAGTTTTTTTGACTCGATGGAGCATTTGCCTATCCATCTACCGTACGAGGCCTTGGTTGATGGCCCGGTGCAGTATCGTTGGATGTATCCATTCAAAAGGTGAACGCCAGAACTCTTTAATTTCCTTGCAAACACTTCTTATAATAGTATTTTCTAACTTAACACTATCTTGTTAATGATGTTGAAGATTCTTACGCTCCTTAAAAGATAAAGTGTCGAACAAAGCCTGCGTTGAAGCATCAATTTGTGAGGCATACTTAGTCGAAGAAATGACAACCTTTGCTTCTTTCTATTTTCCGACGGAGATAGAAACTAGAATGAGTAGAATTCCCCGCAATCTTGGGGTAGCCAGCCGCACAGGGTTTGATGAACAAACATCGATTTTCAACTATCCTGGTCACCCGGGGGCAGGCTCACAAAATGTTACATTGATGAGAAAGATCGAAAGGCGGCTCACTTGTACATTCTTCTAAATTGCCCAGAAGTGGAACCCTTTATTGAGTAAGTCATAGAAGTTATATTATACATTCTAAACGTAGCTTTTATAGTATCTAAATTTGTTTCCTTTAAATAGCTTATACACAGATATGCTAAAACTTGAGCAAAATGATTTAACTGATGACCAAATTCATAGTGAGGTGTCATCCAAGTTCGTTGGTTGGTTCGCGCAACACGTAAGACCCGTATACCAAGTGTTTTTAAGCCTATTTGCTTCTAACTCCTGGTATCTAACGATGACCTACTTCTTATGTTGTACATAGATACAAGACCCTAACAACCATATTGAAGATTCTTTACTCCAAGCCCTTTCTTGGGGGCCGGTGAAAACTGTTAAAAAATGGCCTATTTACTACGTAAATGGCTACAAGTTTAATATTCTTCAATGGAGTGAAGGGATGCGCACCCATAACTACGGGGTTTGTGTTAAAGGCACCGCCGGACAGTTGGAAGAAGACTTTTATGGAGTGCTGACGGAGATTGTTGAAGTTTCGTTCTCTGGACGACTAAGAAGAGATATTGTTCTATTCAAATGTGATTGGTTCGACAACACAATCGGTGTTGGAACAAAGGTTGACAATAACTACAGCTTAGTTGAGGTCAAGAAGAATGGTAGATATAAAGGGTTTGATCCCTTCATTTTTGCCCAACAAGCTGAGCAGGTTTATTACACCGACTTCCCAGGAGGACATCGGGACTGGTATGCAGTAATCAAGGCCAAGGCCCGAAGTCAGATCACTGACAATGTCTCCGAGGAGGTCGATGACGCTTATCAGCTTGCACCACACGAGCTCAACGATGCCAATTTGTTGTTCAACATTGATCCAGTCATAATGGATGAGACACTCGCCACTACGGGGGGTGAACACATTGACAAAGACCTTGTCTCTCGATCAAAACGGTCTAGGGCTGATTTGGATACTGATGAACTTGTTCAAACAGATAACCACAGTGACACTGAAACTGAGGGGGAATTTGAAACTGAAACAGACACAGAGTATGTAGTTGTTAAACATATATACATAGGTTTACATATATCCTGAGACTAACCTTTCTTTTCATGATTTTATCCACAGATGACGGGACGTCGACTGCCCTTCAGTAGGGGTGGTGGGTCCAGGACCCCGACATCCCGACAGGGGACTCCCACCCCAGGACAGGAGACCACTCCATCACCACTGCAGCGGACCACTCCATCACCAGTACAGGAGAGCACTCCATCACCACCACCACCACCACCACAGCAGACTACCCCATCACCCCGACTGACCACCCCAGAGCAGAGTACTGGAGTTGGTGGCTTGGAGGACCATGGCCATCAGGCCACCCCACCTCCGGCATCCCCTCTGCCCATGTTGGTACCCGTGCCGGCCGGAGACGAGTAAGTGACTAAACCTCAAATACTTTTATGTTATTTGTATGATACTTTATATTAAACTTTAGTGGAAAGACTTGTTGGTTTATTGGATGTTACTTTAATTAGTACTTGTATAGATTGAATTGTACTGGGCACTCTTCTGTTTGTAACAGGGTAACTATTTAAACTTGGAAATGTTACATTTACAGGGGAGACTCTGCCGAAATTTTGGGAGTCTCCCTAGATTGTCCACTGTTATTCTCCTGATATAATTGTTGTCATTACAGCTTTGTTGATAGTAGTCACACTACCAAAGCGATTACTAAGGTATTAAAGGCCCAGTGGGATGGTCCATATATATCTTGGACAGATGCTGGGAAGGTTGTCCAAGATAGGTGGTTTGACACCTTCTCGGTAAGTTCCTAGCTCATTTGTTGTGACTTGATTTGTCAAATACACCTCTTATTAATTTTGATTTCTCATTTCATTTTATAGCGTGATTACCAGTGGGCGGAGGGTATGATTGATGAGATTAGGAAGGTCTTTGCCACAAAGACCTCCAAAATCATCAAGAGTACCCTTTGGAAGGTGAGGGACAAGGGTGAGCGCCCTCGTTGGATCCCGGAGGACCATTGGGACGGGATGGTCCAGAAGTGGGGCGGGGTCCCGTTCCAGCAGGCGAGTGCTCGGAACAGGGCCAACAGAGCCGCCGATGCTGCAGCCTCGGTTTACACTGGGGGTAGCATTTCAACCCTCGAGCACAAGAAAAGATTTGTAAGTATATTTATGTTAAACATTTCTATTATGATTCGTCTGACATGTTTACAAATAATAATCTCAATGTTTTTGTCCACCACAGGAGCTGAGGGAGCACCGGGAGCCTTCTTTGTTTGAGGTCATGCAAATGACCAAGAAGAACAAAGCCGGTGCATGGGTAAACCAGAAGACTATGGATCTAGCGGTATTTACTTTTAACTGACACATGCTTATAATTTACAAATCAGCTTACTAATCCTATCATTGTTTTTGAATTTACAGGAGGCGTATCAGGCCAGGAGGGCCGAGAAGGAGGCGGACCTGGTGGCTTCCACTCCTGAAGGGGAGGTTCCTCCCACCCTATCTTGTTCTGACGACAACGCCATCTATATGGAGGCTGTTGGCGGTGTGAACAAGAAAGGGAGGGTATTTGGATTGGGTGGCGTCGGCACGCAGCTGGCGAAAAAAGGGAAGACCCCTTCCTCTTCGTCTTCCTCTGGTCTTCCGACTGAGGTCGTTCAGGTAATTCAAAACCTGAACGATGAGCTACAAGAGGAGCGACGTCAGAGGCAGTTGTTGTTGGAGCGGGCCGAGGCCAACTGACAGAAAGCCGAGGCGGACCGACAGCGGGCCGAGGAGCAGCACGCCGAGACTCGTCGGCAACTTGCTCAGCAGCAAGAGCTACTGATGCAGTTGATGGCGAGGCTACCTCCCCCCACTTCCCAGGCGCCCCCACCACCACCCCAGGATCCCCCACCACCATGATTGTATTTTCATTATTTATATACATTGTATATTTGATTTTTAGTTTTTATGTTATATTTCACTCAGTATTTATTTTGTCATTCTTCATTTATTATGTCAATATTTATTGGTAATTAAATTCAAATCAAAAAGCCTTATTGTACCTATCATTAATAATTCAACCTAGTTGATAATTAAATTTAATCTATTATTTTGTTTTTAATAATAATTTAATATTTTAAAAAAATTATTTAAATTTAATTATAAAATTTTATCAGTCAATACAAAATATAAAATATTAATACATTTTTAAAGTTAAATTAACAAAACCAGTCAATATTGAACTAATTTTAAAAAAATTTAAAAATTCCAGCTAGCGACGGCTCCTGTGGTCACTGTATGTCCAAAAACTAGCGACGGGGGCATGCGGTCGCTGCATGACTAACAGCTGCGACGGTTGGCGTCCGTCGCTAGTAGCGACGGGGGGCATGAGGTCGCTGCATGACTAACTACAGCGACGGGGGAATGAGGTCGCTGTATGACAAACCACTACGACGGTAGGCGGCCGTCGCTAGTAGTGACGAGGCATGAGGTCGCTGTATGATTGACTACAGCGACGGTACACGGCCGTCGCTCATAGCGACGGACTGATGAGGTCGCTGTATGGCCACAGTTAGCGACGGCTGAAGCAGACCCCATTTTAGCGACGACATTATGCCGTCGGAAATGTAGCGACGTCTGCTTTATGGTCGGTGACCGATTTTCGACGAGGGTTTTAGCGACGGGTGGTATCCCGTCAAAAATGCCGTCACTAACGTTTGTAGCGACGGTCTTGGCACGGATTAGCGACCAACTTATTCTGTCGCTAAAAGGTGTTTTTTTAGTAGTGTAATTCATATGCACAATAGAATATTTCAACAATTGCAGATCTGACTATGGGAATAATAATAACACCAATTATGGGTCTCAAGTATGATCATTTAACCATACCCCTACTGCAGTAGTAAAATGTATACACTTATTCTTAAATTTGTACATTTCACAATCATTTTACTGGTACGAAACTGCATCGCCCATCTTGCAACACCTGGTCATTTTCACCATGACCGCGGTATACAACATATTTAACATATGGTGTTGCAGGCCAACCATGCTTCATATCATGGCAGCTATGATCCCAAGGACTACCGGGGACACCTACTCATCAAGAGCCACCCCCCATAAGGGTCAACCACATGTGGCTCCCCGTAGCACAACATGGGCAGCTTCGTGACTTACACACCGAGTCACAGGGGAAATACAAATTGCTCGTGCACAGAGCCGCCCTCTCACTGGGCCAACCGGGGGAATCCCCTAAATTCCAACACTGGTAGCTATGTTGTATGCCATAGATGCACATGTAAATCATATGCATTTCTCACTCTATGCATCCTATACATGCCACTCATCATACATCATCACCAACATCACCACAAGGCTTTTAGTGGATTCATTATTGTTGGTTCTTCTTATTAGTTTAAATCTTTGTGTGGCATTTTCGATAGTTCTCATTCATATCATTCAATTTCATCATCAACACAACGACCTCAATCATTCTCTATCAAACATAATCAACATTCATTATACACTTATGGTGGACAGGTGCATCACCACATAACCTTAAATAATTTACGCCACCATATAACACACCAAGATTATTCTAAATGCATCAAACATGTTGCCAAAACACATCATCAATATCATATAGTACTCCAAGCAAGGCAAACATGCATATCAATACATACGGCAGTCATATACCATTCAAATTCATGCATTTAGAATATAAGATTCCTCTCCTACCTCAAGAGAAGAATTCCGATTGATAAGACGCACCCGCCTCGTCGTTTGGAATGGATCCTACATAATCATACATATAAAATCCTAATTAATCAACCATTCAAGGCACAATTTCAACTCTTAATTAATTATCATTATATCTACCAATTCTTAACATGTACAAGACATGCTATAAACCTCATTTTCATTATTTGTTAGGCTTCGGTAATTCCTTCCCATCAAGCCATATTCATTAAATTCAAAGGCTACAAACAACTATAGCTCAACACACTTAAAACTAGTCCATTAACCAACATCTATATTCTCACTATTATACATTCCTTCTCAAATATGTTAATTGACCAATATTTTCCATTTTCCCCAAATCCTAAAGGTTAGGGTTTCCACCAAAACCCACCAATATTCATAAATACTCATTAACCCCCATCACCTTCCAACCATAAATGCACTTCCGCCATTAACTCCTCATAATTATTCATATTTATGGCAACCCACTCAGGGTTCAAGCATTAAATACTCCTAGTAAATATCCATTCACATGTATGGCTCCCTCAAAGTATAATGACACATACCCATGGCCAAAACTTCAACAAAATGATGAGTATACTTACCTCACACCCAAAAATGAAATGGGTTTTCAAGGGAGAGGGAGGCCACACAAAAATGAGAAGAAGAAGAGAGGAAGAACTTCAATCTCCTAGCTTACTCCAAGGACAAAAATGAGAGGGAGAGGGAGGTCACCGCCTTAGCTTAGGGTTTTTGGAAGAGAAGGGAGGAAGAAGGAGTAGAGAAGAAGAAGTAAAGTGTGTTTGCCAAAGGGGGGTCACGGTGCATAGGTGAAAATAAGAAGGGAAGTGAAGGCTTTTAGTTTTAATTTTTTTTAATCCTTTCATTAAAAGTCCATCGTTTTACCACAAACAAGATCTTTGTTTGGGCTTAATACTTTGTCTAAAAATTATTCTGAATATATATTTGGACTCCCAATATTATCCTCAATAGCCCTGACCAATATCATCTCAATCAGAGATACTTGGTCTGACACCCTCATTTTAATCGGGCCAATTTCTGGCTTATCCGGTCTCAATAAATCACCAACAGTCCCTAAAAATCTTAATTTAATTATTTCTAATATTTTTGGGACATTAAATAATTCACATGTAATTATTCAATATTAATTTCTTTAATTTAATCCTTCATTTCAAAATTTTGGGATGTTACAATACGAACTTTAAAACTGTAGCACAAGTTATGAAAAGATTGTAATTTCACTCTTAATGCTCAACAAATAAATGGTGTTTGCAAATCATGTCAAATGGGAAAATCACATAATCTCCCATTTTCTGACTCCGACACACAGTACATTAAGCCTTTCCAATTAGTATTTTCAGATGTTTGGGGTCCCTCTCATGTTCCATCCATAACTAGAAGTAGATATTATGTCCATTTAACTGATGCATACATTAGGCACTCCTAGACTTATCTAATTACAAACAAATCATAAAATGTTAATTATTTTCTACATTTTAAAGCATTAGTTGCAAAACAGTTTAATTGCAAATTAAGATACTACAAAGTGATAATGGAAAAGAGTATATACATGAACAAAATGACCTTATGGAAAAGAGTATATTGTTTCTTGCCAATATGCTAACAGCTAATGGTATTCAACATAAATTCAGTTGTCCTTACATACATGAACAAAATGGCCTAGCTGAAAGAAAGCATAGACACATTATTGAGATAGGACTGACCCTTTTGGCTCATGCACATATGCTAATTAAGTTTTAGGGAGAAGCATTCACAACAACAATGCATATTATAAACAGACTTCCCATATGAATACTCCAAGGCAAAAGTCCTTTAGAGGTTCTTACAAGAACGTCACCATCATACACTGAAATAAAAGTATTTGTTTGCATGTTATCCATGCCTCAGACACTACAATAAATATAAGTTTGATTTCAGGTTTGAACAATGTGTCTTCATTGGATATAATAATCAACCCAAAGGCTATTTGTGTCTGTCTTCTAATGGCCAGACTTACATAACCAGGCATGTTAAGTTTGACGAAGTAGAGTTTCCTTTTTCTACAAAAAAATTTCTATGCCATACTGATTCCAAGTAGAGAGATAATCCTATAGTTATGCCTATGATACCTATTATTTCCACATCAAACAGGTTTAACATCTTAACATAGTCTGATCACATTACTCCTAACATAGACATCAAAAAACAACGTTATGTACCCCTCATAGTCCAGGCCTTCCATAACATCTCTAGTACCTGAACTTGATCACGCTGACCATACTCATATTGACCCTGATACCATTGAACCTACACCTCATCTTCCTGAACATGTTAATCTTGTTCTTTTTCCAGTCACAAATACTCATTAAATGGTAACCAAAAGCAAGAATAAGATATCTAAACCTAAAATTTTTAATACAAACCATACTAGTTCAGAAGAGATTAAACCTATATCAATGAAAGTCGCTCTGACTTTATCTAATAGGAAAAAGGCTATGGATCAGTATCAAGCTTTAATCCACACAAACACCTGGACTTTGGTAACTCCTCTTGCAAATACCAATATTGTAGCATGTAAATGGGTTTTTAAACTCAAAAGAAATCCTGATGGCTCTATAAATAAGTATAAGGCTCGACTGGTGGCCAAAGGGTTCAACCAGCAAGAAGGATTTGATTTTTTGAGAGTTTTAGTCTAATGGTCAAACCAACAACCATCAGAACAGTTCTTACTCTTGCTCTACATCAGAATTGGCATATAAGGCAAGTTGACCTTAATAATGTTTTCCTCAATAATGATCTTGACAAAATAGTATACATGTCACAACCTTGGGGTATGTTCAAGGAAATAATGGTCTAGTTTGTAAACTCAATAAGGCACTATATGGCTTGAAACAAGCTTCTAGAGCTTTGTTTCAAAAATTACATAGTTTCTTAGTCTCTCAAGGATTTTCAAGCACTAGAAAGTGACACTTTACTATTTTTTAGAATAGCTTTAAGAGTAATACTAATTACCTTGGTCTATGTTGATGATATCATATTGACTTGCAACTGCTAGAGGACTTTAAGCTCTTTATATTTGATCTGCACTCAAAATTTCCTTTGAAGGACCTTGGTGATCTTAGTTATTTTCTTGGGATTCAAGTTAACAAGACAGGTTCAGGAGAGCTTCATCTCTCCCAATCCAAGAACATCTCTGATCTACTTCTCAAAGCCAACGTGCTTAATGCAAAGTCCATGCCTACTCTCATGGTGGCTAGTTAGAAACTAACAAAATAGGATCCTGATGAGTTTGAAGATCCCCAACTGTATAGGTTGATGGTAGGCACTCTATAGTATGTGACTATAACCAGGCCAAATATTTCTTTTCCTATAAACAAGGTATATGTCAGTTCATGCACACTCCAAAGACTTCTTATTGGACAACAATTAAATGAATCTTGAGGTACTTGAAAGGCACCATCACACATAGATTGACACTCTTTCCAAGACTTTTGATCCACACCTCACATCCTTCTGTGATATAGACTGAGGGTCAGATCCAGGTGATAGGAAGTCTATTTCTGGTTTCTATGTTTACTTAGGCTCTAATCTCATAGCTTGGTGCTCAAAAAAGTAAAATGTGGTTTCTAGATCCAGTACTGAAGTAGAATTTAGGAGCCTTGTAGTTGTAACCATGAAGCTAACTAGATTCGTGCTTTGCTTGGTGAACTAAAGTTCTAAATCCAATTAACTCCCACTATATATTATGATAATCTCACTGTTATAAGCCTTTTTGCTAATCCTATGCTTCATTCAATGACCAAACATGTTTAATTGGATCTCTATTTTGTGAGGGATAAAGTGAAGATCCAAGGTTTTGATATCAATAACATGATGAATCAACAAACAAATGATTGTGAAAATTCTCAATAAAGACTCTAAAAGTAGCACTTGAAGACTTGAAGATTCAAGCAATTGTCACAAAGATTCAAGAAAATAATGTGTCATGAAAAATATGTAAGGTTTACTCACAATACTAACATCATGGCCTTAAAATATTTTAAACCAACAAATATGCATAAAGGCATCAAATGAATTCATCTCAAAAATTAAATTTTTTATATGCAGTAATCGATTATAAAACAAAATTAATTGAGAACTAGTGAACGTTAGCATTTTCAATGTAAATTATTAACTGCAGTAATTGATTACCACACATCCAGAAATGCATCTATTCATGATTTCTGTCGAAAAAGACATGGCTTTTCATTTTAAAACTCCATGAAACAATACATCCCTTGAAAATCAATCTATTTCAATAGACGTAACCATTTGAAATGATACCTTTTCATGCATCACTTGAAACCTATAAATTAAGATGATTTCAGGCATTTCAAACATAACTCAATACCATTCTTGCATCATTCTATCTCTAATAAACTCTCAAAGGCCATTATCTCAATATTTTAAGTTAAATCATTAAGCGCTTTAAGTTGTTTATCTTACTCTTAAAATAGAGATTCCTATTGTTATCTTACTTTGAGTGCTTAGGATGCGGCATCCCTGAATTGTTGCTGGTACTCAGAGTGGGGCATCTCCGAGGGTTCTATACTTAGGGCAAGGCATCCCTGAATTGTTACTGGTACTCAGAGTAGGGCATCTCCAAGGGTTCTATACTTAGGTGAGGCATCCCAAGGGTGTATGTAATTGGGGTGAAGTATCTCCATTATGTTGTAACCAAAGATTTTGATTAGTGGAAATCTCAAGGTAATCTTGGGAAACTGGACGACGTAAGCACTATGGTTTGGCCGAACCATTCTAAAACCAAGTTTGTTTATCTTCTTTCCTATCCTATTTTATTTTAATTATTGCATTATATTTCTCATCTTCTACATCTCCTTTAAGTTAATCATAAGTTTAAGAAAAAGATGCAGTTTAGTTTAGAAAGGTTAAAACTCAATTCACCCCTCTCCCCCCGCTTGAGTGATTAGAGGCCACTTAAATAATATAAAGTAGTGGCCTAGAAACTCTAAGTTTTGCACATTCCTATTGCTTCTCAAACAAGTGATACTCTCAATAATGCAATCTCTCAGCATTTGTTTCAGGAGTGTAGATACAAACTTAGGGTGTTACCTTTACCACCCTTGAGTTTGTAAGGGGATGTAAAGAGATACAAAGCTAACTAAGTCTATTAAAAGTTAGTTATATTTTGTTAAGTATTAGTTAATTTTAGTTGAGTTTGTTATGATTTTATTTTACTATATATACCTCTGTAATTTCTACTCTTTCATATTTATGTGTTCAAAGCTTTTACTCATTAAAATCTTTTCTTTGTTTACCTTTTGGTTGTGATACCTTTAAAGATAATAGTTCTATGAACTTTTTCTTATGGTTTGTTATTCTTGTATTAAGATTGTATGTTTCCTATAAATACTTTTATTTAAGATAGAATAGTGTGTGAAAAAGAAAGAAAAATATATGGGTATAAGCGAGAGTAAACCATTTAAGGATACACAAAAAAAAAGAGATCAAGGTAAGAAATTGAGATTAATCCTATACTGCATCTAATTGTTCTCTTATATGGACATAAACCACCTATTTATTAAATCACGTAAACTTTGGTGTTCTTTTTTTCATCTTTTTTTAGTACTTTTCAATTTTAATTTTCTACATAATTATGTTTAATCTTTCTATCAGAGTTTTGTTAGGTTCTTCAAATGCTCTTTTTATTGTTTTTTTCTTTGGGGTCTTTGGTTTTTCTATTTCTTGCTTTGTTGCTGTTACAAACTTTTCATGTTTAGACCAACAAGTGGCATTGTTTGTCAAAAGAATAGAAAAGACCCAATAATGGGTTATGACATTAAGAAGTTATTAGGGGAAACTGATTTTGGGTTATTGAGAACCAAGATGGAAACCACCTTGTAAAGATGTGCAAAGGCTATAAAAGGTGAGTCGACAATGCCTGAAACCGCAAAACAAAAGCAAAAATTAAAAGGCAACAGTTGTTGTTATTTTGTATCTTTGGGATAAAGAATTAAGGGGGTGTTTTGGTAGATAGATCTTTTTCTAATTCCTAGAAATTTTAACTCAGAAATCTTTTATTCCTATGTTTGATGTAATTGATTTAAAAAATATTCTTAGGAAATCTTAAGTACCTACGTGATTGGTATTAGTCTTTAAATTTGGATAAAAACTTATCGTTGAAGAAAATCTGCCCCGTCCCTTAGTAAAATCTGATAAAACTTCTAGGACAACCTTACCATACATTTCTAAGAATGGCCGTAAAAAGTCATGTAAAAATTCAACTGCTTGATTTTCTCATACTTTCGTGGGAGTTGGCCTTCAAATTTGGCTAAAAATTCATTGTTGGAGAAAATTTGCTCATTCCCTTGGAGAAATCTAATGAAACTTCAGGGACAACCTTACAATGCCTTTCTAAGCATGACCACAAAAAAAATCAAAAAATTGAACCACTTAATTTTCTCATATTTTTGTGGGTAATTAGACTTTAAGTGTTGCTAAATATTAATCGTTAGAGAAAATCTACCCCTTCGCTAGGAGAATTATGATGAAATTTCAAGGTTAACCTTACAAAGCCTTTCTAAGCACGGCTGTGAAAAATCATGCAAAAATTCAACTGCTTGATTTTTCATATTTTCATGGGCATTAGCCTTCAAATGTGGCTTAAATTCATCATTGGAGAAAATCTAGCCATTCCTATGGAAATATCTGATGAAGCTTTAGGGATAACCCTACAATGTCTTTCTAAGCATGACCATAAAAATGATGTAAAATTTCAACTTTTTGGTTTTGTGATATTTTCATGCATATTAGCCTTAAAATTTTGCTAAAAATTCATTGTTGGAGAAAATCTCCTCATTCCTTTAGAGAAATCTAATGAAACTTCAGGGACAACCTTACCATGCCTTTCTAAGCATGGCCGTAGAAAAGCATGCAAAAATTCAATCGCTCATTTTTCACATATTTTCTTGCATAATAGCCTTTAAATTTGAGTAAAAACTCATCGTTAGAGAAAATTTACCCTTCACTTGGGGAAATATGATGAAATTTAAGGAACAACCTTAAAAAGCCTTTCTAAGCATGACCGTAAAAACTCATGCAAAAATTCAACACCTCGATTTTATCATATATTTATGGGCATTATTAGCCTTCAAATTTGGCTAAAAATTCATCGTTGGAGAAAATCTGCTCCTTTCACTAGAGAAATCTAAAAAAACTTCAGGGACAATGTTACAATGCCTTTCTAATCATGGCCGTAAAAAATCATGCAAAACTTCAACTGCTCAATTTTGACATATTTTTATGGGTATTAGCCTTTAAATTTGGGTAAAAATTCATTGTTGGAGAAAATTGCTCCTTCCCTTGGAGAAATCTGATGAAACTTCAGGGACAACCTTATAATCTCTTTCTAAGCATGGCCGTAAAAAAATGCAAAAATTAAACCGCTTGATTCTCAGATACAACCTTAAAAAGCTTTTCTAAGCATGCCGCAATAAATAATATGACAAAATTGAGCGGTTGAATTTTGTCATATTTTCATGCGTATTAGCCTTCCAATTTGGCCAAAAATCATTGTTAAAGAAAATATACCTTTTTCCAGGAAGAAATGTGATGACACTTCCGGGACAACGTTACAAAGCCTTTCTAAGCTTGGTAGTAAAAAAACATGCAAAAATTCAGCCGCTCAGTTTTGTCATATGTTTGTGGGCATGAGCCTTTATTTTTTGCTAAAAATTCATTGTTGGAGAAAATCTCTCCCTACCCTTGAGAAATCTGATAATACTTCAGCAAAAACCTTACAATCCATTTCTAAGCATGGCCGCAAAAGATCATGTAAAAATTCATCTATAAGAAATTTAATGAAGCTTCAGGGAGAACCTTCAGGTAGCAAGTTGTAGGTAGTAGGCTGCAGGTTACAGGTAACAAGTAATAGGTAGCAGGTAGCAGGTAGTAGGTAGCAGGTAGTAGGTAGCAGGTAGCAGGTTACAGGTAGCAGGTTACAGGTAGCAGGTAGCAGGTTACAGGTAGTAGGTAGTAGGTAGCAGGTTGCAGGTTGTAGGTTACAGGTAGCAGGTTGCACGTTGCAGGTAGCAGGTAGCAGGTAACAGGTTACAGGTAGCAGGTTACAGGTAGCAGGTTGTAGGTAACCGGTAACAAGTAGCAGGTAGCAGGTTGCAGGTAGTAGGTAGCAAGTAGCAGGTAGCAAGTTACAGGTAACAGGTAACAGGTAACAGGTTACAGGTTACAGGTTATATGTTATAGGTATCAGGTTACATGTTATACGTTACAGGTAACAGGTTGCTGGTCACAGGTTACAGGTTACAGGTTGTAGGTACTAGTTGGTACCGTGTAATTTGTAACAGATATATAGATAATTTTATCCTCAATCTTCAATGATTCATAAATAATAATAAAAGTAAAACCGAAAACCTCAAGCCTCATCAATAACTAAACCCGCATAAACAAACCCAACGGCAAACTAATTTCAAAGAACAAGACCGTAACTGAAACCTTTGAAAGTAACACTCAAAAGTGAACTAACTTCCGATAAAATAGATGGACTAAACTTGACACACAGTAGTAAATCACAAATCGTGGAGCATCGTGGCCGACCCCAAAACTGGGATCACGGCGTCACGGAGTGGATCGCGGCTGCTATAGCCTTCAAAATTCCCTTAAAAATCATCGTTGATCAAAATCTACCCCTTCCCTTGGAGAAATCTGATGAAACTTCAAGGAAAACCCTACAATGCCTTTTGAAGCTTGTCTATGAAAAATCATGCAAAAATTCAACCAGTCGGTTTAGTCATACTTTCGTGGGACTTCAAATTTGACTAAAAATTAATCCTTAGACAAAATCTGCCCTTTCTCTTAGAGAAATCCGACGAAACTTCAGGGACAACCCTATAATTCATTTCTAAGCTTAACCGTAAAAAATCATGAAAAAATTCAATCGCTCGGTTTTTTTATATTTTTGTTAGCTAAAGCCTTTAAATTTGGCTAAAAATTCATCGTTGTGAAAATTTACCCCTTCCCTCTGAGAAATCTAATGAAACTTTAGAGACAACCCTTCAATGCCTTTCTAATTTTGGCCGTATAAAACTATGTGAAAATCCAACCACTCAGTTTGGTCATATTCTCGTGTGCTATAGCTTTCAAATTTCGCTAAAAATTCATCGTTGGAGAAAATATTCTTCTTCCTTTGGAGATATTTGACGAAACTTCAGGGAACACCTTACAAAGCCTTTCAATGGCCATAAAAAATTATGTAAAAATTTAATTGCTCGATTTTGTCATATTTTTGTGGGCTATAACATCCAAAATTGGCTAAAAATTCATCATTGTTGAAAATCTGCCTCTTCTCTGGGAGAAATCTAATGAAACTTCAGGGATAACCCTATAATGCCTTTCTAAGCGTGGCTCTCTAAAATTATACAAAAATTCAACCACTTGATTTTGTCATGTTTTCATGCGTTACCTTTAAATTTGGCTAAAAATTTATCGTTTCTGAAAATCTGATCCTTCCCTTAGAAATCTGTTGAAACTTCAAGGAACACCCTATAATGCCTTTCTAAGTGTGGTTGTAAAAAATTATACAAAAATTCAACTGCTTAGTTTTGTCATATTTTCATGGGTTTATAGCCTTCAAATTTGGCTAAAAACTCATCGTTGGAGAAAATCTGTGTCTTCCCTTGGAGAAATCTGATGAAATTTCAAGACAACCCTACAATGCCTTTCTAAGAAGGTCGTCAAAAATAATGCAAAAATTCAACCACTCGGTTTGGTCATATTACCCTTCAAATTTGTTAAAATTTATCGTTGGAAAAAATCTACCCCTTCTCCTAGAGAAATCCAATGAAACTTTAGGGACAACCCTACAACGCCTTTATAAGAATGGCAGTAAAAAATTACTCAAAAATTTAACCGCTCAATTTTGTTATATTTTCATGGGCTATAACCTTCTAATTTGGCTAAAAATTCATCGTTGGTGAAAATCTACCCTTTCTCTTAGAGAAATTTAATAAAACTTCAGAGATAACCCTACAATGCCTTTCTAAGCATGGCCGTAAAAATGTATACAAAAATTCAACCGCTCAGTTTTGTTATATTTTCGTGGGATATAGCTTTTAAATTTGGTTAGAAACTCATCATTGGTGAAAATCTTCCCTTTCCCTCTGAGAAATATGATGAAACTTAAGGGATAACCCTACCATGCCTTTCTACACTTGGTCGTAAAAAATCATACAAAAATTCAACTACTCAGTTTGGTCATATTTTCGTGGGCGATACCCCCTAAATTTTCTAAAAAATCATCGTTGGAAAAAATTTGCCCCTTCTCTTAGAGAAATCTGACGAAACTTCAGGGATAACCCTACAACCGCTCAGTTTTGTCATATTTTCATGGGCTATATAACCGTTAAATTTGGCTAAAAATTCAACGTTGGACAAAATCTGCCCTTTCTCTTAAAGAAATCCGATGAAACTTCAGGGACAACCCTACAATACATTTCTAAGTTTGGCAATAAAAAATCATGGAAAAATTTAACCGGTCAGTTTTGTCATATTTTCGTGGGTTATAGCATTCAAATTTGGCCTAAAATGGATCATTGGTGAAAAATTTCCCCTTTTCTTAGAGAAATCTGACAAAAATTATGCAAAAATTATGTAAAAATTCAACCGCTCGGTTTTGTCATATTTTCGTGGGCTATTCAAATTTAGCTTAAAATTCATTGTTAGAGAAAATATGGCCATTCCCTTCTAGATATCTAATGAAACTTTAGGGATAACCCTACAATGCCTTCCTAATCATGGCCGTAAAAATGATGCCAAATTTCAACTGTTTGGTTTTATGATATTTTCATGCACATTAACCTTGAAATTTTGCTACAAATTCATTGGTGGAAAAAATTTACCCCTTCCTTTAGAGAAATCTAATGAAACTTCAGGGACAACCTTAGAATGCCTTTCTAAGCATAGCCGCAAAAAAACATCTAAAAATTCAACCGCTCGATTTTCTCATATTTTCATGGGTTGCTTTTAAATTTGGCTAAAAATTCATCGTTGGATAAAATCTGCCTTTTTGCTTGGAGAAATATGATAATTTTAGGGACAACCTTACAAAACCTTTCTAAGCATGGTCACAAAAAATATGCAAAACTTTAACATATTTTCGTAGGCATTAGTTTTTAAATTTGGCTAAAAACTTATCGTTGAAGAAAATCTGCTCCTTCCCTTAGTGAAATCTGATGAAACTTCTGGGAAAACCTTACCATGCTTTTCTAAGAATGGCCGTAAAATATTATGCAAAAATTCAACTGCTCAATTTTCTCATACTTTCGTGGGAGTTGGCCTTCAAATTTGGCTAAAAATTCATTGTTATAGAAAATTTGCTAATTCCCTTAGAGAAATCTGATGAAACTTCAAGGACAACCTTACAACGCCTTTCTAAGCATGACCACAAAAAAACATGTAAAAATTGAACCTCTTAATTTTCTTATATTTTCATAGGTAATTAGCCTTTAAGTGTTGCTAAATATTAATCGTCGGAGAAAATCTACCCCTTCGCTAGGAGTTATGATGAAATTTCAAGGTTAACCTTACAAAGCCTTTCTAAGCACGGCCGTGAAAAGTCATGCAAAAATTCGACTGCTTGATTTTTCATATTTTCATAGGCATTAGCCTTCAAATGTGGCTTAAAATTCATCATTGAGAAAATCTTGCCATTCCTATGGAGATATCTAATGAAACTTTAGGGATAACCCTATAATACCTTTCTAAGCATGGTCATAAAAAATAATGTGAAATTTCAACTTTTTGGTTTTATGATATTTTCATGCATTTTGCTAAAAATTCATTGTTGGAGGAAATCTCCTAATTCCTTTGGAGAAATCTAATGAAACTTCAAGGACAACCTTACAATGCCTTTCTAAGCATGGCTATAAAAAAGCATGCAAAAATTCAATCACTCAACTTTCACATATTTTCTTGCATAATAGCCTTTAAATTTGGGTAAAAACTCATCGTTTGAGAAAATCTACCCTTCGCTTAGGGAAATATGATGAAATTTAAGGAACAACCTTGAAAAGCCTTTCTAAGTATAACCGTAAAAACTTATGTAAAAATTCAACAGCTCGATTTTGTCATATATTTATGGGCATTAGCCTTCAAATTTGGCTAAAAATTCCTCATTAGAGAAAATCTGCTCCTTTCCTTGGAGAAATCTAAAGAAACTTCAGGGACAACCTCACAATGCCTTTCTAGTCAAGGTCGTAAAAAATCATGCAAAACTTTAACTGCTCGATTTTAACATATTTTTGTGGGTATTAGCCTCTAAATTTGGGTAAATATTCATTATTAAAGAAATTTGTTCCTTCCCTTGAAGAATTCTGAAGAAACTTCAGGGGCAACCTTACAATATCTTTCTAAGTATGGTCGCAAAAAAGCATGCAAAAATTAAACCGCTTGATTTTCTCATATTTTCTTGGGTATGTTCAAATTTGTCTAAAAAATTCATCGTTGGAAAAAATCTACGTCTTCGTTTGGGAAATTTGGTGAAATCTCAGATACAACCTTACAAAGCCTTTCTAAGCATGCCGCAATAAATAGTATGACAAAATTCAACTACTCAATTTTGTCATATTTGCGTATGTATTAACCTTTAAATTTGGCTTAAAATCATCGTTTAAGAAAATATACCTTTTTCCAGAAAGAAATATGATCAAACTTCAGGGACAACCTTACAAAGCCTTTCTAAGCTTAGCCGCAAAAAAAACATGTAAAAATTCAACCCTTCAGTTTTGTCATATGTTCATGGGCATGAACCTTTATTTTTTGCTAAAAATTCATTATTGGAGAAAATCTTGCCCTACCCTTGAGAAATCCGATAATACTTCAGGAAAAACCTTACAATTCCTTTCTAAGCATGACCACAAAAGATCATGTAAAAATTCATCTGCAAGAAATTAAATGAAGCTTCAGGAAGAACCTTCAGGTAGCAAGTTATAGGTAGTAGTCTATAGGTTACAGGTAATAGGTAGCAGGTAGTAAGTAACAGGTAGCAGTAACAGGTAGCAGTAACAGGTAGCAGGTAACAGGTAGGAGGTTGCAGGCTGCGGATAGCAGGTTACAGGTTACAGGTTATAGGTTACAGGTAGCAGATAACAAGTAACAGGTAACAGGTAGCAGGTAGCAGGTAGCAGGTAGCAGGTAGCAGGTAGCAAGTTGTAGGTAGTAGGCTACAGGTTACAGGTAACAGGTAACAGGTAGCAGGTAGCAAGTAGTAAGTAGCAGGTAGTAGTAACAGGTATCAGGTAGTAGGTAGCAGGTAGCAGGTAGTAGGTACGAGGTTACAGGCTGCAGAAAGAAGGTTGCAGGTTATAGGTTATAGGTAGCAGGTAACAGGTGGGAGGTAGCAGGTAGTAGGTAGCAGGTTACAGGTAGTAGGTAGCAGGTTGCAAGTAGTAGGTAGCAAGTAACAGGTTGCATGTTGCAGGTTACAGGTAGCAGGTAGCAGATTACAGGTAACAAGTAGCAGGTTACAGGTAGCAGGTTGCAGGTAGTCGGTAATAGATAGCAGGTAGTAGGTTACAGGTAGCAGGTAGCGGGTTACAGGTAGTAGGTTGCAGGTTGTAGGTAGCAGGTAGCAGGTTACAAGTTACAGGTAGTAGGTAGTATGTAGCAGGTAGCAGGTTGCAAGTAGCAAGAAGCAGCTTATAGGTAATAGGTAACAGATAACAAGTAATAAGTAGCAGGTAGTAGATAATAGGTAACAGCTTGCAGGTAACAGGTAACAAGTAATAGGTAGCAAGTTGCAGGATACAGGTTATATGTTATAGGTATCAGGTTGAAGGTTACGGTTACAAGTTATAGGTTACAGGTAACAGGTTGCTGGTCACAGGTTGTAGGTACTAGTTGGTACCATATAATTTGTAACAGATATATTGATAATAAATCAACTTCATTGTTAAGGTAAGAAGTACCTTGATCCTTTACCAAAACCCAACGGAACTCAGAACCCCAAATTTAAGAAAAATCTACCTCTTCCCTTGGAGAAAACTAATCAAACTTTAAGGAAAACTTTCCAATGCCCTTCTAAGAATGGCCGTAAAAAGGCTTACATAAATTCAACTACTCGATTTTCTCATATTTTAGTGGGTGCCTTTAAATATGGTTAAAATTCATAGTTGGGGAAAATATGCTCCCTCGCTTTGAGAAATCTGATGAAAGTTCTGGGACAACCCTATAATGCTTTTCTAAGCATGACCGTAAAAAAATCATGTAAAATTCAATCGCTCAGTTTGGTCGTATTTTCGTGTGCTATAGCCTTTAAATTTTCTAAAAATTCATCGTTGGAAAACTCTGTCCTTTCTCTTAGAGGAATCCGGTTGAATTTCAAGGATAATCCTACAACCCAGTTCTAAGTGTGGCCATAAAAAGTTACACAAAAATCAAACCACTCAGTTTTGTTATATTTTTATGGGCTATGGCCTTCAAATTGACTAAAAATTCATCGTTGGTGAAAATTTACCCCTTCCCTTGAAGAAATATGATGAAACTTCAGGGACAATCCTACAATGCCTTTCAAGGTGTGACCATAAAAAATCATGTAAAAATTCAACCGTTTGGTTTTGTCATATTTTCGTGGGCTATAACGTTGAAATTTGGCTAAAAATTCAACGTTGGTAAAAATCTACCCCTTTTCTTAGAGAAATTTGATGAAACTTCAGGGATAACCCTACAATGCCTTTCTAAGTGTGGCTGTAAAAAATTTGGCAAAACTTTAACCGCTCAATTTTGTCATATTTTAGTGCGCTATAACCTTCAAATTTGGCTAAAAATTTATCGTTGGTGATAATTTTCCCATTCCTCCGGAGAAATCCGGTGAAATTAAAGGACAATCCTACAATGTCCTTCTAAGCATGGTTGTAAAAAATCATGCAAAAATTCAACTATAAGGTTTGGTCATATTTTCATGGGCCTTGAAATTTGGCTAAAACTTTATCGTTGGACAAAATCTGCCCCTTTTCTTAGAGAAATTTGACAAAACTTCAACGACTACCCTACAATGAATTTCTAAGATTGGCCGTAAAAAATCAAGTAAAAATTCGACCGCTCGGTCTTGGCATATTTTTGTGGGCAATAACCTTCAAATTTGGCTAAAAATTCATCATTAGAGAAAATCTGCCATTCCCTTGGAGAAATCGAATGAAATTTCAGGGACAACCCTAAATGCCTTTCTATGCATGGCCGTAAAAAATCATGCAAAATTTCAACCACTCGGTTTGGTCATATTTTCGTGTCCTAGCCTTCAAATTTTCTAAAAATTCATTGTTGGAAAAATCTGTCCTTCCTCTTAGAGGAATCTGATTGAACTTCAAGGACAATCCTACAACACAGTTCTAAGCGTAGCCATAAAAAGTTACACAAAAATTCAACCACTTAGTTTTGTCATATTTTTGTGGTTAAAATACTATTTTAGCCCTTCAAAAGTCTAGGGTATAGGAAAAAGCCCTTATGAAATTTGACCTAGGATTTTGGCCCTTATAAAAATTTAGGTTATGTGAAATCAAGGAAGGCTGACTTTTTGCTGAGGTGGCTAATGCATGGCCCACTTCAATAGTGAAACATGGAGGCTGACGTGGCTAAAATTAACTAAACAGGTGTTTAAATACTTAAGTAAGTTATTATCCATGTTAATTATAATTAATGGATTAAATATTTTAAAAAAATTAACTAAACGTGGGCCCTCTCCCTCTTTCTCTCTCTCCCTCTCTCTGAATGGCTCCTCAATTCGTCTTCCCTCGCACACTGCAGGAACTCAAACAGGAAGAAGACGAAGACAACCCTCCCAACATCGCTTCCCTTCATTCCTCCCAACTCAAAGAGTTCATGAAAGGTAAACAAAACTCTCGCTTTCACTCTCAGATTCCCTCACTCTAACTCCAACGCTTCCTCTCACAGGCGTCTCCTTCGATCTCTCCGACAAAGAAATCCTCTGCCTCGAGGAGCAGCAAGTCTTCGACAACGTCTACTCCTTGATCCGCTCCTTCGCCTCTCTCCCTTCCTCCTCCAAATCGAACCTCGTCGAAACTCTCCGCTCCAACCTCGCCGTCCTCCTCCCCAACGTCGACCCCCTCTCCTGTATCTCCGATGAAGACATTCCCATCACCTCCCATCGTAACGCTTTCAAAATATACAGGAGACCCTTTTCTTCTTCATTCTACCATGAGAACTTTGAAGAAGCCATCCATCTTTTATGTCAACAAAAGCGCCTCAAAGAAGCAGTTGAGTTGCTCCATCGCATAGATCGTCCCTCTGCTCGCGTCTACTCCACCCTTATCGCTGCTTGTGTTCGCCATCGCGCCCTCGAACCGGGTAGGAGGGTCCATGCCCACACCAAAGCTTCTAACTTTCTTCCTGGGTTTTCATTTCTAACTGTTTCCTCGATCTCTATTCCAAATGTGGCTGCATTGAGGATTCCCAGATGCTATTTGATGAAATGGGTCACAGGGATTTGTGTTCTTAGAACATAATGATTGCTGGTTATGCTAAACTTGGCCGCCTCCAACGAGCTAGGAAATTGTTTGACGAAATGCCCCACAGAGATAACTTTTCTTGGAATGTTGTTATGTCTGGTTATGTTGGTCATGGTCGGCCTCGGGAGGCTCTGGAATTGTTTCCTTTCCATTCTTCAGGAATTGCAAAAAATCATTTCTAATTTTTTTAAAATATTTAATCCATTAATTATAATTAACATAGATAATAACTTACTTAAGTATTTAAACACCTGTTTAGTTAATTTTAGCCACGTCAACCTCCACATTTCACTATTGAAGTGGGCCATGCATTAGCCACCTCAGCAAAAAGTCAGCCGTCCTTGATTTCACATAACCTAAATTTTTATAAGGGCCAAAATCCTAGGTCAAATTTCATAGGGGCTTTTTTCTATACCCTAGACTTTTGAAGGGCTAAAAAGGTATTTTAACCTATTTTGTGGACTATAGCCGTCAAATTTGGCTCTAAATTCATCGTTGGTAAAAATCTTCCTATTCTCTTGAAAAATCTGATGAAACTTTAGGGGAAACCCTACAATGCCTTTCTAAGTATGGCCTTAAAAAATTATGCAAAAATTTAACCGCTCGATTTGGTCATATTATTATGTGTCTTCAAATTTGTCAAAAAATTCAATGTTGGTGAAAATTTACCCCTTCCCTTTGAGAAATTTGAGTAAATGTCAGGGACAACCCAACAATGCCTTTTTAAGCCTAACCATAAAAAATTATGCAAAACTTCAAGTACTTGGTTTTGTCATATTTTCACAGGCTACCTTCAGATTTGGCTAAAAATTCATCGTATGTGAAAATATGCTCCTTCCTTTAGAGAAATCTGATGAAACTTTAAAGACAACCCTACAATTGCTTTCTAAGCATCGCCGTAAAAATTTATGCAAAAATTCAACTGCTCAATTTTGTCATATTTTTGTGGGCTACAACCTTCAAATTTGGCTAAAAATTCATCGTTAGTGAAAATTTGTCCCTTCCCTTAGAGAAACTAATGAAACTTCAGGGATAATCCTACAATGACTTTCTAAGCATGGCCATAAAAAATTATGCAAAAATTCAACCACTTGATTTTGTCATATTTTCGTGGGTTACGCCTTTAAAATTTCGCAAAAAATTCATCGTTGGTCAAAATCTACCCCTTCCCTTGGAGAAATATGATGAAACTTCAGGGAAAATCCTACAATGCCTTTTGAAGCTTGTCTGTAAAAAATCATGCACATATTCAACCAGTCGGTTAGGTCATACTTTTGCGGGCCTTCAAATTTGACTAAAAATCAATCCTTGGACAAAATCTGCCCATTCTCTTAGAGAAATCCGATGAAACTTCAGGGACAACCCTACATTACATTTCCAAGCTTGACTGTAAAAAATCATCAAAAAATTCAACCGCTCAATTTTTTCATATTTTCGTTAGCTAAAGCATTCAAATTTAGCTAAAAATTCATCGTTGCCAAAAAATTACCCCTTCCCTCTGAGAAATCTAATGAAACTTCAGAGACAACCCTACAAAGCCTTTCTTATCGTGGCCATAGAAAATTATGAAAAATTCAACCGCTCGGTATGCTAGCCTTCAAATTCTCGTATGCTGGCCTTCAAATTTCGTTAAAAATTCATCGTTGGAGAAAATATTCTTTTTCCCTTGGAGATGTCTCACGAAACTTTAGGGAACACCTTACAATGTATTTTTATGCTTGGCCATAAAAAATATGTAAAAATTCAACCTCTCGGTTTCGTCATTTTTCGCTAAAAATTTATCGTATGAGAAAATATTCCTCTTCCCTTGGAAAAATCTGACGAAACTTCAGGGAACATCTTACAAAGCCTTTCAATTCTTGGCCATAAAAAATTATGCAAAAATTCAACCACTCGGTTTTGTCATATTTTCGTGGGCTATAGCACCCAAAATTGGCTAAAAATTCATCATTGAAACTTCAGGGATAACCCTACAATATCTTTCTAAGCGTGGCCGTCTAAAATTACGCAAAAATTCAACCACTTTGTTTTGTCATGTTTTCATGCGCTGCCTTCAAATTTGGTCAAAACTTCATCGTTGGAAAAAATCTACACCTTCCCTTAGAGAAATCTGATGAAACTTCAAGGACAACCCTACAATGTCTTTCTAAACGTGGCCGTAAAAAATTATATAAAAATTCAACTGCTCAGTTTTGTCATATTTTCATGGGTTATATAGCCTTCAAATTTGGCTAAAAATTCATCGTTAGAAAAAATCGGCGCCTTCCCTTCTAGAAATCTGATGAAACTTTAGGGTAACCCTACAACGCCTTTATAAGAATTGCCGTAAAAAATTACTCAAAAATTTAACCACTTAGTTTTGTCATATTTTCGTAGGCTATAGCCTTTTAATTTGGCTAAAAATTCATTGTTGGTAAAAAATTACCCTTTTCCTTAGAGAAATTTGATGAAACTTCAGAGATAGCTGTACAATGCCTTTCTAAGCGTGGCTGTAAAAATGTATGCAAAAATTCAACCGTTCAGTTTTATCATATTTTCGTGGGCTATAGCTTTCAAGTTTGGTTAGAAACTCAACATTGGTGAAAGTTTGCCCCTTCCCTTGGAGAAATCTGATGAAATTTAAAGGACAACCCTACAATGCCTTTCTAAACTTGGTCGTAAAAAATTATGCAAAAATTTAACTACTCGGGTTGGTCATATTTTTATGGGCGATACCCCCTAAATTGTCTAAAAATTCATCATTGGAAAAAATCTACCCCCTCTTAGAGAAATTCGATGAAACTTCAGGGACAACCCTACACTACTTTTGGAAGGGTGGATGTTAAAAATTATGCAAAAATTCAACCGCTTAGTTTTGTCATATTTTCGTGGGGTATATAACCTTTAAATTTGGCTAAAAATTCAACGTTGGACAAAATCCGCCCTTTCTCTTACAGAAATCCGATGAAATTTTAGGGACAACCCTACAATACATTTCTAAGCTTGGTCGTAAAAAATAATAAAAAAATTCAACCGCTCAGTTTTATTATATTTTCCTGGGCTATAGAATTCAAATATGGCTAAAAATTCATCATTGGTGAAAATCTACCCCTTCTGTTAGAGAAATCTGACGAAACATCAGGGACGACCCTACACTGCCTTTCAAAACGTGGCCATAAAAAATTATACAAAAATTCAACCGCTCAGTTTTGTCATATTTTCATGGGCTATAACAGTTAAATTTGGCTAAAAATTTATCGTTGAAGAAAATATACTCCTTCCCTTAATGAAATCTGATAAAACTTCTGGGACAACCTTACCATGCTTTTCTAAGAATGGCCGTAAAAAATTATGCAAAAATTCAACTGCTCAATTTTCTCATATTTTCTTGGGAGTTGGCCTTCAAATTTGGCTAAAAATTCATTGTTGGAGAAAATTTGCTCATTCCCTTAGAGAAATTAGATGAAACTTCAGGGACAACCTTACAATATCTTTCTAAGCATGACCACAAAAAAATTAAAAAAATCAACCTCTTAATTTTCTCAAATTTTCGTGGGTAATTAGCCTTTAAGTGTTGCTAAATATTAATCATTGGAGAAAATCTACCCCTTCGCTAAGAGTTATGATGAAATTTCAAGGTTAACCTTACAAAGCCTTTCTAAGCACGACCGTGAAAAGTCATGCAAAAATTCAACTGCTTGATTTTTCATATTTTCATGGGCATTAGCCTTCAAATATGGTTTAAAATTCATCGTTGGAGAAAATCTTGTCATTCCTACGGAGATATCTGATGAAACTTTAGGGATAACCCTATAATGCCTTTTTAAGCATGGCCATAAAAAATAATGTGAAATTTCAACTTTTTGGTTTTGTGATATTTTCATGCATTTTGCTAAAAATTCATTGTTGGAGGAAATCTCCTAATTCCTTTGGAGAAATCTAATGAAACTTTAGGGACAACCTTACAATGCCTTTCTAAGCATGGCCGTAAAAAAGCATGCAAAAATTCAATCGCTCAACTTTCACATATTTTCTTGCGTAATAGCCTTTAAATTTGGGTAAAAACTCATCGTTTGAGAAAATCTACCCTTCGCTTGGGGAAATATGATGAAATTTAAGGAACAACCTTAAAAATTCTTTCTAAGCATGGCCGTAAAAACTTATGTAAAAATTCAACAGCTCGATTTTGTCATATATTTGTGGGCATTAGCCTTCAAATTTGGCTAAAAATTCATCGTTGGAGAAAATCTGCTCCTTTCCTTTGAGAAATCTAAAGAAACTTCAGGCACAACCTCACAATGCCTTTCTAATCAAGGCCGTAAAAAATCATGCAAAACTTTAACTGCTCAATTTTAAATATTTTTGTGCATGTTAGCCTTTAAATTTGGGTAAAAATTCATTATTAGAGAAAATTGCTCCTTCCCTTGAAGAATTTTGATGAAACTTTAGGGATAACCTTACAATATCTTTTTAAGTATGGTCATAAAAAAGCATGCAAAAATTAAACCGCTTGATTTTCTCATATTTTCTTGGGTATGTTCAAATTTGGCTAAAAAATTTATCGTTGGAAAAAATCTACGCCTTCGTTTGCGAAATATGGTGAAATCTCAGATACAACCTTACAAAGCCTTTCTAAGCATGTCGCAATAAATAATAAGACAAAATTCAACCGCTCAATTTGGTCATATTTTCGTATGTATTAGCCTTCAAATTTGGCTTAAAATCATCGTTCAAGAAAATATACCTTTTTCCAGAAAGAAATATGATCAAACTTCAAGGACAACCTTACAAAGCCTTTGTAAGCTTAGCCAAAAAAAAATGCAAAAATTCAACCCTTCAGTTTTGTCATATATTTATGGGCATGAACCTTTATTTTTTCCTAAAAATTTATTGTTGGAGAAAATCTCGCCCTACCTTTGAGAAATCTGATAATACTTCAGGAAAAACCTTACAATCCCTTTCTAAGCATGGCCACAAAAGATCATGAAAAAATTCATCTGTAAGAAATTTAATGAAGCTTCAGGGAGAACCTTCAGGTAGCAAGTTGTAAGTAGTAGGCTGCAGGTCATATGTAACAGGTAGCAGGTAGCAAGTAACAGGTAGCAGGTAGCAGGTAGCAGGTAGCAGGTAGTAGGTATCAGGTAGCAGGTAGCAGGTTGCAGGTAGCAGGTAAAAGGTTGTAGGCTGCAGATAGTAGGTTACAGGTTACAAGTTGCAGGTAGCAGGTTATAGGTAACAGGTAACAGGTAGCAGGTTGTAGGTTGCAGGTTAAAGGTAGCAGGTTGCAGGTAGCAGGTAGCAGGTAGCAAGTAGCAGGTAGCAAGTTGTAGGTAGTAGGCTGCAGGTTACAGGTAACAAGTAGCATGTAGCAGTAACAGGTATCAGGTAGTAGGTAGCAGGTAGCAGGTTACAAATAGCAGGTTACATGTTATAGGTTACAGGTAGCAGGTAGTAGGTAGTAGGTTACAGGAAGCAGATTGTAGGTAGTCGGTAACAGGTAGCAGGTTACAAGTAGCAGGTAGCAGGTAGCAGGTTATAGGTAGTAGGTAACAGGTAACAGGTTGTAGGTAGCAGGTTATAGGTTGTAGGTAGCAGGTAGCAGGTTGTAGGTAACAGGTAGCAGGTAGCAAGTAGCAGGTTGTATGTTGCAGGTTACAGAACAGGTAGCAGGTTACAGGTAGCAGGTAGCAGGTTATAGGTAGCAGGTAGCAGGTAGCAGGTTACAGGTAGTAGGTAACGGGTTGTAGGTAGTAGGTAACAGGTAACATGTTGCAGGTAGTAGGTTATAGGTTACAGGTTGTAGGTGGCAGGTTACAGGTTACAGGTAGCAGGTAGTATGTAGCAGGTAACAGGTTACAAGTAAGAAGAAGCAGCTTGTAGGTAGCAGGTAACAGATAACAAGTAACAAGTAGCAGGTAGTAGATAACAGGTCGCAGGTTATAGGTAACAGGTAATAAGTAATAAGCAGCAGGTTGTAGGATACAGGTTATATGTTATAGGTATCAGGTTGCAGGTTACAGGTTACAAGTTATAGGTTACAGGTAACAGGTTGCTGGTCATAGGTTGTAGGTACTAGTTGGTACCGTATAATTTGTAAAGTCATGCAAAAATTCAACTGCTTGATTTTTCCTATTTTCATGGGCATTAGCCTTCAAATGTGGTTTAAAATTCATCGTTGGAGAAAATCTTGCCATTTCTATGGAGATATCTGATGAAACTTTAGGGATAACCCTACAATACTTTTCTAAGCATGGCCATAAAAAATAATATGAAATTTTAACTTTTTGGTTTTGTGATATTTTCATTCATTTTGCTAAAAATCATTGTTGGAGGAAATCTCCTAATTCCTTTGGAGAAATTTAATGAAACTTCAGGGACAACCTTACAATGTCTTTCTAAGCATGGTCGTAAAAAAGCATGCAAAAATTCAATCGCTCAACTTTCATATATTTTCTTGCGTAATAGCCTTTAAATTTGGGTAAAAACTCATCGTTTGAGAATATCTACCCTTCGTTTGGGGAAATATGATGAAATTTAAGGAATAACCTTAAAAATCCTTTCTATGCATGGCCGTAAAACTTATGTAAAAATTCAACAGCTCGATTTTGTCATATATTTGTGGGCATTAGCCTTCAAATTTGGCTAAAAATTCATCGTTGGAGAAAATCTGCTCTTTTCCTTGGAGAAATCTAAAGAAACTTCAGGGACAACCTCACAATGCCTTTCTAATCAAGGCCATAAAAAATCATGCAAAACTTGAACTGCTCGATTTTAACATATTTTTATGGGTATTAGCCTTTAAATTTGGGTAAAAATTCATTGTTGGAGAAAATTGCTCCTTCCCTTGAAGAATCCTGATGAAACTTTAGGGACAACCTTACAATATCTTTCTAAGTATGGTCACAAAAAAGCATGCAAAACTTAAACCGCTTGATTTTCTCATATTTTCTTGGGTATGTTCAAGTTTGGCTAAAAAATTCATTGTTGAAAAAAATCTGCGTCTTCGTTTGGGAAATATGGTGAAATCTCAGATACAACCTTACAAAGCCTTTCTAAGCATGGCGCAATAAATAATAAGACAAAATTCAACAGCTCAATTTGGTCTTATTTTCGTATGTATTAGCCTTCAAATTTGGCTTAAAATCATCGTTTAAGAAAATATACCTTTTTCCATAAAGAAATGTGATCAAACTTCAGGGACAACCTTACATTTCTAAGCTTAGCCACAAAAAAATGCAAAAATTCAACCCTTCAGTTTTGTAAGATATTCGTGGGCATGAACCTTTATTTTTTTGCTAAAAATTCATTGTTGGAGAAAATCCCACCCTACCCTTAAGAAATATGATAATACTACAGGAAAGACCTTACAATCCGTTTTTAAGCATGGCCATAAAAGATCATGAAAAAATTCATTTGCAAGAAATTTAATGAAGCTTCAGGGAGAACCTTCAGGTAGCAAGTTGTAGGTAGTAGGCTGCAGGTTACAGGTAACAGGTAGCAGGTAGTACGTAACAGGTAGCAGGTAGCAGTAACAGGTATCAGGTATCAGGTAGCAGGTAGTAGGTTACAGGTAGCAGGTAGGAGATTGTAGGCTGCAGATAACAGATTGTAGGTTACAGGTTACAGGTTACAGGTAGCAGGTTATAGGTAACAGGTAACAGGTAGCAGGTAGCAGGTAGCAAGTTGTAGGTTGAAGGTAACAGGTAGCAGGTTGTAGGTAGCAGGTAGCAAGTTGTAGGTAGTAAGCTGCAGGTTACAGGTAACAGGTAGTAGGTAGCAGTAACAGGTATCAGGTAGTAGGTAGAAGGTAGCAGGTAGGAGGTTACAGGCTGCAGATAGCAGGTTGCAGGTTATTGGTAGCAGGTAGCAGGTAGCAGGTAGCAGGTTAAAGGTAGCAGGTAGCAGGTTACAGGTAGCAGGTAGCAGGTAGCAGGTAGCAGGCGGCCGGTAACAGGTAACAGGTTACAGGTAGCAGGTAGCAGGTTGTAGGTAGTAGGTCAAAGGTAACAGGTTGCAGGTAGCAGGTTGTAGGTTGTAGGTAGCAGGTAGCAGGTAGCAGGTTACAGGTAACAGGTAGCAGGTAGCAAGTAGCAGGTTACAGGTAGCAGGTAGCAGGTTACAGGTAGCAGGTTACAGGTAGCAGGTAGCAGGTAGCAGGTTACAAGTAGCAGGTTGCAGGTAGCTGGTAGCAGGTTGCAGGTAGCGGTAACAGGTAACAGGTTATAGGTAGCAGGTAGCAGGTTGTAGGTAGTAGGTCACAGGTAACAGGTTGCATGTAGCAGGTTGTAGGTTGTAGGTAACAGGTAGCAGGTTTCAGGTAACAGGTAGCAGGTAGCAAGTAGTAGGTTGCATGTTGCAGGTTACAGGTAGCAGGTAGCAAGTAACAGGTAGCAGGTAGCAGGTTATAGGTAGCAGGTAGCAGGTAGCAGGTTTCAGGTAGCAGGTAACAGATAACAAGTAACAGGTAGCAGGTTACAGGTAGCAGGTAGTAAGTAGCAGGTAACAGGTTGTAGGTAGTAGGTAACAGGTAACAAGTTGCTGATAGCAGGTTGTAGGTTGCAGGTTGCAGGTAGCAGGTTACAGGTAGCAGGTATTAGGTAGTATGTAGCAGGTAGCAGGTTGCAAGTAGCAAGAAGCAACTTGTAGGTAGCAGGTAACAGATAACAAGTAACAAGTAGTAGGTAGTAGATAACAGGTAGCAGGTTACAGGTAACACGTAACAAGTAATAGGTAGCAGGTTGTAGGATACAGGTTATATGTTATAGGTATCAGGTTACAGGTTACAGGTTACAAGTTATAGGTTACAGGTAACAGGTTACTGGTCACAGGTTGTAGGTACTAGTTGGTACCGTATAATTTGTAACAGATATATTGATAATAAATCAACTTCATTGTTAAGGTAAGAATTACCTTGGTCCTTTACCAATCCCAATCGAACTCAGAACCCCAAGTTTAAGAAAAATCTACCTTTTCTCTTGGAGAAAACTAATCAAACTTTAAGTACAACCTTACAATGCCCTTCTAAGAATGGCCGTAAAAAAGTAAACATAAATTCAACTACTCGATTTTCTTATATTTTAGTGGGTACCTTTAAATATGGTTAAAATTCATAGTTGGGGAAAATATGCTCCCTCCCTTTGAGAAATCTGATGAAGGTTGAGGGACAACCCTATAATGCCTTTCTAAGTATGACCGTAAAAAAATCATGTAAAATTTAATCGCTCGGTTTGGTTGTATTTTTATGTGCTGTAGCCTTTAAATTTTCTAAAAAAATCATCGTTGGAAAACTCTATCCTTTCTCTTAGAGGAATCCGGTTGAATTTCAAGGACAATCCTACAACCCAGTTCTAAGTGTGGCCATAAAAACTCATCGTTGGTGAAAATTTACCCCTTCCCTTGAAGAAATATGATGAAACTTCAGGGACAACCCTACAATGCCTTTCAAAGTGTGACCATAAAAAATCATGTAAAAATTGGTTTTGTCTATAACGTTAAAATTTGGCTAAAAATTCAACGTTGGTGAAAATCTGCCCCTTCCCTTGGATAAATTTGATGAAACTTCAGGGATAACCCTACAATGCCTTTCTAAGTGTGGCCTTAAAAAATTGGGCAAAACTTTAACCGCTCGATTTTGTCATATTTTAGTGCGCTATTAACCTTTAAATTTGGCTAAAAATTCATCGTTGGTGATAATTTTCCCATTCCTCTGGAGAAATCCGATGAAATTAAAGGATAATCCTACAATGTCCTTCTAAGCACGGCCGTAAAAAATCATGCAAAAATTCAACTATTTGGTTTGGTCATATTTTCGTGGGCTATAGCCTTCAAATTTGGCTAAAACTTTATCGTTGGACAAAATCTGCCCCTTCTCTTAGAGAAACCCGACAAAACTTCAACGACTACCCTACAATGCATTTCTAAGCTTGGCCGTAAAAAATCAAGCAAAAATTTGACCGCTCGGTCTTGGCATATTTTCGTGGGCTATAAAATTTGGCTAAAAATTCATCATTAAAGAAAATCTACCATTCCCTTGGAGAAATCTGATGAAATTTTAGGGACAACCCTACAATGCTTTTCTATGCATGGCTGTAAAAAATCATACAAAATTTCAACCACTCGGTTTGGTCATATTTTCGTGTCCTAGCCTTCAAATTTTCTAAAAATTCATTGTTGGAAAAATTTGTCCTTCCTCTTAGAGGAATCCGATCGAACTTCAAGGACAATCGTACAACGCAGTTCTAAGCATAGCCATAAAAAGTTACACAAAAATTCAATCACTTAGTTTTGTCATACTTTTGTGGGCTATAGCCGTCAAATTTGGCTCTAAATTTATCGTTGGTAAAAATCTGCCTATTCTCTCGAAAAATCTGATGAAATTTTAGGGAAAACCCTACAATGCCTTTCTAAGCATGGCCTTAAAAAATTATGTAAAAATTTAACCGTTCGGTTTGGTCATATTATTATGTGTCTTCAAATTTATCTAAAAATTCAACGTTGGTGAAAATCTGCCCCTTCCCTTTGAGAAATTTAATGAAATGTCAGGGACAACCCTACAATGCCTTTCTAAGCCTAACCGTAAAAAATTATACAAAACTTCAACTACTTGGTTTTGTCATATTTTCACGGGCTACCTTCAGATTTGGCTAAAAATTCATTGTATGTGAAAATATGCTCCTTCCTTTGGAGAAATCTGATGAAACTTTAAAGACAACCCCACAATTGCTTTCTAAGCGTCACCGTAAAAATTTATGCAAAAATTCAACTGCTCGATTTTGTCATATTTTTATGGGCTACAATCTTCAAATTTGGCTAAAAATTCATCGTTGGTGAAAATTTGTCCCTTCCCTTAGAGAAACTAATGAAACTTCAGGGATAATCCTACAATGACTTTCTAATCATGGCCGTAAAAAATTATGCAAAAATTTAACCACTCGATTTTGTCATATTTTCATGGGTTACGCCTTCAAATTTCGAGAACAATTCATCGTTGGTCAAAATCTACCCCTTCCCTTGGAAAATTATGATGAAACTTCAGGGAAAACCCTATAATGCCTTTCGAAGCTTGTCTGTAAAAAATCATGCAAAAATTCAACCAGTCGGTTTGGTCATACTTTTGTGGGCCTTTAAATTTGACTAAAAATTAATCCTTGGACAAAATCTGCCCATTCTCTGAGAGAAATCCGATGAAACTTCAGGGACAACCCTACATTGCATTTCCAAGCTTGACCGTAAAAAATCATCGAAAAATTCAACCACTCGATTTTTTCATATTGTTGTTAGCAAAAGCGTTCAAATTTGGCTAAAAATTCATCGGTGCCAAAAAATTAACCCTTCCCTCTGAGAAATCTAATGAAACTTCAGAGACAACCCTATAATGCCTTTCTTATTGTGGCCATAGAAAATTATGAAAAAATTTAACCGCTCGGTGTGCTAGCTTTCAAATTCTCGTGTGCTAGCCTTCAAATTTCGTTAAAAATTCATCGTTAGAGAAAATATTCTTCTTCCCTTGGAGATGTCTCATGAAACTTCAGGGAACACCTTACAATGTCTTTTTATGCTTGGCCATAAAAAAATATGTAAAAATTCAACCGCTCGGTTTCGTCATTTTCTCTTGGGCTATAACCTTCAAATTTCACTAAAAATTTATCGTATGAGAAAATATTCCTCTTCCCTTGGAAAAATCTGACGAAACTCTAGGGAACATCTTACAAAGCCTTTTAACGCTTGGCCGTAAAAAATTATGCAAAAATTCAACCACTCAATTTTGTCATATTTTCGTGGTCTATAGCACCCAAAATTGGCTAAAAGTTCATCGTTGAAAATCTGCCACTTCTGTGGGAGAAATATAATAAAACTTCAGAGATAACTCTACAATGTCTTTCTAAGCGTGGCCGTCTAAAATTACGCAAAAATTCAACCACTTGGTTTTATCATGTTTTCATGCGCTGCCTTCAAATTTGGATAAAACTTCATCGATGGAAAAAATATACACCTTCCCTTAGAGAAATCTGATGAAGTTTCAAGGACAACCCTACAATGTCTTTCTAAACGTGGACGTAAAAAATTATACAAAAATTTAACTGCTCAGTTTTGTCATATTTTCATGGGTTATAGCCTTCAAATTTGGCTAAAAATTTATCGTTAGAGAAAATCGGCGCCTTCCCTTAGAGAAATCTGATGAAACTTTAGGGATAACCCTACAACGCCTTTATCAGAATGGCCGTAAAAAATTACGCAAAAATTTAACCGCTCAGTTTTGTCATATTTTCGTAGGCTATAGCCTTTTAATTTGGCTAAAAATTCATTGTTGGTAAAAAATTTCCCTTTTCCTCAGAGAAATTTGATGAAACTTCAGAGATAATCGTACAATGCCTTTCTAAGCGTGGCCGTAAAAATGTATGCAAAAATTTAACTATTTAGTTTTGTCATATTTTCGTGGGGTATAGCTTTCAAATTTGGTTAGAAACTAATCATTGGTGAAAATTTGCCCTTTCTCTCTGAGAAATCTGATGAAATTTAAGGGACAACCCTACAATGCCTTTCTAAACTTGGTTGTAAAAAATCATGTAAAAATTCAACTACTCAGGTTGGTCATATTTTTATGGGCGATACCCCCTAAATTTTCTAAAAATTCATCATTAGAAACAATCTGCCCCCCCTCTTAGAGAAATTCGATGAAACTTCAGGGACAACCCTACACTACTTTTGGAAGGGTGGATGTTAAAAATTATGCAAAAATTCAACCGCTTAGTTTTGTCATATTTTCGTGGGCTATATAACCTTTAAATTTGGCTAAAAATTCAACGTTGGACAAAATACGCCCTTTCTCTTAGAGAAATCCGACGAAATTTCAGGGACAACCCTATAATACATTTCTAAGCTTGGCCGTAAAAAATAATGGAAAAATTCAACCGCTGAGTTTTATTATATTTTCCTGGGCTATAGAATTCAAATATGGCTAAAAATTCATCATTGGTGAAAATCTACCCCTTCTGTTAGAGAAATCTAACAAAACATCAGGGACAACCCTACACTGCCTTTCGAAGCGTGGCCATAAAAAATTATACAAAAATTCAACCACTTGATTTTGCAATATTTTCGTAGGCTATAACAGTTAAATTTGGCTAAAAACTTATCGTTGAAGAAAATTTGCTCCTTCCCTTAGTGAAATCTGATGAAACTTGTGGGAGAACCTTACCATGCTTTTCTAAGAATGGCCGTAAAAAATCATACAAAAATTTAACTGCTTGATTTTCTCATACTTTCGTGGGAGTTGGCCTTCAAATTTGACTAAAAATTTATTGTTAGAGAAAATTTGCTCATTCCCTTAGAGAAATCAGATGAAACTTCAGGGACAACCTTACAACGTCTTTCTAAGCATGACCACAAAAAAAACATGAAAAAATTGAACCTCTTAATTTTCTCATATTTTCGTGGGTAATTAGCCTTTAAGTGTTGCTAAATATTAATCCTTGGAGAAAGTCTACCCCTTCGCTAAGAGTTATGATGAAATTTCAAGGTTAACCTTACAAAGCCTTTCTAAGCACGGCCGTGAAAAGTCATGCAAAAATTCAACTGCTTGATTTTTCATATTTTCATGGGCATTAGCCTTCAAATGTGGTTTAAAATTCATCGTTGGAGAAAATCTTGCCATTCCTATGGAGATATCTGATGAAACTTTAGGGATAACCCTACAATACCTTTCTAAACATGGCCATAAAAAATAATGTGAAATTTCAACTTTTTGGTTTTGTGATATTTTCATGCATTTTGCTAAAAATCATTGTTGGAGGAAATCTCCTAATTCCTTTGGAGAAATTTAATGAAACTTCAGGGACAACCTTACAATGTCTTTCTAAGCATGGCTGTAAAAAAGCATGCAAAAATTCAATCGCTCAACTTTCATATATTTTCTTGCGTAATAGCCTTTAAATTTGGGTAAAAACTCATCGTTTGAGAAAATCTACCCTTCGCTTGGGGAAATATGATGAAATTTAAGGAATAACCTTAAAAATCCTTTCTATGCATGGCCGTAAAACTTATGTAAAAATTCAATAGCTCAATTTTGTCATATATTTGTGGGCATTAGCCTTCAAATTTGGCTAAAAATTCATCGTTGGAGAAAATCTGCTCTTTTCCTTGGAGAAATCTAAAGAAACTTCAGGGACATCCTCACAATGCCTTTCTAATCAAGGCCATAAAAAATCATGCAAAACTTGAACTGCTCGATTTTAACATATTTTTATGGATATTAGCCTTCAAATTTGGGTAAAAATTCATTGTTGGAGAAAATTACTCCTTCCCTTAAAGAATTTTGATGAAACTTTAGGGACAACCTTACAATATCTTTCTAAGTATGGTCACAAAAAAGCATACAAAACTTAAACCACTTGATTTTCTCATATTTTCTTGGGTATGTTCAAGTTTGGCTAAAAAATTCATTGTTGGAAAATATATGTGTCTTCGTTTGGGAAATATGGTGAAATCTCAGATACAACCTTACAAAGCCTTTCTAAGCATGCCACAATAAATAATAAGACAAAATTTAACCGCTCAATTTTTTCATATTTTCATATGTATTAGCCTTTAAATTTGGCTTAAAATCATCGTTTAAGAAAATATACCTTTTTCCAGAAAGAAATGTGATCAAACTTCAGGGGAAACCTTACATTTCTAAGCTTAGCCATAAAAAAAAATACAAAAATTCAACCCTTCAGTTTTGTCATATATTCGTGGGCATGAACCTTTATTTTTTTTGCTAAAAATTCATTGTTGGAGAAAATCTTGCCCTACCCTTGAGAAATCTGATAATACTTTAGGAAAAACCTTAAAATCCCTTTTGAAGCATGGCCACAAAAGATCATGGAAAAATTCATTTGCAAGAAATTTAATGACGCTTCAGGGAGAACCTTCAGGTAGCAAGTTATAGGTATCAGGTATCAGGTAGTAGGTTACAGGTAGCAGATAGGAGGTTGTAGGCTCCAGATAGCAGGTTATAGATTACAGGTTGCAGGTAGCAGGTTATAGGTAACAGGTAACAGGTAGCAGGTAGCAGGTTGCAGGTTGAAGGTAACATGTAGCAGGTTACAGGTAGCAGGTAGCAAGTAGCAGGTAGCAAGTTGTAGGTAGTAGGCTGCAAGTTACAGGTAACAGGTAGCAGGTAGCAGTAACAGGTATCAGGTAGTAGGTAGCAGGTAGGAGGTTGCAGGCTGCAAGTAGCAGGTTACAGGTTATAGGTAGCAGGTAGTGTGACATCCCTTGTCAATTTTTCCATTTTTCCAAATAATTTTTTGCCTTTTAATATAAAAATCCACTCGGTCTTAATATAAAAATATTTACTTGTCTTAAATATATTCAAAGTAGTAAAATCACACTTAAATTAGCAAATTCCGACTGAAACGGATCCGAATTACATTCATTATTAAATTAGTTATTTAGGAACAACGAAAGAAGGAAACGAAGTCAGGGGTCAATCGCCTGAGCGAGCCCCTGATTCGCTTAAGCGAGTGCCGACTCGCTTGAGCGAGTGCTACTTTTCACTTGAGCGCACAAGGCATCCGAGTAAAGCCAATGAGTTGGATCTCACCCGAAAATAGGTGCGCTCGGGTATCTCTCGCTCGGAAACAGCTTAATCTTCACTCAACAAGGCTTCCTCATTCTGACATCACTCGGAAAATATGTCTACTTGGAACCAATTGTCTTTTTATCACTCAGAAAAGCTTAACTTCCCTTCACTCGGAATTATTCTGCTTCGCACTCGGAAACATTCTAATCGTCTACTCGGAAATGGGTCCCACGGTTATTTTTCTCGCAGAAAGATATGAAGGATGCTCAAGTACCAAATCAAGGGACCCTTACTCGGACAAGAATGGTCCACTCGGTAATTGACTATACTACAGCAATACGAATTCATTCAAAATAAACCATATTCATATAGTCATCAAGAATTTATACTCACTTCACAGTATACCGATTCATCATACAGATAACATCAAACACTCAGAAAATCAATATATATATATATATGTATGTATTATACTCAGAATTCATTTCAAAGCACTTGGTTCCTTGGCATCAATCCTCCACTTGGCGCACCTCCATGGCCGCGACCTCTTCCTTGTCACTGGTTACTAAAAATTGAAAACAACAGCAAGGGTGAGTGTTTAGCATTATAATTAATCTAGAATGGAATTAAAATACGAGTATAACCCTATCCGATTCTTTAGCTTCAGATTGTACATTACACTTGGCCATTTATCTCACACTCGGCACTTTACTCCAATTCGGTACTATATCCATTAACACTCGACATTCTTGTAATACTCACTCAGCAGCATAACAGTTCTTCAACAACCTTAACAAATGACCTCCACTCAGTAAATATAACAATTTTCCACTTAGAAAATACATCAATCCCTCAGCAAATATATGAGATTACATTCGGTAATTACATCAAATCGTCCAGCAAATATAACAAATTTATACTCGTCAAATACAACAAATTGGCCTTCGGCGAATACAACATCTTACTCATCAATTTTCAATCGGATAATATGACATCTTACTCAGCAAGTATACCATCAGAACGCAAGTCACACCCGGCAACTATAACAATCACTTGACAATTATAACTGTAACATCCCTGATGTTTTAATGAGAATTATAAGAAATGGGAAATGATTAGTAAAAGTTTTAGAAGTTTTATTTAATATTTGTTCTGTCTGAGCCAGAGACAAGAAAGCCGGTGTCGAGATCGGTCTCAGAAGCGCGAGCAGGCGGAGTTGAAGATCGAGAGTGTAGGAGAAGAGCGGGCAGGGCTAGGTGGTCTGGTCCAACCGATGTGAGGAGAGCGCCTCACACGGGGTCATAGCCCGGATTAACCTCATAATGACTGAAACAACGGGTGTAGGTAACCAAGAGGTGAGCACGGATGAGATATCCGACCTCTCAGGTTGTAGCTCGGATTTCCGAGGTATGAACACTAAGCTAGGACACCGGGGGGCCAATATTCATATTGGGCCTATACTCTTGCGAAGTATTAGAAAATTGTGAATAATTAAACGTTGAGGGAATAAATAAGTGTAATTGATTTGATAACTATGCAATAGTTTAATATAGTGAAATTGATTAAATTTAGTAAGAATACAAATAAAATAAAGGAAAGGACGATCTTGCCCATGAGCTATATATATATATAAGGAGATTCTCTTCCTTCCCTCTTCATTATTTACAAGTTACCTTTGCTGCTGGTCTGTCCCTTCTCTTTCGTTTTCTCCTCTCTTAACGCTGAGTTGTATGCGCTGGAGAGGGACTCCATTTGTGTCCAAACTTCAATTGAATCCCATTCCTGTGATCGAGGCTTCAAGGTGAGTCTACTGATCCGTTCCAATTGTGATTCCCTTATCCCTTTTATTCTTTGGCGGTTAAGGGCCATGCATGGCTATATTCGTGGCTGTTCTCCACTCCTCCGGTGAGTGTGAGCCCAAATGCAGTCCATGAAATAAGGGCGTTGAAGTGACGAGCTGTACTTTATGATCCGTAGGTAGTAGGTTAAGCAACGGAAGACTGAGTCACGGAGTTGAGACTGCGAAACCAGTGCTCAGAGGAAGGAATCGACACAGAGAGCAAATTATCGAAGCGTGGAACCAATGTAAGGGGGTGTTCGGGTTATAATTAATTAGAATAGGACTCGCTTCTTATTCAGGTCATTGAGGTAATGTAAACAGGTTAAGGAAAATGTTGCTAAACGTAGTTGTGTGTTTATGCTTATGCATGTGTGACTGGGTTCATTAATTAGTGGAGGATCGGGTGTGGTTGAGTTTATCATGTTATGATCTTGTGATATCTAATGTTGAAATGATCAGTGTTATGTGACGTCGGGTTAGCAAGCAGGCTACCCGAGTGATGAGGAATTGATATTATTATGTGAAAGGTAAACTGTTGAATGACTATGTGGTGTGGGATGGCCGACGGTATATGATAGCCCCTCATTTCCGGCTCCCATGGTTTTCGTGCCCAGTTGAGCTACCCAGTGGTCAAGTAGGACCCAGTGGTCGAGGTGGAGAGTCAAGCAGGACTCGGTGAACCAAGCAGGGTTCACGGGGTGTCAAGTAGGACCCCCAGCTGAAGGTCAATCCTTTAGTATCCGGATACTAGGAGTCAGATTGTATGAGAGTCAGTTGTGATCGTGATGGATGTGATGGAATTGCGTGGTTGGGTTAATATAGTTACTGTATGTAATACACTATGTTTCGGTATGCTTACTTTCAAATGATGCTTGATGTATATGTATAAATATGCATGTATATTTGTTAAGTTCCATTCTATATTAATTACAATGCCAAACACTCACCCTTGCCCTTTTTTTTTAGTAACCAGTGACAGGGAGGGGGAAGGAGCCATGGAGTCGCGCCAAGGGGGAGATCGATGCCAGGGTCCGAGTGACTTTGAGTGACTCTCTATAGAGTTATATATGTGTATAAGAACTTCCGAGTATTATTATTAGTTGTGTTTAACCAAGACCGGACCGGATGCAAATCTATATTTTAAAATACATCACTGTCATTTACATATGCTTTCATGGTAGCTATGACAAACCTTTGGTTAACAGAATCATTTTTAGGGTGAGATTTTTGGGAGTCCGTTTGCATGTTTTGCCCAATCCGATGTGTGAAAGGTATTCGCTCAAGCGAATAGAAACCTCGTTCAAGCGAGAGTCCGGAATCTCGCTCAGACGAGTAGGGGCCTCGCTCAAGCGGGAAGCCCTGATTCCCTTTCACACATCCGTTGTGTTTAGATTAACTTGTTCTTCTCTCTAGACCTCATTTATTTAATCTAACTGTGACTGCTGTCACTTGAATAAGTCAGTAAAAATAAATGCTATTTCACTAAACCTCGATTAATTTTCAAGAAAAGGAAAAATTTATCGTAAGATGTAATCGTTTGAATAAAACTAAATGCAAAAATAACCTAGGACGTTACAATAACAATCAATCAGCAATAATAATAATCAATCGGCAATTATAATTATCAATCGGTAATTACCACAGATTTCACTCGGCAAATACCTCAAAGTATACTCAGCAAATATGACAATTCTTATTCGGCAATTATGACAAACTGCACTCGGAAAATATAACTAAACGCATACTCATCACAATACTAAATTCATCAATTGTCACAACTGACTCTCATATAAAAATTGACGCCTAGTATCCGGATACTAAAAGGATCGACCTTCAGCTGGGAGTCCGACTTGACATCCCGTGAACCCGACTTGGTTCACCGATCCCAACTTGGCTCCCCCACAACCACTGGGTGAAAGACCTCTGGGTAGCTTAACTGGGTCCGAGTTGACCACTGAAGCCAAAAACAGGGTGATTCATACCATTGGTCGTCCTCTACCACATAATCACACATTCCATTTCATATTATCATAATCAACAAGTGCAACTACCAGAAACTGGCATGTGCTCACAACACAGGGTGACCGACTTGTCAAACCCATTCATCCCATTGCCACTGGGCGACCTGCTTGTCAAGCCATTCATCACATTGCCAGCAAATATCGATTGTCACAGCATTAGATATTTTAATTTCAATGGGCTCAAGCCACACACACGATCAGAAACCGATCGGTGTTCACATACACACATCCATACACATTCATATACACTCATTCGGCTTCATCTCAAATATCACAACATTAATTATTTCTCAAATCATATACACATGATCAGAAACGGATCGAGGTTCATATATATATATATATACATGCATACTCATACATTCACAACTATATTACAGCATCAACATCAAATATTTCTTAAGTGACTCACACACACACACACACGATCCTAGACCGATCGGTGTGCACCTCCACACATTCATACACATACCCATAAAACTTTCACTCAGCATCATCTCTTACCCGATTTAGTCATTCTAACAACTCAAACAGTGTCCTATTCTCATTAATTATAACCCGAACACCCCCTTACCTGGAGTGAAGATTCTAGAAGCTCCTCGAGCTTACAGCACTGACCGATCGTCCTTCGGTCACTAGTTCTCAATAGAACGACCCGATCCAGTCATCCACCATGGCACTCAGCTTTGGAGGAACCAAAAGCTATTTCCTCTCAAGCAACTCTGCCACCAAGACACTCAGCACTCTTGCATGCAAGGACAGTGGGGAGTTCTAAGCCTTCAAGGCACACGTGGTCCTCTCACTCAGTCCAGTGGAGGATTCCAAAGTTGTTCCCTTACTTTGATAGTCCAACCTTCACCAACAATGGAGGACTTCCAGGCATCCAACGTTGTGTAGGCAGAACAGTGGAGGATCCCAGCCTCCAAGGCACTTGGTGCTCTACTCACTCTCTTGAGCAGCTCCCTCACACAATAAGTAGAATATCTCTACTACTCCGAGCTCCTTTAATGCTGCACACCTCCACTCGAGATTCCAACAGTCTTCAAGTAGAAGAAAAAGAAGAAGAAAAAGAAGAAGAAGAAGAAAAAGAAGAAGAAGAAAAAGTAGAAGGAGACGAAGAACAGCAAGGAAAAAGGATGCAGGTTGCATGTGCAGGGAGAAATGCACAGCTCTCTTCGTCTCGTTTTCCAACAGCGTGAAATAATCCGTGAGAGAAAGACCCCTTTTATGCTATCAGGGGCACATGCATCTTTTCTCTGGCATTATTATTATTATTCAGCCATTAGTCTAATCGGTAATTAATCTAAATCAACCATTAATCAGTAACTAATCTCACTCGGTAATTAAATTTAACTCGGGATGTTACAGGTAGCAGGTAGCAGGTAGCAGGTTACAGGTAGCAGTTAGCAGGTTACAGGTAGCAGGTAGCAGGTAGCAGGTTACAGGTAGCAGGTTGCAGGTAGCCGGTAACATGTAACAGGTTACAGGTAGCAGGTTGTAGGTAGTAGGTCACAGGTAACAGGTTACAGGTAGCAGGTTGTAGGTTGCAGGTAACAGGTAGCAGGTAGCAGGTTGAAGGTAACAGGTAGCAGGTAGCAAGTAGCAGGTCACAGGTAGCAGGTAGCAGGTAGCAGGTAGTAGGTTACAGGTAGCAGGTAGTAGGTAGCAGGTAGTAGGTAGCAGGTTACAGGTAATAGGTAGCAGGTAGCAAGTTACAGGTAGCAAGTTGCAGGTAACCGGTAACAAGTAACAGGTTACAGGTAGCAGGTAGTAGGTTATAGGTAGTAGGTAACAAGTTGCAGGTAGCAAGTTGTAGGTTGCAGGTAGCATGTAGGAGGTTGCAGGTGACAGGTGGCATGTAGCAAGTAGCAGGTTGCATGTTGCCGGTTACAGGTAGCAGGTAGCAAGTAACAGGTAGCAGGTTATAGGTAGCAGGTTATAGGTAGCAAGTAGCAGGTTACAGGTAACAGGTTACAGGTTGCAGGTTACAGGTAGCAGGTTGCAGGTAGCCGGTAACAGGTAGCAGGTTACAGGTAGCAGGTTACAGGTAGCAGGTTACATGTAGCAGGTAGCAGGTTGTAGGTAGTAGGTAATAGGTAACAGGTTGCAGGTAGCAGGTTGTAGGTTGCAGGTTACAGGTAGCAGGTTGTAGATTACAGGTAGCAGGTAGTATGTTGCAGGTAGCAGGTTGCATGTAGCAAGAAGCAGCTTGTAGGTAGAGGGTAACAGATAACAAGTAACAAGTAGCAGGTAGTAGATAACAGGTAGCAGGTTGCAGGTAACAGGTAACAAGTAATAGGCAGCAGGTTGCAGGATACAGGTTATATGTTATAGGTATCAGGTTACAGGTTACAGGTTACAAGTTATAGGTTACAGGTAACAGGTTACTAGTCACAGGTTGTAGGTACTAGTTGGTACCGTATAATTTGTAACAGATATATTGATAATAAATCAACTTCATTGTTAAGGTAAGAATTACCTTGGTCCTTTACCAATCCCCAATCGAACTCAGAACCCCAAGTTTAAGAAAAATCTACCTCTTCCCTTAGAGAAAACTAATCAAACTTTAAGTACAACCTTACAATGCCCTTCTAAGAATGGCCGTAAAAAAGCAAACATAAATTCAACTACTCGATTTTCTCATATTTTAGTGGGTGCCTTTAAATATGTTTAAAATTCATAGTTGGGGAAAATATGCTCCCTCCCTTTGAGAAATCTAATGAAAGTTCAGGGACAACCCTATAATGCCTTTCTAAGTATGACCGTAAAAAATGTAAAATTCAATCGCTCGGTTTTGTTGTATTTTCGTGTGCTATAGCCTTCAAATTTTCTAAAAAATCATCATTGGAAAACTCTATCCTTTCTCTTAGAGGAATCTGGTTGAATTTCAAGAACAATCCTACAACCCAGTTCTAAGTGTGGCCATAAAAACTCATCGTTGGTGAAAATTTACCCCTTCCCTTGAAGAAATATGATGAAACTTCAGGGACAACCCTACAATGCCTTTCAAAGTGTGACCATAAAAAATCATGTAAAAATTCAACTGTTTGGTTTTGTCATATTTTCATGGGCTATAACGTTGAAATTTGGCTAAAAATTCAACGTTGGTGAAAATCTACCTCTTCCCTTGGAGAAATTTGATGAAACTTCAGGGATAACCCTACCTTTCTAAGTGTGGCCGTACAAAATTGGGCAAAACTTTAACCGCTCAATTTTGTCATATTTTAGTGCGTTATAACCTTCAAATTTGGCTAAAAATTCATCGTTGGTGATAATTTTCCCATTCCTCCAGAGAAATCCGATGAAGTTAAAGGACAATCCTACAATGTCCTTCTAAGCATGGCCGTAAAAACTGATGCAAAAATTCAACTATTCGATTTGGTCATATTTTCGTGGGCTATAGCCTTTAAATTTGGGTAAAACTTTATCGTTGGACAAAATCTGCCCCTTCTTTTAAAGAAATCTGACAAAACTTCAACGACTACCCTATAATGCATTTCTAAGCTTGGTCATAAAAAATCATCCAAAAATTTGACCACTCGGTCTTGACATATTTTCATGGGCTATAACCTTCAAATTTGGCTAAAAATGCATCGTTGGAGAAAATCTGCCCATTCCCTTAGAGAAATCTGATGAAATTTCAGGGACAACCCTACAATGCCTTTCTATGCATGGCCATAAAAAATCTTGCAAAATTTCAACCACTCGGTTTGGTCATATTTTTGTGTGCTAGCCTTCAAATTTCCTAAAAATTCATTGTTGGAAAAATCTGTCCTTCCTCTGAGAGGAATCCGATCGAACTTCAAGGACAATCCTACAACGCAGTTCTAAACGTAGCCATAAAAAGTTACACAAAAATTCAACCCCTTAGTTTTGTCATATTTTTGTGGGCTATAGCCGTCAAATTTGGCTCTAAATTCATCGTTGGTAAAAATCTATCTATTCTCTTGAAAAATCAAATGAAACTTTAGGGAAAACCGTACAATGCCTTTCTAAGCATGGCCTTAAAAAATTATGCAAAAATTTAACCGCTCGGTTTGGTCATATTATTATGTGTCTTCAAATTTGTCTAAAAATTCAACGTTGGTGAAAATCTGCCCCTTCCCTTTGAGAAATTTGATGAAATGTCAGGAATAACCCTACAATACCTTTCTAAGCCTAACCGTAAAAAATTATACAAAACTTCAACTACTTGGTTTTGTCATATTTTCACGGGCTACCTTCAGATTTGGCTAAAAATTCATTGTATGTGAAAATATGTTCCTTCCTTTGGAGAAATCTGATGAAACTTTAGAGACAACCCCATAATTGCTTTCTAAGCGTCACCGTAAAAATTTATGCAAAAATTTAACTGCTCGGTTTTGTCATATTTTTATGGGCTACAACCTTCAAATTTGGCTAAAAATTCATCGTTGGTGAAAATTTGTCCCTTCCCTTAGAGAAACTAATGAAACTTCAGGGATAATCCTACAATGACTTTCTAAGCATGGCCGTAAAAAATTATGCAAAAATCCAACCACTCGATTTTGTCATATTTTCATGGGTTACGCCTTCAAATTTCGAGAACAATTCATCGTTGGTCAAAATCTACCCCTTCCCTTGGAAAATTGTGATGAAACTTCAGGGAAAACCCTACAATGCCTTTCGAAGCTTGTCTGTAAAAAATCATGCACAAATTCAACCAGTCGGTTTGGTCATACTTTTGTGGGCCTTCAAATTTGACTAAAAATTAATCCTTGGACAAAATCTGCCCCTTCTCTGAGAGAAATCCGATGAAACTTCAGGGACAACCCTATATTGCATTTCCAAGCTTGACCGTAAAAAATCATCGAAAAATTCAACCGCTCGATTTTTTCATATTTTTGTTAGCAAAAGCGTTCAAATTTGGCTAAAAATTCATCGGTGCCAAAAAATTACCCCTTCCCTCTGAGAAATCTAATGAAACTTCAGAGACAACCCTACAATACCTTTCTTATCATGGCCATAGAAAATTATGCAAAAATTCAACCGCTCGGTGTTCTAGCTTTCAAATTCTTGTGTGCTAGCCTTCAAATTTCGTTAAAAATTCATCGTTAAAGAAAATATTCTTCTTCCCTTGGAGATGTCTGACGAAACTTCAGGGAACACCTTACAATGTCTTTTTATGCTTGGCCATAAAAAAATATGTAAAAATTCAATCGCTCGGTTTCGTCATTTTCTCTTGGGCTATAACCTTCAAATTTCGCTAAAAATTTATCGTATGAGAAAATATTCCTCTTCCCTTGGAAAAATCTGATGAAACTCTAGGGAACATCTTACAAAGCCTTTCAACGCTTGGCCGTAAAAAATTATGCAAAAATTCAACCACTCGATTTTGTCATATTTTCGTGGTCTATAGCACCCAAAATTGGCTAAAAGTTCATCGTTGAAAATCTGCCACTTCTGTGGGAGAAATATAATAAAACTTCAGGGATAACTCTACAATGTCTTTCTAAGCGTGGCCGTCTAAAATTACACAAAAATTCAACCACTTGGTTTTGTCATGTTTTCATGCGCTGCCTTCAAATTTGGATAAAACTTCATCGATGGAAAAAATATACACCTTCCCTTAGAGAAATCTGATGAAGTTTCAAGGACAACTCTACAATGTCTTTCTAAACATGGCCGTAAAAAATTATACAAAAATTTAACTGCTCAGTTTTGTCATATTTTCATGGGTTATAGCCTTCAAATTTGGCTAAAAATTAATCGTTAGAGAAAATCGGCGCCTTCCCTTAGAGAAATCTGATGAAACTTTAGGGATAACCCTACAACGCCTTTATAAGAATGGCCGTAAAAAATTACGCAAAAATTTAACCGCTCAGTTTTGTCATATTTTCGTAGGCTATAGCCTTTTAATTTGGCTAAAAATTCATTGTTGGTAAAAAATTTCCCTTTTCCTCAGAGAAATTTGATGAAACTTCAGAGATAATCGTACAATGCCTTTCTAAGCATGGCCGTAAAAATGTATGCAAAAATTTAACCGTTCAGTTTTGTCATATTTTCGTGGGGTATAGCTTTCAAATTTGGTTAGAAACTCATCATTGGTGAAAATTTGCCCCTTCCCTCTGAGAAATCTGATGAAATTTAAGGGACAACCCTACAATGCCTTTCTAAACTTGGTTGTAAAAAATCATGTAAAAATTTAACTACTCGGGTTGGTCATATTTTTATGGGCGATACCCCCTAAATTTTCTAAAAATTCATCATTAGAAAAAATCTGCCTCCCCCTCTTAGAGAAATTCGATAAAACTTCAGGGATAACCCTACACTACTTTTGGAAGGGTGGATGTTAAAAATTATACAAAAATTCAACCGCTCAGTTTTGTCATATTTTCGTGGGCTATATAACCTTTAAATTTGGCTAAAAATTCAAGATTGGACAAAATACGCCCTTTCTCTTAGAGAAATCCGACGAAATTTCAGGGACAACCCTACAATACATTTCTAAGCTTGGTCGTAAAAAATAATAAAAAAAGTCAACCGCTCAGTTTTATTATATTTTCCTGGGCTATAGAATTCAAATATGGCTAAAAATTCATCATTGGTGAAAATCTACCACTTCTGTTAGAGAAATCTAACGAAACATCAGGGACAACCCTACACTGCCTTTCGAAGCGTGGCCATAAAAAATTATACAAAAATTCAACCACTTGATTTTGTCATATTTTCGTAGGCTATAACAGTTAAATTTGGCTAAAACCTTATCGTTGAAGAAAATCTGCTCCTTCCCTTAGTGAAATCTGATGAAACTTGTGGGACAACCTTACCATGCTTTTCTAAGAATGGCCGTAAAAAATCATACAAAAATTCAACTGCTCGATTTTCTCATACTTTCGTGGGAGTTGGCCTTCAAATTTGGCTAAAAATTCATTGTTGGAGAAAATTTGCTCATTCCCTTAGAGAAATCAGATGAAACTTCAGGGACAACCTTACAACGTCTTTCTAAGCATGACCACAAAAAAACATGAAAAAATTGAACCTCTTAATTTTCTCATATTTTCGTGGGTAATTAGCCTTTAAGTGTTGCTAAATATTAATCCTTGGAGAAAGTCTACCCCTTCGCTAAGAGTTATGATGAAATTTCAAGGTTAACCTTACAAAGCCTTTCTAAGCACGGCCGTGAAAAGTCATGCAAAAATTCAACTGCTTGATTTTTTATATTTTCATGGGCATTAGCCTTCAAATGTGGTTTAAAATTCATCGTTAGAGAAAATCTTGCCATTCCTATGGAGATATCTGATGAAACTTTAGGGATAACCCTACAATACCTTTCTAAGCATGGCCATAAAAAATAATGTGAAATTTCAACTTTTTGGTTTTGTGATATTTTCATGCATTTTGCTAAAAATCATTGTTGGAGGAAATCTCCTAATTCCTTTGGAGAAATTTAATGAAACTTCAGGGACAACCTTACAATGTCTTTCTAAGCATGGTCGTAAAAAAGCATGCAAAAATTCAATCGCTCAACTTTCATATATTTTCTTGCGTAATAGCCTTTAAATTTGGGTAAAAACTCATCGTTTGAGAATATCTACCCTTCGCTTGGGGAAATATGATGAAATTTAAGGAATAACCTTAAAAATCCTTTCTATGCATGGCCGTAAAACTTATGTAAAAATTCAACAGCTCGATTTTGTCATATATTTGTGGGCATTAGCCTTCAAATTTGGCTAAAAATTCATCGTTGGAGAAAATCTGCTCTTTTCCTTGGAGAAATCTAAAGAAACTTCAGGGACAACCTCACAATGCCTTTCTAATCAAGGCCATAAAAAATCATGCAAAACTTGAACTGCTCGATTTTAACATATTTTTATGGGTATTAGCCTTTAAATTTGGGTAAAAATTCATTGTTGGAGAAAATTGCTCCTTCCCTTGAAGAATCCTGATGAAACTTTAGGGACAACCTTACAATATCTTTCTAAGTATGGTCACAAAAAAGCATGCAAAACTTAAACCGCTTGATTTTCTCATATTTTCTTGGGTATGTTCAAGTTTGGCTAAAAAATTCATTGTTGAAAAAAATCTGCGTCTTCGTTTGGGAAATATGGTGAAATCTCATATACAACCTTACAAAGCCTTTCTAAGCATGCCACAATAAATAATAAGACAAAATTTAACCGCTCAATTTTTTCATATTTTCATATGTATTAGCCTTTAAATTTGGCTTAAAATCATCGTTTAAGAAAATATACCTTTTTCCAGAAAGAAATATGATCAAACTTCAGGGGCAACCTTACATTTCTAAGCTTAGCCGTAAAAAAAATGCAAAAATTCAACCCTTCAGTTTTATCATATATTCGTGGGCATGAACCTTTATTTTTTTGCTAAAAATTCATTGTTGGAGAAAATCTTGCCCTACCCTTGAGAAATCTGATAATACTTCAGGAAAAACCTTACAATCCCTTTTGAAGCATGGGCACAAAAGATCATGGAAAAATTCATTTGCAAGAAATTTAATGAAGCTTCAGGGAGAACCTTCAGGTAGCAAGTTGTAGGCATCAGGTATCAGGTAGTAGGTTACAGGTAGCAGATAGGAGGTTGTAGGCTCCAGATAACAGGTTATAGATTACAGGTTGCAGGTAGCAGGTTATAGGTAACAGGTAACAGGTAGCAGGTAGCAGGTTGCAGGTTGAAGGTAACATGTAGCAGGTTACAGGTAGCAGGTAGCAAGTAGCAGGTAGCAAGTTGTAGGTAGTAGGCTGCAGGTTACAGGTAACAGGTAGTAGGTAGCAGTAACAGGTATCAGGTAGTAGGTAGCAGGTAGCAGGTAGGAGGTTGCAGGCTGCAAGTAGCAGGTTACAGGTTATAGGTAGCAGGTAGTGTGACATCCCTTGTCAATTTTTCCATTTTTCCAAATAATTTTTTACCTTTTAATATAAAAATCCACTCGGTCTTAATATAAAAATATTTACTTCTCTTAAATATATTCAAAGTAGTAAAATCACACTTAAATTAGCAAATTCCGATTGAAACGGATCCGAATTACATCCATTATTAAATTAGTTATTTAGGAACAACGAAAGAAGGAAACGGAGTCAGGGGTCAATCGCCTGAGTGAGCCCCTGATTCGCTTAAGCGAGTGCCGACTTGCTTGAGGGAGTGCTACTCTTCACTTGAGCGCACAAGGCATCCGAGTAAAGCCAATGAGTTGGATCTCACCCGGAAATAGGTGCGCTCGGGTATCTCTCGCTCGGAAACAGCTTAATCTTCAATCAACAAGGCTTCCTCGTTCTGACATCACTCGGAAAATAAGTCTACTTGGAACCAATTGTCTTTTCATCACTCAGAAAAGCTTAACTTCCCTTCACTCGGAATTATTCTGCTTCTCACTCGGAGACATTCTAATCGTCCACTCGGAAATGGGTCCCACAGTTATTTTTCTCCCAGAAAGATATGAAGGATGCTCAAGTACCAAATCAAGGGACCCTTACTTGGACAACAATGGTCCACTCGGTAATTGACTATACTACAGCAATACGAATTCATTCAAAATAAACCCCATTCATATAGTCATCAAGAATTTATACTCACTTCACAGTATACCGATTCATCATACAGATAGCATCAAACACTCGGAAAATCAATATATATATATATATATATATATATATGTATTATACTCAGAATTCATTTCAAAGCACTTGGTTCCTTGGCATCAATCCTCCACTTGGCACACCTCCATGGCCCCGACCTCTTCCCTGTCACTGGTTACTAAAAATTGAAAACAACAGCAAGGATGAGTGTTTAGCATTATAATTAATCTAGAATGGAATTAAAATACGAGTATAACCCTATCCGATTCTTTAGCTTCAGATTATACATTACACTCGGCCATTTATCTCACACTCGGCACTTTACTCCAATTCGGTACTATATCCATTAACACTCGACATTCTTGTAATACTCACTCAGCAGCATAACAGTTCTTCAACAACCTTAACAAATGACCTCCACTCAATAAATATAACAATTTTCCACTCAGAAAATACATCAATCCCTCGGCAAATATATGAGATTACATTCGGTAATTACATCAAATCGTCCAGCAAATATAACAAATTTAAAAATACAACAAATTGGCCTTCGGCGAATACAACATCTTACTCATCAATTTTCACTCGGATAATATGACATCTTACTCGGCAAGTATACCATCAGAACGCAAGTCACACCCGAAAACTATAACAATCACTCGACAATTATAACAATCAATCAGCAATAATAATAATCAATCGGCAATTATAATAATCAATCGGTAATTACCACAGATTTCACTCGGCAAATACCTCAAAGTATACTCAGCAAATATGACAATTCTTATTCGGCAATTATGACAAACTGCACTCGGAAAATATAACTAAACGCATACTCATCATAATACTAAATTCATCAATTGTCACAACTGACTCTCATATAAAAATTGACGCCTAGTATCCGGATACTAAAAGGATCGACCTTCAGCTGGGAGTCCGACTTGACATCCCGTGAACCCGACTTGGTTCACCGATCCCAACTTGGCTCCCCCACAACCACTGGGTGAAAGACCTCTGGGTAGCTTAACTGGGTCCGAGTTGACCACTGAAGCCAAAAACAGGGTGATTCATACCATTGGTCGTCCTCTACCACATAATCACACATTCCATTTCATATTATCACAATCAACAAGTGCAACTACCAGAAACTGGCATGTGCTCACAACACAGGGTGACCGACTTGTCAAACCCATTCATCCCATTGCCACTGGGCGACCTGCTTGTCAAGCCATTCATCACATTGCCAGTAAATATCGATTGTCACAGCATTAGATATTTTAATTTTAATGGGCTCAAGCCACACACACGATCAGAAACCGATCGGTGTTCACATACACACATCCATACACATTCATATACACTCATTCGGCTTCATCTCAAATATCACAACATTAATTATTTCTCAAATCATATACACATGATCAGAAACGGATCGAGGTTCATATATATATATATATACATGCATACTCATACATTCATAACTATATTACAGCATCAACATCAAATATTTCTTAAGTGACTCACACACACACACACACGATCCTAGACCGATCGGTGTGCACCTCCACACATTCATACACATACCCATAAAACTTTCACTCAGCATCATCTCTTACCCGATTTAGTCATTCTAACAACTCAAACAGTGTCCTATTCTCATTAATTATAACCCGAACACCCCCTTACCTGGAGTGAAGATTCTAGAAGCTCCTCGAGCTTACAGCACTGACCGATCGTCCTTCGGTCACTAGTTCTCAACAAAACGACCCGATCCAGTCATCCACCATGGCACTCAGCTTTGGAGGAACCAAAAGCTATTTCCTCTCGAGCAACTCTGCCACCAAGACACTCAGCACTCTTGCATGCAAGGACAGTGGGGAGTTCTAAGCCTTCAAGGCACACGTGGTCCTCTCACTCAGTCCAGTGGAGGATTCCAAAGTTGTTCCCTTACACTGATAGTCCAACCTTCACCAACAATGGAGGACTTCCAGGCATCCAACGTTGTGTAGGTAGAACAGTGGAGGATCCCAGCCTCCAAGGCACTTGGTGCTTTGCTCACTCTCTTGAGCAGCTCCCTCACACAATAAGTAGAATATCTCTACTACTCCGAGCTCCTTTAATGCTACACACCTCCACTCGAGATTCCAACAGTCTTCAAGTGGAAGAAGAAGAAGAAGAAGAAGAAGAAGAAGAAGAAGAAGAAGAAGAAGAAGAAGTAGAAGGAGACAAAGAACAACAAGGAAGAAGGATGCAGGTTGTATGTGCAGGGAGAAATGCACAGCTCTCTTCGTCTCTTTTTTCAACAGCGTGAAATAATCCGTGAGAGAGAGACCCCTTTTATGCTATCAGGGGCACATGCGTCTTTTCTCTGGCATTATTATTATTATTCAGCCATTAGTCTAATTGGTAATTAATCTAAATCAACCATTAATCAGCAACTAATCTCACTCGGTAATTAAATCTAACTCAGGATGTTACAGGTAGCAGGTAGCAGGTTACAGGTAGCAGGTTACAGGTAGCAGGTTACAAGTAGCAGTCAGCAGGTTACAGGTAGCAGGTAGCAGGTAGCAGATTACAGGTAGCAGGTTACAGGAAGCAGGTTGTAGGTAGTAGGTCACAGGTAACAGGTTACAAGTCGCAGGTTATAGGTTGCAGGTAGCAGGTAGCAGGTAGTAGGTTGAAGGTAACAGGTAGCAGGTAACAGGTAGCAGGTTACAGGTAGCAGGTAGCAAGTAGCAGATAGCAGGTTACAGGTAGCAGATAGTAGGTAGCAGGTAGCAGGTAACAGGTTACAGGTAACAGGTAGCAGGTTGCAGGTTACAGGTAGCAGGTTGCAGGTAGCCGGTAACAGGTAACAGGTTACAGGTAGCAGGTAGCAGGTTATAGGTAGTAGGTAACAGGTTGCAGGTAGCAGGTTATAGGTTGCAGGTAGCAGGTAGCAGGTTGCAGGTAACAGGTGGCAGGTAGTAGCAGGTTGCATGTTGCAGGTTACAGGTAGCAGGTAGCAAGTAACAGGTAACAGGTAGCAGGTTACAGGTAGCAGGTTATAGGTAGCAGGTAGCAGGTAGCAGGTTACAGGTAGCAGGTTACAGGTTGCAGGTTACAGGTAGCAGGTTGCAGGTAGCCGGTAACAGGTAGCCGGTAACAGGTAGCAGGTTACAGGTAGCAGGTTACAGGTAGCAGGTTACATGTAGCAGGTAGCAGGTCGTAGGTCGTAGGTAACAGGTAACAGGTTGCAGGTAGCAGGTTGTAGGTTGCAGGTTACAGGTAGCAGGTTGCAGGTTACAGGTAGCAGGTAGTATGTTGCAGGTAGCAGGTTGCAAGTAGCAAGAAGCAGCTTGTAGGTAGAGGGTAACAGATAACAAGTAACAAGTAGCAGGTAGTAGATAACAGGTAGCAGATTGCAGGTAACAAGAAATAAGTAATAGGTAGCAGGTTGCAGGATACAGGTTATATGTTATAGGTATCAGGTTACAGGTTACAGGTTACAAGTTATAGGTTACAGGTAACAGGTTACTGGTCACAGGTTGTAGGTACTAGTTGGTACCGTATAATTTGTAACAGATATATTGATAATAAATCAACTTCATTGTTAAGGTAAGAATTACCTTGGTCCTTTACCAATCCCCAATCGAACTCAGAACCCCAAGTTTAAGAAAAATCTACCTCTTCCCTTGGAGAAAACTAATCAAACTTTAAGTCCAACCTTACAATGCCCTTCTAAGAATGGCCATAAAAAAGCAAACATAAATTCAACTACTCGATTTTCTCATATTTTAGTGGGTGCCTTTAAATATGGTTAAAATTCATAGTTGGGGAAAATATGCTCCCTCCCTTTGAGAAATCTAATGAAAGTTCAGGGACAACCCTATAATGCCTTCAAATTTTCTAAAAAATCATCATTGGAAAACTCTATCCTTTCTCTTAGAGGAATCTGGTTAAATTTCAAGAACAATCCTACAACCCAGTTCTAAGTGTGGCCATAAAAACTCATCGTTGGTGAAAATTTACCCCTTCCCTTGAAGAAATATGATGAAACTTCAGGGACAACCCTACAATGCCTTTCAAAGTGTGACCATAAAAAATCATGTAAAAATTCAACTGTTTGGTTTTGTCATATTTTCATGGGCTATAACGTTGAAATTTGGCTAAAAATTCAACGTTGGTGAAAATCTACCTCTTCCCTTGGAGAAATTTGATGAAACTTCAGGGATAACCCTACCTTTCTAAGTGTGGCCGTACAAAATTGGGCAAAACTTTAACCGCTCAATTTTGTCATATTTTAGTGCGTTATAACCTTCAAATTTGGCTAAAAATTCATCGTTGGTGATAATTTTCCCATTCCTCCAGAGAAATCCGATGAAGTTAAAGGACAATCCTATAATGTCCTTCTAAGCTTGGCTGTAAAAACTCATGCAAAAATTCAACTATTCGATTTGGTCATATTTTCGTGGGCTATAGCCTTCAAATTTGGGTAAAACTTTATCGTTGGACAAAATCTGCCCCTTCTTTTAAAGAAATCTGACAAAACTTCAACGACTACCCTATAATGCATTTCTAAGCTTGGTCATAAAAAATCATCCAAAAATTTGACCACTCAGTCTTGGCATATTTTCATGGGCTATAACCTTCAAATTTAGCTAAAAATTCATCGTTGGAGAAAATCTGCCCATTCCCTTAGAGAAATCTGATGAAATTTCAGGGACAACCCTATAATGCCTTTCTATGCATGGCCGTAAAAAATCATGCAAAATTTCAACCACTCGGTTTGGTCATATTTTCGTGTGCTAGCCTTCAAATTTCCTAAAAATTCATTGTTGGAAAAATCTGTCCTTCCTCTTAGAGGAATCCGATCGAACTTCAAGGATAATCCTACAACGCAGTTCAAAGCGTAGCCATAAAAAGTTACACAAAAATTTAACCACTTAGTTTTGTCATATTTTTGTGGGCTATAGCCGTCAAATTTGGCTCTAAATTCATCGTTGGTAAAAATCTGTCTATTCTCTTGAAAAATCTAATGAAACTTTAGGGAAAACCGTACAATGCCTTTCTAAGCATGGCCTTAAAAAATTATGCAAAAATTTAACCGCTCGGTTTGGTCATATTATTATGTGTCTTCAAATTTGTCTAAAAATTCAACGTTGGTGAAAATCTGCCCCTTCCCTTTGAGAAATTTGATGAAATGTCAGGGATAACCCTATAATGCCTTTCTAAGCCTAACCGTTAAAAATTATGTAAAACTTCAACTACTTGGTTTTGTCATATTTTCACGGGCTACCTTTAGATTTGGCTAAAAATTCATCGTATGTGAAAATATACTCCTTCCTTTGGAGAAATCTGATGAAACTTCAAAGACAACCCAACAATTGCTTTCTAAGCGTCACCATAAAAATTTATGTAAAAATTCAACTCCTCGATTTTGTCATATTTTTATGGGCTTCAACCTTCAAATTTGGCTAAAAATTCATCGTTGGTGAAAATTTATCCCTTCCCTTAGAGAAACTAATGAAACTTCAGGGATAATCCTACAATGACTTTCTAAGCATGGCCGTAAAAAATTATACAAAAATTCAACCACTCGATTTTGTCATATTTTCATGGGTTACGCCTTCAAATTTTAGGAAAAATCCATCGTTGGTCAAAATCTACCCCTTCCCTTAGAAAAATATGATGAAACTTCAGGGAAAACCCTACAATGCCTTTCGAAGCTTGTCTGTAAAAAATCATACACATATTCAACCAGTCGGTTTGGTCATACTTTTGTGGGCCTTCAAATTTGACTAAAAATTAATCCTTGGACAAAATCTGCCCCTTCTCTTAGAGAAATTCGATGAAACTTCAGAGACAACCCTACTTTGCATTTCCAAGCTTGACCGTAGAAAATCATCGAAAAATTCAACCGCTCAATTTTTTCATATTTTCGTTAGCTAAAGCGTTCAAATTTGGCTAAAAATTCATCGGTGCCAAAAAATTACCCATTCCCTTTGAGAAATCTAATGAAACTTCATACACAACCCTGCAATGCCTTTCTTATCGTGGCCGTAGAAAATTATGCAAAAATTCAACCGCTCGGTGTGCTAGCCTTCAAATTCTCGTGTGCTAGCCTTCAAATTTCGTTAAAAATTCATCGTTGGAGAAAATATTCTTCTTCCCTTGGAGATATCTCATGAAACTTCAGGGAACACCTTACAATGTCTTTCTATCCTTGGCTATAAAAAATTATGTAAAACTTCAACCGCTCGATTTCGTCATATTCTCTTGGGCTATAGCCTTCAAATTTCGCTAAAACTTTATCGTATGAGAAAATATTCCTCTTCCCTTGGAAAAATCTGACGAAACTTCAGGGAACATCTTACAAACCCTTTCAATGCTTGGCCATAAAAAATTATGTAAAAATTTAACCACTCGATTTTGTCATATTTTTATGGGCTATAGCACCCAAAATTGGCTAAAAATTTATCGTTGAAAATCTGCCCCTTCTGTGGGAGAAATATAATAACACTTCAGGGATAACCCTACAATGCCTTTCTAAGCGTGGCCTTCTAAAATTACGTAAAAATTCAACCACTTGGTTTTGTCATGTTTTCATACGCTGCCTTCAAATTTGGATAAAACTTCATCGATGGAAAAAATCTACACCTTCCCTTAGAGAAATCTAATGAAGTTTCAAGGACAACCCTACAATGTCTTTCTAAACATGGCCGTAAAAAATTATACAAAAATTTAACTGCTCAGTTTTGTCATATTTTCATGGGTTATAGCCTTCAAATTTGGCTAAAAATTCATCGTTAGAGAAAATCGGCGCCTTCCCTTAGAGAAATCTGATGAAACTTTAGGGATAACCCTACAACGCCTTTATAAGAATGGCCGTAAAAAATTACGCAAAAATTTAACCGCTCAGTTTTGTCATATTTTCGTAGGCTATAGCCTTTTAATTTGGCTAAAAATTCATTGTTGGTAAAAAAATTCCCTTTTCCTCAGAGAAATTTGATGAAACTTCAGAGATAATCGTACAATGCCTTTCTAAGCGTGGCCGTAAAAATGTATGCAAAAATTTAACCATTCAGTTTTGTCATATTTTCGTGGGCTATAGCTTTCAAATTTGGTTAGAAACTCATCATCGGTGAAAATCTGCCCATTCCCTCTGAGAAATCTGATGAAATTTAAGGGACAACCCTACAATGCCTTTCTAAATTTGGTCGTAAAAAATCATGCAAAAATTCAACTACTCGGGTTGGTCATATTTTTGTGGGCGATACCCCCTAAATTTTCTAAAAATTCATCATTGGAAAAAATCTATCCCCCTCTTAAAGAAATTCGATGAAACTTCATGGACAACCCTATACTGCTTTTGGAAGGGTGGATGTTGAAAATTATGCAAAAATTTAACTGCTCAGTTTTGTCATATTTTCGTGGGCTATATAACCTTTAAATTTGGCTAAAAATTCAACATTGGACAAAATCCGCCCTTTCTCTTAGAGAAATCCGATGAAATTTTAGGGACAACCCTACAATACATTTCTAAGCTTGGTCGTAAAAAATAATAAAAAAATTCAACCGCTCAGTTTTATTATATTTTCCTGGGCTATAGAATTCAAATATGGCTAAAAATTCATCATTGGTGAAAATCTACCCCTTCTGTTAGAGAAATCTGACGAAACATCAGGGACGACCCTACACTGCCTTTCGAAACGTGGCCATAAAAAATTATACAAAAATTCAACCGCTCAGTTTTGTCATATTTTCATGGGCTATAACAGTTAAATTTGGCTAAAAACTTATCGTTGAAGAAAATCTACTCCTTCCCTTAATGAAATCTGATAAAACTTCTGGGACAACCTTACCATGCTTTTCTAAGAATGGCCGTAAAAAATTATGCAAAAATTCAACTGCTCAATTTTCTCATATTTTCTTGGGAGTTGGCCTTCAAATTTGGCTAAAAATTCATTGTTGGAGAAAATTTGCTCATTCCCTTAGAGAAATCAGATGAAACTTCAGGGACAACCTTACAATATCTTTCTAAACATAAGCACAAACAAACATGGAAAAATTGAACCTCTTAATTTTCTCATATTTTCATGGGTAATTAGCCTTTATGTGTTGCTAAATATTAACCGTTGGAGAAAATCTACCCCTTCGCTAGGAGTTATGATGAAATTTCAAGGTTAACCTTACAAAGCCTTTCTAAGCACGGCTGTGAAAAATCATGCAAAAATTCAACTGCTTGATTTTTCATATTTTCATGGGCATTAGCCTTCAAATGTGGCTTAAAATTCATCGTTGGAGAAAATCTTGTCATTCCTATAGAGATATCTGATGAAACTTTAGGGATAACCTACAAAGCCTGTCTAAGTATGGCCATAAAAAATAATGTGAAATTTTAACTTTTTGGTTTTGTGATATTTTCATGCATTTTGCTAAAAATTCATTGTTGGAGGAAATCTCCTAATTCTTTTAGAGAAATCTAATGAAACTTCAGGGACAACTTTACAATGCCTTTGTAAGCATAGCCGTAAAAAAAATGCAAAAATTCAATCGCTCAACTTTCACATATTTTCTTGCATAATAATAGCCTTAAATTTGGGTAAAAACTCATTGTTTGAGAAAATCTACCCTTCGCTTAGAGAAATATGATGAAATTTAAGGAACAACCTTAAAAATCCTTTCTAAGCATGGCCGTAAAAACTTATGTAAAAATTCAACAGCTCGATTTTGTCATATATTTTTGGGCATTATCCTTCAAATTTGGTTAAAAAATCATTGTTGGAGAAAATCTGCACCTTTCCTTGGAGAAATCTAAAGAAACTTCAAGGACAACCTTCACAATGCCTTTCTAATCAAGGCCGTAAAAAATCATGCAAAACTTCAACTGATCAATTTTAACATGTTTTTATGGGTATTAGCCTTCAAATTTGTGTAAAAATTCATTGTTGGAGAAAATTGCTCCTTCCCTTGAAAAATTCTGATGAAACTTCAGGGACAACCTTACAATATCTTTCTATGTATGGTCACAAAAAAGCATGCAAAAATTAAACCGCTTGATTTTCTCATATTTTCTTGGGTATGTTCAAATTTGGCTAAAAAATTCATCGTTGGAAAAAATCTACCCCTTCGTTTGGGAAATATGGTGAAATCTCAGATACAACTTTACAAAGCCTTTCTAAGCATGCCGCAGTAAATAATATGACAAAATTCAACCGCTCAATTTTGTCATATTTTCGTATGTATTAGCCTTTAAATTTGGCTTAAAATCATTGTTTAAGAAAATATACCTTTTTCCAGAAAGAAATATGATCAAACTTGAGGGACAACCTTACAAAGCCTTTCTAAGCTTAGTCGTAAAAAACATGCAAAAATTCAACCCTTCAATTTTGTCATATGTTCGTGGGCATGAACCTTTATTTTTGTTAAAATTTCATTGTTGGAAAAATCTCACCCTACCCTTGAGAAATCTGATAATACTTCAGGAAAAACCTTTCAATCCCTTTCTAAGCATGGCCACAAATGATTATTTAAAAATTCATCTGCAAGAAATTTAATGAAGTTTTAGGGAGAACCTCCAAGTAGCAAGTTGTAGGTAGTAGGCTGCAGGTTACAAGTAACAGGTAGCATGTAGTAAAAGGTAGCAGGTAGCAGTAACAGGTATCAGGTATCAGGTAGCAGGCAGGAGGTTGTAGGCTGCAGATAGCAGGTTGCAGGTTACAGGTTACAGGTAGCAGGTTGCAAGTAACAGGTAACAGGTAATAGGTAGCAGGTAGCAGGTTACAGGTAGTAGGTAGGAAATAGCAGGTAGCAAGTTGTAGGTAGTAGGCTGTAGGTTACAGGTAACAGGTAGCAGGTAGCAGGTAGTAAGTAACAGGTAGTAGGTAGTACTAACAGGCATCAGGTAGTAGGTAGCAGGTAACAGGTAGGAGGTTGCAGGCTGCAGATAGTAGGTAACAGGTAGCAGGTAGCAGGTTGCATGTAGCAGGTAACAAGTAGTAGGTTGCACATTGCAGGTTACAGGTAGATCGTAGCAACTAACAGGTAGCAGGTAGCAGGTAACAGGTAGCAGGTTACAGGTAGTAGGTTACAGGTAGCAGGTTACAGGTTGCAGGTAGCAGGTTACAGGTAACAGGTTGTAAGTAGTAGGTAACAGGTAACAGGTTGTAGGTCGTAGGTTACAGGTAGCAGGTTGCAGGTTACAGGTAGCAGGTAGTATGTTGCAAGTAGCAAGAAGCAGCTTGTAGGTAACAGGTAACAGATAACAAGTAACAAGTAGCAGGTAGTACATAACAGGTAGCAGGTTGCGGTATACAGGTTATATGTTATAGGTATCAGGTAGCAGGTTACGGGTTACAAGTTATAGGTTATAGGTAACAGGTTGCTGGTCACAGGTTGTAGGTACTAGTTGGTACCGTATAATTTGTAACAGATATATTGATAATAAATCAACTTCATTGTTAAGGGAAGAAGTACCTTGATCCTTTACCAAACCCCAATCTAACTCAGAACCCCTAGTTTAAGAAAAATCTACCTCTTCCCTTGGAGAAAATTAATCAAACTTTAAGGACAACCTTACAATACCCTTCTAAGAATGGCCGTAAAAAAGCATACATAAATTCAACTACTCGATTATCTCATATTTTAGGTGCCTTTAAATATGGTTAAAATTCATAGTTGGGGAAAATATGCTCATTCCCTTTGAGAAATCTGATGAAAGTTTGGGGACAACCCTATAATGTCTTTCTAAGCATGACCGTAAAAAAATCATATAAAATTCAATTGCTCGGTTTGGTCGTATTTTCATGTGCTATAGCCTTTAAATTTTCTAAAAAATCATCGATGGAAAACTCTGTCCTTTCTCTTAGAGGAATTCGGTTGAATTTCAAGGACAATCCTACAACCCAGTTCTAAGTGTGGCCATAAAAAGTTACACAAAAATCAAACCGCTCAGTTTTGTTATATTTTTGTGGGCTATTGCCTTTAAATTTAATTAAAAATTCATCATTGATGAAAATTTGCCCCTTTCCTTGAATAAATATGATGAAACTTCAGGGACAACCCTACAATACCTTTCAAAGTGTGACCATAAAAAATCATGTAAAAATTCAACCGTTTAGTTTTGTCATATTTTCGTGGGCTATAACGTTGAAATTTGGCTAAAAATTCAACGTTGGTGAAAATCTGCCCTTTCCCTCAGAGAAATTTGATGAAACTTCAGGGATAACCCTACAATGCCTTTCTAAGTGTGGCCATAAAAAATTGGGCAAAACTTTAACCGCTCGATTTTGTCATATTTTAGTGCGCTATAACCTTCAAATTTGGCTAAAAATTCATCGTTGGTGATAATTTTCCTATTCCTCCAGAGAAATTTGGTGAAATTAAAGGACAATCCTATAATGTCCTTCTAAGCATGGTCGTAAAAAATCATGCAAAAATTCAACTATTCCGTTTGGTCATATTTTCGTGGGCTATATAGCCTTCAAATTTGGCTAAAACTTTATCGTTGGATAAAATCTGCCCCTTCTCTTAGAGAAATCTGACAAAACTTCAACGACTACCCTACAATGCATTTCGAAGCATGGCCATAAAAAATCATGCAAAAATTCGACCGCTCGGTCTTGGCATATTTTCGTGGGCTATACCTTCAAATTTGGCTAAAAATTCATCGTTAGAGAAAATCTACCCAGTCCCTTGGAGAAATCTGATGAAATTTAAGGGACAACCCTACAATGCCATTCTATGCATAGCCATAAAAAATCATGTAAAATTTCAACCACTCGGTTTGGTCATATTTTCGTGTGCTAGCCTTCAAATTTTCTAAAAATTCATTGTTGGAAAAATCTGTCCTTCCTCTTAGAGGAATCCGATCGAACTTCAAGGATAATCCTACAACGCAGTTCTAAGTGTAGCCATAAAAAGTTACATAAAAATTCAACCACTTAGTTTTGTCATATTTTTGTGGGCTATAGCCGTCAAATTTGGCTCTAAATTCATCGTTGGTAAAAATCTATCTATTCTCTGAAAAAATCTGATGAAACTTTAGGGAAAACACTACAATGCCTTTCTAAGCATGGCCTTAAAAAATTATACGAAAATTTAACCGCTCAGTTTGGTCATATTATTATGTGTCTTCAAATTTGTCTAAAAATTAAACGTTGGTGAAAAGCTGCCCCTTCCCTTTGAGAAATTTGATGAAACGTCAGGGACAACCCTACAATGCCTTTCTAAGCCTAACCGTAAAAAATTATGCAAAAGTTGAACTACTTGGTTTGGTCATATTTTCACGGGCTACCATCAGATTTGGCTAAAAATTCATTATATGTGAAAATATGTTCCTTCCTTTGGAGAAATCTGATGAAACTTCAAAGGCAACCCCACAATTACTTTCTAAGCGTCACTGTAAAAATTTATGCAAAAATTCAACTCCTCGGTTTTGTCATATTTTTATGGGCTACAACCTTTAAATTTGGCTAAAAATTCATCGTTGGTGAAAATTTGTCGCTTCCCTTAGAGAAACTAATGAAACTTCAGGGATAATCCTACAATGACTTTCTAAGCATGGCCGTAAAAAATTATGCAAAAATTTAGCCACTCGATTTTGTCATATTTTCATGGGTTACGCCTTCAAATTTTGTGAAAAATTCATTGTTGGTCAAAATCTACCCCTTCCTTTAGAGAAATGTGATGAAACTTCAGGGAAAACCCTACAATGCCTTTCGAAGCTTATCTGTAAAAAATCATGCACAAATTCAACCAGTCTGTTTGGTCATACTTTCATGGGCCTTCAAATTCAACTAAAAATTAATCCTTAGACAAAATCTGCCCATTCTCTTAGAGAAATTCGATGAACCCTATAATGTATTTCTTATCATGGCCGTAGAAAATTATGAAAAAATTTAACCACTCGGTGTGCTATGTAACATCCTACGTCATTTTACATATATTTATATTCATTTGATTAATTTTTACGATAAATTTTTTTTTCACGTTTAATAATAATTACTTAGTTTCTAATTCAAAATAACCATTATTTTTATTAGACATGTTCAAAATAATAAGTAGAATTAAAGTTAATAAGTTAAAGAATAAAATAAAATTGATTAAATGAAACAAAACAAGAGAACTAGAACCAGGCCCACTCGCTTGAGCGAATCCCTGATTCGCTTGAGCGAATCCCTGATTCGCTTGAGCGAGATCAGGAGCCTTCGCTTGAGCGAGGTCCCCACTCGCTTGAGCGAGGTTCATAATCCATCCCCAGGCGAGCCACAATCACGCTTGAGCAAGAGCGTCCATGCGTATCAGACCTTACTTTGCTTGAGCGAGATTGTCTTGCTTGAGCGAAATAGCTCCAGTGACATTACCAACGTGACTCGCTTAAGCGGATTATCCTCGCTTGGGCGAGATTACTCCAGTACCTAAACTTCCCTTCATCGATTGGGTGAATCTTATTCGCTTGAGCGAAGTTGGATATGCAATCAACTCTCCTGGCCCTTGCTCGAGCGAAGCTCAATCCGCTCAAGTGAAAATCATCCAGTATCTCCCCCTGTTACTTCAATCACCTCTCGCTCGAGCGGGAATCCTCCCCGCTTGGGCGAAATTAACCCAGTAGCCACTCTCACTTAACACATACAGGTCTCGCTTGAGCGAGAGCCTTTCTCGCCTGAGCGAGAATTGGCCAGAGACCACAGCATTGATACATGTCATTCTCGCTTGGGCGAGTATCCATCTTGCTTGAGCGAATATACCCTGGCTTGGGCGAATTATGCAGCAAACACATGGAACTTAAAACTCTGCACCATCTACATGCCTAAACCTTCATATACACTATTTGGTTTAATTTGTACCTAGACATACAATCAACATACAAATAGGATGGAATCCAACTGAACCTATACTTCACTTCTAACTCCAATCCACTAAGTGCATACCAATTATCAATGCACTAGACCATTCACATACCATCTGCATTATTCATGTTTCATAATTATATACAACACCTGTCTATAGCAATTCATCACTCATACCTACTATTGCCTCCATGCCAATATGCATCAGATTCATGAAATTCAACATTGCTCATATTAATATGACTACCACACCACTTCATCAACATAAATTCATATTCTCATCAACCAACATACAAATTTTTATCCATAATTGATTACACACCTTCATAACTACATTGATCACATCTCAATTAATTCAGCACACATAGGTAATATATGAGCATAATACACATAAAACATAGTACACACATTATTCAATTCATAAATCTCTGCACTCCTTGGCATCAATTCTCCGCTTGGCGTACCTCCGGGGCTTCGACCTCTTCCCTATCACTGTTTACTAAATTAAAGAAAACAACAGCAAGGGTGAGTGTTTGGCATCATAATTAATCCAGAATGGTAATTAAATAACAAGATACATATTTACTAGTTCTAATTTATACCATTAGTCTTACCTCTTGCCCTCAACTTCTACTTACCAATCATGAATTCAATTCTAATTCTTTATCCCCAATTTGCCAATCACAATCAACAATTATCACAAAACACATTCATGTCATCACACAATGTTAACAATGCATCGAATAACACAACTGACTCTCATATCAATTCGACACCTAGTATCCGAATACTAAAGGACTGGCCTTCAGCTGGGAGTCCGACATGACATCCCGTGAACCCGACTTGGTTCACCGAGCCCGACTTGGCTCTCCACCTCAACCACTGGGTCTGACTTGACCACAGGGTAGCTCAACTGGGCACAAAGACCACGGGAGCCAGAAACAAGGGGTATACATACCGTTGGCCATCCCATACCACATAATCACATATCATATCTCATAATCATGACATATCATCAACAAATAACATATGCAACTACCAGAAACTGGCATGTGCTCATAGTACAGGGCGACCGACTTGTCAAACCCATCCATACAACGCTATTGCATATATCATCAATAATCCAAAATTCCACATTCTTATTCATAATCAAATATACATACATAACTCAAAGTGGAAATATTACACATATCTTTTACTTTCATCATTCCAATCTTTATTTCATTATATAATTAATTCAATCAACATATTTCTTTCATATTCAACCATTTAATCTCACTCCACATACTCATATATTCATAACTACTCTATTTAGTTGCTTTATATCATTTATGACAACTCTTACTAAATTCTTGAACTTCCCATAATCTATTTTCATATCTATTCTAATTAATTATGACCCGAACACCCCCTTACCTTGATTCCGAGCTCCGACGACTCATTCTTGATGTGGTTAACGTTCTTTCAATGCTGTGTCCAATGTCTTACATCTGAATTTAACACCCGCTTCACTGTTTGATCCTCCGACGACCGTTTCGTTACCTACGGAGGTCGAAATGCAAAACCCGTCAACGGTAAACCACCCTCATTACTCTAAAGACCATTTTCAAACAACTACGCACTAGAGGAGTAGGAAACGGAAGCTTACCCCTCCATGCACGACCCTTCGGTTTAACAGAGAAAATGAAAGAGATGAGAAAACTTAATTTAAAGGGGTCATTGTACTCACCTCGAAGTCACGATCTCAAAAACGTAGTTATCTCGAAGTTTCGACGCAAAATCGACCTCCCCTTAAGGCATGCAAGTCACGGCAATGGTGAGGAGAAGAAGAAGAAATGAACCCGCGTGAAGGTGAGGAAGAAGAAGGAAGTGAAATTAAAATTTAAGGTACAAGGGCAAAATAGTCATTTCCCTATTTCTTTTATAATTTCTTTGAAAGTTTTAATTAAACTTTTACCCTTTTTACCTCATCGGTAACTTCTAAATTTACCTTCTTCTAATTACCTTCATTTAATCTTTTGTAATTAATCAATCAAATAAATTTATTTATTTCCACATCGTTTAATTAATTATAATTGCATTTTTATTAATAATCATTCCCAAAATTTTTCAATAAATCCACTTGGATAATTACTAATACTTTCCACCAATTAAAATTTTTACTAAAACATTAAGGATGTTACATGCTAGCCTTCAAATTCTCGTGTGCTAGCCTTCAAATTTCGTTAAAAATTCATCATTGGAGAAAATATTCTTCTTTCCTTGGAGATATCTCACAAAACTTTAGGGAACACCTTACAATGTGTTTCTATGCTTGGCCATAAAAAATTATTTAAAAATTCAACCGCTCTGTTTGGTCATTTTCTCTTGGGCTATATAGCCTTCAAATTTCGCTAAAAATTTATCGTATGAGAAAATATTCCTCTTCCCTTGGAAAAATCTGACCATACTTCAGGGAATATCTTACAAAGCCCTGGCCATAAAAAATTATGCAAAAATTCGACCACTCGGTTTTGTCATATTTTCGTGGGCTATAGCACCCAAAATTAGCTAAAAACTCATCGTTGAAAATCTCCACCTTCTGTGGGAGAAATATAATGAAACTTCAGGGATAACCCTACAATGCCTTTCTAAGTGTGTCCGTCTAAAATTACGCAAAAATTCAACCACTTGGTTTTGTCATGTTTTCATGTGCTGCCTTCAAATTTAGCTAAAACTTCATCGTTGGAAAAAATCTACACCTTCCCTTAGAGAAATCTGGTGAAACTTCAAGCACAACCCTACAATATCTTTCTAAATGTGGCCGTAAAAAATTATATAAAAATTCAACTGCTCAGTTTTGTCATATTTTCATGGGTTATAGCCTTCAAATTTGGCTAAAAATTCATCGTTAGAGAAAATCGGCGCCTTCCCTTAGAGAAATCTGATGAAACTTTAGGGATAACCCTACAACGCCTTTATAAGAATGGCCGTAAAAAATTACGCAAAAATTTAACCGCTCAGTTTTGTCATATTTTCGTAGGCTATAGCCTTTTAATTTGGCTAAAAATTCATTGTTGGTAAAAAAATTCCTTTTTCCTCAGAGAAATTTGATGAAACTTCAGAGATAATCGTACAATGCCTTTCTAAGCGTGGCCGTAAAAATGTATGCAAAAATTTAACCATTCAGTTTTGTCATATTTTCGTGGGCTATAGCTTTCAAATTTGGTTAGAAACTCATCATCGGTGAAAATCTGCCTATTCCCTCTGAGAAATCTGATGAAATTTAAGGGACAACCCTACAATGCATTTCTAAACTTGGTCGCAAAAAATTATGCAAAAATTCAACTACTCGGGTTGGTCATATTTTTGTAGGCGATACCCCCTAAATTTTCTAAAAATTCATCATTGGAAAAAATCTGCCCCCCTCTTAGAGAAATTCGATGAAACTTCAGGGACAACCCGGGTGGATGTTAAAAATTAAGCAAAACTTCAACCGCTCAGTTTTGTCATATTTTCGTGGGCTATATAACCTTTAAATTTGGCTAAAAATTCAACGTTGGACAAACTCTACCCTTTCTCTTAGAGAAATCTGACGAAACTTTAGGGACAACCCTACAATATATTTCTAAGCTTGGTCGTAAAAAATAATGGAAAAATTCAACCACTCAGTTTTATTATATTTTCCTGGGCTATAAAATTCAAATATGGCTAAAAATTCATCATTGGTGAAAATCTACCCCTTCTGTTAGAGAAATCTGACGAAACATCAGGGAGAACCCTACACTGCCTTTCGAAGCATGGCCGTAAAAAATTATGCAAAATTTCAACCACTTGATTTTGTCATATTTTCGTGGGGTATAACAGTTAAATTTGGCTAAAAATTCAACGTTGGACAAAATCTGCCATTTCTCTTAGAGAAATCCGACGAAACTTCAGGGACAATCCTACAATACATTTTTAAGCTTGGCATTAAAAAAATCATGGAAAAGTTCAACCGGTCGGTTTTATCATATTTTTGTGGGCTTACTTCAAATTTTCCTAAAAATTCATCGTTGGTGAAAAATTTCCCCTTCCCTTAGAGAAATCTGACGAAACTTTAAGGAACACCTTATAAAAATTATGTAAAAAATCAACCGCTCAATTCTGTCATATTTTTGTGGGCTATTCAAATTTGACTTAATATTCATCGTTAGAGAAAATCTGGCCATTCCCTTGTAGATATCTGATGAAACTTTAGGGATATCCCTATAATGCCTTCCTAAGCATGGTCGTAAAAATGATGTGAAATTTTAACTGTTTGTTTTTAGCCTTGAAATTTTGCTACAAATTCATTGGTGGAAAAAATCTACCCTTTCTTTTAGAGAAATCTAATGAAACTTCAGGGACAACCTCATAATGCCTTTCTAAGCATTGCCGCAAAAAGTATGCAAAAATTCAACCGCTCGATTTTCTCATATTTTCCTAGGTTACTTTTAAATTTAGCTAAAAATTCATTGTTAGATAAAATCTACCATTTTTCTTGGAGAAATATGATAATTTTAGGGACAACCTTACAAAACCTTTCTAAGTATGGCCGTAAAAAAATATACAAAACTTCAACTGCTCGATTTTATCATATTTTCATAGGCATTAGACTTTAAATTTGGCTAAAAACTTATCGTTGAAGAAAATCTGCTCCTTTCCTTAGTGAAATCTGATGAAACTCTTGGGACAACCTTATCATGCATTTCTAAGAATGGCAGTAAAAAATCATGCAAAAATTCAACTGCTCGATTTTCCCATACTTTTGTGGGAGTTAGCTTTCAAACTTGGCTAAAAAAACATCGTTGGAGAAAATCTGCTCCTTCCCTTGGAGAAATCTGATGAAACTTTAGGGACAACCTTACAATTCCTTTCTCAGGATGAAAAAGTATACAAAAATTCAACCGCTTGATTTTTTCAAATTTCTGTGAGTATTAGCCTTTAAATTTCGCTAAAAATTCATCATTCGAGAAAATCTACCCCTTCACTTGGAGAAATATGATGCAATTTAAGGGACAATCTTACAAAGCCTTTCTAAGCATGGCCATAAAAAATCATGCAAAAATTTAACTACTTGATTTTGTGATACTTTTCTGGGGGTTAGCCTTCAAATTTGGCTAAAAATGGATCGTTGGTGAAAAATTTCCCCTTTCCTTAGAGAAATCTGACAAAAATTATGCAAAATTATGCAAAAATTCAACCGCTCAGTTTTGTCATATTTTCGTGGGCTATTCAAATTTGGCTTAAAATTCATTGTTAGAGAAAATATGGTCATTCCCTTCTAGATATCTGATGAAACTTTAGGGATAACCCTACAATGTCTTCCTAAGCATGACTGTGACGTCCCGTGTAATTTTTCGAATAAATTTTTCGCGTTTTAAAAGATCATTTAGAAAACTCGTAATTTAAAAATTAGATTTCATGTATAATTTGATATTTGCGGAATATTAATCATGTATGCTAGTCGTGTATAATAAAATTCAAGAAAATATTTGCGTAGGGGAAACAATTTAGAAGTAACAGTACGTAGCACGTAATATTTATTACAACCCATTAAATTAAAGTAAAATCAAAGTCCAAGCAATATATCATATAGTCATCAATCATGGCATCACTCTTCGTTCTGCGTGGCATTCACTGTAAAAATTGATGTAAGAGTGAGACAGAATATAGAATAAATATAAAATAAATAAAATTGGACAAACACAATCAACAAACCATAATGATATGATGAATATGTCAAACAAGTTCATTTATATTTAATAAGTCTTTAATTTAGTCCAATGATGTCATGCTGAATCCATTTGGTTTGGTGGGAATACTACAGTAAAAAGTCTCAAAAAGACTCCAGTAGGAATTAGCATAACCATGAATCCCTACACTTTCATGGCTCCTGCAAAATTAAGTGTACAAGTAGGAATTAGCATAACCATGAATCCCTACACTTTCATGGCTCCTGTAGAAATAAGTATACCAGTAGGAATTTGCACAACCATGGATCCCTACACTTCCATGGTTCTTGTGAAAATAGGGCTTTAACTCATCATAGAGTAACCCCCCACCAGGGTAGGCAATCATGGAACCCCTAAATTCCATGGTGCGTCCAATGCTTATGATGCATGAATGCCTTTAATACTCATTATCATTTAACATACCATGATATATCAATTTCCAAAACCACTTGGAAAACCACAAGTCCTCAAAGGACACATCACATATAATAATTTTCAGAATCATGGATTTACTGTTTCAACCACATGTAACAATAACCACAAGGCATTCATGTACATATATATTAATTATGTCATTCATAATTATTCACCACCAAAATATGCAACTGTAAGATACTCATTAAAACGTAAAAACATCAATAATAAATCATAATCACTCAAGAATTTAATAATAAATTGTTACTCATAGAGGAAATATCATTTTCATTCATAATAACCATTATAATTAACTTTCAACATTTCCAACAGCAACATACTCTAGCAAAACAGTCATAACATGAGCAAATCATAACCTTTTAATGTGATTCCACTTTCTATAGCTTAATAATACAATTATCTACAACTTTCATGAAGAACACAATTTCAAATTCCAAACAGAATTACACTTATTTACGAAATACCACACTGCCTCAAGGTGAGTTTTCCAAAACGTACATATATTAGTAATTTGAATGTTTCTGGGGCTACAAAAATGATTTTAGCATGAAACCAGTTCTAAATTATCCTTAACACAAATATCTACAACTTTCATGAAGGCACCAACCACTAATTCTCACTACACAATTCCCAGTTTTAAAAATAAGATTCAGATTTTAAATTAATAGAATTATAGCTTGTACATACTTCAGTATTTTAGGCATAACTCAAGCTAAAAAAATCATTTTGACTTGAAACCACTTTTTATAGATCCATAACATAAATAACTACAACTTTCATGAAGACATCAAAGGCTGATTATGTACGTACAAGTCCCAGCATATTAATATATACACAAAACATGGGATAAATATTCCACTCGGACATGCTGTAGTATTTTGGCTATAACTTTTGCTAAACATACTCAAATCATTCGGTTCAGGTCTCAAAATTCACATAATAAAAAGATCTACAACTTTCATGAAGACACGGATCACTAATTCTCACCAAAAAATTCCCAGTTTTAAAAATAAAGTTCGTATCTCAAGTTAACAAATTTACAGCTTGGACATACTTCAGTATTTTAGGCATATCTCAAGCTACAAAAATCATTTTGACTTGAAACCATTTTCTATAGATCCATAACATTAATATCTACAACTTTCATGAAGACATCAAAGGCTGATTATGCACATACAAGTCCCAGCATATTAATATATACACAAAACATACGATAAATCTTCCACAAGAACATGCTGTAGTCTTTTGGCTATAACTTTTGCTATACATATTCAAATTAATTGATTAAGGTCTCAAAATTTAGATAACAAAAAGATCTACAACTTTTATGAAGAAGTCAGAATCAAATTCACACGTTTTCAATCTCAAAACTGAGTAACAAGATACGAAATTAAAACTAGAATCCCATAATAGCATACAATTCTACCCATTTCATAGTTATTCACAACCCTGTCCCCTTTTACTTGGATTGATGATCTTTGGCTGGCTGAAAAGAAGTCTCCTGGCTGTCCTGGTTCAGATCGAAGGTGTATTGATGGAGAATAGGAATTGGGAGTTTCAGAATCAGTGTGTGTGTTTAATAATGCAAGGTGGGAGACAACTTTCCATGAGTGGGTTTCTAGTGGGTTATTAGTGGGAATTAAGAGTGGTTTAGGTAGAAAGTGAGCTCCTTAGTGGTCCACTACTGGCCGTTCTACGCATTAGGGTGAATAATTGAAGAAAATATATTATAAAATGCACAAGGAGCCAAAATTGGAGTCAAACGTTATTCTGATAGTGAATACCGAGTGAAATTTCACTCGGTCAGCCTCTTGGCCGACTGGAATTCTACCCAGTCAGCATGTATACCGACTGGAAGTGGTCAGTAACGTGAAGAGAAGGAAATCCGAGTCCTTCTCCCTCAGTTTTCACTTGGCACGAGCCATTCTTCACTCAGTTTTTCACTCAGCAAAACCGAGTCATCTCTTACTCGGCTTCCCTCTTGGCATAAGAGTTTAAACCGATTCATTTTCATTCAATTAAGTCAGTCAGAGCCGACTCATACCTACATAATCTACCACTCGACTATTTATCCTAAATCCAAGTCAATAGCCGATCGGTTCTTACTGGGAAATTCCTTACAACACTGGCTCAATTCCTAAATAGTTCTCACTCGGTGAATTCCCTCAAAGCTGACTTATTTCACTCGGCTGTCCACTCGGTAAATCAATTAAATCCGATACCCAACTCTTTAAGTCTCTGCTCGGTAAAACTCTTCTGAAACCGACTCATGCACTCAAATTTGTCACTCAGTAAAATAATCTTTATTGTTCACCATTCAATCATTCTTCCCTCGGCAAAATAATCTAAATCGATTCCCTTTTTTACTAATTCTTCAACACTCGGTTCCTCATTTCAAATCCAAGTCTCCACACACACGATTCCATTCGGTAAAACTTTTAGAAACCGATTCTCCCCCCATAATTCTTCACTCATTCGGAATCTTATTCTGGATTGACACATCAGCTGACTTGTTTCCACTCGGCATCTTATCCCCAAGACTAACTTCTCTTCTTCATTCACACAAAGTTATTTCAGTTCACTCAGTCGAAATCTGACACTCGAAATCATATTTTCCTCTGTACTTCACTCGGAAATGAAGGCACTCAGTGAATCTTTCAGTCAGAATTGCAACTTCTGACTATGATTGACTCGGAAACTAGTCATTCAGAAGCATTTGACTCGGAACGAGTCTTTGGAGAGTACTTGACTCGGAAATGAGTTTTTCTGAGGTGTTTGACTCTGCAGTGAGTCACTCCAAGGTGAGTCACTCGAATTCTTTCACCCAGAAGTGGTTCTGTTAGTCCACTTCACACAAAAGTGTCTCTGGGACAAGAGTTCCACTCGGAATAAACCCTCTCGGCCATGTTCCACTCGGAAAACACAACCTTCACTCGGTATTTCCATTTTTCACTCGGAATTTCTCTTAGTCACTCAGAATTTTCATTCTGCACTCGGAACAGAGTCCCTTTTTCACTCGGACAGTCCTTTCTAAGGCATATTTCACTCGGAAAATGGATCTTATCAACAAAGATCTATATAAATTCTATAATTAAACCCAAAAATAAAATTTTGGAGTATTATAAACCATCCATAGAGTGTTTTATTCATTGATTAACACTAACAGATCTTCTATCCTTCAAAATTTACAAATAAGAGCTATTATTAAAAACAAAACGTTACAATGACCGTAAAAAATGATGCAAAATTTCAACTGTTTGGTTTTATGATATTTTCGTGCACATTAACCTTGAAATTTTGCTACAAATTCATTGGTGGAAAAAACCTACCCCTTCCTTTGGAGAAATCTAATGAAACTTCAGGGACAACCTTAGAATGTCTTTCTAAGCATAGCCGCAAAAAAATATGTAAAAATTCAACCGCTCGATTTTCTCATATTTTCATGGGTTGCATTTAAATTTGGCTAAAAATTCATCGTTGGATAAAATCTGTCATTTTGCTTGGAGAAATATGATAATTTTAAGGACAACCTTACAAAACCTTTCTAAGCATGGCCACAAAAAAATGATGCAAAACTTCAACTGCTTGATTTTATCATATTTTCGTAGGCATTAGTCTTTAAATTTGGCTAAACACTTATCGTTGAAGAAAACCAGCTCCTTCCCTTAGTGAAATCTGATGAAACTTCTGGGATAACCTTACCATGCTTTTCTAAGAATGACCATAAAAAATATACAAAAATTCAACTGCTCGATTTTCTCATACTTTCATGGGAGTTGGCCTTCAAATTTGGCTAAAAATTCATTGTTAGAGAAAATTTACTCCTTCCCTTGGAGAAATCTGATGAAACGTCAGGGACAACTTTACAATGCCTTTTTAAGCATGACTACAAAAAAGCATGGAAAAATTGAACCATTTAATTTTCTTATAATTGGGTAATTAGCCTTTAAGTGTTGGAGAAAATCTACCCATTCACTAAGCATGGCCGTGAAAATATAAGAATGGCCGTGAAAAATCATGCAAAAATTCAACTACTTGATTTTTCATATTTTCATGGGCATTAGCCTTCAAATGTGGCTTAAAATTCATCGTTGGAGAAAATCTGGCCATTCCCATAGACATATCTGATGAATCTTTAAGGATAACCCTACAATGCCTTTCTAAGCATGACCGTAAAAAATGATGTGAGATTTTAACTTTTTGGTTTTATGATATTTTCATGCATATTAGCCTTAATATTTTGTAAAAATTCATTGTTGGAGACAATCTCCTCATTTCTTTGGAGAAATCTAATGAAAATTTATGGACAATCTTATAATGCCTTTCTAAGCATGACCGTAATTTGGCCATAAAAAGCATGTAAAAATTCAACCGTTCAATTTTCACATATTTTCTTGCTAATAGCCTTTAAATTTGGGTAAAAACTCATCGTTGGAGAAAATCTACCCTTCGCTTGGGGAAATATGATGAAATTTAAGGATCAACCTTAAAAAGCCTTTCTAAGCATGGCCATAAAAACTCATGCAAAAATTCAACAGCTCAATTTTGTCATATATTTGTGGGCATTAGCTTTTAAATTTGGCTAAAAATTCATCGTTGGAGAAAATCTGCTCCTTTCCTTGAGGAAATCTAAAGAAAATTTAGGGATAGCCTTACAATACCTTTCTAATCATGGCCGTAAAAAATCATGCAAAACTTCAACTGCTCGATTTTGACATATTTTTGTGGGTATTAGCCTTCAAATTTGGGTAAAAATTCATTGTTGGAGAAAATTACTCCTTCCCTTAGAGAAATCTGATGAAACTTCAGGGACACCCTTACAATGTCTTTCTAAGCATGGCCGTAAAAAACATGTAAAAATTAAACCGCTTGATTTTCTCATATTTTCTTGAAAATTAGCCTTCAAATTAGGGTAAAAAATTCATTGTTGAAAAAAATCTATGCCTTCGTTTGGGAAATATGGTGAAATCTCATATACAACCTTACAAAGCCTTTCTAAGCATGTCGCAATAAATAATATGACAAAATTTAACCACTCGATTTTGTCATATTTTCGTGCGTATTAGCCTTCAAGTTTGGCTAAAAATTATCGTTTAAGAAAACATACCTCTTTCTAGGGAGAAATATGATAAAACTTCAGGGACAACCTTACAAAGCCTTTCTAAGCTTAGCCGTAAAAAACATGCAAAAATTTAGCCGCTCGGTTTTGTCATATGTTTGTGGGCATGAGCCTTTAATTTTTGCTAAAAATTTATTGTTAGAGAAAATCACCCCCTACCCTTGAGAAATCTGATAATACTTCAGGAAAAACCTTACAATCCCTTTCTAAGCATGGCTGTAAAAGATCATGTAAAAATTCATCTGCAAGAAATTTAATGAAGCTTCAGGGAGAACCTTCAGGTAGCAAGTTGTAGGAAGTAGGCTGCAGGTTACAAGTAACATAAAGCAGGTATCAGGTAGCAGGTAGCAGGTAGTAGGTAGCAGGTTGCAAGTAGCAGGTAATAGGTAACAGGTAACAGGTAGCAAGCAGCAGGTAGCAGGTAGTAGGTTATAGGTTGTAGGTAGCAGGTTGCAGATAGCACGTAGCAGGTAGCACGTAGAAGGTAGCAGCTTACAGGTAGCAGCTTGCAGGTAGCAAGTAGCAGGTAGCAGGCAGCAACTTATAGATACAAGGATACAAGGTAACACATAACAAGTAGCAAGTAGCAGGTAGTAGGTAGCAGGTAGCAGGTTGTAGGTAATAGTTAACAAGTTGCAAGTAGCAGGTTGCAAGTTACAAGTTATATGTTATAGGTATCAGGTTGCAGGTTACAGGTTATAGGTTACAGGTAACAGGTTGCTGGTCACAGGTTACAGGTTGTAGGTACTAGTTGGTACCGTGTAATTTGTAACAAATATATGGATAATAAATCAACTTCATTGTTAAGGTAAGAAGTACTTTGATCTTTTACCAATCCCCAATCGAACTCAGAACCCCGAGTTTAAGAAAAATCTACCTCTTCCATTGGAAAAAATTAATCAAACTTTAGGGACAACCTTACAATGCCCTTCTAAGAATGGCCGTAAAAAAGCATACATAAATTCAACTACTTGATTTTCTCATATTTTAGTGGGTGCCTTTAAATATGGTTAAAATTCATCGTTGGGGAAATATGCTCCTTCCCATGGAGAAATTTGATGAAAGTTTAGGGACAACCTTACAATGTCATTCTAAGCATGACTGTAAAAAACCATGTAAAAATTCAACTGCTCAGTTTTATCATATTTTTAAGAGCATTAGACTTCAAATTTGACTAAAAATTCATTGTTTAAGAAAATATGCCCATTCCCTTGGAGAAATCTAATGAAACTTCAGGGAAGACCTTAAAATCCTTTTCTAAGCATTGCCATAAAAAATAATGACAAAATTCAACCGCGTGATTTTGCCATATTTTCATGCGCTTTAACCTTCAAAGTTAGCTAAAAATCACCGTTTAAGAAAATCTGCCCTTCACTTGGAGAAATATGATGAAACTTTAGGGAACACCTTACAATCCTTTTCTAAGCATGGTCGTAAAAGATCATGTAAAAATTTATACGTAAAAAATTTGATGAAGCTTCAGGGAGAATCTTTACGTACCAGGTTATAGGTAGCAGGTTGCAGGTTGTAGGTTGCAAGTAGTAGGTAGCAGGTAATAGGTAACACGTAACAGATAGCAAGTAACAGGTAGCAGGTAGTAGATTACAAGCAGTAGGTTATATGTTACAGGTTGTAGGTAGTAGGTTACAGGTTATAGGTGATACCTTGTAATTTGTTATAGATATGTGGATAATAGATCAACTTCATAGTTAAGGTAACAAGTACCTTGATCCTTTACCAAACCCTAATCGAACTCGGAACCCCAAGTTTAAGAAAGATCTATTTCTTCCATTGGAGAAAACTAATCAAACTTTAGGGACAACCTTACAATGCCTTTTTAAGAATGGTCGAAAAAAATCATACAAAAATTTAACTTCTTGATTTTGTCATATTTTTTGTAGGCATTAGCCTTCAAATTTAACTAAAAATTTATCATTGGAGAAAAATTATGAAACTTGAGGAATAAGAAAATTGTGTGTTTCTAAGCATTGCTGTAAAAAATGATCCAAAAATTTGAGCTCCGGCTATCATTTTCCATTTGTTGGGATTTTACACTAAATATCTTTCTTTTAGAAAAATATGCCAATTTCCTAAAAAAAAAGCAATAAAACTTTAAGGACAACCTTACAATAACTTACTAAGCATGACTACAAAAAATCATGTAAAAATTCTACCGCTTAGTTGTCATATTTTTGTGTCATTAGCCTTTAAATTTGACTAAAAATTCATCGATAGAGAAAAATTATGAAACTTTAGGAACAAAAAGATAACGTATTTCAAAGCATTTCTAAAAACCCGTACAAAAGTTCGAGCTCCAGGTAACAGTTTCCATTTCTTGGAATTTTACACTAAATATCTTTGTTTTAAAAAATTCTACCCCTTCTGAGGGAGAAAACTAATTAAATTTTGGAGAACACCTTACAATGTCTTTCTAAGCATGGACGCAAAAAGTTATCTAAGAACTTAACCGCTCGATTTTGTCATATTTTCATATGAAACTTTGGGAATAAGAAGGTAGCGTGTTTCTATGGATTGTTATAAAAAAATGATCCAAAAATCTAAGCTCCAGGTTTCATTTTCCATTTTTAAGATTTTACACTGAATATATTTTTTTATAAAACTCTACCTCTTCCCTCGGAGAAATCTGATGAAACTTAAGGAACAACCTTACAATGCCTTTACAACCTTACACTAAATATCTTTGTTTTATAAAAATCTGCTTGGACTCTGATGAAACTTTAGGGACAACCTTACAATTCCTTTCTAAACATAATTGTAAAAAATCATGCAAAAATTCAATCGCTCGGTTTAGTCACATTTTCATGGTCATTAGCCTTCAAATTTGGCTAAAAAATCATCATTAAAGAGAATCTACCCCTTCCCTTAGAAAAATATGATGAAACATCAGGGGCAACCCTACAAGGCCTTTGTAAGCATGGCCGTAAAAAATCATGTAAAAAATCAACCATTCGGTTTTGATATATTTTTATGGGTAGCGCTTAATTTGGCTAAAAATTTATCTTTGTAGGAAATGTGACCACCCCTTAGAGAAATATGATAAAACTTCAGGGGAAATCTTACAATGTCTTCCTAAGCATGGCCGTAAAAAAGCATACAAAAATTCAACCACTCAGATTTGTGGGCTACAGCCTTTAAATTTGGCTAAAAATTTATTGTTCGTGAAAATTTGCCCCTTCCCTTGAAGAAATCTAATGAAACTTCAGGGACAACCCTACAATGCCTTTCTAAGCATGACCGTAAAAAATCATTTAAAATTCAACCGCTCGGTTTGGTCGTATTTTTGTGTGCTATAGCCTTTAAATTTTCTACAAATTCATCATTAGAAAACTTTGTCCTTTCTCTTAGAGGAATCTAGTTGATCTTCAAGGACAGTACTATGACCCAGTTCTAAGTGTGGCTATAAAAAGTTACACAAAAATTCAGCGGCTCAGTTTTGTCATATTTTTGTGGGCTATAACCATGAAATTTGGCTACAAATTTATCGTTGGTGAAAATTTACCCCTTCCCTTGGAGAAATATGATGAAAGTTCAGGGACAACCCTACAATGCCTTTTAAAGTGTGACCATAAAAGATTATGTAAAAATTCAACCACTCGGTTTTGTCATATTTTTGTCTGCTATAACCTTCAAATTAGGCTAAAAATTCAACGTTGGTGAAAATCTGCCCCTTCCCTTGGAGAAATTTGATGAAACGTCAGGGACACCCCTACAATGTCTTTCTAAGCGTGGCCATAAAAATTATGCAAAACTTCAAATACTCGATTTTGTCATATTTTCATGGGCTACCTTCAAATTTGGCTAAAAATTCATCATATGTGAAAATTTTCCCCTTTCCTTGGAGAAATCTGGTGAAACTTTAAGGATAACCCCACAATGCCTTTCTAAGCGTGGCTATAAAAATTATTCAAAAATTCAACTGCTCAGTTTTGTCATATTCTCGTGGGCTACAACCTTCAAAATTTGGCTAAAAATTCATCATTAGTGAAAATTTGGCCCTTCCCTTAGAGAAATCTGATGAAACTTCAGGGATAATTCTACAATGCCTTTCTAAGTGTGACCGTAAAAAATTATGCAAAAATTCAACCACTCAATTTTGTCATATTTTCATAGGCTATATAGCCTTCAAATTTCACTAAAAATTCATCGTTGGTCAAAATCTACCCATTCCTTTGGAGAAATCTAACGAAACTTCAGGAAAAACCCTACAATGCCTTTCGAAGCTTATTTGTAAAGAATCATGCAAAAATTCATCCAGTCGATTTGGTCATACTTTCGTGAGCCTTCAAATTTGACTAAAAATTAATCCTTGGACAAAATATGCCCCTTCACTTAGAGAAATCTGATGAAACTTCAGGAAAAACCCTGCAATGCATTTCCAAGCTTGACCGTAAAAAATATGGAAAAATTCAACCCCTCAATTTTTTCATATTTTCATTGGTTAAAGCTTTCAAATTTTTCTAAAAATTCATCGTTGCCGAAAATTTGCCGTTTCCCTCTGAGAAATTTGATGAAACTTCAGAGATAAACATACAATGTCATTCTAATCGTGGTGGTAGAAAATTATGCAGAAATTAAACCGCTCGGTTTGGTCATATTCTCGTGTGCTATATCCTTCAAATTTCGCTAAAAATTCATCGTTGGAGAAAATATTCTTCTTCCCTTGGAGATATTTGACAAAACTTCATGGAACACATTACAATGCCTTTCTATGCTTGGTCATAAAAAATTATGTAAAAATTCAACCGCTCAGTTTGGTCATTTTCTCTTGGGCTATAGCCTTTAAATTTCGCTAAAAATACATCGTTAGACAAAATATTCCTCTTCCCTTGGAGAAATCTGACGAAACTTTAGGGAACACCTTACAAAGCCTTTCAATGCTTGGCCGTAAAAAATCATACAAAAAGAGAAGTGCTCGGTTTTTTCATATTTTCGAAGCCTTAGCCTTTAAATTTGGCAAAAAATTTATCGTTGGTGAAAATCTGCCCCTTTCCTTAGAGAAATCTGATGAAACTTCAAGAATAACCCTACAATACCTTTCTAAGCATGGTCCTAGAAAATCATGGAAAAATTCAACTTCTCGGTTTTGTCATATTTTCGTGCGCTGCCTTCATATTTAGCTAAAAATTTATCGTTGGTGAAAATCTGCCCCTTCCCTTGGAAAAATTTGATGAAACTTTAGGAACAATCCTACAATCCCTTTCTAAGCATGGCCATAAAAAATGATGCAAAAATTCCACCACTCGCTTAGGTCATATTTTTGCGGGATATAGCCTTCAAATTTGGCTAAAAATTCATCATTGGAAAAAATCTGCTCTTTGTCTTAAAGAAATTCGATAAAACTTCAGGGACTACCCTACAATGTATATCTAAGCTTGGCCATAAAAAATCATGTGAAAATTCAATCGCTCGATTTTGTCATATTTTTGTGGGCTACAACTTTCAAATTTGGCTAAAAATTTATCATTTGTGAAAATCCATCCCTTCTCTTGAAAAATCTGATAAACCTTTAGGGAAAACCCTACAATGCCTTTCTAAGCATGACCGTAAAAAATCATGCGAAATTTCAACCGCTCGGTTTGGTTATATTTTCATGGTCTATAGCTTTTAAATTTGGCTAAAAACTCATCCTTGGTGAATATTTACCGCTTCCCTTGCAGAAATTTGATGAAACTTCAGGGACAACCCTACAAAAGCATGGCTATAAAAAATTATGCAAAACTTCAAACGCTTAGTTTTGTCATATTTTCGTGGGGTATAACCTTTAAATTTGGCTAAAAATTCATCGTTTGTGAAAATCTGCCCCTTCTCTCAGAGAAATCTGATGAAACGTCTAGAACAACCCTACAATGCCTTTCTAAGCATAGCCGTTAAAAATCATGCAAAATTCAACCGCTCAGTTTAGTCATATTTTCATGGGATATAGCTGTCAAAATTTTCTAAAAATTCATCGTTGGACAAAATCAGCACCTTCTCTTAGGAAAATTAGACGAAACTTCAGGGACAACCCTATAATACCTTTCTAAGCATGGATGTAAACTTTTACGTAAAATTTCAATTGCTCGGTTTTGTCCAATTGTCATGGGCACCTTTAATTTTTGCTAGAAATTTATTGTTGGAGAAAATCTACCCTTACCCTTGGAGAAATCCAACCAAACTTCAAGGAGAACCCTACAATGCCTTTCTAAGCATGGCCGTAAAAAATTACTAAACTTCAACCGCTTGGTTTTGTCATATTTTTGTGGGATATAACCTTTAAATTTGCTAAAAATTCATCGTTGGAGAAAATCTACCTCTTCTCTTAGAGAAATATGATTGAACTTCAAGAATAATCCTACAATGCCATTTTAAGTATGGCCATAAAAATTACACAAATATTCAATCGTACGGTTTTGTTAGATTTTTGTGGGCTATAGCTTTCAAATTCGGCTAAAAATTCATCGTTATAGAAAATCTATCCCTTCCCTTGGAGAAATCTGACGAAACTTCAGGGATAACCCTATAATGCCTTTCTAAGCTTGGCCATAAAAAATCATGGAAAAAATTCAACTGCTCAGTTTTGTCATATTTTCATGCGCTATAGTCTTCAAATTTAGCTAAAAATTCATCATTAGTGAAAATCTGCCCATTCCCTTAGAGAAATCTGTTGAAACTTCAGGAACAATCCTACAATGCCTTTCTAAGCATAGCCGTAAAAAATCATGCAAAAATTCAACCGCTCGGTTTGTTCATATTTTCATGGGATAAAATTCATCATTGGACAAAATCTGACCCTTCTCTTAGAGAAATCTGACGAAACTTCAGGGACTACCCTACAATGCATTTTTAATTTTGGTTATACAAAATCTTACAAAAATTCAACTGCTCGATTTTGTCATATTTTCATGGGCTATAGCCTTTAAATTTGGCTAAAAATTTGTTGTTGGTGAAAATCTGCCTCTTCCCTTAGAGAAATTCGATGAAACTTTAGGGACAACCACTACCAGAAAAATGACTAATAGCTACAACCAATTAGCGACCGCAACACGCCGTCGCTAATTAGTGCCGTGTTAGCGACCACAAAATGAAAGCGACCAGGAACACGAAACATAGTGACCACTTCCGCGACCGATACTTACCCGTCGCTAAAATTGGTATAGAACCGTCACTACCTCCGTCACAATATCATACGTCGTCGCTGACCCGGTCGTTGGTTGGTTCGCGCAACACGTAAGACCCGTATACCAAGTGTTTTTAAGCCTATTTGCTTCTAACTCTCGTTATCTAACGATGACCTACTTTTTATGTTGTACATAGATACAAGACCCTAACAACCATATTGAAGATTCTTTACTCCAAGCCCTTTCTTGGGGGCCGGTGAAAACTATTAAAAAATGGCCTATTTACTACGTAAATGGCTACAAGTTTAACATTCTTCAATGGAGTGAAGGGATGCGCACCCATAACTACGGGGTTTGTGTAAAAGGCACCGCCGGACAGTTAGAAGAAGACTTTTATGGAGTGCTGACGGAGATTGTTGAAGTTTCATTCTCTGGACGACTAAGAAGAGATATTGTTCTATTCAAATGTGATTGGTTCGACAACACAATCGGTGTTGGAACAAAGGTTGACAACAACTATGGCTTAGTTGAGGTCAAGAAGAATGGTAGATATAAAGGGTTTGATCCCTTCATTTTTGCCCAACAAGCTGAGCAGGTTTATTACACCGACTTCCCGGGAGGACATCGGGACTGGTATGCAGTAATCAAGGCCAAGGCCCGAAGTCAGATCACTGACAATGTCTCCGAGGAGGTCGATGACGCTTATCAGCTTGCACCACACGAGCTCAACGATGCCAATTTGTTGTTCAACATTGATCCAGTCATAATGGATGAGACACTCGCCACTACGGGGGGTGAACACATTGACAAAGACCTTGTCTCTCGATCAAAACGGTCTAGGGCTGATTTGGATACTGATGAACTTGTTCAAACAGATAACTACAGTGACACTGAAACTGAGGGGGAATTTGAAACTGAAACAGACACAGAGTATGTAGTCTTTAAACAAAATGTTACATAGGTTTATATATATCCTGAGACTAACCTTTCTTTTCATGATTTTATCCACAGATGACGGGACGTCGACTACCCTTTAGTAGGGGTGGTGGGTCCAGGACCCCGACATCCCGGCAGGGGACTCCCACCCCAGGACAGGAGACCACTCCATCACCACTACAGCAGAGCACTCCATCACCACCACCACCACCACCACAGCAGACCACTCCACCACCACCACCACAGCAGACCACCCCATCACCCCGACTGACCACCCCAGAGCAGAGTCCTGGAGTTGGTGGCTTGGAGGACCATGGCCATCAGGCCACCCCACCTCCGGCATCCCCTCTGCCCATGTTGGTGCCCGTGCCGGCCGGAGACGAGTAAGTGACTAAACCTCAAATACTTTTATGTTATTTGTATGATACTTTATATTAAACTTTAGTGAAAAGACTTGTTGGTTTATTGGATGTTACTTTAATTAGTACTTGTATAGATTGAATTGTACTGGGCACTCTTCTGTTTGTAACAGGGTAACTATTGTGATTGGAAATGTTACTATTACAGGGGAGACTCTGCCGAAATTTTGGGAGTCTCCCTAGATTGTGTGTTGTTTTACTCCTAACATAATTGTTGTTATTACAGCTTTGTTGATAGTAGTCGCACTACCAAAGCGATTACTAAGGTTTTGAAGGCCCAGTGGGATGGTCCATATATATCTTGGACAGATGCTGGGAAGGTTGTGCAAGATAGGTGGTTTGACACCTTCTCGGTAAGTTCCTAGCTCATTTGTTGTGACTTGATTTGTAAAATAGACCTGTTATTAATTTTGATTTCTCATTTTATTTTACAGCGTGATTACCAGTGGGCGGAGGGTATGATTGATGAGATTAGGAAGGTCTTTGCCACAAAGACCTCCAAAATCATCAAGAGTACCCTTTGGAAGGTGAGGGACAAAGGTGAGCGCCCTCGTTGGATCCCGGAGGACCATTGGGACGGGATGGTCCAGAAGTGGGGCGGGGTCCCGTTCCAGCAGGCGAGTGCTCGGAACAGGGCCAACAGAGCCGCCGATGCTGCAGCCTCGGTTTACACTGGGGGTAGCATTTCAACCCTCGAGCACAAGAAAAGATTTGTAAGTATATTTATATTAAACATTTCTATTATGATTCGTCTTACATGTTTACAAATAATAATCTCAATGTTTTTTGTCCACCACAGGAGCTGAGGGAGCACCGGGAGCCTTCTTTGTTTGAGGTCATACAAATGACCAAGAAGAACAAAGCCGGTGCATGGGTAAACCAGAAGACTACGGATCTAGCGGTATTTACTTTTAACTGACACATGCTTATAATTTACAAATCAGCTTACTCATCCTATCATTGTTTTTGAATTTACAGGAGGCGTATCAGGCCAGGAGGGCCGAGAAGGAGGCGGACCTGGTGGCTTCCACTCCTGAAGGGGAGGTTCCTCCCACCCTATCTTGTTCTGACGACAACGCCATCTATATGGAGGCTGTTGGCGGTGTGAACAAGAAAGGGAGGGTATTTGGATTGGGTGGCGTCGGCACGCAGCTGGCGAAAAAGGGGAAGACCCCTTCCTCTTCGTCTTCCTCTGGTCTTCCGACTGAGGTCGTTCAGGTAATTCAAAACCTGAACGATGAGCTACAGGAGGAGCGACGTCAGAGGCAGTTGTTGTTGGAGCGGGCCGAGGCGGACCGACAGAAAGCCGAGGCGGACCGACAGCGGGCCGAGGAGCAGCACGCCGAGACTCGTCGGCAACTTGCTCAGCAGCAGGAGCTACTGATGCAGTTGATGGCGAGGCTACCTCCCCCCACTTCCCAGGCGCCCCCACCACTACCCCAGGATCCCCCACCACCATGATTGTATTTTTATTATTTATACACATTGTATATTTGATTTTTAGTTTTTATGTTATATTTCATTCAGTATTTATTTTGTCATTCTTTATTTATTATGTCAATATTTATTGGTAATTACATTCAAATCAAAAAGCCTTATTGTACCTATCATTAATAATTCAACCTATTTGATAAATAAATTTAATCTATTATTTTGTTTTTAATAATAATTTAATATTTTAAAAAAATTATTTAAATTTAATTATAAAATTTTATCAGCCAATACAAAATACAAAATATTTAACAAAACCTATATAAATATTTAACCCAATTTTCTAAAAAAGAAATTTCCAATTAGCGACGGCAACAGATGGTCGCTATATTGTAAAACATAGCGACGAACTACAGTGGTCGCTGTATTGTTAAAAATAGCGACGGACTACAGTGGTCGCTGTATTGTAAGAAACAGCGATGGAATATCATGGTCGCTGTATGGCTTCCCACAGCGACGGACTACAGTGGTCGCTGTATTGTAAGAAACAGCGACGGAATATCGTGGTCGCTGTATGGCTTCCCACAGCGACAGACCACGTGGTCGCTACATGAGTACCCATAGCGACGGCGAAACTTAGTCGCTGGAAGGCCACATCTGGCGACAGACTCGTCGGTCGCTATCCGTTTAACATTAGCGACGACGATCTGAGGTCGCTGTATGGCAACACTTAGCGACGGCTGGAGTTATTAGGGCAGAGACGATTTTAGCGACGGCCTTACGCCGTCAATATGGTAGCAACGGCATGTACGTGGTCGCTGATGTGTTTTCGACGAGGGTTTTAGCGACGTCCTCTGTCCCGTCTGGGATGCCGTCGCTAATGGTTTTAGCGACGGTCATGGCATGGATTAGCGACCAATTCCTTCCGTCGCTAACAGGTGTTTTTTTAGTGGTGAACCCTATAATGCCTTTCTAAGTATAACCGTAAAAAATTATGTAAAATTCAATCACTCGGTTTGGTCGTATTTTCGTGTGCTATATAGCCTTCATCAATAGAGGAATCTGGTTGAACTTTAAGGACAATCCTATAACCCAGTTCTAAGTGTGACCATAAAAAGTTACACAAAATTCAACCGCTCAGTTTTGTCATATTTTTGTAGGCTATATAGCCTTCAAATTTGACTAAAAATTCATCATTGGTGAAAATTTACCCCTCCCCTTAGAGAAATATGATGAAACTTCAGGGACAACCCTATGATGCCTTTCACAGTGTGACCATAAAAAATCATATAAAAATTTAACCGCTCGGTTTTGTCATATTTTCATGGGCTATAAAGTTCAAATTTGGCTAAAAATTTAAAAGTTAATGAAAATTGTTCCCATTCCTTAGAGAAATTCGATGAAACTTCAGGTACAATCCTACAATGTCCTTCTAAGGCTGGCCGTAAAAAATTAAGTAAAACTTGAACTGCTAGATTTTGTCATATTTTCGTGGGCTATAGCCTTCAAATTTGGCTAAAAATTCATCGTTGGACAAAATCTGTCCCTTCTCTTCGAGAAATCTGACAAAACTTCAGTGACTACCCTATAATGTATTTCTAAGCTTGGCCGTAAAAAATTATGCAAAAATTCAACTGCTCGGTCTTAGCATATTTTCGTGGGCTAGCCTTCAAATTTGGCTAAAAATTCAACATTGGAGAAAATCTGCCCATTTCCTTGGAGAAATCTGATAAAACTTCAGGGACAACCCTACGATGCCTTTCTATACATGGCCGTAAAAAATCCTGCAAAAATTCAACCACTCAGTTTTGTCATATTTTTGTGTGCTATATAGCCTTCAAATTTTCTAAAAATTCATCGTTGAAAAAATATGTCCTTTCTCTTAGAGGAATCCGGTTGAACTTCAAGGACAATCCTAACCCCTAGTTCTAAGCGTAGCCATAAAAAGTTATAAAAAAATTCAACCGTTCAGTTTTGTCATTTTTTTTGGGCTATAGCTGTCAAAATTGGCTTTAAATTCATCGTTGATGAAAATTTGCTCTTCCCTCAAAAAATCTTATGAAACTTTAGGGAAAACCCTACAATGTCTTTCTAAGCATGGCCTTAAAAAAACATGTAAAAATTCAATCGCTCGGTTTGGTCATATTTTGGTGGGCTACAAATTTTGCTAGAAACTCATCCTTGGTTAAAATTTACCTCTTCCCTTGGAGAAATTTGGTGAAACTTCAAGGATAACCCAATAATACCTTTCTAAGCATGGTCGTAAAAGATAATGTAAAAATTCAACCGCTCGACTTTGTCATATTTTCATGGGCTATATAGCCTTCAAATTTGGCTAAAAATTCAACGTTGGTGAAAATTTGCCTCTTCCCTTTGAGAAATTTGATGAAACGTCAGGGACAACCCTATAACGCCTTTCTAAGCATGGCCGTAGAAATTATGCAAAACTTTAACTACTCAGTTTTGTCATATTTTTGTGGGCTACCTTTAAATTTGGCTAAAAATTCATCATATGTGAAAATCTGGCCCTTCCCTTGGAGAAATCTGATGAAACTTCAAAGACATCCCCACAATGCCTTTCTAAGCGTCGCCGTAAAAAATTATGTAAAAATTCAACTGCTCGATTTTGTCATATTTTTGTGGGCTACACCCTTCAAATTTGGCTAAAAATTCATCGTTGGTGAAAATTTGCCTCTTTCCTCAGAGAAATCTAATGAAACTTCAAGGGATAATCCTATAATGCCTTTCTAATCATAGCCATAAAAAAATATGTAAAAATTCAACCACTCAATTTTGTCATATTTTCGTGGGCTATAGCCTTCAAATTTCGCTAAAAATTCATCATTGGTCAAAATCTACCCCTTCCCTTGGAGAAATCGGATGGAACAGGGAAAACCCTACAATGCCTTTCGAAGCTTATCTGTAAAAAATCATGTAAAAATTCAACCAGTTGGTTTGGTCATACTTTCATGGGCCTTCAAATTTGACTAAAAATTAATCCTTGGATAAAATATGCCCTTTCTCTTAGAGAAATCTGATGAAACTTCATGAACAACCCTACAATGCATTTCACGCTTGACCGTAAAAAATCATGGAAAAATTCAATGGCTCGGTTTTTTATATTTTCGTTGGCTAAAGCCTTCAAATTTGGCTAAAAAATCATCGTTGCCGAAAATTTGCCCCTTCCCTTTGAGAAATCTAATGAAACTTCAGAGACAACCCTTCAATTTTGTTAAAAATTCATCATTGGACAAAATCTACCCATTCTCTTAGAGAAATCGAATGAAACTTTAGGGACAAACCTACAAGGCCTTTATAAGAATGGCTGTAAAAAATTATTCAAAAATTTAACCGCTCAGTTTTGTCATATTTTCGTGGGCTATATCCTTCTAATTTGGTTAAAACTTCATCGTTGGTGAAAATCTATCATTTCCCTTAGAAAAATTTGATGAAACTTCAGAGATAATCCTACAATACCTTTCTATATATGCAAAAATTCAACCGTTTAGTTTTGTCATATTTTCGTGGGCAACTTGGTTAGAAACTCATCGTTGGTGAAAATCTGCCCCTTCCCTCTGAGAAATCTGATGAAACTTGAGGGACAACCCTATAATGCCTTTCTAAACTTAATAATACCTACGTGATTGACACTTAGAAGAAATCTTCATCGTTCAAAAGGTTCATTTTTCCATTCTTTAATTATTCTTGCATCTTTTTTTCTTCTTCCTCGTGTCTCTTTTTTCTTCTTCCTATATTCAATTGTTTCAAATTTGCAGTTGCGTATCTTTTTTAGTCTTCCCATTCTCAATTGTTTATCTAGCTTGTAACGTAAGCGTATCTTTTTTCTTCTTGAAATTTGTTATTCCCTATCTCTCTTTTTTCTTCTTCTATTATGTAATTGTTTGAATTCTACAATTTAATCTTCCTTTAGTAAACACCAAGCAAGCATATTATTTTATCATGATAATTTACTTAATTATTTCAGTTTATAATTTATTTTTTTATATCATGCCTATATTTAATTTAAAGAACCCTTTCAACATATTATTTTATGAATGATAATTTTCAACAATCCTGTACTATTTTATGAATGATAAATTTCAATTGAAACAATTCCTTTTTGCCCTATTTTTTAATTTAACTCATGCATATTATTTCCTCATGATATTAATCTAATTTCCAATTGAATTTGTGTGTGTTCAATGAGTGATATGAATTTACAAAATACGAAGATGATTGTTTCACTCTTATTGTAATATCTCAGTTAATTAAATTAATTAATGGTGCAGTGCAAAATTAAATTAAAAAATTGATTGGCAGATTAGCGATAATTAAATTAAATAGTCAAGAGATTTAATTAGAATGAGATTAAATTTTTAAATTAATTAAGAGAATGATTTTAAACAAAAATTAAAATAGTAGATTATTAGTTGCCAAAGATGAAAGAATAATTAAATAAGTGTTTAAATGATAGAAAAGAATTAAAAGAAAATGAAATTAAGAGAAAAGAAAAAGGAATATATATTGGCTATTTAAAAGAAAGTAAAGAGAGACAACTGTGAACACTCATTTTCGTTTGATCCAGAAAAAATACTTTGAAGAAAAAAGGAAGAAAAAGAAAAAAAGAGAAAAGAAAAGGAAGAAAAAGAAGATAGAAAAAGAAAAAAAGAATAAAGAGGGAAAAAGAAAAAGAAGATAAAAAAATAAAAGGATATAAAAGGAAGAAAAAAGAAGGAAGGAAAAAGTTGAAAAAAACTTTGGTGCATAGAGAAGGAAAGAATAGAAACAAAAGTCAAGCCTCCTTTTACCCAAGGGATCTTGGCCCTCCTTTCTTATCTAAAGTATTAGTCTTCTCTCTTTTCCAATGGGTAAACTCAACCCCATACCCAAAGAATACTTTTTTGCATAAAAAGAAAAGGAAAAGTTGAAAAGGACTTTGAGGCATGGAAAAGAAAATGATAGGATATAAGAACCAAGCCCATTTTTACCCAAGGGATTTTGGCTTTGCTCTCTCACTCTAAAGTACTAGTCCTTTCTCTTTTACAATGGGTAAAGCCAACCCCATACTCAAAGAAGAAACACCTTTTTACACAACAAGGAAAGGAAAGGTTGAAAATGACTTTTACCAATGGGTCATGGTTTCCCACTTTTCTTCAAAGAAGCCGAAAGTGGTGGCTAGGATTTCAAGAATAGAAGACCTCTCATTTGCTCTATAAAATGGGAGGAAGAAGGAGAGGAAAGGTCCTTGGTTTGGTTTTTAGTTTTTTCTCATTAGGGTTTTTCCTTGGGTCCTTTTTTTATTCTTATTTTTTAGAGTTTTATATTTTATTATGTTCTCTCTTTAGGTCCTTTCTTTTTAGGGTTTTCTTTTAAGATTCACAAAATGATGGTTTGAAAAGTTTAAAAGGAGGGCTCTTTTATTTTATCATTTCATCTTTTTAATAAAAGGCTAAGGGTTTGAGAGAAATGAGAGGAGTGTTCTTTCTTCTTCTTCACTTGTAAAACCAAAAAGAAAGAGTGAAATGTGTATTGTCTCCCTTCCCATAAGGAAATAATGTATAACCCCTACTTAGGAGACTTTTGTATTTTTATTTTCATATACCATATGTTCTTGATTTTGGTTAAATAAATGATCAAGCTCTTTTGCTTACGATCTGTATCTTGCTGCTTTTTAATAGTTGTTGTTTAAGTTTGGGTTTCTAGCTTAAATAATGTCAAGGTCTTATCTTTTTTCTCTCTCTCTTTTTTCCTTTAGCATAATATACTTGTAGATGTCTTGTAATGCCTTAAAAATATAATTTTGAAAATGATTAATATGCATGAATTGTTTCCTTCAATGTTATGTTTATAGGTTTTTCATATATATGAGCATAAGAAACCATGGTGCAAATATACAAAAAAGGTTTTTTTTTGACTTTTTTGGTTGTTTCCACTTCCCCTTTCATTCTAGTTCATTTTATCCCGTTCTATTTATTTGTCTTGCTATTTATTTTTGTCTTCAACTCCATTTGTAAAAATAAATAAATTTTTTATATGATGAAATTAATTTAGATAAGTCATTTTGTTAATCTTGTCATTTTCTTTTAACGTGTTGTTTTTGAGATTTAATTTAGATGAGACGTCATGTTAATCTTGCTTATTTGAAAAGCTCTTTTTAAAAGGTTTGGTTTAATTTGGAATTGACGTCATTGTTAGTATCATTTTAAAACCTCTTATTTCTTTCAATTGTAAAAATAAAACATTTGTTGTACAAGTTTCTTATGCACGATAAAATTTATCAACTAAATTACTAATTTTTTTTTAGGTGCACCATCGTGATTCACAGTAATTAATTCTATCATTTAACTAACCATCTGTTGGTGTAAATGATAATCAATTTAATCTAACTGGTACAAATTAGTAAATTAAGAAAATACATTTACAACCATGTTTAATAACAAATTTATCAAACAATAGGTTTATGTTTTTTTATATTTTTAAAAAACTCTATCAATTGACTTTTTTTAAAAGTTTTTTATATTTCTGAAAAATTTTCAAAATAGGTTTATGAAACGATTTTTTTTATCTTCATTTCAAAAATAGTTTTCAAAAAATGATTTATGAAATATATAGTTTTTGAAAATTAAAAACTCAAAACAGAAACAAACTCTAAGTTAAGCAAAGATTATAGTGTGAGATTTATGGAGCAGAAAATAAAAATAAAAATTATTTCACTACAGTTAGGTTTGTTTCCTTCCAATAAAAATTAAAAAACGATATGTTTGTGAGAACCCAAGCTTCGTTTAACAAATATATCAATTTAGTAACTAATTATAAAAATAAAATTCTAATTATTAATATTATATAAATCTTGTAAAATTAATTAAATTTTATTTAACTAACTGGTTAAAAAGTAGTCTTTAATCAATCTAACACCCTTTTAAATACCAAACATGTCAATTTTTTTGGTCTTTACTTAGCTCCCTGGGCTACCAAACAAACACGGCTCTTAGTAATACCAAGATGTATCTCGATAAGAAACTAACAATCTTGATTATTGAATCGTTAAAGTAATGATGTTAGATGCCGGTAACGTGGCAAGTATCACTTGTAGGTAAATCTTGTATGGTATTTTTGTAATTAGAAATGTATTGATACATCTTTTTTGTAAAAGTTTACTAAATCAATAGTTTTTTTATTTTTTATGAAATAAGTCTCAAAAGATGAAAATTTAGAGGTAGATGAATTACATAAATTTTTATCACTGTAAGTGAAGAATAGAGAGTGTCCTAAAATAAAGTCTTAAACAATCACTTTTGTTAATGGTGAATAAAGAATGAAGATATGGTAACATTTTTTGGTACTAATAATATGAGTTAAATGTGAAAAAAATAAAAGGAGAAATAGTAAGATTGATGTGATCAACAAACAAACAAAAATAATTACAAAAGTGTAGGAATTGTATAGGTATATTTACGATGAGGAGCTAGGGGACATGCAAACATAGTTCGGAGCTATCAAACCGGTGGTCCGCCGACATCAGATAAACTCATGCAAAGAGCATATTATATGTGCGGGGAATAAAGACTTTAGATTTAATTTTGACAATAACAATGATATTTAAATTTGGTAAAAATAAGATTTTAACATATATTTCATGTAAGAATATTAATATAGATCAACTCGACCTGTTTTACACTGCCCTAATTTTAATCCGCTAAATACGGGACGAGGTAGGTTTGCTCTCTACTAGAGTGGGGTTTAAATTTCTTAACTTGCCCCGCTTTAATAACAAGTTGGCTTGTTAGGCTTTAAAAAGATAGACAAAATCTTTTTTGAAATTGTTTTTAGTACTTTTCCAAAAAAAAATTAATAGCCAGTTGATAGATTGACTCACTTAAAAATATATAAAATAATCAAATTTAATAAAAAAATTAATTTATTATTTTTAAAAAGAAAATAAGAAAAAGTTTGTTAAATTAAAAAAACATAAAGTAATATACTACTAATTAAAATAAAAAATTTTAAATATAATTATACTAATGATTCTATCTAAAGCACTAGTACTAAATATTATTTTACATTCATACATAACTCATATTATTTTACATTCATACATAACTCATTTATTCTGGTAAATAAGCAATCCTCATATAATTTCTAATAAAAAAAAATATTTTCTTAGTTTCCCACGAGTATCTTTCTTCGAAAACAATCTGTACGCCCTTGAAAAAAAATCTACTATTTGTTCCATAATAACTTAAAATATTTTAGTCTCTACAATCTCCACCGATATTCTTGTTAATATCATTATCAATATAAATAACTAACTCCTACTAATAGTTGTATTCCTTTTTTTTTACTAACCCTCGTGACTGATAAAATGTTATCTACGTTCAATAGATGTTATGAAGGTAAGAAATATAAACAAAAATTCAAAATCTTCACGTTAATAAATGTAGATCATATGAGGAATTTTATTTTCCTTACTTGCCTTCACTTACCTAACGTATTATTCACTATTCAGGGGCTCAGGAGCAATCTTTTATTAATATATTTTTTTTCAGATGAAATTGAAGCACAAATCAAGTTGCTTTTGTTATGAGTTTGCTTTCTTGAACATAGGCTAACTGTTGATGCCGAAATTCAATTGGCTTCTCTCTTTCTTTCTTAGTTTCTTGATCTCTATGCTAATAATTCATCCTTTCTTAGATACATGCACTTAGCCACTTACCACTCGCGTTCTTCTTGAACTTGCTTACAATAATGGCTATCTCAAAGATATATGACACTGAACGTGCACCTTGTCGGTCTACAATTTAACCAATTATGTCTTTAATTATTGCCCCCCACCCTCCTTTTCCAGTATAAAGCTTTAACTGCTTGCTTACACTCTTATGGTAAATATTGTCACATCTAACACATGTCACTACTGCAACTCCAGCAAAGAATCTATATATAGGATAATAATACACTTCATACAAGTATTATTAGCATATAAAAATAGGGTTGTAACAAGTGTTAAGCGGTCTAGTATCATTTAAATAAGTTTTTGGATTTGAGATGTTGTGTATAATCTTTGTTGGGAGCCTTAGCTATTATATTTAAGTACACGACATAAGACAAGCAAGATTACTCCTAAATAGAGATATTTAAATACACGACATAATTTCTATTGGGAGTCTCAGCTATCATGTTCAAATATACAATATAAGACGAGTAAGATTACTCCCAAAGAAAGATAATTTTTTTTAAAAAAATATCATACAAAGATTAATTTTTTAAAAAAATATCATATGAGTAGATTAATTTTTAAAAAAAAATATTATTCATACATGTGTATAATATCATACAAAGAGATTAAAAAAACAAAATACATCTCTCATATATATATATATATATGAGAGAGAGATAGGGAAAGACAAAAAGAGTAAAATTATTATAGGAGTAAATATTATTGGAGAAATATTTATTGGAGAAATAATAATATGGTTATTTTAGTGGCGGGTATAGTTGCTCACACATTATCTCTAACCAAATGGTTGAGATTATAAATGGAAAATATTTTACATGAATATCTCCACCGTTTTATATATTAACCTTTTGAGAATGGTATCGACTAGTATCATGGTTGCTCATTCTAAGGATAATTCAAGAAGAAGAAAAAAACATGTGTTTCATCATTAACTTATTCTGGTTCTAGGTTTTATAGGTTTTATGAGAACTGAAAAAAATACAAATTAATTAAAATTAAATTAATTTCACTAGATATATAAAAATTAAAATCATATTTTATCATTTCATTAATATTGGATATGCATTTCAAGATTTTTTTTTTTCATTAGTAATGAGGATACCTTTTCTTTCATCATATTTTGACATTTGAGTTGAATTGTTGAAACCTAGATCTTTCGATTGAGTCACTTTACCTGCTAACCTTGATCTTCACCATTCTAGTAAAATCCTTGCCTACTATGCCTTCAGAATTCAAATGTAAGATATAATCATTGAAATTTTAGGAGAAAAAGAAAGCCCAATAATGGATTTCGCAAGAAGCAATTAGCTCAAAACATTATGGGATGTTTGGTTAAATGTTAGGGTTGGTCAAATTTTGATTTGATCAACTCTAAAAAAAGTCTTTCAGTTAAACTGAATTTTGAATGTTTCAAACAACATAAAAGATTAATATTAACATTTAAATTTTTCTATTTTTATAAATTTGTTCTCTCAACCGTATACTACACAGACAATATACCGATTGGATCTTCTGTTTCATTTAAACACTGTTAGGTATGACCCATGGGTGTGTTTAAACACAATGCAGTACTTCTTTTGCAGTAAGCTTATGGTACAACCAATTAGAGCCTGAAAAAACGGAGATTGTACTTGTGAATATGTAGAGAAAAAGCATTTTGGATTTACATTATTTGACTTCCAATTTCCCAGCACTCAAATGAAACAGAGCTTATAACAACAAGGATGTCATTGCATGTTAGTATAGAAGTGAGACACTACGGCATTGAAGAACACGGTTCGAATTATAGTGAAAAACACAGGTCATTGCCTTAATATTGGAGTCAGAATAAGGTAATAAAACAAATAAAATGCTTTTTAACAACAATTTTTACGGTTAAAAGTTGATAAAAAGAGAAGAAACATAAAATAAAATGGAAACCTCAATCCTAAGGTGGGTGAGTAAGTGAAAAAATGGTTTTTTTTAATAGGTCATTTAGTTTTTAACTGTTAGTTTTTTATACTAATTGAGGGTCCAACTCACAGACTTTTTATTATTGAGAATGATAATATTATAGTATTCTTATTTTTTTACTTGAACTTGACCTTTAAGATTGAAATTAACAAAACCAAGATAAAAATATTATTATTTTCTGTTACAAATTTTACAAATATTAAAATGTTAGTTGAAATTTATATAAATGACAATAAATATTTGATGTAATTTTTTAAGATATTTTTAACATTTTTTATTACACAAAAAACTAGTTGTCTTGAAAATATATATAAGAAAATATATCTAGTAGATAAACATTTAATGACATTGAGAAATTATATTTTTGGTAGGCAAAAAATCCACAAAAATTAATAAGGTAGAGTGTAAAACGTACAAACAACAAATAATGTGTTAGTTAATTTTGTTATAATTGTTAGTGCCATAACAACTTTCTATTATTAGAGTTTAGTTATCATTGAATACTCTATATATAGCTTATGCTTGTAATTGTGTAATCAATCAATAGTCACTCTTTCTTTTCTCTCTTCGATTCTCTAGTTCCTTTTCTTTTTGCCTAAGCTTCGTGTTAACACACACTGGGGTTGTAACACCCTGAAGCCAACTTGCAAATCTCAAGATAATTACCCTCACCATATAAAATTCTCTTAGATAACTTATTTTTCACCTGGTAATTATCAAAAGATTCACAACCTGATTCCAGAGGTTACTGATACAATATCAGAGTACGCAACCTTTACATAATTAACTTCTTATTATTATACATAACATCAGAGTTCCATACATATTATATTTTACAACATAGATCTTATAAAATATAAAGATTTAAAGTACCAAAACATAGCATACACATAATACAGTCATAGTAGCCATGCAAGCAAGCATCATCACCAAAAGCCTTCATAATTCATCCACATCAAGCATCATCCACTTTGTTACATGTCTTCCTGATTAACCACTAAAGGGTTGCCACAAGTAACAGAAAGAGTGAGATAAAATATCAAATAAATAAAAATTAAATCAGAACAAACACAATCACAAGTAGGATGCTATGCAATGCAAATGCCAAACAAGTATTTTGTTTTATACTGATATTATTATATTCTGTTCTTTTATATAAATGAAAATGCATGAAGGATCCATTCTGGTGGGAACATCTGCAGTGATTTCCAACAATAACATTTTTACGGATATCCAACCGATACCGCGCCCCATAATGCAACACCACATCGGATATCATAATATCAATAACAAGTGTTGCGGGACCCCCCTTAAGGACACACTGCTTAGCCCTTAAGATGGTCGTGGTATAAAACCACCGCAGAGGTCTGTGCTCAACAGAGCGCGTTCCCCCACCGGGAACCCCCTCAAAGAACCCCCCTGAGGATTCATTGAACGGCCAATGCATATGATGCATGAATGCAGTAAATTTATATCAATAAATTTATTCATAATTTTAACAATAAGAATTTATTGTAAAATTCAAGAAGATACGACATTTCATCATATTTACAAGTATAATCCATATACTATATGTAAAAATATGGAAATATAATATAAACTAATTACTACATTTAATAATTCAAACAATAAGGAAACATTTTTCATGTAAACTACTATAATTATTATTCCAAGGGTTATGGAAACATATTTTCCATAACATTTATTGAATTATCATACTATCTATTTCAAGGAATATAGAAACATATTTTCAAAATAGTTATTTTATCCATTTATTCAATTAAATAACTTTAATATTATTTTGTTTAAAAAAATTTAGATTTTGATAATTTTTTAATGTCTTAGTAGTTAAGATTTAAGTAGATGTTAACAATGATATATACATATAAGGTAGTATAGTAAAAGAAAATTGACAAAAATACCAACAAGAACTTAAAATAGAAACTCTGAAACTATTAGTGCGCCACCTATTAGTGCGGTTGTAACAGGAACCGCACTAATAGGGTCCTGCATATGCTGTTACGAGAACAACATATAGTTTTTGTGATTTTATACGTTTTAACCATTCCAATTTGCAATTTAAGCATACCAAATGATGTTAAATCATCATATAACATTAGAAATATATTATATATATCATATTTCAATGTATTAATGTAAATTTCAAAATTTAATTCCTTTAACTAAAAAAAAATTAACTATTCATATTTAATGTTATTTAGTCAAATACTGATATATTTCTAATCTAATTTCCATCTATCCGATATTCTATCCCCTCTTTCTTACCTTAATTTCAGATTCCCGAACTCGGTTTGTGCTCAAGCTCCTTGTTTCTCCTCGAATCTTCAATGGAAAATGGTTTCTAGGATTCCAAAATTGAAGGCCTTAGAGTTACAAAAATGAAGGTTTGAAGGTTTGAATTAGAAGATAATAGAGGATAGAAGGATGTGGGTGATTTGGTTTGAAGAAAAAATGAAGTGGGAGGCCATTTATATAGGCAAGAATGGCGGTGGAAATGAGGTGGTGAAGGAAGAAGGAGACACAGAGAGTTTTCGAGAGAGAGAGAAGATATTTTTTTATTTTTTTTATAATAATGGGTTCCTTAATAATTCTATGTTTTATTATCGTATTTTATTTCCTTTTATTCTCATTTTAAATCCGATTTTCGAAATAAAAATATCCCTGTAACCAGGATAAAATTTCCTATTTTCTAAGATTTATTTCTTATTTTTTTAAGAAACTTTAACTTTTCACTGTTTAATTACCGATTCAAATTTAATTAAAAATTGGGTTGTTACAGGGGTTGGTTTGGATACCTTTAAGGTACAAGAGCTCAATCAAATTGGCTCTCAGGCGTTGGCTTCACACAACCTATGGTTTAACCGCCCATGATCTCGATATCCATTAAACTCAATGATGAGAACTTCTTGACATAGAAGCAACAGGCACGGGCTACGATTAAAGGCTACATGCTTTCCAAGTATATCTCAAAGAAAGACAATGGAACCATGTTGAAAAGATACTTGTCTAAAGAAAATAAACACAAATAATGGTGAACCTTGACTTGACAAATTGGGAGAGGCAAGACCAATTGATTCTCGTGTGGCTTTTGGCCTTAATGTCTCTAAATTTGCATATTAAAATAGTCAGATATGAATTCTCACATCAACTATGGAAGAATTTCATGACATACTTTGCCATAACATTAACAGCGAGAGTAAGTCAACTTAGGCTTCAAATCAAGAACATTAAAAATATAGCAACATGAATAACTACCTGAACTGTCTATGTCAGGGTGCAAGATCCAACGTGGCAACCATCCCTCGAACGATACTGTTTTTGTGTATTTTACATTGGTCCAATGGGGATCTCGTATTATATCTCTTATTCCAGTGGAGAAATAGGAGTCTTGGAGCGTTTCCACAAGTGCAATTCCACTAACCTCACACGTTGTGGGGTAAAACGGGGTGTCACCTACAAGGACACTCTGACGCTCAAGTCAGTAGGATATTCATAAAGAATAAAAGAGTTTGAGCGTAAGTTTGTAGAAAGAATGTTCTATTTTATTTCATTGATTCGTAAGTTTTTATATCTTAGAGCAGTGGAAAAATCGTTTTGAGTAGGTAAGTTTACCGTATCAACGTGATTTTGATCATTGCAGGAAGGCTGACACATAACAGTGACGCTACCTACCAATTGTACCTGCTCATTAGTCACTTTGCAGGTTACTTCCTAAACACGTGATTACATAAGTCAACTCTGACTTTCCAGTATTGAGAGAATGACTCATACCGGTGTTAGGTCATGAGTCTCATAAACAATATTGGAAGCTGATATCAAATTTCAATAATTTGTACAATACCAATCTTGCATAACGACTTTTAGCTTGAATGACCTTTTTATCCATAAGTCAGTATTGAGATCAGATCACTACCCTCTTGCTATTAAGAAAATATGAAAGATATACCCTCATAGCTATAGGGTGTCATATCGATCAATTTGAGCATATTCAAGTTATTCTTAATGGTCTGGCTAAAGAATATGACTCAATGTCACTTTAATAATATCAAGGATTAATCTCTACACCCTAAACCCTAAACCATTTAGAGTCTCTTAATCACCATTGAAGAAAGGATTGAAAAAAATAAAAGAAATGAAACATCACATATAAGTATTCAAGCAAATGTAGTTTACACTATAAGAAAATTGTCATGTTAGCTAAGGAGAAAGAGGTTATTAAACCATTACGATTCTAAACTGGTCGGAACCGGGGTCAGCGATCCGGTGTAGGACCAGCCACAAAAGTATATATTTTCTAGTGTTTATACACCGGTACAGTGGGTATCCGGTATTGTAATCCGGCCTCTCAATGGGAGAAACCGGCCTCGTTGTCCTGGAGATCCTTCACACCAGGGTTTCACGTTAGAGTGAGCGAAAGGTGGTGTCACCTGCGAAGATTCTCCGACGCTCAAGTTAGAAGAGTGTATATGAACTCTGTGTATATACTTAAGCAATACAATAGTAAGATGAGAGTTAGAACAATGTTACCTTACATGTGTATTGGAATATGCTATTTATAGTCGGACGTGAAAAATAAATCGTTGGATGCAGGTGGGCCTGTAGATTCTGATACCATGTATAGAGTGTCAATCAGGATGGCTCAGTATTCAGAGTGTGACAGGGGGTAGGTCAATTATCAGTGTACGATTCTGACACAGGGATGGAGGATAATCACCTTTTCTGTACATCACACTTGTGATCGTACCTACTCCTTTCTACGAGTGATATTGGCACATTCTCGCTGTGTAGAGTATTCATACTGATAAGTTATAACCCCTCTTATCTCACTGTGACACTGAGGCAAACGGTTATATGTGACGGGAAAGTAAGGACGGATGAAGTAACCGGAGAAGTAAGAGCGAATCAGTGAGAACAGATAACCGGTATGAAAATACTGCCCTGCGATACCGGTTGTCCCTCTGAACAGTCATGCTGACGTTACTATTTATAGGGCCGGTATCCAAACCGGATCAGATTCCCTTGCCAATCATATTAGTGAGGGATTAGCAAAGAAACAATGACTATATAAAAAGTATTACAAATTCCAAGTAGCTAATTAACTACCATTTTTACGTGGACTGTAAACAATGACTATATAAACAATGACCCCACACAATTCGTCATAAGATAGTTACCTTAAGTTGATCGCGCATATTTTAGATAGTCAAAAAATAATTTAACCTTTTAAAGAAAGAAATAATTATGGAACGACATAAGCAGACAACAAAGGGAAAATAGAGAAAGTCTCCAAAATGGGATTAACAAGATATCTCATCTAAATTAACCTTATTTTTATGGCAAAGGGTCTTTCGGTGCAACTCCAAAAGGAAAACATGGTTAATAAGACGTCTCATCTAAATTAACCTTATTTACGACAAAACGCGATTAAGTAAAGCCATTTATTTTAGAAAAAAGTCAAGTTTCAAAAGGGGAAACTAAATTAACAAGACGTTTTCATCTAAATTAACCTTATTGTAGAAAACCTTTATTTTCACACATTTTTAAAAACAGAATTTCTTGACAAGGGTGAGATGTGGCTAATAGGACGTCTCATCAAAATTAGTCTTTTCCCATGAATCTTCATCATTTCTCATAAAAGGAGAAGAGCAAACAACGAGCAAAAATGAGCAAATAATGATAAATATAAATAAATATATAAAGAAAATGGGAGGGACAGGGTGGCTCACCTCGGTGAGAAAGATTTGCTTAGGTGAGAAAAGAAACAAGGGGAACAGGGAAACGGTGGTTTGCTGAGGCGAGCTTATGACAATGGCTACCAGAGGCTTAGTTACCTATATGAATTTAACAATAAAACACATATATACTTTTACACCTTTAAACATAAAAATTAGGCCCCAAACATGATTTCTTTGCAACTTATACATAGAAAAACATGGAAATCGTGGCCATAGTGACACTTTATACATGTTATCCATTTTCAAAACCTCATCTTTAACACAACGCAAGATACCCATAAGCATAACATACTAAGAAAAGGATAATGGTAAAACTTTAAAATGTTCCAACTCAAGGAAAAACTCTAGAACAATAAAGAAAACATTTAACAACAACACAATAATCCTAAACATAAGTTTATGCCAAACAAAACACTCTATGAACAAAATCATGACAAATCTTGTATATTTAACCAAATTCCATAGGTATACAATGTGTAAAGAGGAGTAGAAATACAAATGTTCCTCTAAAAATGGGTTCATACCTTTAGCCCTTCCAAAGAAAAAGAACAAGAACATTTCTTCACTCTTTGTTTTTGAACAATACCAGAAACACATTTACTTTTTCAAATTTTTAAGAACCTTTTCCTAAATCAAGAATGTGCACTTTCCTTTTTTTTTTGATTTCTTCTCTAATTTATCTAATTGTATGAACCTTTACAAAGAGGAAAAACCCTTTATTTAGACAAAAATTTTAACCTAAAAATAACAAACATTTCCCTTCCTTTCTCCCCAGTTCCTCTCTTTTTTCTTCATACCATAGACTTCATGTGAAAGGTGGTTGTGTGGTCAACTCTCCTCCTTCATTCTTGTGCTCCTCCGTTGTTACTTTCCAAGTTCAGCTCCCAACCCTTCCACTTTTGAGCTTTGTGGTTGTGGAATTACTTATGCCCATGAGTTAACTTGTTTGGAAATAAAGGGAAAGAGTTTGGACCATGGGTTTTTTAAAGATCAAAGGGGAAACCCTAAGGACAAAGGTGGGATGATTTTATTTAAGCAAAGACAAGATGGGGAAAGAGGTTTGAAAGTGACAAAGGGTCAGAGATTTTATTAGTTATGTTGTCTTCGCATTGCTCGCCTAGGCGAATTTGTGAAAATTTGATGCTTTTGCCTAGGTGAGGAGTACTCACCAAGGCGAATTGTACCTTTCTTTCATCATCTTTTCCTTTTCCTTTTCTTTTTTCTATCTTCTTTATTTTTTCTTTCTTTTTCTCTCCCCTCTTTTTTCTTTTTTCTTTTTTCTTTTTCCTTTTTCTTCTCTTCTCTCTTTTTTCTTTCTTTTTTGTAATATTTTTAAGTATGACAAAAATAAGTGTTCACACCATGTCTTCCATCACATACTAAGAAGATTCCTTCACAACACTTAGAGACTGATATGTTTGGAGGTATAAAGGAACTCAGTATTGCTTTGCTGTTGTGAAGCTATAGAAACATGCGATAGGGGAGAAGGACTAGGGAGAGCAATGAGATGGAGGAGGGTTGAGAGTTTCATTAAGTTAGATTGAGGTTGGGGAGTAAAGCGGTAAGGGTTTCTTTTAGGTCAAGTTAGATTAGGGTTTATTTCTCTTATAGTGTTTCTATTTTTTTTCCTTGGTAACGGGATTGTTAACTTTTGTTGGGAGGGAAACAAAATTTTTGTAAGGAAAAAATAGAAAATAAAATAAGTATAATTTCATTAGCGAGGAATTAGTGGGCCAAATTTGGGCTCGCTAAATGGCGGAAAATAATCTCCTTGCTAATCCCTCGCCCACTTCTTTACAAATTAAAAATTAGTTTTTTAGTAAGGGATTTTATATTTTTGTAATATCCTTGCTATTTTCTTGTTGAATTGCTAGGGATTAGCAAAGAAAACATTTCCTAGCTAAGTGGCGTCGTTAATCCGTTAATTTTCTTTTAGTGTTATCAATAGTACTATAGAGGTGACAAAGGTTATCATAGAAGACAGACATTTGGAAATTTTAGAGGCGGAAGTAGATTCAACAGAAAAGGTGGATCCTCTAGAAATAAGCCTCAATGTCACGTTTGTGGTAAATTCAAGCATACAACATTGAATTGCTACCATAGGTTTGATCCTCAATATAAGGATAATAATAGAGAGGTTAACTTAAGCAATTGAAATGGTAACTCAAGAAGTGGTGCTCCTCCAAGAGCTATGGTGGTTGAACAATCCAACACTTCTCAAAGTAGTGGCAATATTAATTCCTTTGCTAAAACTTTTTTTGATCCCACACGGTATCCATATCTAGGGGCTTTAACCAATGTTACACTAGAAATAGGTAATTTGTTTAAAAAGCATTGGGAATACTTGTGTTAAGATGGAAAATGGTAAGCCTTTAAGCATAGAAAGCATATTGGTAGTTTATTTTTCGTCTCTAATAACTCAAACCTTTATTTCTTCAAAATCTTCTTCACATGCCTCAAATTAGAAAAGAACTTCTAAGTATGTTTCAGTTCACTAGAGATAACAATATGTTTTTTGAGTTTCATGTTGATGTGTGTTTGTTCAAATCTCAAGGAACCAACCAAGTGGTTCTTGAAGGAAGACTTAAAGATGGGCTATATACCTTTGATAAGATTGATTTGTGTAGCTATCTTTTTCCTTCTTTATTCATTAGTTGTGGTGATCAATTCTCTTATAACTATATTTAGTCAAATAAAAGTGATTCAATGTATATTCTTTGGCATAATAGGCCAGAACTAATCTAGAAATCGTATCATAAGTCTTACTTGATTGTAACCTACTAGCTAATTCAAATAAAACACCATTTATGTGCAAATTTTGTGCTATGGGTAAATCTAATAATTTGTCATTCACTCAATCTCTAACTCAGTATACAAAATCATTTCAACTTGTGTTTAATGATGTGTGGTGTCCTTCACCTATAACTTCAACCAATGAAAGTAGATATTACATACATTTCACTAATGCTTTTACCTCGTAGATTTATTTGCTTGAAAACATGCTTTAGTTGAAAATCAATTTGACCATAAAATCAAGGCGTTATAGAGTGATAATGACAATGAATATCCCTAGCTAATTTTCTAACATATCATGGAATTCAATCTAGACATCCAAACCATGGTCACTGGTGACCTAACCACAAGTATTGATATTGTGTGTCAACATCTTGACCACTAAGGGTGCTCTTAGAGAAATCCAGGTACCCTGACTTAAACTTATCACTTTATCATTAATATCTACAAAAACATCCGACACACTTATTAGTATCTTTTAATTTCCTTATAAATACTGTTTTATAAATGTCAAAATTACACTTTTCTACCTTCTCAACTGCTTTTCAATGTATATATTTTGATCTTGTTGCTCTCATTTCCACTTATTTAAGCATTGTCTAAAGAAGTAAATCCATTCTTGCATTTTTATTATTTAGAGGTATCTAGCAAAAGCTCATCCCAACCCACTATGATAATTTACACTCATACACACACTTAATGAGATGTAACCTAACCATCTAAATTTACTGAGCTTCCGGAGAAATCAAAATTCTTGTTACAAATTTAAAAATGTAAATCCATCTCATTACCCTGCATTGGTGTTTTTTTTTTCCTTCATTTTGGGTGACACTAGCTGGTGTAATCTCGAGGAGGAGAGAGAGTGTTTGTGTGTTTGGTTGTAATGCTGTACCCACGGACTCGTGAACATACAAAGCTGAAGTTGTCGTTTTCAAAGTGTTGGCACTAGAAACAGGTTGTGGTTGTTTGTCCTTTGAGAATATTTTCTCTTGGCTCCAAGTCCATAAAATGGTCTAAGATACTTAACCCCACAAATCCCTTTCCCCTTTTTTTCTGACGCTGAAGACGCCAATAGTATCCCCCACCTTCCCATATACAGACATACACATTTTGAATAATTCGACCTTGTGATGCCATGCCATATATGATACGTAATGAAGGTGATGAGAACATTGCGCATGGCCCTCCCTCTTCTTTGCTCGCCACATTAATTCTATTCAACTTTTGTACTATAGGGACGACTAAAATTGTGTATCGTTTAAGTTTCATTCAAGAAAATAAAATTTTCCATGATAAGACTTCTTTTGTCCCTGACAATAACGTTACGGCCCCCACTATATATCAACTCTAATTATTGAATATGGATCCATCCATTCAGTGCCATGCGCCACGGCCCATAAGCACTTGCAATATTAATTGCCATGAAACCTGATGATGTTTACCAACTGAAAAAGGGTTAGGTAAATTGAGTAGGACTTCACCAGAGTCATCTCACAACATATTCAAAGTGATGTTTATAAATTATCTAACATAATTGTCACATTGGTTGGTTATATTCACATATGTATTTTGTTTTTGTTACATGTAACTGTCACATAATAACTAATTCTCTTTCTAATTTATAAGTAACTTTATATGTAGAACATTAGCCTGAGATTTTTATATTCCTTGTGAGAATTGAATCTCAAAACTTGGATTCTTACTGACTAAAATGTTTTACAATGGTTTGATAAAATTATAATATGAGTTTACAGTGGTTACGCAAACCCTTTTGCATTGTGTCATCCAATCATGTTGTCATATAAATAAAAAATATTAATTTATATAATAATTATATTAAATATTATATTTAAATTTATCTTAATTGATTGATAGGGTAAAAAGGTTTATGCTAATACTGCATCACAATTATTTAAAATATTTAATTTAGTTTTTTAATATACATAAAATCTTTTTCCTTTTTTCATTAAATTATCTTAAAATTCTTATTAGTTTTAATCCTATCCTATAAGGTGGAAGAGTATGTTATATTTTAAAAATTTTCACAATTCAATGAATAAATCTTACTACACGTATTAGACTTTCTATTTTTCTAACACTCGGAATCACATTTAACATTTTCATTAATTATAATTCGCAGGAAAATAATTATTATGAATTAAAAAATGATTTCACATTATGAGGGGTAAAAAAAAACATTTTATATATCACACGGAACAACCTGTAAGGCTCGTGACAAATTGGTACGTATATACTCCCTCGTTTTTTGTAACAAATAAAAATATACTTTCTCCTTTTTCAACCGATTGTCATTTTATACTTCTTTCAGAGTATTTATCGCTTTAGTAAATCCTGATAGCATTAAATCTTTTACCTCCTACGTTAAAATCTCACCTGATTTATATGAGAAAGAGTGATCAGAAAAATAAGATTATTTTATTATAAAAATTAATACATTTAATCATTTTCTTAAATATGTACATAATTTTAAATTATCATTAATTAATTAAGAAGGAGGGAGTAAATAATATAACTGTGAATACTCATTTTCATCTGATCCAAAAAAATACTCCGAAGAAGAAAGGAAGAAAATAATTAAAAAAAATAAGAAGGAATGAAAAGGTTGAAAAAAGAACTTTGATGCATAGAAAAGGAAATGGTAGGAGATAATGATCAAATCTCCTTTTACCCAAAGAATCTTTGACCTCCTCTCTTACTCTAAGGTATTAGTCATTTCTTTTTTTAAATAGGTAAAGTCAACCTCATGTCTAAGAGAAAAAAAGACCTTTTAACATAAAAAGAAAATAAAAAGTTGAAAAAAACTTCGATGTATGGAAAAGGAAAAGGTAGGAAACAATGATCAAACTTCCCTTTACTCAAGGGGCAAGCCTTCTTTTATCCCAAGGGATCTTGGCCTTTCTCTCTCACTCTAAAGTATTAGTCTTTTCTTTTTTTCAATGGGTAAAGTCAACCTTGTGTCCAAGAGAAAGAAGACTTTTTTGCACAAAAAAAAAGTTAAAAAGGACTTTAGGCATAAAAAGAAAAAGCTAGGAAATAAGGACCAAATTCCCTTTTACCCAAGGGACCTTTAGGCTCCTCTCTCATTTTAAAGTATTAGTCCTCTCTCTTTTTTAATGGGTAAAGCCAACTCTATGCCCAAAGAAGAAAAACCTTTTAACATAAGAAGAAAATGAAAGGTTGAAAAACACTTTGAGGCATTAGAAAAGAAAGCGTAGGAGACAAAGACCAAGCCCTTTTTACTCAATGGGTCTTGGCTTTTCCTTTTTTTCCAAAAAAAAAAACTAAAGTGGCGGTTAGGGTTTCAAGAGTAGAAAACCTCTTATTTGCTTTATAAAAAAGGAGGAAAGAAAAGAGGAAAATGTCCTTAGTTTGATTTTTAGTTTATTCTCGTCAGGTTTTTTTTTCTTGGGGTCCTCTTTTGCTTCTTATTTTTTAGGGTTTCATATTTTTTAGGTTCTTTATTTAGGTCTTTTTTGTTTAGAGTTTTTTTAAGGTTTACAAAATGAGGGTTTGTAAAGTTTAAAAGAACAACTATCTTTATTTTCATTTTTTGGTAAGGAACTAAGGGTTTGATAGAAAAAAAAGAAGAGTGTTCCTTCTTTTTCTTCACTTGTAAAACCAAAAAGAAAGAGTAAAGTGTGCATTGTCTCCCTTCCCATAAAGAGATAAGGTATAACCCCTACTTAGGGGAGTTTTATAACTTTATTTTCACATACCATATATGTTCTTGATTTCTGTTAAATAAATAATCAAGTTCTTTTGCTTAGGATTTGTATCTTATTGTTCTTTGATAATTGTTGTTTAAGTTTGTGTTACTAAACAATGTGAAGGTCTTACCCTTTTTCTTTTTCTCTTTTTCCTTCACATGATATACTTGTAGATGATTTGCAATGTCTTAAAAATATGATTTTGAAAGTGATTAATATGCATGAATTGTTTCATTTAATGTTATGTTTATAGTTTTTCATATATGAACAAAAGAAACCATGGTGTAAAAATACAAAAAAAAACATTCTTTTCAAAAAGTTCTTGTTACTTTTTTTAGATGAGATTAATTTAGATGAGACATTCTATTAATCTCGATTCTTTGAAAAGGTCTTCTTTAAGGGTTTGGTTTAATTTGGACGAGTCATCCTCTTAACCTCATTTTAAAACCTTCCATTTCTTTCATTGTTTGTGTTGTTCAATTATTTTCTTTTTAAGAGGTAAAATTTAATCTTTGGAATATTGTAAAAATATGTGCGATTAATTTGAGGTAGTTGTCTTGCGATGGACAATGTGGGGTATTAATGCAATTCCCACCTGTAATACTACTTCTAAACTAAAGTCTCTTTTCTAATGATTGATGTCTAAACTAAGATTTTTTCTGATATTTTTCTTAGGGATGTCAATACGGGTACCTGCCCCGCCTTGCCCCGTCATCAACCCGTCAAAATGCGAGACAGGGCGGGGTGTGTTTGGCTCCCTACCGAAGGCGGATTGAAATTTTTCGCTCACCCCGTTTTGAGGATAGGGTGGGGTGGGGCGAGGCGGGTTAGCCCACCAACCCTTAAAATATTAAAATTATTTTTAGTATTTTTTTAAAAAAAGTTTTTAATAGGGGGTTGGTTAATGATTGGTCCATTTAAAAATAATAAATTAATTGATTTTTATTAAAATAAAAAATTTGAATATAGTTGTATTAATAATTCTAACTCAAACACTAACCAAAGTAATATGTTAAAATGAAATAATCTTATTCCTCATAATAAATTAACGATAATAAATAAGGACTAAACATTTAAGTTTCCATTAATATTCAATAATAAAAAGTTCAATATCTATCCAAAATAAATAATCAAACCAACATCAATAATTAAACTAGTCAAGTTCATTTTCTAACATAGGTGATTAAAGTTATCAAACTAGTAAAATGTATTCTCCAAAATAAGTAATTAAAGTATCAAATCATCACCAACATCAATAATTAAAATATGTAATCAAACTAGTAGAGTGCATTCTCCAAAATAGGTAATTAGAAAATTTTTTATAAGATATTATTAATATTATATTCTTATTTTTAAAAAATAATATTATATAACCCGTTAGGTTAACTCGCCCTGTCCTATCCCGTAAAAAACCTACAAAAATGCGGGGTGAGCCAATTTTAAACCTAATGTGGAATAAATTTGGTCAACTCACCTCACCCCGTTTAAGGTGGGTTGGCGGGCCGGCCTGTCGGACTCAACTCACTTTGACATCCCTAAAATATTGATGATGACACCATCCTTTCAAGACTAATCATGACAATAGTGTTACTTTATTAGAATTATTAAAATTATTAAGAAGTGGAATGAAATAATAAATAAAAGCATCCAATACACATGCATGATATCCCACTATTATGTCTCAACATCTCTCTTTCTTTCGACTTCATTTTGATTTTAATGTCTCTTTTGATCTTGACCACCAAGGCACAAGATAAGCCTAATTATTTATTATATTTTACATTAATATAACAATTTGAGCTTAATTATTGACGCAACGATGGTCATTTTATTATTAGTCTAGCTTCTAGCTATTCGTTCATTATTTTGTAAAATAAATAGACTAGGCTCTTCGCCCACAATCTTTCTGTTTTTTTTTTTTCTTGTTAGGTACGTGTGACTAATTTGATCAATGTGTCTTGAAAATTAAGGTCAATCAATACTCTATTAGGTTATGTGTTTAATTAATATATGCACATTTATGGGGCAAAATTTTATGGTTAATTTCTATATTTTGATTGCTGGTGCAAATTTTGGACAATATCAAATTGTAACACGCTTAATTTCAGTTTTTTAAAATAAATAACGCTTTATTTAAGTTTGAATACTTGTTAAGGGAAATTGATTTACTTGGGTGAATAAGATATGTAAACATACAAATTCAATTTATAATGAAAGCAACAAAAATATTTATCACTTCAACTGCAACATATTGATTACTTATGCTAATTTTTTTGTTGGGTGTAACTTGAAAGTAATTTACATGCATAGGTGGAGAAAGGAAAAATTTTTGGAACCAAATTCTATTTGTATGAACGCCAAAAAGAATTGTATGAAGGAAATAATAGCCAAAAAGAAAAAACTTGATGCGTCTGATTTCAAAGTATACCGAGAGGAAATGAATAGTAATAAATCTTAATTCAGTGATCATGAGTTATGCAGAGGAGAAGACAAACCAAATCAATTAGGACAACTATAACTAATTTGGTTAAGTAGTTATGAATTAGAAGTTAATTACTAAGTGATGAGTTGGTTCTTGGTTAGCAAAATTTGTATGAGTTTTTATATAATTATTTATCCTGTATCAAATGAAATGAAATCATAATTCTCTATCTTCTAAGCTTTCTTTTGCAACTTGTGTGAGATTACTCTCACTTAACATGCTGCTCAAATACCTTTAAATAATAATAAAAAATTATTCCAACCATTGTTTTTAAATTTACTAATTAATGCATGTCCCCCCGAGGAGTATACTTATAAGAAAAAAAAAAAAGACTAACTGTTAACTTTAACATTTTCATGATGGGGAAAATGAAATAAACTTTTTTCATAAGAAAATAAAAATTCATATTTACTTATACATGTTTATTTATATATTTCCACGCGTCTTTGAAAAATAATCACTTTTCAATTGAAAGGTAGATTTTTTTTTCAATTTCACTCTTAGGAAAAATATTAGAAATTAAAATAACTAATTAAAATGAAAGATGAATTATATAATTGACATAACCGTGAAGTTTATAATACATTTTATAAAAATAATTTAATTAAATACATCATTTAATTATTGTGTCACAGACAAGCAGTATCCTTTGGTTCTTTTTTAAGACAACTTTTTTTATAGTTTTTAAATTCTTCTAGCAAGACAAATTTCAATTTATTAAAAAAAGATGAATTTTAATTTATAATGTATATTTATTATTATTTTTATAATACATACTGCTCTGTCTTTTGATATAATAGAATAGGAAAAGTTCTCTTTTCTCTTCTTATTAATGGAGTATGAGTTTACGTTTTCTTTATTAAGTTTATTTCTTTTGCTGTAAATATAACACAGGATATCCACCTTTTTTTGTTAGTTGGTCGCTATCGTTTTTTTGGTGAATGTTGGTCGCTATCTCAATTGGCACTTTTTTCTTTTTTTGTGTGTGTGAAAGTTTGTCCTTTTCACTCTAAGGAATGCGGGCTACAAGTCCCCCTCATTAATTTGCATGATTTTGTTTCTGTTTTCAGACGTCCTCAAACTAATGAAAGGCTTACTTGGACTAGTACAGTCCTGTATTATAGTGAACTTCCACTTGGCCCAATGCCACTTAAGGATGTAGGCCCAAATTTATTGGTTTTCTTATACTGGTGATATTATGATTTATTAGTTTCATACATTATAACATACAATTTGGATCTTCAAAAAGTTGGATGGTGGAAGATTGGAACTTAAACACTTTTATTTGAGGATAGAATGTTTTAAATAATTATATCTACGCTTGTAGGCTTAAAAAAAAAAAGACAAACTCATTTAAAATGTAAGTATATGAGAATTAACGTATTGTAAGACAGCTCTACCTGAGCCTATCAGTTTCAGAGCTGAGTTCGTATATCCAAATCTATTAAGAAGAAACAACTAAATTGAAATAAATAAAAGATATTTTTCTTGTATTTTTTTTGCATTACTTTTGTTTTTTTTTGTAAACTTTATAACTGTTGAATCATAAAATCAAACGCTGTATGTATATATGCAACTAGTAGAACTTTGCGACAAGCTTACATACAGAAAAGGTCAAAATAAATGATGAGTTATAAAAAAGTTTGAAAGAAGTTTTTGACGCATGTAAACTTGATGCAATGGCATAAGCCCCTCCCAATTTCCATAACAAAAATGATAAATTACAGTAATCATCCTTGAGATTTCAAAATATTACACTTGCACCCTAAAGTTGGAAAAAAAGTACAATCCACACGTCATAGGGGGTATTTGGTTTGTAATTGGGGAAACGAAGTTGAGCTGAAGTGAAAAATTTAAAGGTTCATTCCGTTCGAAATAATCAAAACTCCGTTGACTCGTAGGATCAAAAAGCTCCCCCACTTAACGGAGAAATCTCCGTTTGAAAGCAGTTACCAAACAAGCTAATAAACCCTATTTTAAACGGAATATGCACACGGAATATTCCTTTGCTAACGGATGTTAACTCTAGTTTGGGAGTTAAATGTTATTTGGGGTTAAATGTTATGATTTCTTTGAGTTATGCAGGGCCTCCGACGCCACATTCAACCGATGATGACAACACGCCGCTGAGATTGAAACGTGCACGACGATTGGAATGTGGATGGTTCAACGGAGGACGGAAAAGCAGAAGAAGAGACTAGAGGTGAAACAAAAGGATTAGCGGCAAAGATCAATGAGGTTAGTCTAGGAGCTTTTCTCGTTGATATATTGATAGGAAATCTGATTTGGTTAATGCGAATTGTATCATGTGTGTTTAGGTTTTGTCTTTGAGTTTGATTTGTTGATCTGAATATTTTGGAGTAAAACAATTGAGTCAATTTAAATAACTTGACTAAGTGTGCATCTGCAATCTTGAAAGCATTCAATAGAGATGCTAGAAATTTGGCTGAATTCATTTCTTGGATAATCATTATTTTGGCCATTGAAGCATTATGACTAGAGTACTCTCATTAAGCTGAAAAACAGAATACATGTATATACTGAAACTCATAAAGGTTCTACATGCTTTATCTCAGTGATTGCATAATATAAACATAAATCATAACAACAATGTCAATGCTACTGTTCTAATTTTAACTTTCACTATTCTTCTTGGGGACAGTATCTTATTCTCCTCCATTGGTATCTCTTGTATTTCTCGTCTAGCTTAATGAATTTCTTTTGAAACATAAAAAACGAAGAAGAATAAAGCATTATAACAATATGAATAGTTGACACCAGAAAAAAAAAATGAGTGCTAATCTTTCTCTAGCAAAGCAACGTGAAGTGAATTCAGAAGTTCTATCCGATCAATTTTCCTAAGACGGGAAAGATGTTTCTGTTTGCAAGTTAACAGCTTTGATCAAACTGATTTTAATTGATCAAAGTCATTTCTTTCTTTTAAAAAAAAAAAAGTTAAATGATGCCGTTTCACAAATTCTGTAGGTGAAACGCATTAAAAAATCATTTAATAGCTCTTGCCCATTTGACCATGTTCTAACCAGAGTTAAAGCAATAACAGCAAGGTTGCTTTGACTAGGTTTTTGTGGGGGGCATTGTAATTATTTTTTAAAATTTTGGAGTTAATTGTAATATTTTGAAACCTCAATAGTTACTGAAATTTACCCCCCCCCCCCCCCCCCCAAAAAAAAAACCTCTTAATATTTGAAGAAACATCAACGTGGAAAGTGGTGGATTTTTTTTAGTTTTGATTTATAAATATCTTACTTACAAATTAATTTTATTTAATACATATTCATTTTTAAAACTACTTCATTTTCTCGTGTGTGTGTGTGTATAGTAAACTTAAATTAGAATGGAAAAGTATAGATATGTATAGATATACCGCCTGAATTCTTTATGATGGGTATCTTAAATATGTAAAGAGTATTTTAATGATAAATTATGTTTTTTTTCAAAATAGCAGGTGAGAAAAGAAAAAAATAGAGAGGGTGTTAAAAATATCAGCCATAATAAATATTTTTTGTTTTCTTTTTTTGTCAAAAATCAACGTAAATACAGGATAATCTATTTTCTGCTTGGGCCTCCTCTGTCTATATCAGTAGCCCAATAATGATCCAAAATCCTAAATCCAATTGGTCTACACAAATTAGGTTGGGCCCTGTGAGGTCTGTACTTGATGAAACACAATCTTCAGAAGAAATTGTTCTTCCAGACCAAAAATAACGAAATTGTTCTTCACCAAAAACCAAAAGAAGAAATTGTTCAGGGCTGACCAAAATCATTGAAGGAAATGTATATTGGGACAATAAAAAATTTCCTAAAAGACCAGCACATAAGGGCCATGTCTTTCACCAAAAAAAGGGAGCTATGTCTTGTTTCTATTTTTATTTTCTGTTTTTCATTTTAATTGTATAAAAAATATTTTTAATATTTTTATAAATTTTTAAAAATACAAAATAAGATAACAATTTTATATGAAAACAAAAAATAGAAACACAATCTAAACCACCCGTAAAGTTGTGCATGGCATCTAGTTTTGTAGATTAATCAAATTTTGTGTAAATAAAAATGGGGAACCCGTTGACATAAAAAGGAACCCCAACTAAGTTCAATAGAATGAAATTCCTAAACTACCCATGCCTATGCCACATATATAACGATAGTAGCTTTATGAATTGTGAAAATATATTAAAATCGACCTGAGATTGAGCTAACACATGAACGAAACCGGTGATATATTCATTTAATCAGTAACATATTCCACAAGAAGGAATAAAATTAATCAACTTTAAACTATAAAAATGTATTTTTTTAAATTAGAAAATAATATATTTAAAAAATTATCTCACTTTTATTTTCATCTTAACCACGGTTATCTTTTTTAGAAGACAATCATGGTCAAGGTTTAATAACAGTTAACATTATTTGTCTCTTCTAATAAGTGTGTTTAAGGAGGATAAAATTATTAACTTAATCTATATTGACAACTAAATCACAACTAATTAGTTCTAAAAGAGATATTTTATTGCATAAGTGTGAATTAATTTTAATATTGGAGTACCTAAGAAGATGCTATGAATATTATTTCCAATATCACTTTCAAAGCTTCATGTATACATCAACATGCTTATACGGAAAAGTTCTCGTTAGATAGCGAGATTTGCGGTTTTCGTCTGTTCAACCAAATTTGATTATTCCTGTCAACGTGTTTTCTCATCAACAATTAATTAAAATTTATCTAATATCAATACACATGAGAAAAAAAAATACAATTCAGTTGATAACATAGACCGAAGTTATAAGAAAAATTTTATGCTCAATTTTTATTAAACATAATTTTCAGAAGCGATAAAAAAAATTAGTTGTAATTCCAGATTGAATTATCTTCGGTTTATACTAACCACAAAAAATTATTTAACGAGCAAAACACAACACAAGAAATATATTACATGTGTATAAGAGAGACATGATAAAAGGTTCCAAGGCTTCTAGAGTCAAATTTTCTGTTGATGAGAACCAGAGAATCGCAACCGAATTACAACTTGTAATGCATGGCACATGAAAATCAAGAACCGTACAAATATTTTAAAAAAAACATAAATAGAAATTGAACAGTGTGTTTGCGTACACGTTCTCTATACTTGGAATCAATTTTGAAGAATTTTAAAAAAAAAATCTCATTTGCCCAACATGATATGCTGATTGCAGTGAGACTAAGGATTTGTTAAGAGTATCTTACAAATTTATCTTATCTCAATGTAAATTTAAATTGATTGTGCAGTATGAATCTTTGAATTAATTATATAATCTGTAATTAAAAATTCTTATCTCTAGGTGTTTATATAAGTAGTTATTTATGTATGTAAAGGAAGTAAATTACTAGATTAAGCTCCTGAATTCATGAAATACTTGTCTACACCAAATGCAAGGCCAGGGTAACTCGTGGAATTTGCCTCTTCGAAGATTTAAAAGCTAATAATACATTCAGATAAAAGGGAACACGCAGTCGTGAACAAAACTTGACCCTTGAACTGTTGTAAGGGCGATAGCTATGTGACACATCTTTTTGGTCCCAAGGCAAACTCAAATTTAAAGTTATTTCCCCTCTTTCCAATACAATAAAACAAAATTAGTTAAATTCAAAAACTAATCCAGGTTATTTAAAAATTTACTCTGATAATTTTTAAAAATTAACGTATCTATAATTAATTAATTTGACATTTCAAATTTAATTATTTGGTTAATAAAATTAACTAATAATTAAAAATTAGGATATTATACAAGGCAAACTTAAAAGTTTGAAGTTATTTTCCCTCTCTCCAATATAATAAAACGAAGTTATTATAATACAACATGTTATTGCTCAAAAAATCCAATAATATATAAAGAATCACGGTAATATAGAGATAGTAATAAATTATTACAACATTTATTATAACTACGGTTAGAATTATAATATAAAAGAAAAACAGCTACAATAATAACGCTTTTATGTGTGGTAATGCCCCTCAAGATATTACACCATCCTAAAACAAGGGGAAATCATGTTACTACACAGTACTAATCAATTTTTATTTGATAAAGTAATAGAATTGAAAAAAATCATGATAGAGAAAATAATGTAATATTAAAAAGAATTTTATTTGTCACTCATTGGTCCATGACTACCTAAGATTTTTAACTTGAACAGAGAGGGAAATTATGATTTAGGTTTTGAGTGGCTGGAAAATTTAGAATGCGTGAAAGGAAAAATCTGTTTGGGACTTTGACAAAGTTACAAAATTAGTCGACATTTGACAACTATTTTGTGTTGTCTCGACAACTCTGGAACTAGTCAAGTTATTGTGGCAAAGAAATGTTGGAATTTTTTTAAAAGTGAAGAGGAAATATCCAAATTGGTCTTTAATTAAAAGGCGATTGTCGCGTGTGGTGTAGGGATGCATGTCCTATTCATCGCACCAAGCTATATTATTTTTACTAATTCATTATTATATTTTACTTTTTATTGGCGGTAATTCATTTTTTATTAATATATGAGAATTTTTTATATTTTTTAACAATTAATTATAGATAATTGATTATAGTAGATCCTCAAATGGTAAATGATTTAAAATAATTTTCTTTATTTGGACGGTGTAAAACATAGATTGTTTTATACTAACCTTTTTTAAAATTGAAATTATTTATAATAGATGGAGATAATTAATTAATTGATTAAGGACATTAAAATAAAAGTAACTTGTAGATAATTTTCAAAAGTTGTACGACTTACAATTTATAATTTAATTTTTATATCTTGATACTATAATCTGATTTCAATAAAATTATTGAGGATTATATTATGAAAATTAAAGAGTAAATTATTATTATATTGCCAATTCATTTAAACTTTTATTTTTAATTCTCAAACAATAAAAATGATAAAATACCCTTCACCCAAGAAAACATCGCTCAATTATATCTTTCAACTATTAACTCTTTGTATGATGAAGTTAGTTTTCACATATGTATCACATTATGTGATACGGGGGACACACGAATAGTAATAACAATGTCATTTGAGAGGCATTAACAAAAGTTATCAACGTTAAAAAATGTTATTAACCTCTACTAAAACAATTACTCATGATTAACATTTAAGTTATGAACACTTCATGCAATCACTATAATCTTATTCAATCAATCTCTACAAAAACAACCAAACCAGTGTCCATTTTCCCCTCCAATCTTATCAACCAACAAAATGAAAGTTGTTTCCCCCTATTTTTATCGGTTGGGGACTAAAATGCAAGTCCTAACTAGGTTGTAGACGTTAATGCTAGCTTGCTCAAATATTAAATCATAATCTAATTTTGTAAATGCTCTCTAATATTTTGTTTTAACCACACATATCTTTAACTTGTGGTAATCTTGTAACAGTGCAACAAGATTTTTTTTCATTCCATGGAATTCGAGCGTGAAACCTTACTAGCTTAACGCAAATAAGCGTATATAACCTAAAACAATCACTCGTTTATATCTACTTCCCCAACATACATTTTATCATTGGGTTGTTTGGATAAAATAAATTATACTACTTTCAGTTCTAATTATATACAAAAATAACTAATTTCACATATATTAATTAAGAATGTTGATTGAAAGTAACTATTTACATTAATGCTATCAATTATTTAAAATGGTTTCCTAAAATATTTTTAATATTATTTATTACCTAAAAATTAGTTATATTTATAATATATATATATATATATATATATAAGTATATTTCATAGTGTATAAGTATAATAACATTGGAAAATAACAAAATTTAAATATATTTTAAACCGGGTGGTAAGAAATTTAAAAGCTAACCTGATTGCGTTCTTTTAATAAATTAAATTATTCGAATACAAATTATTATGAAGAAAGTAAACCAATACATAAAATTTCAGACAGTGACTCAAAAACTTGACTTAACTTTCCGTTCGAAGCCAATGAAGCAGTTCGTAATTGAATTGTTTTCATCAATAATAAGTTTATGTAATTCAAACTAATAAGATATGCAAATTTTAATGTGATATGCCTCTTTCAGTTTTAAAAAACGCTTTATTTCCCCTTTTTTTGTTTGGTCTAATAATGATTGATAGATGACCAGACCAATTTGGTATTTGTAGTGATGAGCACCAAACCAAACATGTCACTCTTTGCCATTCTTTTTTTTAATATTTTTGTTTAAGTAATTTTATTCCTTTCAAAGAAACAATGTTCCGATTTGTGAGTACCACAAAAAGGACAATATTGTTCCAAGTTGGCTTCTTATTGGTGTTTCACATCTCCAAAATTTCCATTTTCTCATATTTTGTTTTATTTTTGACTCTTGGTTTTCTCTGTCGTTTTATTTATTTACTTCAACATTATTCACCTAATAGCCGTGGACGTCATCCATTAAGGTCGAGGATTAGGTACTTATCTTAAATTTTTAAGTTTAAATCTTAGATTTTGTAAGCAAATGAGATAATACATCCAAAATTTCACTAAGATTTTGAATAATTGTTGGGAATTCAAATTATCTTTTTTTATCTCTTTCCTATTATATATATATATATATATATAATTTTAAAAAAACAATACTTTTTCATTAAAAAAAACTAAAAGAAAAATAGACCAGTATTTTAAAAAACAAAACAAAACGACATTCCTGCAACATGCCATCAAGAACAAATTTTAGAACAAATGCTTGGTTAATTTAAAACTTTAAAGATGCTGGGAGTGGTAATGAGTTTTTAGTTTTTAATTTAAAAATGTTTCATAAAAGAAAGTTTGGTAAAAAAAATAGTTTCAATTTTTAAAATGTATTTTAATTTGAATTAAAAAATTGGATTTCAAACTCATAAATTTTATTTTTTAGTTTTTAATTCTGAGTTTTCAAGTTATAATCTTCATTTTAAAAAAACTTGAAACCGGACACACCCTAACGGGTCTAACCTTTGGTTTTGACTAAATTATTATGGCAGTATAAAGATTCAAATTAGTTTAGATCTTTTCTCAAAAAAAAATTAAGTCAAGCCATGAACTGTGAAGTCTACCGAGTCATTTGATACATTCTCCATATCTATTATAAAATTAGATATAGTTTGACCCTGATGTTGATACTAAATCTTATCAACCTCCAAAAGCAGTTTAATTTATCTTTTAATGATCAGATTAGATTAAATAAACTCAACAATTTCATCCTATCCTATTCTATATAAAAACAACCTTCAGAAGTTAAGATGGTGATAAAAATAATAAAAACAACCTTAAGATGAAACAAAGATAAGATAAAAACATACCGTACATGATCATGGATAACCGTATACACAAAAAAAAAAATCACTGGGACCCCACCAAACGTTTTCTTTCTTTTTCTTTTTCTTCTTATTTTCCTAAAATCTCCTCACTCTCTATAAATTGAAGGTGTGACATGAGACTTTTTTGCTTCACATGAAATTTCTCTCTCTGTATTCTCCGTGATCTTAGGGGCTAGTTTTTTTGGTTACATAGTTGTGGTTGAACTTGAAGGTTGTTCACTTTTCTGTGTACTTTCCCGTGCATAGATCATAAGGACCCTATTAACCTGCAACCTACAAGATCTATCATCTGTGTTCTCACGGGATTTTCCTCTCTCACTCTTAATTTGTTTTCAACTTTCTTTGCTTCATAATTCAAGTGAGTTATTCACAGTGCAACAAGTGTTACCAATAGCTAACTTTTTTGTTCTGTCTTCTGAGAATATGGCCACTCGTAACATTGAGAAGATGGCCTCAATTGATGCTCAGTTGAGGTTGCTGGCACCTCGTAAGGTGTCTGATGATGACAAACTTGTTGAGTATGATGCCTTGTTGTTGGACCGTTTCCTTGACATTCTTCAGGATTTGCATGGTGAAGATATCAGACAAACGGTATTGTCTAATCTCTTGTTACTTTTTGTCTTCTGTTTGTTAAAAAGATGAATTTTTTAGCCTTACATTGACGGATTTGGACACCCCTCTTCAGTTTTTATGACAAGGAACTCTTTTGGTCTTAGAAATTGGAGTTCATGTTGTAAGTTTATAATTTGATGAAATTAGTACACACTGATTTTCATACACCTCTTTTTGATCTGTTTTTTCATATGGGTGTCTCTTGTCATGTTGACGCCTTGACTCTTTGGTAAAAGTTCAATCATTTTGTTTTTAAAAGATGCTTAAGTAAACAATATCAGTTCCAATTCTATTAGCATATCAGCTTTCTTTTGCAAAATTACAATTTCATAATAAAAGTAATTGATAATGCCACTTTTCATAATGCTTATTTAGTTTTTTATTTCATATTGGTAATGGGAACTGATTTTGTGTTCTGTTTGTCTTCTGGTGTTTATTTTCTGTGCTAAATGTTCTCTTTTGTTGGTGAAATATAAACTCATACTTGAGTAAATAACATAATTCCAATTCCATCAGCGTATTAGGTTTATTGCATAAAGTTTAGTTCGTTTTTTTATATGTAATGTTTTCCACCATACATCTGAATTTGATTGATGCTTGGTAGGTTCAAGATTGTTATGAGGTGTCAGCTGAGTATGAAGGGGAGCATCAGCCAGAGAAGTTGGAGGAACTTGGGAATATGCTGACTGGTCTTGATGCTGGGGACTCAATTGTCATTGCAAAATCGTTTTCTCACATGCTCAATTTGGCCAACTTGGCTGAAGAAGTTCAGATTGCATACAGAAGAAGGATCAAGTTATTGAAGAAGGGTGATTTTGCTGATGAGAACTCTGCCATGACTGAATCAGACATTGAAGAGACCTTCAAGAGGCTTGTGAGTCAACTGAAGAAGACCCCTCATGAAATCTTTGATGCCCTGAAGAACCAAACTGTGGATTTGGTCCTAACTGCTCATCCTACTCAGTCTGTTCGCAGATCTTTGCTGCAAAAGCATGGAAGGTTTGTCCTGTTATTAACAGAATTGCATTTGTTGTTTGTTGCATTTGTCATAATGATGCATTAGAAACTGGAAATCATTGAATGTAATGACAAGACATACTATGTAGTAATAATATACTCTATTTGTGTCAATTTTTGCACTAATGCTAAGTCATTTTGTTAGTAACCACTGTCTTCTTTTTTAGGATAAGGAATTGTTTGACACAATTGTATGCTAAAGACATAACACCAGATGATAAGCAGGAACTTGATGAAGCTTTACAAAGAGAGGTGCATTCTTGAATCCATTTCCATTTACAATATTTACCATTAAATAACAACAAGCTTACATCCTTATGATTTTTTGAGTAGGTTGATTACTTGGTTTCAAGTGATTCATAAATACCGTGATTGCGGTTAACATTTTCCTGTAAATATTCACAAGAATCATGGGGTCTATGCCTAGAAAAATATGGTCAAATGATTCATTTGATAATTGATAATATTGGCACTGACTGCAATAATTAGTTATATGGGTTGCAAGCCTATGTATATGGTTTGCATTGAATAAAATCTGTGATAGCACGCTCTTGTGATGAAAATTTTTGTTGGCATTGTCTTTTAAGATGTGAATGGGTAATATTGTTACAAAGTTGAGGTTAGAATTATATATGGCAATTTTTATGGTAAAGCTACAACACTAATGAATGATATTTTTCTCATGTACAGATTCAAGCTGCATTTCGCACAGATGAAATTCGAAGGACTCCTCCTACACCACAAGATGAGATGAGAGCAGGAATGAGCTACTTTCACGAGACAATTTGGAAAGGTGTACCGAAGTTTCTGCGCCGGGTGGATACAGCTCTCAAGAACATTGGAATCAATGAGCGTGTCCCATATAATGCACCTGTTATTCAGTTCTCTTCTTGGATGGGAGGAGATCGTGATGGTATCTTTCCTTTTCCTAAGAAATCAAAGACAAGCATTTTTGTTCAAACCAGCTTTCTCTTTGTTACATTTTCTTACTCTTTGCTCCAAATATTCATGTGGTATAGATTTAAAATGTCTCTTAATCTATTTGGTAAAATGAACTTGTAGCATATGACTTATAACTTATGGTTCTTTAGGTAGTTTATATAGCTTATGATTTGTAGTTTTTTTTTTGTTAGTTTATTGAAATAAAAGTGTTTGACAAAGCTAACTTAAATTATGTTAAATGACTTAAAAGAACACATAATATTATAATAATGTAAGAGATAAAAGTTGTCTCTTTTTAGAAAAGAGTAAAGATAAGAATGGTAACTTTAGTAGCTTTTGAAAAGTTATAAACTCCTAAATAAGCTATTTTTACCAAACAAACACTTGGTCTCAAGAAATGTGACTTGTAGTATTAGTGTATTACTATTACTCTGTGTCATACAAAATGTGCAATGTGCATTGTAGGTAATCCTAGAGTAACCCCTGAAGTCACAAGGGATGTGTGCTTGCTGGCTAGAATGATGGCTGCTAATATGTACTTCTCTCAGATAGAGGATCTCATGTTTGAGGTATCAAATATGCTGTTTACTTCTTGATTGTATATTTTAATTAATCATTTTATGGTATGGTTCTTAATTTCTTGCATTTGTATGCTTTTTTGCAGTTGTCTATGTGGCGATGCAGCGACGAGCTCCGTGTCCGTGCTCATGAACTCCATAGGTCTTCAAAGAGAGATGCAAAACATTATATTGGTATGTACTATTTGTTCTGAATTGAGTCCTTGCATTGCATTTGAAAATCTTTATTATATTTATCTCAGATCAAGTCCTGCTGAACTATTTATACAAGTGGATATGTTAAAGAGTTTAATTTTGCAAGAAAATTTCAATTGGTCTTGAATGTCCCTTGTAATGAAGTCTTTCTTGCTGCAGAGTTTTGGAAACAGATTCCTCCAAATGAGCCATATCGTGTTATTCTTGGTGATATTAGAGACAAACTGTATAATACACGTGAACGTGCTCGCCAGTTATTAGCCAACGGTACCTCTGAAATCCCTGAAGAGACAACCTTCACTAATGTTGAACAGGTGCTATTATCCTCACCACAGTTGTTTAAACTGTTAAAAAGATAATTTGAACATTTTCTCTTAAGCAATTATCTTGTAGTTACAAGTTGAATTGTTTTCTTATTCATATAACAAGTTCTAATATTTTGGGTTCATGCCTAAATCACATTCTTGAGCCTTAGCCATGAGAATGTAGGGGCAGTTAAATTTGACAGTATATAGACTCAATTCCTTAATATTACAAGAAGTGCTGTATTTTCCCATCCTTAAAGACTGTTTCACTTCTATTTATGAGAATTCCCACCTAATCATTAGGTTTATTTATTTGAATATGCTTTTAGTTTAAGGGAGATGCTGATGAATCAGAAATGAAAAGTTTTCATTTGAAATTACCATTAATACAGTCCATCCCTGATCTCTCTAACACCATTTCCAATAGAAACTTTTCACTACTTAAACAAAGTCTTTACAGTACTGGTTTTGGCGGTGGATTTTTTTCAACAAAAATATGAAAAGAGGGTGGTTATCAAACTGCCTAGAGAATTTCATATTGCTAATCATTATGGTAAATAGTTGTTCAAGATAGAACTTTGAAACAATTCTTTCAACCACCTATGATTACTTTCTCACATAAATTTTGATCAGACACATACACTAAACTCAAAAACCTCCAATTTTTTATTTTACTTGTAGTTCCTGGAGCCTCTTGAACTCTGTTACAGATCCCTCTGTGCATGTGGTGACAGACCTATAGCAGATGGAAGCCTCCTTGATTTCCTGAGGCAAGTTTCAACATTTGGACTCTCACTTGTGAGACTTGACATCCGGCAAGAATCAGATAGGCACACCGATGTCATGGATGCAATAACAAAACACTTGGAGATCGGATCATACCGAGAATGGTCTGAGGAACGCAGACAGGAATGGCTCTTATCAGAGCTCAGTGGAAAGCGCCCTCTCTTTGGTCCTGACCTTCCAAAAACAGAGGAAATTGCTGATGTTTTGGAAACCTTCCATGTCATCTCAGAGCTTCCCTCAGACAACTTTGGAGCTTACATAATCTCAATGGCCACATCCCCATCTGATGTGCTTGCTGTTGAGCTTCTGCAACGTGAATGTCATGTGAAGCAGCCACTGAGAGTGGTGCCATTGTTTGAAAAGCTTGCTGATCTTGAGGCTGCTCCTGCTGCCGTAGCGAGACTTTTCTCTGTAGATTGGTACAGAGACCGAATAAATGGAAAGCAAGAAGTTATGATAGGATACTCAGACTCGGGAAAAGATGCTGGCCGGCTTTCTGCAGCTTGGGCGCTGTATAAGGCTCAAGAAGAACTCGTGAACGTTGCAAAGGAGTATGGTGTTAAGTTGACAATGTTTCATGGAAGAGGAGGGACTGTTGGAAGAGGAGGAGGTCCAACTCATCTTGCTATATTGTCTCAGCCACCAGATACTATTCATGGCTCACTTCGGGTAACCGTTCAGGGTGAAGTCATTGAACAGTCATTTGGAGAGGAGCACTTGTGCTTTAGAACTCTTCAGCGTTTCACTGCTGCCACACTTGAGCATGGAATGCATCCTCCTGTGTCACCGAAACCAGAATGGCGCGCCCTCATGGATGAGATGGCTGTCATTGCAACAAAGGAGTATCGCTCTATTGTTTTTAAAGAGCCTCGATTTGTTGAATACTTCAGATGTGTAAGTATTACTTGCACTCAATGTTTAAATTATTGACTGTGTTTACAAGAAGTTTCTATTTTCATTTCTTGTTCAGTTTTAATTAAAAAATTGTCACTTTTTTTCTTGTATACAAACAAGCTAATGAAATCACTAGTGACACTGCAAATTCTTTCCTTGTTTTTTTCTCTCTTTTACTTATGAATATTATGGACTGCAGGCAACTCCTGAGTTGGAGTATGGAAGAATGAACATTGGCAGTCGTCCTTCGAAACGAAAGCCAAGTGGAGGAATTGAATCACTGCGTGCCATTCCTTGGATTTTTGCCTGGACACAGACAAGGTTTCATTTACCAGTATGGCTTGGCTTTGGAGCAGCATTTAAGCATGTGGTTGAGAAAGATCCAAATAATCTCCAAATGCTTCAGGATATGTACAATCAGTGGCCATTCTTCAGGGTCACCATTGACTTAGTTGAAATGGTGTTTGCCAAGGGAGATCCAGGGATTGCAGCCTTATTTGACAAACTCCTGGTATCGGGAGAGTTGTGGCCATTTGGAGAGAGTTTAAGAGCTAAATATGAAGAAACCAAGAGCTTCCTCCTTCAGGTAATCTATTATGCCTTGGTATTTTGCCTGTTAGTTAGGGATTTAGGATGATGCTTATACAATATACATCATACATTAATTTCTATATTTTAACGAAGTAAATTCTCATGTTAGTCCTTAAAATTATACAACTCAAGTGTGGAAGTGAAACTAAACTGAAGCATGTTGTAACAAATATTGTTGATAGGTTGCTGGGCACAAGGATCTTCTAGAGGGAGACCCTTATTTGAAGCAGAGACTTAGACTTCGTGACTCATACATCACAACCTTGAATGTGTTGCAAGCCTACACATTGAAGAGAATCCGTGACCCTGACTACCATGTGAAGCTGAGGCCACACTTGTCAAAGGACTACATGGAGTCAAACAAGCCAGCAGCAGAACTTGTTAAACTCAACCCAAAAAGTGAGTATGCTCCTGGTCTTGAGGACACCCTTATTTTGACAATGAAGGGTATTGCTGCTGGCATGCAAAATACAGGTTAAGCTGCTATAGCAGTGGTGTTTTGCTTTACTATTGGATGGATATATAAGCATTGTAACCTATAATATAATAACTAAGCTACTAATAGATATCTGCACCACCATCAAATTACTGTTACTCTGTCGTTACTGCTACTATTATTATTATTGAACAATAAAACAAGGTTTTGGTAAAGGGTCTTTACGTGGACTTTCTTTTTCCTCTTGATCTATTACCATTCTCTAATGATATTATATATTTATAACTACTTTTCCATTTTCTTTGACATGGTTTTTTTGCACCTACCTAAGCAGGATTTCATGTGGAGTTATTAAGGCTTATGTGAAACTGTTTCATGCTTTGATGTTTATAGAACAGGTTTTGTAAACACATCTAAGTGCAAAAGAACTAGATAAATCCATGTGAGAAAAAGATTTTAAAGCGAGCCATACTAAAAGAACTGCTTGATTTGGTCTCATGCAATTGATATTAATGCAATCCTTTTTAGTTTTTTTTTAATAATTTGTTGACTTTCATACGATATTTAGTTATCTATTATTACAAATTAAATTAGAATAGTCCCTCCTAATTAATTGATCTACGTGCTTAAAACCAGTATTCCTTTATTTCTTTTCTTTGTCTTAATTTTGCTTTTCATCCTTCTCTCAAAATAGTCGTATTAGAATAGTTTCTCTCATGTGTGAAACAAAGAAAGTTGATTAGGTCCTTTTAATTTAGAGAGAATATTTTTTTTTCATTTCACTTTTAATTATGAAATTGTCACAATTATTTTATATACATTTTTCTTTTTTTTTTATACCGAGGAGGGTTAAAGCCCAACATTTTTCTAAAACATCCTACTTAACTAACAAGGTCTGAAAACCCGAGGAAATTTTTCGCGAATTAATTTCAGTTTCAAAACAGGATTTTGGGACTATACCACAACTCTATTGTCATTACATCAACCTTTAAATGCATAATTCATCTCACTCATCTCACACCTTCTAATTCAACTACACACAAGAACAATTGCTACCCAATTTATGCAATGCAACAGTATTCTGGTCATTATATGCAATGAAACATAAGCTCATGGATCCATCCATGGCATTCGACAAACAACAACACTTAATTACAGTTCCTAGAAATCATGTAACATCATTATACATACGTATTTCCATGCGGTAGGACCATCCATGGTCACCACACCCAAAACATCATCGTCATCATATCACATAGTACGTCCAAAATTTGTCTAGACTTCCAGTTGAAGCCACTAGATACCTAAATCCACTGAACATATATATACGCATCAAAATGAGCACACGCTAGAGCCGGCCAAGGCGATACCATACTAAAAGGTGTACATTTATATACTTATTTATATGGGTCTCCAAGAACACAACAGCTTCAACCGAGCAATCACCAAGTATCGCCTCGGTTCACATCCACTGAAAAGAAATTAACCACAACTAGGGGTGAGCATATATATATATATATTAAATGACAGGTACTGAACTAGATTTAACATAATTCACTAATTAATTATCCAACTCCAACACAAACGATAATTCATCACTAACATTACCACACACACTTTCATTTAATATGATTACATTATCTCAATGTAATCAACCACAATCATCATTTACAATAAGTTGTCCCACAGCATTCATAGTCACAATAGTTATATGTGTATGTATATGCATGCAGATCTGACTCTAAGGATAGGAATCACACAACATAATGTATTTCAACTCCCAACTGATTCGGCCATTTTACAGGTACCAAACCGCTCTCGCCCATAATGTAACACTAGTCACTCTCAGTGACAGCGGCAACTCAACTCGGTGTTACGGGCCGGCCTTGAGTCCAACTCGGTGTTACGGGCTGACCTTGAGTCCAACTCGAAGGCGGCTGTGGAATCCGAAGAAACCACCACGGGGTCTTTGCCTTACCATCAGGCTGCCCTCCCATTTGGGTCGGCATCACAAGCCCCCTACGTTCCTGTGTGCGTTTGAATGCGAATACTATGTCAAATAATGATCAATCATCAACAGACCGCCTGATTACCATCATCAAGGGCTACTACTTGGTTACCATCACCAAGGATCTCATCTCAACAAAGCAACAAGCATAGCATGCAACAGTCAATTACAACAACATACACTAAGCTACTTCAAGCTTAATAATCATTAATTAATATCATCAATCATCACCAATTTATCATTCATTTAATATCATCAGAAGCATTAACTTCATAACACCACACCATTGTAATCTGACGTAAATCATCACCATAATCATCACAACATATATGAACGGTATCAATCAATTCATATAAAAAAAATTAGCTAAGGGGATATAGCACACTCAATAATTCACGCAATCATAATCAATTCATAAATCAACCTATATCCCCTTATCCGTTCATAATCTATACATTTAAGATATAAATGTTTCCCCTACCTGGAATCCTCGATTCCTGAAGCTCGAACGCTCATCGAACGATCCAAGTCAATCGCCAATTTCTGGTTTTCAAAACCAGAAATTTCTAAATTAACAATAATAATTTTAATAATTCATATGCTACTTAAAATCACACTTTCGGTGTTTAAATAACTCATGTATATAGGTGTCGATAATTTTGATAAATTCTAAAATATAATAATAATTATTTTTAACGTTCTCGACTATTAATCGTCGAACCCACAATTATATATTATTTTATACTTCACAATTTTTATATTTTATCTCGACATTCTTATTTAACAAGTATAATTCATGTGTTACCAAAATGAGGTCAAGATACAAAATTTTCTAAAAATACTTTTTGTCTACTTACTGTATAATATATTTATAACTAGAAATCCATTTAAGTAAATTTAAATATCATATAATACTTTAATTACTAAATTATACCCCTTTGAGTACATGAACGTCAGGTTACGCTAATTAAATTTATAAAATACTCATTAATTTAAAAATATAATAAATTGAGTCGTCGATTACGAAAAATTTCATAGTTTAAAAACTAACCATCGGATTGCAACGAAATTTGAAATGGTGGTTCCCAGAAACTTAAGCGATATTATGGAACAATTTAAAACACCATCAAACGAGGCAAAGTCCCCCTTACCTCTGAATTTCTCTGCTTCCCGGAGAAGGAATTCGAAGAGTTTGCCGAAAATTCCATTGATCGTTCCCAACGTACTCCTATCACCGTCTAAGCTCTCAGATCTTTAGAAAAACAAACATGCATGATTTAGAATGGTGAAGGCAGCACGGTTTCAACCTCAAAAACAAAGGTCCCAATATTTAATTTCAAAGCAAAAGCAGAATGTGAACCATGAAAGTTTAAGAGCAATGCTTAAGAGGAAAATTGACCAAAACCCACCTTGGAGTGCCTAGGTGGTTCACGGCCTTGAGAGCCCAAGACAAGGAAGATGAAGTTGATTTTTAGGAGTCCATGGCATGTAAGAAACTTGAAATGGAGGGGCTGGATGATGAAGATTGACCACGGGTTTTGGGAATAAAGAGAAGAGGAGAAGTGAAAATTTTAGAAGGGTGGAGATAGATGGTGATGCATAGGTATGCATGCATATGTTCTGGTCAAGGGATGGTAATTGGCTTGCTGCATTTGACAAGGAAAATGGGAATTGGAGATGGTAGCTAAAATTTTTGAGGATTAAAGGGAGAAGACTTGCACTACAACAGAAATGATAAAAGGATGCGGCACTTTTATCTGCGGTTGAACGGAACCGCAGAAAATAAAACAAAATTTATACTAATGTCTGCGGTTCTAAAATGGAACCGCAAATAATAACAATTTAAGCCTTTTCTCTGCGGTGTAAGTTCAAATGCTGACATTGTACGAGACTTTAACCGCAGACATACAAACAAAATTTTAAATTAATAATAAAACATAATGGGCTTTATTGGCCCGAAACAATAAATCCTTAACCTACATTTCTCTTCTCCCATGTTTTGGTTTTTCTTCTCTTCTCAAACCCTTGTTTCTCTTATCATGGTTTCTCTCCCCGTCAACCTTTTTCTTTTTCTTCGGTGACTAATAGCTTCTCCTACTTGTATTGGCCGCCTTTAACCTTTGTTGTGTTCATCGAGCACTGCAAGATCACCCATGCCCCTGGTTTATGGTTAAAAAAGAGGGCCAAGGACGACGGTTTGCATGCTGAGAGTGCCTGAACTTCGCGGCAAGAAAGAACCTTTAGCACGGTGCGTCGTTTTGGTACAGATCGGAAACGGGATTTGGTACTTGGTTGGTGAATCGGTCGATTGAACGGGAAAGGAAGACACCTGGGCTCACAGGTAACCTTTCCCCCTCATGAACGTAGTTCGATTTTGTGTTCTGGCTGGGAAAACGATGGTTGTCTCCTCTACTTTTCTGTGTTTTCTTTTTTTTCTAGGTCCTTGTTTCTGAGGGTGATCTTTTGTGGGTGGGGGGTTGGGGTTTGGGTGGTGGTCATTCCTATTTCTGTGGGTGTGGTGTTGGGTTGTGGCGGTGGTGAGGCCATAGATTAGTCTCTGTTTCTGTGGGTGGTGGGGTTTGGGGTGTGGGTTACGGGTGGTGGTGGTGAGGCCATGGGTTGTGGCAGTGGTGAGGCTGTGGGTGGGTGGGTGAGTGAGGTCGTGGGTGGGTGACTCGGTTTAGCGTTACAAGCCGTGGGTGGGGGAAGGGGTGATGGGTGTGGGTGGAGGGAGGGGCTACGGGTGGTGGTTGGTTTAGGTTTAGGGAGGGGATTTGGAGGTGATGGGTGGTGGGTGTGGGTGGTTTAGGGTGGTCGAGCATAGGTTTAGGGGGTTAAGGGGTCGGCGGGGTGAGGTTAGGGATGATGAAGTATTGGTGTTATTTTTTTGTGTTAATGTATGGTTTTTTAATCGAAGAGTTTTGTTGAAGAAATGTATGGTTTTTATCTGCACATGTCTACAAACACTACATATGAACAAGAATTCTGTAAATCACAATCAGAAATTCTACTTATCAACCAAGGGTTATTTCAACATAGTAATTATTTTAGTAAGTATTCTAGGCTCAAGCATTATAAACTTCTATTGTCCTTTCATGAAACTGATATCCTAACAGATACTGGATGAGGCTAATGACAATTTGACACTAACATGTCTATTCACACTCCAACTTTGCATGTACACATGAACAAATGAACTTGTAAATTATGACAATGAATTGTACTTCACTACTGATTTATGAATTCCATTATTATTCTTTTTCCTGTTGTCTGTAGTTTCAGCTTGACCAATTCCTCACTCAACTACACTGTTTATGAAGAATCTTTATGTTGAAACTTTTATTTGCCATATTTTACATTTCCAATCACGTGTCTTTAACTGTTTTCTCATTATCTATCATTTTTTCAAAAAGACTATACTGATGAATCTTGAATGGTTTGTTCAGAGTGAAGCTGCTTTGCCCAAGAATGATTTCAAAACTGTAGAAAAGCAAGTGAGTGCTCCGACATCTATCAAGGGACAATCTCAACCAAAAAGTGTGGTTAAGCTATCTAAAGAGGTTAGAGAATGATTTTTTCTTGGTTGAAAATCTAAAAAATGCCTAGTTTGTTAATGCTTTTCTTATCTCAAGACTTATTTTTATTTATATTTAATTGATTTATTTTGTATGAATAATCAGATTGTAAATTCTAAGTACTGTTATCTAACTTAAAATCCTGAAAACTTGGAGTTATCCTTTATTGTTAGTTTGTTACTTTATTGTTCCTTATTCATGATTGTCATGTTTTATGGTTGGCATGTGAATGTACTAGTTGTGATGAAAATATGGGTATCATTATTCTATAATTTATTTAGTATGAGCTTATACCAACTTTATCTTTTTCCTGTTTTGCTTAGAAAGACAATTATATGGAAATGGACAAGTCGTGGATCAAGATGATGGGAGTTATAGCTCTGATAAATTATCAGGGTATAGGGAGGCACATGATATTAGAGGTTCATCACCTGAAGGTTCTAGTAGTGACTGGGTTCAGCTGCATGAAGGTTCTGACAGAGGTTACCACCAGAAAGCTAACCGTTCAAAGGGTAAGGATTCAGAAGATGAGTCCAATGACTGGCTTGCTGTTGATGTTTTAATTAGATAGACTTTTTTTTGTTTACCAAGTTATAAAGGTTCAACATTTTCCCCTATTCGATGGTTCTGTGTTTAGGGAAATACAAAATCATATAAATTATTGTAGTATTTCTGTTCATATGCGTGGGTATATATTTCTTGTTTGTACAAGGCTGATGTAGGGCAGTGGGTAAACATCACTCATTTGTTGATAGTGTACGATTGAAACAAAATCAAGGATTTCAATATTGTAGAGGGTGTAAATTGTTGTTATATCTATAATTCTAAAAGTGTAAAAATTAGTTTATTAATTTAATACAGGTTTAGTAAATTAAAAAAATTAAAAATTTAAAAAAAATAACTATTATCTGCGGTTATAGCTTCAAGCGCAGACATTGAGACTACTGTTTGACTATTGTCAGCGGTTTCGCGTTACAACCGCTAACATTGTGAGACTATTGTCAGCGGTTTCGCATTACAACCGCTGACAATACATAACTAATGTCAGCGGTTTAAGCGCTGACATTGTTTTTAGTGCTATTAATAGCACCATTATTGTCTGTGCTTGTACCGCTGACAATAATTATGACAGAACCGCTGACAAAGGCCTTTTTTATAGTAGTGTTGGCTTATGGTTCTGCCGTAAATGGGGAAGGAATTATAGTGGAAGGAATGCTGAATTGTTCTACGGTTAATATGAGGTTATTATTGCAATAAGGTGAACAATTAATGTTGACTGGAGGGCTGCACGTTGGCTGAGATTGGAAAAGGGAGTGGAATGAATAGAATATGATCCGGTCCCAACACCGGTCCCCAAGAGCATGGTTTTAATGCTTTGCCAGATCAGCATTTTGAATAGAAGGAGTACGTCTCAAATACCTTATAATTACTTTTATATGGAGTACATACCGCCATGGCATGTAACCCCGCCAGGTCACGTAACTCCGCCAGGGCACGTTACTCCGCCAAGGCACGTTACACCGCCAATGCATATTACTCCGCCAAGCCATAGGCTCAATACAGGCGGAATATTGAATTTCCCATACTGCGTAGCGAGCCCATACTTGTAACCCCGGCACGAGATTGATTCTGTCTTGAGAGGTTGAAAATGGGAATCACGCTGTCACGCATAAAAGGGAACAATGAATAAAATAATAAAGCATTAACGCTTTCCAGGCAAGTGGAAACACCCACTACAGTGATGGTGCTCGTGAACGACACTGGGACCCACTACCTTTCTTGCATTATGCCAGAAAACAAGGAACGGGTCCTACCAATAATGGAGCACCAGTAACAGGTATATAAACCTCAGCAAAAAGGTATAAGGGATCCCCCCAATTCTGAACCTTACACTTTTACTTGCATAATTCTCTCAGATTTGCTTTCTAAGTCTTACAGTATTTCAAAATACTGACTTGAGCGCGTCGGAGAATAATTGCAGGTACCACCACCAATTGTGTCAAGGCAAAGGAGGTTACTTCAGGCGGACTGTCACACCGCCCAGAGTGCATTGTATTCCGCCTCAGTATATAAGGATACTCCGTACTTGCACATATACAAATATCTCCTTGTACCAGATTGACATTACATGTACATTTTGAATTGTTCATCAACCATACTTTCACACCCCCAGTAAAGAGCAGAATATAAAGTGGTTATGGGCAAGGAATATGTCATCATGGGTTTTTTAGCTTTAATTACTAAGTGATGGGCAGTTAGATTCAGAGTTTGGAGTGAAGAATTTGCTTGCCACTTGGAAGTTCTGAAGCAGTAACATGAATATATATATATATATATATATATATATATATATATATATATATATATATATATATATATATAGGTATATGTATGGTGTGGTATGGTTAGTATGGAATGTCGTGGCATGTGCATGATGATGTAACATCATGTGGCAATTCTCCCTGGCTGAAGAAGTAGCGTGAATTCAAACTTGAATTGAGAAGAATTTGATAAGCTCTGGCCGCAAATGAAGTAGTGGGCAGAATGGAATATAGCTGATGCAAGGATATAAGTATATAATATTATGTGAAGTGACTATTATTTAATGAAGTAGTTACATGCAATCCAAGTGGAAAAGTGAGGTGGAGACTTAGTGGTGTGTAGCATAACATCATGGGAGTGATATAAAAATCAGCGTGCAGGAATCTTGGTCTGTTGCTCACTAGGGTTGTTTCTGCACAGAATGTGAGTGGTAGGAGATCCAATAAGGGCTGGGCACATGGCAAGGTGTAAGATTATTTTTAATTAAGGATTTAAAATCTGATGGGCATTATTTATAAGAAGAGCTGATACTTACACGAAATTTTAAATTGTGATACATTTAGAATTAGAGAAAACTTACAACACAAAAGTTGTAGATATTTATTTTCTTTTCGAAACGATATAAAGCACGTAAAAATCCGTCATCGGACGAGGGAGATATACCCAAAATACGAAACCTGGTCTAGATTGTGACGAAAATGAATTTGTGAACAAAATAATTTTTCTGGGAAAAATGGGCAAGTAATTAGCTTTTGTTCCCTTCATAAAGTTCGTAGATCTTTCTTTTCTCTTTAATTTTATATATCATTTGCAGTGGTCCAATATCGATAGCCCAATATATGGTCAAAATACGACAGGATGCCCTAATCGTCTTCGAATCAGGTAGAGTTGTAGAAATAAATTTGTAATTATTTCTCCTCTGAGAATTGGCCTTCATGTCCTTCATAAGATTTGTAGATATCTTCAACATGGATCCATAACAAAAATAACAAAGCGATTCTAATAACGAAAGAGGGTGATATGCCCATTTTTCTGGAACCCATCAGCCTGGTAACATGATGGACAAAGATTGATAAAGCTCCTAAAAACTGTACTAATCTGTAAGGATTTAGCTTTCAAGGTCTTCATGAAAAATGTGGATAATTTTGATACGGAGATTTTGACACCAAGCTTGCATGAAACAAAGGTCGTATGAGAGAGTTATGAATTTTTGAATGAACCATGCGCAGAGTAAAAACATGAATAACATGGTTTTAAAATGAATTTACTTAGTCCTCGAATTTGGGCATGACAGAGTGGAAATTTGGGATCGAGCTTAAAAATAGAGATTGAAGATCTCTTCGAAACGAAGTGAACAAGACCAAAATCATTCCAATCAAGCATCGTTTGAGACAATTGGGTTCGAAATACCAACAATGCGCAGGAGAGGAACAAATTACCAAGCCTAATAAGTTATTTTCTAAAATTTTCAAACTTAGGATGTTATAATTTATATTTTTACTTATTTTTATAAATTTTTAAAAACAAAAAATTGACATCTTCCCAATTAAAAATAAAAACAAAAAATAATAGTCTTGGTCATAAATAATAACCCCCTCTAGTCATGTTAGAACAAAGTATCCAAGATATTGATATGGCAAGAAAAAATATACATAATTTAACTTAGTGATGTCACAATTTTGCATAATAAAATTTATATATTATGAATAAATAATTTACGAGTTTTATAAATTTATTTTATATTATTTCAATATATTTTTTAGTATAATTTATAAGTCAGTAAAATAAAAATATTAATAAATGTTAAAATGAAGTTAATAACACAAATTTCATTTTCACTATTAAAGGTCCATTTGAATTGGTTACGAGTTTCTAGTTTTTTATTTTTTAAAACTAATTTGAAAACAAAGTTTATATGGTAAAAATGATGTTAAAGTGAGTTTTTACTCATTTTAAAACAGTTTTTAATTATTCTTAAAGACAAATTTTTAATTTTAAAATTTCTAAATATTATTGTCCGTCATCACCACCATTACCGTTAATTTCTCCACTACATCATCAATATTATTATAGTGTTGTTGTTAAAGTAGTGTTAGTTATAATTATAAAAGTTTTAACAACAACTTTTAGTATCCTGTTCCTCAAAAACAGATGGGCCCATGCGCCTAAAGTTAGCAGGTACAAATTAAACAAATCCTCCCAAAATTGAATATTTAAGTAGAGATCAGTGTTTCACTTATTTAATAAGTTTTTAAAATGTAATTTATTAAAATAAATTATTTTTAACTTACTTTTAATTTATTTTAATAAATTTATTATCAAATTTATAGTATAAATTTTTACATCAAAAAATATTTATGTATGACACGTAATTCATTTTATATACATAAATTATGAATTATAAATTTGACTTATATTCCAAATAATATGTTTAATATAAATCAATATTTTAAAAATCATACAAGTGAATGGACTAGTTACTTTACTTATTTGTGATTTACTGATTGAATTAATGATAAATTGATGTTAATAAAATAATATTCTTAATAAATTATGTATGAAGTAATGTTAATAAAAAAAACATAACACTGATGTCATAACACTAAAAAATATTTTTTATGAAAAATATTTTTAATAAAAACATATCATAAACTAATAGTAATATTTTTTAATAAGAACATGTCATAAATTAATATTAATATTTTACACCAGTTTTAACATTACTGATCTCTAGATGAATAAAAAAAATTAATGCACCAACTACATAAATTGTTAACTAAATCCAAGTTTGAGAAAAATGGTTATATTAATAGGGTGTTTGTAGTGCAGATTTAATAAATTTTGAAATGAGAAGTTATTCGATTCGATCATCAAAAATACATGTTGTAACATTCCTAGAATTTATCTTGATGTTTGATAAAGTTAAAGGAAATTTTTCGTTTTTAACGTCTCCTCAATGATAAATAGTAAAAACCTGGGGCTACGCCTCTAAACACCACTCAAAATCTCCACTTTTGGCTTTGGTAATCGATTATCAACAGAATGTTGTTATTCAATTACAAGAGATATTAATCGATTAGGCTCAAGTAATCGATTATACAACCCTGGTAATCAATTATAAGGATCACAGAATGCAACTAATCAATTACAAACATGATGAAATCGATTACACCAGATCATAGAATGGTGCTAATCGTTTACAGGGAATGCTGTAATCGATTACATCGTATCAAAATGGAAGAATTTTTTAGAATTTAGTATTTGGACTAATTTCCATTATATCTAACGTTCTTGTTTTAACTCTGATTACTACGAAACTCCCTAGGCACTATATCTCCCTTATTCTGGACCTGTTGGTGCAGTTTGTTCCCCAAAATTCCTTTATATGAGTGAGATATACACTAAAATTTATTTTGTACAATTTCTAACAACTAAATCTCTCAAACCACACCAAAGGCAACTCAAGCATCACTTACCCTACACAACCAGGTAATAAATACTACCAGGGTACTCTCAGTACTCTTCTAGGATTCCTGGTCCTGTCGGAACTCATTTCCACCCTTCCAGTTGGTTGAAAAATCACCCTTTCCTCAACATAATCCTACCAATGCCTAATCATCACTTAATTCACCTATCATACCCATCACATACCATATACCATCATTTCAATAACCTGCTCATAACATCTCATCACCAATCAAAGATGGTTTCATGCCAGTCAACACATAAATTCAATCACACAACACACATGCATCATATCAATGCACTGACTCCACATACCCAATTCAACAATGCAATCTATTGGCTCAGTGTCAACGACAATCAAAACATAACAGGCCACTATCATCATAGCACTAACAACTCAACCCCCCCCCCCCCCACACACACACACACACTTGATTTCATACATATATTAACCTTCCAAATCTTCTTCCTTGGCATTGATCCCCTTATTTCTTATAGCGATATTCATGATATTCATGGAGATGGAATTCATGTCATATTTCGGAAAACTAATATATAATTCTTTTTGGTAATCGAAAACAATAAGAATAGAGAGTTATTAATAATTGTAGAAGAGTATTTTATTAAAGAATTCAGTTATTACTTAACAAATCAAATTTGTATTTTTGAAGGATGAGATAAATTCTGAAGTATCGACTCCATGTTGGCCTCATTTAGTGCTCGCATCTAGGGTGTCCATCAACAACCTGCCACTAGTCACTTAAAAACCATAATAAGAGGTGAGTGACTGAAATCAAAGATTAATACAAAAACATATGTACATATACTAGAAAAAAAACATAATCTAGCTACCTTCCTAGTTAGATACTCTCATTTGTTATTTATGCATCTCATTATTTCAAATTTTACATTCAATCTTATCATCTTATTTAACTTATACATGTATCAACATTAATGGTATTTAACTATGCTAACAATCACTAGAAACATACCATTATATTCACACTGTCATATTATCATCACTATAATCAACATCATCAATTTAATTAACATTAATTCATCATCAATCTAATTAGCATCAACTCAACTATTGTAGCCACTAACTCTGAATCAATCATAATAATATGACTCTAGTATCTGAATGCTAAAAGGATTGACTATCAACTGCGGCCCTTACATGATACCTCGTGAACCCTACCTAGTCCACTGAGCTCATCTGTTCCTACCCCACCACTGGGTTCTACCTGACCATTGGATAGCTCAAGTGGGCTACAACTTGTCACTAGAGCCAAAAATGAAGGGTAATTTATACCAACCGGTCATCCATACCATTCAACATGCAAATACCATATTTATGAATCATCAAGTCTTGTCATCATTTAAATAATTCATTACAACTCAATCCCAACATCAAAGTCATCACGAGGACTATCATATATGTCACTTAGGCAACCAACTCATTAATAACCTTATTTATTATTCATCAGTTATCATTATAGCTCGACAACCTTTTATTATCAATAATTTGGTTTATTCTCAAACATTAATAATCATAATCATCATCATATTAGATCATTTCATCATCATTATCGTAATCATCATGTCATATCATTTCATCACATATGCATATATTAACGTCATCATTATTGTTATGCCATTTTACTTCATCATCGACCATCAACATAAAATCATCATCGTTTTAACTCAACATCACATATTGACAAAAAGTCATCATCACACTCCATGTCATTAATTCACCCGTTTACATTATCAATATGAATAATGGTAACATCAACATCATTGTAAATAACATCCATTTCATCATTAATACAAATACATTGCTTTCAACATCGTGTCATGAAATATAAATTTCAACATCAATTTGAATAACAACGCCACTCATCCACACACATGTGTGTATGAATATCAACATACTCATTTTCATTATATTTCTCAATTTATCATCACATCGTCCATTCATCTTAATACTACATATAATCATATTATAAGTTTCATTTACATCACTTTTGTATCAAGCTCGTTTGCTACAATTTTTTCTTTCTATCAATTACCCATTTCACTTACACACACACATATACACATACATACTCATAAATCAATTTAGATTCACCGTTTTTAATATAATTTGATATTCTTATATTTCCGTCTTTATATCACATTACATTACTTTTCTAATTTAATTTATTCGCCACAACTACAACTTAGTTTTTCCTTCACTTCTCAGTCAACTATTATTATTCATCTTATGTTAATTTATAATTCACCTTACATTCTTCATTCTTAATATCTCTCACCACTCACATTTCACATGATTTCACAACTTGTCATTATTATACTAAAAATCCAATCATATTATTATTCATTAATTTTGTCATTATTCTTTAATTAATCATCATAGGTCATCAAAATCAATTTAAAGCAATCAAAAATAGCTATAATATACCTTTTCCTATATGTTAACGACACAAGTAATGTTTCTACATCAACCTTAACCCAATACACTCCTTACCTCAATTCCACACTTTTGTAACCTTTGCTTCAACATTAATTTCACCAAACTTCACTGAAAGCCTAAAAACCAAAATTTTACGAACCTATATCACACTTCGACATCCGGAATGGAAATCCAATACATTAAAACTAGTCCAAACTCATCATTAAAATTCCCAAAGCCTACCTTCACTTTCAACCATTGTTCTCGCGTTACACTTCGCCTAAATGTTCTCTGACGCTCATTTCACCGCCTAATAGCTTTAACGCCCATTAACCATTACTCAACAAACACCGCTTCAAGAGTCATTTCCAGGTTTTGAAAGCCACAACAACAAAGAAACCTGAAACCCTCTATTATCGAGTTAGAGATAAAAGAGAAAGGAATTTTGAAATTAAACATACTTACGCGTCCCTCTTGCTTCCACAATCACAACGATGTCTTCAATTGTGAGTTTTGCCGAGAAATTGAAGGATAACCACCACTTCTCCCTCGCACTACAGCTGTCGAGAGACGAGGAAGAAGAATGGCACGCGCTTGAGGATGCAAGAGAAGGAATGAAACTTTTATTTTAGCCCTAAGGGCATTCTTCCTATTTTACCCCCATTTTATTTTCTTTCAATTTCTTTATTTCATCTACCTTTTCCTTTAATTAAACATATTTTACTTTCACCTTGTGGTAATTAATAATTTACCATCATAGTTTAATTCATATTGATTCTCAAATAATTTATTTATTAATTTCTTATAACGCAAATAATTTGTTCATAATAATTAGGATGTTACATATACAGTTTAGGTTGGATCATATTGATATTAATATTAAATCTAAACCAATTCAATCTAATTTTTTAGGATTTGGATTGGATTAGTTCTTTTAGGTTTTACTTTACTTGTTTTTAACATATAATACTTTTATTTTTTATTTCAAAGAAATTTAATTTCATTAAGTTAAGTAGAAATACTTTTGTACATTTTTAAGATATTATAAAATATCAATACTTTTTAGATTGTTTTAGTTGATACCAATATTTTATAATGCCATTAACATAATTATTTGATATTATTTATAGTATTTTGTTGATGTAACACCATGTATTTTGTAGGTAAGAGCTTATTTAAAAGCAAATAAAAGAATCAAGTGTAAAACATGTCTTAGGTACTCCGATTTTGACATATTATTGAGTTTAGTCTAAATGTTTATTTTTCATTACATTTGGTCCCTATGTTCCAAAAATAGAATGGCATCAATTCCCTTTGGCATCTTGTGTAGTTTGTGTTACTCCTTATCTTCCAGGGCCCTTCTTTGTTATTTATAAAGTCCAAATAGTTATAACTTCTTCCAATAGGAATGATCATTTTTGGTTTCTCAATATTCTTCAACATCTCTTTCTTCTCACTTGAGGAAGTTGCAACTATTTGGCCATGACAAAGAGAGGAAAGAAAGACCTCAAAAGGTAAGAAAAGCACAAACTACACATGCTATATTGCCATGGGTAGAGTTGTTAAAATGAGCTACCTAGCTCGATCGGCGACAGACTTGGGTCTTTTTGGGTTGGGATGAAAAGGGTCACTTTTGAATTCCATCTTAGATTTTAAGGTCTGAGCCCAGCTCGCATTGGCTTGATGAGTTTTACGAGCTACCTTTTTGGGTGAATTTTTGTAGACTTATATAGGCTTTTACGAGTTCTTGATAAGCTTGCATTATTTTTTATTAAAAATTTCAAAAAATACAACTATTAAAAGTATACCAATTTTTTTCATGCTCTAAATCAAATATAAGATCTAATTTAAGTAAAAAAATGTAGATAATACTTTTTTACCATGTTGATAAAATAAAATAAAAATATCGCGGGTTTATACAGCTTGGCCTAACAAAAGCTTGATCAGATACAAACTTTTAAAGTCGAGCCAAAAAAAGGCTAGTCTTTATTTTGGACTCCTTTTTTGAAGCTTGATCGCGGGCGTGGTCAACCCATTTTGATAACTTTAACATTAGGGCTGATGTCATCATATTTTTTACATACAAGGACCAAATACACAGGGAAATAACATAGAAATAAAATCAAATGTGCACTTAAACTCGAGAATTTAAAAGTCAGTTGATCCTAAAATTAATACGTCTTTGTCTCTTATTATAAGACTTTTCAAAAGAAAAACTTGTCCTTTAATATAAGATTATCTTTTAAATTTTTATGTCATTGATTTTTTTTTTACCAAAATACACATACTAATGTACCGCATCCAATTCCAAATATAAATAAATTTTAATAAAACTTTTTAATCCCAAAATATAAAGAAAATTATATTTTTCAAATGTCATTAAATGTTTGCATATCAAATACATTTTTTCTTGAATGCATTCCCAAGTATTTGGATAATAAATGATATTAATGATATTTTAGGGTACTACATCAAATATTTGATAACATCCATACACATAATTATTTTTAATTAATATTTTTAATATATGTAAAATTAGCTATTTTTTAAAATATTTAGAACCAAAGGTAGCACTACTACAATTTTTCTTGCAATCAAGATAACAAAAAAATGAGATACAACAATTGATCATTTATCTCTTCATGATAATTGAGTAATAAGTGGAGAAAGAATTAATGGAAAGAATAAAATGACAAGTCCTAGTGACCTTTAATGCGATTTTAAGAAATTACTAAAAATTTAATGACTTTAACTAAACTAATAGACCTTTTCAATACAAGTTTTATATTATGGAATAAATATAGTCTAGTATAAAGTTAATACTCTCATTTGTTCATTTTTATCAAACACAGTTTTAAAAAATACACCTATTAAAAAAATAATTAAGTGATATAGGTATACATAATTTCACCATCTATTTTCCTAGTTTACTCCTATACTTTTTTCTCTTCTCATTTAATTTAGATTTTTATTATAGTTATATATTTAAAAATAAATAATATAATAGAAAAATAAATAATACATACTTTCTTAGAGTAAACAATACAAATAAAAATGAACATTTTTATTAGAATCGTATAAGATGAAAAAATGATGAAATACTATTTATGATTTGAATCGAATGATTTTGATTTTGAAGATGAAACAACATAAAAAAAAAACTACTATTTTGTCGACTTCCGATTGTTTTGTTCTATTTTCTATTTTTTTGTATTCCATTGATAAACACCTATACTAATGACACAACAAACATATATGATATCTTAGCCTACTCTCTTATCATTATGGTGGGTACAACAAAGGACCTTAAAACCCAAACAAAATTAATTTTTTTCTATCACAAATGCTTTCTTACACTTTATTATGTAAATCCCGGGATCAAATGCTCATATTCTTTTTGTTGTTTTTGTTTTCCTATTTTGCAATAGAAGAAACACAACCGTCGTCTGTTTGTTGTACTTTTCAGAAAATAGATAGTTAATAAACAAAAAGGTAATGGAAGGGAGTGTTCCTTATTACTGAGGTTGGATTTAAGATTTAAATAATTTTAAAATACATTTTGTTAGGAAAGTCATAAAAATAAAAAAAAATTAAAAATTTATTTATTTTTATCTCATTTAAAGCAATTAAAACTTTATTTATGAGTGAATTTAAGAATTGTACAGAAACCAAACACCCTGATGCAGCAGAAGCGGAGCACGCAGGTTCCATTTTCATGTTGTTAGCCTTGGCCAGCAAGAAAGTTGCAGACTCTTGTCTTCTCTTCACTTCTCTCACCCCAACAAACTACTTTTTCTCATTTTCTATCTTATTATAATGCAAAATGCTGTTTTTGTTTTCCTATGTCCTGTGGTTGAAAGCTGAAACATCTATTTTATTTGTATTGGATCTTTAATGTGCTACTTCATGATTGTTCTAGAACTTTCTTAATGGTAGTTTTTTATTTTTTTTATTTATGTAATTTATTTTAACTTTGGTCACAGGATTTTCTGTAATGTGCATGCCGTTGCCAATACTTGGCACAGTTGTTGAATGATGGCTTCTGATAAACCGAATTTGTTCTATAATTTGGGTGTTGATGTTGATGAGAATTTCGTTGTGACTTTGAAATTTCAAGCAGCATCTAAGAATAATCAGAGGCATTCACAAGTAAGCAAGTTAAATGCTCCAGTGCCAACTTCACTTGCAGGTGGCATTTCTGATGATGATGATGATATCCCTTTGTCAGCTAGGTTACTCAAGTGTTCTAAGTTTGGAACATCTAGCAATAAAGGTGATAACTTTGTTAAGAAGAGGCCCGCTACACTGCCAGTTAAGAGACTGTTAGATAACAGCAGCAAAAATTTGCAGATTTTCGTTAAGAAGTCAAAGGTATCGTCATATAATGATGATGGTGATGTTCATGTGCCCTCTCCCTCGAAGAAGTTCGAAGGGAAAAAACCTGCGAAGGTTGAAAAATCAGTCCAGGAATGCCGACTGCAGTCTCTGCAAAGAGATATTGAGGAGCGCTCCAGAGAGCTTGAAAATAAGAAAAAAGAAGTTGATTGTATGCAAGAGCAATTACTTTCATGTTGCCAACGTATTGAAATGAAAGAGAGTGAGTACGCTGAAATCCAAAGAAGCATTGTAGAACTCAAGAGTGAGTTTGAAGCAAAGGCAGAGAAACTGAAGTCAGTGCAGAAGCTGATTAGTGAATGTGATAGTCTTCTTATTCTAAAGAGGGAAGAATGTAGCTGGGTACATGACATGGTGCAGAAGTTGATCTGTGAGCATGATGAAATTCATGAGAAAACAAAGAGGAAATTTGAAGAATGTGACAAGGATATTGAAATGAAGGAAGCGTGGCTCCATTATGTGGATGACTCTATCAGAGAGTGTGAGCAGAATGTCAAGACTAAAGAAATAGAGTTCCGTCAGGTCCTGGCCAGCATAGACAAAGATCAGGAAAGGAAAGAAGAGGAACTCAAGTCTCTTTTTGAAAAGATTGTTGAATGTACTAAGGAACTTAGGACCAAAGAGCAAGAGCTTGATGCTAAGAAAAAATTGATTGATGAAATAAATATGGAACTAGAATCAGAAAGGAAAAAGTTACTTAAGGTAATCCAGACAAAGAGTAGTTATTTGGAGGAATTTGACTCATTCAAGAAGCAATTTAAAGAAAAAACTACGGAGCTTGAGTCAAAAGAGAAGCTACTTGAAGCAAAAGTGAAGGAGCTTGGGTCCAAAAAAAAGCAATTTGAAGTGCATGTGCGAAGACGAACAAAGGAGTTTGAGTCAAGGGAGAAACAACTTGAAGACCGTGATAGGGAGCTCAAGTCAAAAGAAATGCAATTCATTGAACATGTGGAGGAACTCTGGTTTAAACAGGAAAAATTAGAAGCGAAAGAGAAGGAGTTGGAGTCGAAAGAGAAGCAGTTAGAAAAACTAGTGAAGGATCGTGAGTCAAAGTGTAATCATTTTGATGAAAAACGGAAGGAGCCTGAGTTAAAAGAAAAGCCACACGAAGTGATTGCAACATCATTTGAAGTGGGAAATGTATCAGGTAAATGTTCTTTCTGTATCTAGTCTCTTTAACTTTCCAATTTCCTTTAAACTGTTTCTTTATATGATTTTGATATTTTTATTCAGAAGATACCTATTACTATTTTCTTTTAATGATGTTAGTTTTGTATGTTCTAGTCCAACTGAAATGCTTCTTGTGTTTTTGTGTGCGCGCGCTCACATGTACATATAGAGGTTAAACATGCAGCTGAATCACGCACAGATGATGTATCAAGTTCAACCTACAGTTTCAGAAGTTTGCAGTTGCTACCAAGTGAGGGAACATATGAACCTGGATCTCTTGACAGTGACATCCTAGTTAATCTTCAAGCATCATCAGATCCATCAAAACTTGTTTTGGATATAATACAGCGCCCCATTGATCCAAAGCGTAGCAATGGAGACAATGCTATAGTTATTGATGGCAGCCACATCTCTGTGCTTGAACAACTGACAAGAATCTCACCACATATTAAACCTCATGTAAGAGAAGAAGCAATGAAGTTGGCACTTGATTTGAAAGCTAACATGAGAGCAAATGCTGAAAATTCTTTGGCAGTTCTGGGTTTTCTACTGCTTTTGTCAGTTTATGGATTAGCTTCTTCTTTTGGTGAAGATGAAATTTTAAAGCTTTTAGCAGTTGCTGCACCTCACAAGCAAACCATAGAGCTATTTCGTACCCTGGGTTTTGAAGATAAAATCTCTGGTATGTTAAATGAAAAGTTTTTTGTTCAGTCATGAGTTTCTCTCTGTCTCTGGCATATTGAGCCACTACTGCACTTATTTTCATCTCACTCAAAAAATATTGATTATACATGTTAATCAAATGTTTAAATATCCTTAGTCCATAGATATGTTTACTCCCATTCAAAACTGCAGTTCAGGATGATTTGGTTTTTGACCATTCATGATGAGAACCTAAAAAATTGCTAATATGTGATGAACAGCAATTTTTTTTCTTTTTTTTGTGTGGATATAATTTAGAGGATTTTATTTTTATGTACTCAAAATGTATTGGAAATGACAGAAAAATTGGATAAGATAATTATATGCATTGTAGTCATCTAATATTTTCCTTGTTTCTTCTCCATTTGCATGCATATTAAAATAGGTGGAAGGTGTTCTGATGACAGAACAGTTATGGTTTATGGTTTAAAGTCAGGTATTTGTGGGTTTTGAGGAAAAATTATACTGCAGATAGACAAATATTGTAAGATTAAGATCAAGATTAAATTTAAGATGTTAGCTGTTGGTATGTTTTAAAGAAGTGAAATTTTCTTGGCTCTTGCAGACTTTGTTCAGAATCTTATCAAGAAGAAGCAGTATATTGAAGCTGTCAGATTCATTTGTGCATACAATTTGTGTGACAAGAATCAACTAGTTGATCTATTGCGAGAGTATGTGCAGAATGCAAAACTGATTTCTGGTGGCAGTTGAAAGAAAACAAACCGCATAAAAAATGAAGGTTCTATAATTTATTTTCTTGTAGAAATTCTATCCTCATGAAATGTTCGATCTTGATATAGTTGCATGCTAGTTATATTAATATATGTGTTGAACATGAACTCAGGACAAGGCCAGAGATGAAGAAATTGCTAGTCTTCTAAATGCTGTAGCAGCTCTACAGTGCATTTCAGACAATAACTTAGAATCTGAGGATCTGCGTATAGAGATTCAGGATCGTATTATTGATCTAAGTTGGCAGAAGGCAAATAGGGATTATACCGACACCAGGGCCTTTAAGGTAAAGAAACATCTAGTTAATAAATTTGATATTTTAGACTCCTCCCCTCAATGAGTTCTATTTTTATTTAATTGAAAGTGTTAAATAATGTATTAAGATTCATACTAGTCTTAGTTCATTATATCCTTTATGTTTATCTTAAATAAAACTTACCTATATAGTTCAGAAAAATAAGTGACATTTAAGTTTTACTTGATCTTACATTAAAATTTTATAAATATATTAAAATAATAGATATATGGTTTTTGTACTTAAATAAAGATGTATGATGTATCTAGCACTATCATATAAAAATAATTAATTGAGTATAAATTCAATTGAGCAATTAATTTCATAAATAAAATATATGCATATTAGTATTAAGATTCATACTAGTCATAAATAAAAATAATGTATTAAGATTCATACTAGTCTTAGTTCATTATATCCTTTATGTTTATCTTAAATAAAACTTACCTATTGATCCGGTCTAGATACCGGCCCCCATACTTGTGACGTCAGACTGACCTCATATAAGGAAAACCGGTGTCCAGGTTCAACGTTACCACACCGGATATCCGTTGTCTGGTCATCCGCCCTCACTCCATGACAGCATCATTCATTTTCGCTGTAACGGTTCTATGTTCATTGATACGGGATATTTATATAATTGTTAGCTTTTCCCCGATAGCAAGAGAAGAGCCTTTTGATAACTTATCAACGAAGACACTGTTTGTAGCAAAATACGTCACATCAATGGCTTCAGAAAGTAAGTGGGCGTGTCAGCAGATTATGCGGAAAAGGTGATTATCCTCTCCTCTCTCTGGAGGATTGTACTCTGATAATTGACCTACCCTCCTGACACATTCTGAAAGTCGAGCCACTTTGATTGACACAATATACACGCAATCAGAGATAAGGGACCCACCTGCATCCAACGTCTCATTTTTTCTCTTACGTTCAACTATAAGAGGCCATATCAACACACATGCATGGTATCGTTATTCTATCTCACATTTTACTGTTATCACGCTTGAGTATTCATTCAGTTCATACACTCTTCTAACTTGAGCGTCGGAGAATCTTCGCAGGTGGCACCACCTTTCGCCCTCCTACAACGCGAATCGTTGGTGAGAAGGATCTCCAGGACAACAAGACCGGCCTCTCCCACTGAGAGACCGGATTAGTACGTCGGATATACACAGTTCCGGTGTGCAAACCCTAAAAACATCTGTATCCTTGTGGCTGGTCCCATACCGGATCCTAGACCCCGGTCCAGACCAGTTCACCTATATAGTTCAGAAAAATAAGTGACATTTAAGTTTTACTTGATCTTACATTAAAATTTTATAAATATATTAAAATAATAGATATATGGTTTTTGTACTTAAATAAAGATGTATGATGTATCTAGCACTATCATATAAAAATAATTAATTGAGTATAAATTCAATTGAGCAATTAATTTCATAAATAAAATATATGCATATTAGTATGGATTGAATTATATCTGTTTCTAAACTCAAATATAAAATCCAATTCAATTCTTTTGAAACAAAAATCTATGTCATTCTCAGCTTTCTATTTGATCTTGGCCGTTATGATAGATTGGATCAACTTATTCCTACTGCTAATCTTTGTTATCATATAATACATCATAGTCCCTTTAAATTATCTTTTATCAATATAAAAATATATATATTTTTAAAAATCTTTGAAGGTTTTTTCTACATTTCAATTTTATGAGAGAAGAATTTTTATTTTTTTTAGCAGTTACATATTTTAATTTAGGCTAAATTATTATCTTGGTCACTTATTTTTTTTATTAAATCTTAAATTAAACGTTTATACATGATTATATTCTTATTTGTTGACTATGAAATATATGTCAGATATTGTTTATGTAAACCCTGTAAATATAGTGATTCCACATGCATCAAATATTCGGTAAAATTAAAACTAAAAAAACATTATATGAGAATCACATTCAAGACCTGACACATATAAAAAAAACTACTTGACTACTAGCTAATAACTTCTTCTAAATTTATATATGAAGTTGTATAGTCAATAATATGATAAGGAGTTAGACAAAATAGACGGATATGAAAACTTAAGTGAAAAAAAAAAGGAGTTTTAACTCACTAAAAAAATAAATGTCTATCTTAAAAATTTTTAATTTAATTTCCACCATCTAGACACATACAAATATAAACATTATCCTATTTTCATCTTCTTTGTATCCGTCATCTTGAATTCCATTAAAACAAAGTATAAATGTATATTTAAATAGTTAAAATCACCTTTAAGAACAGAAGATTAAGAGAAATTTTATTTTCAAGAATGCTGTTGGGAGAAATAATTAACAAAATGGGGTGTTGATGAATAAAATATTGCACATAACATCACATCACAGTCTCATCCATTTATGGCAAACTGCGCCTATTCATAGCTGCATTACTTCCAAAACAGCCACCAAATGAAGTGGAAATTGAAAATGAAATAAAAAGAACCCTAAATAAGTAAGTTCGGTTTTATTTATTTTTTAAAATGATTTCTATTAGTATTTATTATTATTAGGATATATAAGATGTGAGAAGTCACAAGTGAGATGACATGTCTTGTTCCCAACATGTTATTAAATATTTGTTTACAAGGATGAATTTTACAAGTTTTAAATGTGAAAGAATCAAAATTATTAAATACATTAACTATATTCATAAAAGTTATTTTCAAAGTTAAAAATTACTAAAACTAAAATTAGATTTATAGACGGAGATGAGAGATTAAGAAAAAAAAGGAATTTGAAGTGAAACATGGAAAAAAGGTAAATTCAAGGAAGTAAATACATTGATCATATATATATATATATATACTCTTATTTTGTATGTACTTTACTGAATACAAAGTATTATATAATATTTTATGTTATGTATTAATATTTAAGGGCGTGTTTAGTTGACATATCTTTTAAGAAAAACAGAAAAATATCTTAAAAATACAAAAGAAAATAAAAAAGTATTTTTACACACCCAAATTTTCAAAAAAACTGTTTGGAAAATGAAAAACGCAATATTGTAAAAATGAGAATAATATAAAACATGGTATTCTAGTTTTTTTAAAAATATGAAAGACAAAAAATAAAATGAAAAATTAGTTTTATTTGAATACGTTTTTCAATTTTTTAAACTGTAAAATCGGTATAGTGTTTAAACATATTTTTACAAATTTTTATACTATTCCAAAAATGAAAACTTTAGAAAATTTCTTAAAAACTGAAAAATGAAAACTAGAAAAATAATGTCTCAACTAAATATTAACTATTTTTTATGAAATCACAAATATAATAAATAATTTTATTTAATTAAATAGAATGTAAAAAGAAAAAGAATTATGGATAAACATTTTCTTTTTTCATTTCATCTCATTTCAATTTTCAATTTTTTCTAGTTTATATATTTTCAAGCAAACAAAAAAATCCAAGAAAACACTTAATAAAATTAAAATAAATAAAGTTATTGACAAATGTTGACTTTAATAAATAGACATATAAAATAAATATTAATATGTAAATAGTTTAAAACATATATTACAAAAGAAAAAATAAACAAATAATTTTTATCATGATATTGAATATATACGAACTTTATTAAAAAGTTAGCTTATTAGTAAAAAAAAGTTGAAAGAAAAGGAAAAAAAGAGATGTTCAAATCCTTCATTTTGATAATTAAATGAAAAAGATTTTGAGTAAGAATATTATAACAATAATATGAAAAATTTTAGAAGAAATTTTTCACGTTTTGAGATTCAAATTGACCATTTAAAAATCTCACTAAAACTATAAAACAATAAAATAAAATAACAATATGAATAAATGGAAATAATTAAAATGAATATTATGCAATTAAGAGGGCTAGGGGAGTTTCGCACTTTTCACACCACAGCCGGTGTGGAAAGCAAGGTGCAGCGGGTGTTAATTCAAATTCTTGACATTACCAATTTTCATTGAGAGCAACTTAACTTCTTTTCAAATTCAAACTTCTCCAATATCAAAACCTTTTCAAACCAACTCCAAAATGAATGAAATTTTGTAGGTAGCTTCTAACATTTATTTAAGACTTATTAAAACTAATTTCACTTAAAAATTCTCAAAATTTAGAAAATTATGCAGAAACTTGTGTTGTTATATATTTTAAGCTATTTGGTGCAACTTAACCATTTAATTCACCTCTAATTCACTTTAACCTCTTTCTCCTAAATTTTAATTAAGGTATATATCATGTTTCAACTGATTGGAGGTCCAACAACCTCCAAAAGCTCAATTTCACTCTTCTAGTTCTTTACTTTTTATACATTTTCTTATAATTCCTAAGAGGATTCAACTATTAATTTCATATATCAATTGTTTGACACCATCCTAATTCTTAATGCTGATTTTACAGGTTCAAGACATTACATAGACTACTCATAACTGAATTTTCTTATTCATTACAATACCAAATCTGAATTAAGAAAGTTATGCAAACACATCATACTTTCAAAAGGTATTCTATTTTTACAGCAAGCTTGCATATATTAAAATAATTCTTCAAATCACTTCTTAAATTTTTTTATCAATTAATCACTAATCATTCACTCCAAAATCATTTGAACTTGCAACTAAAAAAACACATAACTGGTCAAATAAGAAATTTTAATTTTGAAACAACATCAAAAATTAGTTTAGGCTTAATGCCTTAAAATGGACACAGAACTGCCAATCAAACTCATAAAACCAACACATTAACATGAACCTTTTTTTTAAATAGAATTCCAAACTCTACTTTTTAAACCATCTTGTTTTATGATCCAACACTTTTCTATATATATATATATATATATATATATATATATATATATATATATATATCAATTATGGCCTAATTCTTCACTGCATAAATTCCTCATCATCAATACCTTAAAATCCATACTCACCAACTGAACCTATAACTTCTGAAATTTAGTTTTCAAAAATAACATCAAGATCATTTTCTAAACAAAGATTCTCCATTAAACTATTCTTGAACTGGTGTTTTACCATATACTTGTATGTGTGTATATAGATTAACATCAAACCTTTCAAAGGTAATCAAAATAAATTTATCAATCACAAAAGACACACACATATTATACATAAACCGAGCCGGCCAAGTCGGCTCGGCCAAGTCAATATATACCAAAATCTACACAATATAGATATAGTTATAATTATATACAAGAATCCATCATAGGATCCTTCAAGCTAATTTTTTATTCGATCATCACCTACTTTCTTCTCGGCCTAACTTTACTGTTACATAAAATTAGCTACAGGAGTGAGTACATACATATTAAATGACAAGTACAAAACTGGAAACATTCAAACATTTCTCTAGTCATCAATCCTCTCATACTTTCATACTCTTACTCATGTCTTTCATCAAGACAATAATAAACAGTTCTATTTACCAATAAATCACTTTACAGTTACTCAAAAAAATCCAAAACATACTAAAATTCACATTACTGACAAAATCATACCAAGTCCTGGAAAGCTAGAACCAATAATTATTAGTTTCGTATATAATATTATCTCATTAATATACAAGCTCCATTATCAAACTCCGAGCTCTTACCTTGGCTAATTTATTAGATGTCCCTTTTTATCCCTAGTTGGCATTCTTGCGTGTGGACTTTGATCCCAGACTTATAATACAAACAAAAAGTCAAAGACCCATGTTGAATTGGAGTTGGATCTATACATGCACAAGTTCAGCTGCATTAATGCACGTGATGTTGAGGTGGTTGCTCCATGAATAAAGCAACGTTAAAGGTCGGTGCAATATGGCTTATTTTATCCGAAGCACCAAATAAAAAATATGAACCCATCCTCAAACCACTCTATATATACATATACCCTTGCCTTTTCAGTATTCAATACATACATTCACCCTCAACATGACGGTAAGCAACATCACTTTCTTCTTCTTCCCTTTCATTTCATATAAGGATTATATACACATTATGAGAAGAAATAATTAAAGATTTCAAAATCATTTGATTTTTCCATTTTTTTTAATTCCCTTTCAGATCATAGAGATGAGAGTACACATGGATTGCCCTGGATGTGAAAACAAAGTCAGAAGTGCTCTACAAAAACTTAAAGGTATTCATAGTATACAAAAACTATTTGATTATTGTAACTTCAATAGTTAAAGATTCAACGGTGAGAAAGAACATCGCGACTTCAACTTCTCGTACTAATAAAAACTATCAAATAATTGTTAATTTTGATTTATTCAAAAAAAATATGATTGGATATATAAATTGATAAAGTGAGAATTTATATACAGTTGTTTTGAAATTCTCATTAACGGTAAATGAATCATTAATTGTTTTATTATTTTATAGGTATAATTTCTTCAGAGGAATCAAATCTCAAAATAATTTAGGGAAGCAAAATAAAATAGTCATAAATTTAATTTCTACAATGAAATAATCACCATAATGTTGAGTTACATACACTTATACTGAAACAAAATATCTAGATCAATGGTTTGACTATTGATGGATCTAATTGAGTTTGATTTTTTGTGTGCATGTGTTGATTGTTAAGGTGTGGACAACATTGAAATAGACATGAAACTGCAAAAAGTGAGTGTGAATGGGTATGCTGAGCAAAAGAAGGTTCTGAAAACGGTGAGAAAAACAGGGCGCAGGGCTGAGCTGTGGCAAGCTCCTCACACAATGGAATCTCAAAATGAATATTTGCAACAACACCATTGCAATGGGCCTCTCAACTATTATGCTTCACAACCATCCTCTTCATATAACTATTACAAGCATGGTTATGATACTACTCATCATAACTATCCCTCATATTCTTCCATCTTTGCCCCTCAAACTGGTGCCACTTTTAGTGATGACAACCCTCACGCTTGTTCTATTATGTGATCATATCAATATCAAAACAATAATATAAAATATAAACTTTATGAAAGCATTACTTTTAAAAATACCATTACCTTTGCTTCTTTTACAATTCAACGTGGTGCTGTATCCATTAATGGTCAACTAGAAACAACCATGATTTATTTTAAGTGAAATATGATCTCAGAGCTGACCATGATGTCATTAGATTCACAGTTTCGTTTATTTCGTTACCTTTGTCATCAACTTTTAGCGGACCCAAAATTTATGATATATTTCTCAGTTGTAAAATAAAGTGATAATATGAGAAATCATCATTTACAATTAATTTAAATTAAAATATTTTATTGAATTTTTGTACCAACAATGATTACTTAACCCTACAGTTTTTCACTTTATCCTACTTGTAAAGCTTAAACAGCCCAAATTATTTTAGGCCCAAAACAAGTTGAACATTCTACTTTTTATTATTAGTATGATTGGTTTTGTGCGTATTTTAATGATTTTCGTTCTTCCAAAGATTCCAGTTTCATGATAATAATAAAAATACTATACGTCTCTTTTATGTACACCACAATCCCATTGTAATGGTATAATCTGTGTCATCGTGGTACCATCATCACTATTCTTCATAGTTATAATCATTCCAACGCACACAGTGATTGTTGACTTGCTTCCCATCCAATTCTCGTCGCCTTCTTCCTTTTTCTAACGTTTTTGGCCTGCCTTTCCAGAATTTCATCGTTCAATGAATATGCATCTTTCGTGTAAAAACAATTAATACAAAAATTCTACTCTCGATTTCAATATCCATAATTAATGCACTTATCCAAAAACTTCCATTTATAAAAACAATATTATCATTCATAATATTTTAATTCCGACTATAATAGAGTATATATATTGAATAAAATAGCAAATGCTCAAGTGATCAGTTTTAAATTTTAATTTAAATATCCAATCATAAGTTGCCACATAAGTAAAAAACCTTGATTTATGTAATAATTATTATAAAATATCATATCTAAAATAAATTTTAGTTAGTTGTGTTTATACTCTCTGTATAATAATTAAACTCTTACTTGTAAGTTGTATTCATCTTATTATCACATTTAATTCCTACCCGATAAAAAACTTAAGATTTCAATTTGAAACCCTGGAAATATTATATTTCTTTTCAACTCAGAGAATGTATGTGTTCCTTCCGAGTTGAGAGAGGGCCCACAATACCCCTAATTTAGACAAGAATAAAGAAGATTCTCATTCTCCTTAATCTTAACAAAACATAGTTACATCAAGTATAATATAGCTCGAGACTTCCTGTAATTTTCAAATGACACATTATTAAACAATTACAACCCTAATTTCCTAAAGTAATTCTCTAGGGTTTTATACGTTAAGCTATCGTTATAAACCTTATCTATACAAAACAATTTTATTAATCTTACCAATATAAATGCAATAATATAGGCTTATAAAAAAATAAAAATAAATTCAATAATATAGGCTTATAAAAATAAATGCAATAATATAGGTTTCAACCATGAGATGTTTTTTAATGCATCCCTTGACGACGAGGAGAAAAGTACACTCGTCTACTTCTAAGATCGTTCCAAGAGGAATTAAGTTTAAATACACTATAAAAATTCTATATATTAATAGAAAAATATTTACTGTTTGTTTCCGGCGATATGCTTTTTAATTAATAAAAAAATTATTTGTATGCATAACTATCGTAATTTCATATTGAAAATATAATGTATGTAAACTTTTTAATCATAAAATAAATGGTTTAAGAATAAATTATAATTTCAACCACTTATCAACTAATTAATAGAATACTATTCTAAGATTAATTCAATCAGTAAATTTAAATTCTAAGTGCAAGAGGTACAAGAGAGAAAAAAACACACTTACGTTCCGTGGATTTCTATGAACGATCTTAGCTGCTTCCTCATTTGTCAAGTTTTCCCAAAGTTCATCAGATGCAAATATAATTAAGGAATTTGTCAGTGGGTTGTAAGACTCTTGAAGACACAGATGGTTCTGCACTTAGTACCGGTCGGGTAATCGGTTTGGGCACGTAGAACCAGGAATACGATGAATCAAGCCGGAACTCCGGCCGCTTCAGAAATGCATCTCCTATGGATCTTGATATTTGAGGTACAAAAGTTGTTAAGTGAACAAGAAAACCATAAGTTAATATGTGAATAATTAAAAATTTTTTTTACAAAAAGACAAGTATAATGAGTGTCTCAGAATGAATAGAAATGAAATGCAACAATACGCTTATGATAGAAGATTACACCTTGCTAGAAAACCAAATTACACATGCTAAACATAATTAGTTTTAATTTCCATAAATTTGAACAAGTCGAAAGACAATCGATGCAATCAAATGCAACAAAATTCTATAGCTTCTGGTATAAAGCATCAAGAAGCAAAACATACACATGTAACATTATATAATGCTTAAAACCCATCCATCCAGAAAATAATTATATAACATGCAAAATCAAAGAATGAGACAAAAAAAACTCCAAGTCACATTGAGATTTTCAGACTGCAGACAAAATTATTGTACAATGTACATAGCTTGGACATCTAAGACAATAAGAAAAATATATGAAAATATGAAAAAAAATACTCCCATAAAGAATCCAAGAGGCATAAAGTTGTTGTATAAGAGTCAATGCGAACTATCTTCTTTGGCACTATCTAGTAGTGTGCAAACTAAAGTAACTATCATGCATAATAATGATGATAAAAATTGCATTTCTAAATCTGAAAGAGCATTGATTATAACCTTCAAAGCTAATAAATATTAATAGAGATAGAATCCAAAACAAAGAGACAAAGGACACATAAAACCATAAACAAATTTCTTTTAAAGGTAAAAAAGTGCAAAACCAAAAACCTGAATTTTGTCTTTGACACGCCAGGTTCCACGATTCACAAAAATTTGTGGATCATTTGGATGGGCAGCTATGAGTTCTCATCTAATCTCTTCCCTGCTAGCCTTGTGATTTGAAGTCAATTGCTCAGCATTGATCTTGTTAGACGATCCAGTAGTGTAAGTCTCGACGCACGACGCGGGCTGATTAAAGACAAGTAAAAGAAAATTAAAACTGCATTGAAATGAGGCCCTTTAGAGGCCTAAAGAAAATAGAGGGTTCAAGGAGTCGTCACTAATATTTTTTAAGGAAAATATTAAGAAAACCTTTAAACAACACTGTTTTTTTTAAAAAAAAATGAGATTCTGTTTAGTCCGGGAGTCGAATTATACGAGAGGAAGGTATTAGCACCCTACACTGTCCGTAAAAAAATGGTTACCCAAATTGATCATGTATAATTTTTTCAAAAAAATATGATTATTAAATATTTCATCCTTCATAAAAAAACTACAATGATAAATAATATACATAATAATAAAAATATATATATATATATATATAAGAATAAAACAAAATTAATAATAAAATATATCTCCTAAATTTTTATTGTTTTTTAGTTTTAAGAAAATAAACAAACAAATGATTAAAAGACCATAAAATAAAAAAATAATAAGACGTCTTGTCTTAATTATTTTCTAGTAAAAAAAAGTCCATTAATTTTGTTGAGAAATATATGGCTCATAAAAAGAACAAATAAATAAATGGCAAAGTAAAAATAAATAAACATAAAAATAGAATTAAACACATCAACATGAAAATAAAGAAATATGTATACACTTAATTAATTAAAATTGACAAATGAACCTTATTTAATTATTTTTAAGAAAAAAACTAAGATTAATAAGATGTCTCATCTAAATTAATATCATTTTAAATTTAAGAGAAAGATAGATGAATAAATAACACACTATTTATTAGTCTTGGTTTTTGTCTTTCTTTATGGTAATGATTTTTCTTAATTAACAAAAAGTTACTAAGAGAAAATAATAGGAAATCATGACAATAATAAAAATGGATAATTATATATATATATATATAAAAACTATTTGAAAATGGTCAAACATAAATAAATAAATAGAAAGTGTAGAAAAATAAATAAATAAAAATAAAAATGTAGAAAGATAAATAACTAAAAATAAAAGTGCAAAAAAAATTAATTAATTAAAAATAAAGGTACAAAAAAATAAATAAATAAAAATAAAAGTGCAAGGAAAAATAAATAAGTAAATAAAATAAATGGGTAGAAAAATAAATACATAAAAATAAAGGGGCGGAAAAGTAAGTACATAAAATAAAAGGGCAGAAAAATAAATACATAAAAATAAAGGGGTAGGAAAGTAAATACATAAAAATAAAGGGGCAAGAAAGTAAATACATAAAAATAAAGGGGCAGAAAAGTAAATACATAAAAATAAAAGAACGGAAAAGTAAATACATAAAAATAAAGGGCAGAAAAGTAAATAAATAGAAATAAAAGGGTAAAAAAATAAATAAATAAAAAATAAAAATGTAGAAAATAAATAAATAAACTAATAATTGCATAAATATAAAGTGCGGATAAATAAAGTGCGGAAAAATAAATTAACAATAATAAAAGTGTGGAAAAGTAAATAAGGAAAAATAAAAGTGCAGAAAAGTAAATAAAGAAAAATAAAGGTACAAATAAATAAATAAAGATGAAAATGCTGAAAAATAAATAAACAAATAAATACCTGTAGAAAAATAAAGTGCAGGAAAATAAAGTGCATAAATAAAGAAAAATAAAATACAAAAAAATAAATAATAATTAAATAAAGATAAATAAATAAAGATAAATAAATATTCTCGTATTAATAAAAAAATACCTTGGTACAAGAACAATTAAAGAGAAACCAGAACGCAAGTCAGGAAATCAATTTCGTGTAGATTTCCTTTGCTTTTGGCTTCGTTTGGACTCAATTTGAGGGTGTTTGGACACCGGTTACAATACTTACACAGTATTTTGGCTCACAAAATTCACATGCTAAAACATACTAGAGTGATGCACTCATTTTCCTAATTATGATTACATAACATAATTTTAAGAAATAAAAAACTTCTAAAAATCTCTCAAAAATTTATCACTCTTTCACCTCTTTTTTCTCTTCTCCCTAAATACCTTAACATCTCCTTCTATTTATAGAAGAAAATTGGTCTTAGATTCCTCATAAAATGACATCACTTTCCTACATTTCCAATTTGTCTAAATTTGATGTCAATTTCCTCAATTTTCTCTAATTATCCAACCAAACTAGGTTCCACCTCCAAAATCCACCGAAAAATCTACGTGACTTTTTTTCCTTTTTTTTTCAATTCTGATTTCTTTTTTTTAGATTTTTTTGGCCCATTTTTTTTTTGGACTTTTTTTAGGTTCCACCTCCGGTGTGTCTTGAAGTTCGAGTACGGATTAAGACATCAATTTTCACCTTAACTTGAAGAACTTCGGATTCCCACCGAACTGAGGTATAAAATACCGTACTCCACTGAGGCTGTGTAAACTTAGAGTTAGTGAGGTAACACCGGTCAGGAGACCATGCTAGGACCCCGGTTAATGCAGTCAACATTGACGCTGGATGCCAAGACAGATCAAAATGAAATAAATATACCTTTTTTTCTTTTTTTTCTTTTAAATATATATATTTATATTTTGCCAGATAAAAATAGGTGTTCACACCAATTATAGCATGAGAGTCTCCAAGATTGGCAACATATAGAGATCCTTTCCAGATAACACCAACCAAGACACATGACCCAACTTCTGCAATCATTGGCTTTATTTCAAAACCCCTTCGAACAACAGTCATAAACCCGTCCTCAGTAGCAGCAAATGCACTCCTAATAGTTTCTTCAGAGATATTCATGTCATCTTGAGCTCTACCTGTAACAAAGTTCCATGTCAATATTACAGGTCATACAACAAAAAAATTAACATTATGAAATATTTTAAATCAATTTGTGACATGTCATAAATATTACAATACAATATATGGATTTCTTGCAGCCTCAAAAATATGTATTATCAAACAATAAAACAGAAATCCATACAAGCCAAAAGGGCAATCCAAATACTAAGAAGAATGCATAATAATCTGCATGATGATAAAATAAAATAAAAAAACAATGGTTCAAAAAGAAACAAAATGAAACAAGAAAAGTTAAAAGAATGTTGAAAGACTCACTAATGAGATTCTGGAATAGGTTATTGCTGACGTACTGGGAAGCATCAGGACCACCATGGCCATCATAAACTCCAACAAAGAATGCATCAGAACCAATCTCAAATTGGCTATGATCCTTAATAACTCCATTGGCTTGAACCACGGCAACTAAGAATTCACCACTAGAATGCTTATCAAGGCCTCTACGCCACACAAAAGGGTCAGCATTAGATGAAGAAGAGGATCCCTCATCATCAGAGTCACTAATATCAGGGAAGCGTCTAAAAGAGCTACTACAACAACGACAAACCCATGAAAACATCTCTATGGTTTGTAGGAGAAATGAATGAGATGAGCTAAGAAGAATTGATAATGCACTGAATGTATATTTCTAAGAAGTACGGGTTACAATTCCATTTATACATACAAAAAGCTACATAACAGAATGAAAAACAAATATAACCAACTGCAACTAATCTAACCAACTGCCTAACGGACTTGAATACTTTGGGCTTGGTTTAGTTGGGCCTCAAACTCATGTGTGTGTTAGAGCGCACATTTACTTTGCCTCTGTAGGAGACTTTGTGAGGATGTCAATCTGCCAGCAATATGCTTGAGATGAATTTCTCCCTTGGCTGCAAATAACACTACACTTTGGTTATCACACCATATTAATGTCTTGCCATTTTTTAAAACTTAAAAGAAAATGACCCCTAATATAATCTGACCTAATTTAATCTAATCAAATTCTTGTTACATTTGCTATAAACAATTGTGGGTGCTTCATTGGAAATCAATAAAGGTTATTATAATCATTTCTTTTCTTCTTTTTTCACAGTGACGTATTAGTCTATGTACGTGACTTATTAAGAGAGAATCATTGACTTAATGTGTAATTACTTTTCAAATTTCAACCCAAGTTCACCTGACTTGAATCCACCTTATAGAGTTATAGTTTTAGTAGACCTATACCTCTTATACCTCATCTAAAAAGTGATTATGTGATTAAAAACTATGTTTGTTAAGTTTACATCCAACCCTTGGTATGATTTTATCTCCAAATGAGTTTAGGTGAAAACAATAATTTATTGTTTGACTATAACACCTTGTTTTTAGCTTTCCTCTCATAAATTTGTAAACTTTTTACATATGTAACAACTCATTGTTAAATTCATATAAATAATATAATTTATTATCTATCTAACCTATTATGTTTTACTTTATTGTTGATTTTTTTTAACAAACTTTGTTATTGATTCTTATTGTGCTTTAGAAGCTTTAACTTAAAGGTAGTTGTGTTTAACTTTATTACTTTAATCCAGCTTTTGTACACATGAAACTTGAAAGTGAGTGGTTGTTATTGTATGAATTAGATTGGATATTTGCATCATTATAATTCCATTACTATGATTGTAGATTCTGTTGAATTGAAAATTGATTTCTAGCTATATGAATTAGAAAGAAAAAGAATAAGTGTGATTAAAATCTTAAAGTCATTCTTAACATATATACGATCGATTAAGCTGGTTTCTAACATCAAAATGATATTATAACTTATAATACATATAAATTGTCTAGCAAGTTGATTACTATTGTTAACGGTTATTAAACAGTGTCAATCAAAGTGTCATGTGACATATTAAGTATTAGGTATGTTGTCACATGACAACCACATAACCATGTTTTATGTTGATGTGGACATTTCAAACCTCCAATGACGAAATGCTTTAATTTTGTTTCTGACGTATAGAATATTATAATAGGAACCAAATTGATGTAATATTCTATACGTTATGGACTAAATTGATATATTTCATCATTATGATTTGAAATGTCTATGTCGATATAAAATGTGGTCATGTGGTGGCTTACATTGCAATTAGCATGTCACATGACACTTTGATTGACACTTTCCAACAATCATTAATGATAGAAACCAAATTGATGGATAATTTTACATATCTTAGAGGTTATAACGTTATTTTTGATAAGTTATAAACTAACTGAATTGATGACACATACTTTAAGGATGACTTTAGAATTTTACTCAGTATGGACATAAATTTTAACTTTACCTTCATTACCACTCACTCTGCTCATACAAATTTATCATCTATTTGAACTAAAGAAACTAAGAAAAAGAAATTAATCAAAATCTGGAATCCATTAAAATATTCTTTCTTTATATGAATGAAATAGAGAGATAAAGAGTGGGATTGGAAGAACTTATAAGCAAAATAGTTTATGTTTCTCATAAGTTATTTTTGACTTATTTTTATAAGTTAGTTGATATAGCTTATCAAATTATGTTATTTTTAATTTATTCCAATAAATTTTGCATTCAAATTTATAGTGTAACCTACCATTTAAAAATAACTTATTGCATAAGCTTTTAATTAAGTTATATATCCAAATGCACCTAAAAACGTCAATTTTTTAATAATACAAAAGTTTATAATAAGAATAAATACTTTCATATTAATAAAAGATATCATGATAAAAAATCAAAATTTTCAAAGCTTCATTAAAAATTTATGGAAGTAATAAATATTTTTGTGATGACCCGCGTCAATTTTCTCATTTTTCGCAATAGATTTTTCACGTTTAAATAAAAATCCACTCGGTTTTAGTATAAAATAATATTTACTTTTCTTAAATACATTTTAAATGGTAAAATCATACTTAAAATAGTAGTTTCTGACTGAAACCGATCCAAAATACATCCATTAATAAAATAGTTATTTTGAAACAGCAGAAGAGAGAAAGCAGTCAGGGTTCACTCGAAAATAAATCCACTCACTCGGACAGCTTAACTTCCACTCACAAAAGGTTCACTCATATCCTCACTCAGAAACACTTTGACTTCCACTCGGAAGCATTCTTATCTTTCTTCACTTAGAGTCTCAGCCACAGTTTACTCGGAGACACTCTAACCATTTCACTCAGAATTGAGTCTCTCGGTTATTCTTCTCTCGAAAAGGAATGAAGAATACTCAAACACCAATCAATGGACTCTTGCTCGGACAAGAATGGTTTCACTCGGCAAGATTCGCCCTACTTCAGCAATGTAAATTCATTCATAAAATAAACACCTATCACATAGCATCACACAAAGTCATATCCGATTCAAATTTTAATTATACATACAGGCAACACCTTGTAGCATTCAAACACTCGGAAAATCTCAATATATATACATTACATAATTCCTTCAAATTCACTCGGTGCCTTGGCATCAATCATCCGCTTGGCGCACCTCCATGGCTCCGACCTCTTCCCGGTCACTGATTACTAAAAATTGAAAACCACAGCAAGGGTGAGTGTTTAGCATCATAATTAATCTAGAACGGAATTTAAATAAAATACGAGTATAAACTCCGTCTGATTGCTTGATCCTCAAAACTGCATATTTCACTCAGCAATTAACTCAATCGGCAATACACTCACACTCGGCAATATATCTGATCCGGTCTAGATACCGGCCCCCATACTTGTGACGTCAGGCTGATCTCATATAAGGAAAACCGGTGTCCAGGTTCAACGTTACCACACCGGATATCCGTTGTCTGGTCATCCGCCCTCACTCCATGACAGCATCATTCATTTTCGCTGTAACGGTTCTGTGTTCATTGATACAGGATATTTATATAATTGTTAGCTTTTCCCTCATAGCAAGAGAAGAGCCTTTTGATAACTTATCAACGAAGACACTGTTTGTAGCAAAATACGTCACATCAATGGCTTCAGAAAGTAAGTGGGCGTGTCAGCAGATTATGCGGAAAAGGTGATTATCCTCTCCTCTCTCTAGAGGATTGTACTCTGATAATTGACCTACCCTCCTGACACATTCTGAAAGTCGAGCCACTTTGATTGACACAATATACACGCAATCAGAGATAAGGGACCCACCAGCATCCAACGTCTCATTTTTTCTCTTACGTTCAACTATAAAAAGCCATATCAACACACATGCATGGTATCGTTATTCTATCTCACACTTTACTGTTACTACGCTTGAGTATTCATTCAGTTCATACACTCTTCTAACTTGAGCGTCGGAGAATCTTCGCAGGTGGCACCACCTTTCGCCCCCCTACAACGCGAATCGTTGGTGTAAAGGATCTCCAGGACAACAAGATCGGCCTCTCCCACTGAGAGACCGGATTAATACATCGGATATACACAGTTCCGGTGTGCAAACCCTAAAAACACCTGCATCCTTGTGGCTGGTCCCACACCGGATCCTAGACCCCGGTCCAGACCAGTTCATTGGCACGTCCGGTGGGACTCGATAGAGTTATTCCCATTTTCGCAGAAGTTAGGTTGTCACAATGGAAGGTGATGGGAGAGATTTCGTGGAAGGTCACGTGGAGGATATGACCCATCAACAGGCTGGGAGGAGACTCGTCTTCGAATCCCCTGCAACTCAAACCCGGAGGATGGTGCAAGTGCAGACGCCTGACCCTCGCGATGAGGTTATCAGGCAACTGAAGGAGGAGCTGATGGAGCTGAGGCGAGAGAGAGGAGGAGCTGGGGACAGAGTAGTGTCTCATGCAGAGGAGGCTCACCATGCATCAGCGAGGGATAGATCTACCACCCTCCAGTATTCGAAGATCCCCACATATGAAGAGAGGGAGCAGACGCAGGACTCTGGTGATAGAGTTAGTATCAGGAGAAGGGAGCAGGCGGTGGTAACTTCAGGGACATACAAGCTTAGTGTCCCTTTCTCAAGAAGGTTGATGAGTATTGTCATTCCAAAACATTTGCAAACAACTCAGCCATTGTCGATTGGGAAGTATAATGGAGAGACCGACCCCACTAAGCATTTGGATGCTTATGTTTATGAAGCTATGTATCTGGGAGCAGACGAAGATGTCATGTGCAGAATGTTCCCAAGGACGTTGACGGAGGAAGCTCTCAGCTGGTTTAAAAGTTTGCCTTCAGGATCTATAGACTCTTGGGAGGAAATGGCTGCTGCATTCGAAAGCCATTTCGTCATCTCCAGGGATATCCCAAGAACTTCTCACACCCTGGCCCAGATAAGACAGGGAGAAACTGAGACTCTTAAGGAGTTCCTGAAAAGGTTTTACAAGGAGGCTGCGTTGGTCCCTAACCTCACGGAGGCCATACAACTCCATATTGTAGTGGAAGCTCTTCAGCCAGGTTCAGCCTTTGCCCTATCTTTGGCAAAGAGCCCACCTACAACCTTCGAGGAGTTTCGAAGGAAAGCTTCCAAATATGTGCGCATAGAGATGCATCTAGAGGCAACTGCAGCAAGAGTAAAGCCTTCTGCACCCGCTCAGCAGCCACGGAGAGAAAAGGAGAGAGCGAGGCCCGAGAAGCATGCCTTTAGAGAAGACTTTGTGAATGCTCGTCAGCATCCACGAGATAGGCGCGTATCATCGTTCGATCACTATGCTCCGTTGAACACCAGGCACTCACAAATCATGAGGGAGGTTGGTTGGCCAACTCTGAACGTCTTTGGTATAAGGAAGCCAGCCCCAGCCAAGAGGGGTGGTAACCCGCGTAAATACTGCACTTTCCATGAGCAGACAGGGCACAACACTAATGAGTGTAAGGCGTTAAAGAATACGGTGGAAACTCTTATTCGGGAAGGAAAGCTGAAGCAGTATTTGTTTAAGGAGAAATCTATGGATGAGCCTCACAGGATGGAGAAAAGGAATAGAGATCCTGATGATGAAGATGATAATACACGCAACCCAGTAAGGAAGTTCACTGCGGCTGAGAAGCAGAAAGGGGTAGTGATTGCTGAAGGTGCCCAACAAAGTAATATGCCCCAGCAGCAGAGACAGGGCAGACGAGAGGTGATTGAGATGATAGCTGGAGGATTTGCGGGAGGAGGAACATCAATCACAGCACGAAAGAACCACCATAGGATGATTCTGTCAGTCCAGGGTAAACCGAGGGATAACCGCCCTTTCAGGGACGGAGTGACAGCCCTGACGGTGTCGTTTACAGATGATGACTTCGGCCCAACAATTCCAGGAGGTGATGATGCAGTAGTGATTGTGGCCGTCATAGCCAATAAGGACGTCAAGAGGATCCTCGTCGATCAGGGAAGTTCTTGTGATGTTATCTTTTATAATTGTTTCAAACGAATGGGTTTCAGTGATGCAGATTTACAACCATACACACAAGAACTCACAGCGTTTAACGGAGCCAAGCAACCCACCAAGGGATACCTCGACACTTTGATTTCTTTTGAAGGGGAGCCCGGTGCAAGAACAGTCAAGTCAAGAATTCTGGTGATTGATGTGGAATCCCCGTACAACGGTATCATAGGCCGTCCAACATTGAACGCTATGGAAGCAATTGTATCCACCCCTCATCTCTTGATCAAATTTATCGACAAGGACAACGCTGTGTCCTCACTCCGCGGAGATCAGGAGATGGCTCGATATTGTTATAATCTGAGCCTCAACATGGTTAAGTTGGATGTATTCAACAAGAAGAGGAAGTTGAACGACGGAGGAACAGCGGCAGGGTCTGTCAGTCTTATTGACCTAGACCCCAGAGCGGAATTGAAGATTGATCCACTCAATCCATCTAAGCCCACACCAGATGGTGGTTCCAGGGATGTCGTATTGGGAGATTCCCCAGAGAAGGTCACGCACATCAACGATAAGTTGGAGTCTGCTATGGAGCAACGCTTATTAACCCTTTTGCAGGAATTCAAAGACCTTTTCGCATGGACAGCAGCAGACATGCCAGGGATGGATCCTGATTTCTGTTGTCACAAACTTGCAGTGTATCCTGAAACCAGACCGGTGGCTCAGAAGAAGAGGAGGTTGGGACTGGAGAAGCAGAGGGCAGCTTGTGAGCAAACAGAGGAGTTGTTGAAAGCAGGTTTTATAAGGGAGATACGTTATTCATCTTGGCTTTCTAATGTAGTCATGGTGCAGAAGGCTAACGGCAAATGGAGGATGTGTACAGATTATGTGGATCTTAACCGTTGCTGCCCTAAAGATCCATATCCCCTGCCCAACATCGATCGCATGGTGGATGATTCATCTGGTTACCAATATCTCAGTTTCATGGACGCCTATTCGGGGTACAACCAGATTCCGATGTGGGAGGGAGACCAGGAGAAAACTGCCTTTATTAATGACCGCGGTGTTTTATGTTACACCGTCATGCCTTTTGGACTAAAGAACGCCGGCGCTACCTACCAGCGCATGATTAACAAAGTCTTTGAAGGGATGCATACAAGGCTGGTTGAAGTTTATATTGATGATATCATAGCCAAAACGCCCGCTGGAGGAGACCACATTGAAGATCTACGCCAAGTTTTCACTAGGCTTCGGCAATACAACATGAGGTTAAATCCTTTAAAGTGCACCTTCGCCGTTCCAGCAGGAAAATTCTTGGGATTCATGTTGACTCAACGAGGCATTGAGGCTAACCCCGGGAAATGTCAAGCAATACTGGACATGCAGAGTCCTAAATGTTTGAGGGAGGTCCAGTCATTGAATGGGAAAGTGGCCGCTTTAGCTCGTTTCATGCCTAAGATGGCACACAGGTCCCTTCCCTTGTATAAAGCGTTGAAGAAACACAAGAGTTTTGAATGGGGAGAGGAACAAGAGCAAGCCTTCCAGCAGCTCAAGTCCGTTCTCTCGAGTCCACCAATTCTTGTTAAGCCTGATCCAGGCGAAACGTTAATCTTATACTTGGCAATATCCGACGAAGCTCTAGGTATAGCCCTGGTGAAAGAAACCCCTGAAGGGCAGAGACCGGTGTACTTTACTAGTAAAACGTTTCAGGGGGCGGAAGGAAGGTATCAGAAGATTGAGAAAGCCGCCCTGGCAGTTGTGTGGGCGTCACGACGGCTGAGGCCTTATTTCCATGCGCACCCAGTATTGGTGAGAACGGATTTGCCACTCCGTTCAGTGCTCAGCAAACCGGACCTCGCTGGAAGGATGATAAAATGGTCTATTGAGCTATCTGAATTTGAAATTTCATATGAGCCTCGAGGAGCCATCAAGGCGCAAGTGTTGGCTGATTTTGTAGTGGAAATGACTGGGGCAGACCCGGCCACCCCTCGAGCGCATTGGACCATCTACGTCGACGGTTCGTCGAACAGCAAAGGTTGTGGAGCAGGTGTGGTGGTAGAAAGTGATGACGGCGTACACTTAGAAATTTCCCTCCGATTCAATTTCAAGACCTCCAACAATCAAGCTGAATACGAAGCATGTTTGGCAGGCCTCCGTGCGGCGATTGACATCGGAGCATCAGCAGTTACACTCTGCAGTGATTCCCAGCTGGTGATTTCGCAAATCCAGGGGGAGTACCAGGCGAAGGAACCACAACTTCAATTGTACTTGAATTGTGTTAATGAGTTGAAGGGTAGATTTAAAGTTTTAGAGTTCAAGCATGTGCCCAGGGAAGAAAATACCAGAGCGGACATCTTGTCAAGATTGGCAAGTACAAAGCAGCCTGGTAGCACAACAACGGTGGTTCAAAGCACTTTGACATCACCCAGTATACCTCTGTATCCTTCTCTGAATGCTGTCATGGTGAGCTATCCATATGAGGATTCTTGGGTCATCCCCTATATTCGTTATCTGGCTGATGGTCAACTTCCCACTGACGAGAAGGAAAGGAGACGAGTAAAGAAGGAGTTGCCATATTTTACTATGGTCGATGGTGTTCTCTACAGAAGGGGATTCTCTGTCCCGTATCTTTCATGTTTAAGAGAGGACGAAGTTCAAGCGGTCTTAACTGAGGTACACGAGGGGCAATGTGGGCACCACGCTGGAGGCCGAAGCCTAATGAGAAAAGTCCTCAGGGCTGGATACTGGTGGCCCACTGTGAAGCAGGATTCCGCAGACTTCGTGAGGAAGTGCGACGCTTGCCAAAAATTCTCCAATCTCCACCATACACCGGCCCAAGAGTTATCTTCATCTGCTGTGCCTTGGCCGTTCTACCAATGGGGCCTTGATATTCTGGGTCCGTTTCCCACTGCGCCAGGAGGTATCAAATACTTGATTGTGGGGGTAGACTACTTCACCAAATGGATCGAGGCAGAACCAGTAGTGCATATCACTTCTGCACGTACAAGACGTTTCATGTACGAAAATATCATTGCTCGGTTCGGGGTGCCAGGGCGGATTGTGACTGACAACGGCACACAGTTTACAGACAAAAAGTTCACGGATTTACTTGAAGGACTGGGGATAGTCCAGATATTTTCATCTGTTGAACACCCCCAGACCAATGGGCAAGCAGAGGTAGCTAATCGAGAGGTGCTAAAGGGGTTAAAGAAGCGTCTGGGAGAAGCGAAGGGAGGATGGACTGACCAGTTATGTCATGTTCTATGGGCATACCGCACTACGCCTCATTCTTCAACTAACGAATCCCCATACCGGTTGGTGTACGGGGTTGAGGCGATGATCCCAGTTGAGTTACAAACAAGATCGGATCGTGTTGAGTATTTTTCAGCAGAAGATAACAACGCCAACTTAGCATCAGAGCTGGACGTCCTCCAAGAGTTGAGGGAAAAGGCTTTCGTCAGAGATCAGGCAATAAAAGCAAAGGCTGCACTCCGGTACAATAAACGTGTCCAGTACAGAGCTTTTAACACCGGAGACCTTGTTCTGAGAAAGGCCAGTGTGGGGAATAAGTTCGCTCACCAAGGAAAGCTAGCACCAACGTGGGAAGGACCTTATAGAGTTTCGGAGGTGACTGGAAAGGGATCATACCGATTGGAAGAACTTGATGGAACCCCAATCCGCAACAAATGGAACACTCAGAATTTACGAGTGTATTACAGCTAGTTGGTAAGACGGCGTGTACTCTTTTTCCTTACTTGAGTTTTTTCCCACTGGGTTTTCTCAAGAAGGTTTTAACGAGGCATAGCCCCAACGATGCTCTTTGTGTAATCTATATTCAGTTTTAATAAGAATACACTTTCACCGCCCTATCATTCTCACTTTTCTTATGTGTTATGATTTAAAGCCGTGGTTTAATACGCATACACCTCAGGACGGATGAACGCAACTACCTATTTTGTAGTTGATGTGATAATTCCTCGAAGAACGGAGGGAGACCCCCCAAGTCAGACGATGTAATTCCTTGAGGTGGAATGGGTTGTAGGGCTGGTCCTTTCTCAAGGCCACAAACCGAACCCCATTCGAAGACTACATGGGTTGTAGGGCTGGTCCTTTCTCAAGGCCACAAACCGAACCCCATTCGAAGACTACATGGGTTGTAGGGCTGGTCCTTTCTCAAGGCCACAAACCGAACCCCATTCGAAGAATACATGGGTTGTAGGGCTGGTCCTTTCTCAAGGCCACAAACCGAACCCCATTCGAAGACAACATGGGTTGTAGGGCTTGTCCTTTTTCAAGGCCACAAACCGAACCCCATGCGAAGGCTTGGGCGCAGTAGGCCGGTTCACAGAGAAAACCGCGCTGAACCCCGAGTAACGGGCGCAGTAGGTTCAGGATTAGCCCTGATCCGAACCCCGTGTTGAAGGCTTGGATTGTAGGATTGCACCGAACTCCAAGTACGGTTAGTAGGATCGAACCGAACACCGTGTGAAGACTTGAGGTGTAGGACCAAACCGAACCTCAAGAGAAAGGCATAAAGCTTACCCTTGCCAAAGCTATACAAAATTCAAAGGCAATATCCGTCCTCAATTGTGGAATATCCATCCCAGAGCGGTTGAAAGCTAATGTACCCGCTCTACATCTTCGAGGACAGATAAGCATTTCTATCTTTTGAGAATTTAAAAGGTAATCTTTGAGATAAACTCTCCCTTCCCAATGAACTTACACTTGGGGACAGGGCGTGCTTTAACTTAATTGTTATTTATTCATTACAATTTGTTATCTTAATCCAGTGTGATGAGCACGCTTTAAGTAACTAAGTAACCACGCAGAGCGGATTCGCAAAGCATTGGAAATAATAAAGTGTTTTGTATAACACCAAGTTATTCAGCACTCACACATTCGATGCAAACAGTTGAGGAAAAGTAATAATGAATCTTATTTTCAAAAATAAGGAAATATGCAGGTTACAAAATGTTTTAAAGCTGGAGCCGATCCCAGAACACGGCTATGAGTGAAAGCATAAAATTAAGAGGCCGGTGCTTGATCCTCCACAGTGGATACTCCCGCCTTCTCCGTTTGGTCCTCCGCCCCAGTTTGGGCATCTTCTTGTGCTTTAGCTCCAGAGGCAGCGGTGGACGATGTAGGCTCCATACTTTGACCTTCTGGGAGGGGAGGCAGTTCGTATAGAGATGCATTGGGTTCATGGTGCGATCCGTCCTTGTGAACTTCTACAAGTCTTCCCCCATGGAACTCAAAGAACGGATCTAATCTGTACAAATTCAGCTTTATTCCAGGGTTACGATAGTAGACTTGACGAAGGGCCAGGCCGAAAGATTCATACGCCACATTTTTGCATATATCCAAGGCTTTGGCAGCCTTGGCCTTTGCAGCAGCTAGCCTTCTTTGAACCTTGGCGTAATCCTCTTCTGAAGGCCCAGCACTCGCACCACCCTTTTTGAGTTCATCAATTTGGGCTTGCATCTCCTTCCGAATAGACTCCCACTCCCCAAGGTCCTTGTTGCGACCATCCTCCATAACTTTGAGATCGTCAGCAAGCTTAGCCGATCTCTTCTTCTCCAGTTGTAATTCTTCTTCAAGGAGGGGTATGGATTTGTTCTTATTTTGGAGGTCGGCAACTTCCCGTTCTAGGGCCTTATTCGCAAAATGAACTTTGCTTGCCTCTTCAGTTTTCCTCTGGAGTGTTTCTTTAGTTTTTTCCAATTCCGATTCCACTCCCCTGCGAACTTCAGCTTGCTTGGCTGCCCATTTCTCCTTCACTGCGAGTTCGGTCTCAAGTTTTTCAACCTGATCCATATAGTCAGCTTTCTCGCTCAGGGACTCAAGCAGGCCAGACAGTTCATCAAGTTGCCAACGGCCAGCCTTACAAGCACCTCGGACTCCAGCAGCGTCGAGGGAAGGGCGGAGGCAATACCGTGCTTTTGGGAGAGTAGGAGGCATGGATCCTTGAAACCACAAGTAAGGAGAAAGGAAGGAGTCACGTGGAGGATCGAATGCTGGAGGAGGACCATTCCCAGAGTCCGGTTCCGAAGCATTATGAGAAGAAGGGGCAGAAGACTCAGGAACGGGTTTCTTTCCCTTGTCCTTCTTCAATTCAGCGTCTTCGGCCGTCCTCTGACGCTTCTTCGCAGGGTCATCAGAGGAGGGCTTCTCTTGATTGGCCTTCTTTACAAGATGCCTCTTCTTCCTCTTTTTCTCTGGGACGGCCTCTTCGCCACCCGCTCCAGCGGCCTCAGATGCTTCTTCAGTCTCCTCCTCCTCGAAGAGAGGAACCTCATCTCCTACTGCAGAAGTCAGAGGAATGAGGGGAGTTTTGGTGGCGTTCCTCTTCGCCTGGATTTCATTTTCTTCAGAAGAGGAGTCATCGTCAGCCATCATGGACCTTAGCGACAACATTTCTGGGCAGGCCTTTTCAATTTGTTCTGCAAAACAAAAAGAGTTGAATAAGCATACAAGAAGGAAAATAACTAGAACGGTATAACCATACAACACAAGGAGAATAAGAGCGAATATTACGGAGGTAGGTGTTTTTGATGTCTTCCTCGGCCAAGAGAAGACGGCTGGAAAACCCTTTGAGGGTCTTTGAGGCCGTCTGCAGGGCGCTCAAGACCTCAACAGAATGAGGGGAAAGTTCACTCTCATCTGTATAATAAGCACGGCTCATAAGGAGAAAATGCTCGTGCGTCCAGCTAAGGGGAAACTTGGTAAACCCCTCTTTATTTCGCCAGAAGACCGGCTTATTTGGTTGAATCCGGACCCGCGTATAGTAGTGCTTGAAGGAGCGCCCATCTACCTTTGCGGATTCCGTATAAGACTTGAAATTTACAACCCTTGAGTCACTACGGAGTGTAATGAACCCAAGGCCGCCCTTCTTATTAGCTCGGCGGACCACTTGGCAATAGTAAAATAGCTTGGTCACAGTGGCGGAGAAGCCAAAATGCTCCCCCAAGACTTCCAGAGCCCGGACAAGACTCCAACCGTTGGGATGTAATTGTGAGGGGGCACAGTCTAAGAAACGCAGGACGGCCATCTGGAAATCCGTCAGTGGAAAGCGCACCCCCAGCTTTAAGAAAACGAAGTCGTACATGTAGACCGACCGCGCGTCAGGGACGTTGTGGCATATTCTTTCAGAAGGATGCGGAGCCATCACAGCGTATCGTGCTTTGTACTTCTTATCCGAGTATATCTTACAGCGGAAAGAAACCGTGCGCTCCTCCTCGCTTGCATGGTGCGAAGGGATCTCTAAGAACTCCTCTTCCACCCAGCAGTAAGGTTTTTCCCTGTTAAGTTTCTCCCAATCAAGCCGGTGTGCCACAACATTGACACACCCTTCAGCAGAGCGGAGAAACGGCGTTTTTCCACGTCCTGGAAGATCCATGGTTGTGCAGGCGCGGTGGAATGCGTAGGTGCTGTGATAAAAAGCAACATCGTCAGAGAGATAACCCTCAGCACTTGACCCCTCATCAGAGCGGCTGGTAGCCCTCGAACCAAGGGGAACCTCAGAGCGACGAGATGAAGAAGACGCTCGTGAGGAAGAAGCTTCGGCTCTCTCTGAGCGATGGCGCCCAGCCACAGGAGGATTCGCTGGAATCCTCCCACCACGGTGGCTAAGGGGGGCACGAGAGCCAAACCTCCTTCTATTTGAAGGACCAGCGTGTCCAGCTCTAGGGCGCATGATGGAAATAGAATGATTAAAATTGCAAGGAGTTGAAGGGAAGGAAGGTTACCTAAAGAAAGAGGGTCTTTGAGAAGTTGAAGACGACAAGGAAATTCCAAGGAAATTTGAGCAGAGTTTCACTAAGTTTGAGAGTAAGGATGGATTCCTAAATCTGCTAAGAGTTCCTTTTATAGGTAACGAAGAAACACAGTGTTTCATCGAAGGTCACAAGGCTTGCCTCAAAACGCAACCCTTTCAAATTGAAATGACTCCGTCGTTTCACCACAAACAGGCGCGAAAACAGTAACGTTTCAGCAAACATTTTCGCTTAATGGGCCCCCACTCAGTTTGAATCCAGGCCCAATAAGCTCAATCGACGGTTACACTCTTGGGCAATGATGGCTCTTGCATAAAAAACGCATTTATTGTCTAATCATGTTGTGCGCATTTAATGCCTACCAACCACTTTTCGAATACCAAGAGTTTCAATTTTCAAAAACTCTTGGGATTTCCGCTGCTTATTTTTATGCTGTCTAAATCCGTTGTACGCAACGCGAGAAGGGTGGTCACTCGTTTACTAGAGCGGACGCCACCGAGCTCCCAGAGACTTACAAGAATGTACTACCGGCATCTAGACTTCTCTCAAGAGTTGTGTAGCTCATATGAGAAACTTAACAGTCCCTCATACAAGCTAGGGGACAGATGATCCGGTCTAGATACCGGCCCCCATACTTGTGACGTCAGACTGATCTCATATAAGGAAAACCGGTGTCCAGGTTCAACGTTACCACACCGGATATCCGTTGTCTGGTCATCCGCCCTCACTCCATGATAGCATCATTCATTTTCGCTGTAACGGTTCTGTGTTCATTGATACAGGATATTTATATAATTGTTAGCTTTTCCCTCATAGCAAGAGAAGAGCCTTTTGATAACTTATCAACGAAGACACTGTTTGTAGCAAAATACGTCACATCAATGGCTTCAGAAAGTAAGTGGGCGTGTCAGCAGATTATGCGGAAAAGGTGATTATCCTCTCCTCTCTCTAGAGGATTGTACTCTGATAATTGACCTACCCTCCTGACACATTCTGAAAGTCGAGCCACTTTGATTGACACAATATACACGCAATCAGAGATAAGGGACCCACCAGCATCCAACGTCTCATTTTTTCTCTTACGTTCAACTATAAAAAGCCATATCAACACACATGCATGGTATCGTTATTCTATCTCACACTTTACTGTTACTACGCTTGAGTATTCATTCAGTTCATACACTCTTCTAACTTGAGCGTCGGAGAATCTTCGCAGGTGGCACCACCTTTCGCCCCCCTACAACGTGAATCGTTGGTGTAAAGGATCTCCAGGACAACAAGATCGGCCTCTCCCACTGAGAGACCGGATTAATACATCGGATATACACAGTTCCGGTGTGCAAACCCTAAAAACACCTGCATCCTTGTGGCTGGTCCCACACCGGATCCTAGACCCCGGTCCAGACCAGTTCAATATCCATTAACACTCGGCATTATAATAGTTCACACTCAGCAATATAACAGTTATCTTTCAACAATCTTAACAAGTAACATTCAGCAAATAACCTCCACTCGGAAAATATAACAATTTTCCACTCGGAAAATATAACAATCACTTGGCAAATATATGAAATTACTCAGCAATGATTTAAATTTTCATTCGGCAATTATAACCAATTGCACTCAGCAAAATTATCAAATCATCAATTTTCACCACTGGCTCAACAAAATTGACACAGTATCCGGATACTCAAAGGATCGACCTTCAGCTGAGGGTCCTACTTGACACCCCGTGAACCCTGCTTGGTTCACCGAGTCCTGCTTGACTCCCCCTCAACCACTGGGTCATAGACCTCTGGGTAGCTCAACTGGGTCCTGCTTGACCACTGAAGCCAAAAACGAGGGTAACATATACCGTCGGTTGTCCCATACCATATCATCATATATTCACATTTCACATAAGTGACCATTAATAACATCACTCGGGTGACCTTCTTGTCAAACCCCACTCCACATTGCCACAAAACACTGATTGCCATAGCCTCAATATTTCAATTTCAATCGATTTACACATACACACACGACCAGAAACTGATCGGTGTTCTCATTCATCCATATACATTCACAACAAATATTCACACATGATCCTAAACCAATCGGTGTGCACATAAATACATGCATACACATTCACAACTTTCATTCAGTAACATCTCTTATTTCTTAAGTCACACACACACACAAGATCCTAAACCGATCGGTGTGTACATTCATACGTGCATTCATATACATATTCACACAATTTTCATTCAGCATCAACTCTCACTCGGTTCACAGTCATTACAATGACTCGGATAGTATGTCCTATTCTAATTAATTATAACCCGAACACCCCCTTACCTCTATTCCACGCTTCAATAATTTCTGGGCTCACCATTCCTCCTCCGTTCCAGCAGCAACTTCCTTAAGCGTTCCACCAGTGTTGTTCCACTACCTACGGTTTGGAACGTGAAATACGTTACCATCACACCACCATCCACACGGTCAAGGGCCATTTTTAGACTCACAGCCAAGAGGAGTGGGGATCGGAACAGTACCCCCCTCCATGCACATGACCATTCGGTCCAGAAAAGAAAGGAAAGAGGTGAGGTATCAATTTTAAACGGTTCAAAGGACTTACCTTGAAACCACTGTCACGGCTATGTAATTATTTCAAGGTTTGATGCAAAGATGGACCTGACCTCGTTTCAAAGCATGCAGCTCGCAACAATGGAGGAAGGAAAGGAAGAAGAAAAACAGATGAAGAAGAAGAAGGTTCTCGTAAAAAATGAATGATTGAGAGAGAGAAACCTTTATTTAAACTCATGGCAACCGGTTACCTTCTCAACCGGTCACTTCCAACCGGTAACCTCTTCAACCGGTCATTCCTCCATTTCCTTTACAATTTCTTTAATGATTTTAATTAAACCTCCCTTCTTCTAATCACACCTTTTATAATAAACCAATAATTCATAAAATATCAAATAAATTCCTAAAAACAATTTTTAATATTTTCTCACTACACAAAATTTCTATAAATATCTGGGATGTCACATCCACCCCCCTAAAAAGGGATTTTGTCCCCGAAATTAACACACCTACTGAAAAAGATTGGGGTACACCCTTCTCATGTCTGATTCCAGTTCCCATGTGTAGGTTACCCCATTCAGATTCTGCCATTTCACCTTCACTAATGGCACCTCTTTGTTCCTTAGCCGTTTGGTTCGATACTCCTCAATACCAATCGGTGAAACTTCCACCGTCAGGTCTTCTTTCAATTCGATAGAGTCACTCAGCACAATCATTGAATCACTCAGAATATACGCTCTGAGTTGTGACACAGGAAATACATTATGGATGTTAGTTAACGACTGAGGAAGATCCAGTCGGTAAGCAACATTACCGATCCTCTCCAATATTTGATACGGTCCAATGTATTTCAGATTAAGCTTGTGACTCTTCAATATCCGACCAACTCCTTTAGTCAGTGAAACCTTCAAGAACACTCAGTCACCCGTCTGAAATTCAAGTGGTCTATGTCGATTGTCATAGTAACTCTTCTGTCGGTCTTGAGCAATCTTCATTTTCTCTCAGATTAGAGAAACTTGTTCATTCATCTCTTGGATTAACTCGGTTTTTGCCTTCTGCATACCCGACCACCAAAATTCCTTCTTCAAAACGTGATACATCTTTGTAATACCGGGATGAATACCCAAAAGGACTTCTGTGCTTTAGTTAGCACGGCTTGCCTGAAATCACCATTTGCAGGCACCACTACTCAGTCTCGAAATCTCCAAATTCCATCATTACCTTCAGTTATTTCCACATCTTTACTTCTTGAGAATATCACTTGGAGTCGAAGACAATCTCGAAGACGACTCGAGCACAAGAACTCAGAAATTTTAAGACATCCGAGCATGAATTGAGTGAAGGGTTCATCACTCGGATATTTACTTCCCTCAGGAACTATTCACTCGGGAGCATACTCATTCGAAGTTCCTCTTTCTCTGTCCAGAAGTACTCTTCCTGGAGAAAGGCTCACTCGGTATATCTTAATCGGTGCCATCCATACGAAAATCAGTAATGTCTCACGACGCTATCCCCCTAGAAATGTCTCACTCGGTGTCTTCCCACTCGGAAGTATCACACTCGGAGACACCTCACTCGGAAAGACACACAACTCGGAGATACTCCATTCAGAAACATTTTCCCTCGGAGACGTTTCACTCGGATTTGCCTCAAGCGTCTCATTCAGACAGAATTCTTCTTCACTCGGAAGGTCTTGTCACAGACATAATTTACCCGGAAATTCTCCACTCAGTGTACTTTAGTAGAAACTCAATCATCAGATTTCCTTTTAAGGTCATCTCTATTTACTCCTCATCTCTAATCACTTATCAATTTAAGAAATACGACTCATACACTTTTCTTCCTAAATCTGATTACCCAAGATCGGCTAAAACACGTGTGTCTCCTCAACTTCACACGACCTCAACCACTAGTGCAACTACTTGAGGTGATCAGTCTCAGTAGTTCAACACTTTGTAGTTAAGCCGGGTGGAAGTCGGGTACACAGTCAAACCATTCACGTCATTGATCGATATGCAAGCTGTTTACATCCTAATCCATTCACCTATGCCTATTGGCAACTTCACAATGAATTAATGTTAAAAGGAACTCACGGTGGCTAGCCGCTATGATTCCCATGTAACATTAATATCCGTGCAAAGTCCAACGACTAGGTAAAACTTCTCTTCATTCTTATTGTTTGCCTGCTCAACCACTTTTTAATTACTTTGTCCCATGTCCTTACACAATAGTCCAATATATATATACTTCACTCGGCTGTCACTGACACAATACATTCTCTTAATAATTCCGAGTGAATTCTATGCACTATCAAATTCCATTATTCAAACTTATAGCTACCAATGCACTTACTATTTTTATTCCACCACAGGATTTAACCTCCTCTCAGAAATTAGAACCCGAGTCCCAGAAGTGTTGGCTCGGTTACCACGCCCACACGGTTGCTGCCTCTGTGGGCAATCGGGCCTAAGGTGTCCCGGTTGTCCACATTGGAAACAAACGATTTGTCCAGTCGGACAGTGCTTCACAATATGGCCCTCAGCCACAACTATAGCGCACTCGGCTACCCGACTTACTACCAGATCAGCTAGTAGAAATCCGACCAGAAGAGAAGACGTAGCGGAAGACTTACCGCCACGAAAGAACTGATCCATCTTCTTGAAACTGGATCCTTTTGCCTTCACGACCTTTTATCTTCCAACTGAAGGGTCCTCTGTAATTGCACTTCCTCGATCAGCATATCCTTGTTCCCCAGAGTCGGATAATCCCGAATCTCACTCGGCATAATCACACTGCGAATTCTAATTCACAGCCCCGCTTCATCCTTGGCACATTTACTACTCTTGGTTCCTCTCAGTGAGAAAGAGTGATAGAAATCACACAGCTCGTCAAACTTAGTAGTGTGCTCGGCCATTTACTCTCGGTCCTATTCCAACCTCAAATTCCATTTCCTTTCAAATTTTCTAATTATCCGAGAAGTACTTGACAAGAAACCACTCGAAAATTCGCCCACACTAGCAACTCACTCGTCGTCTTCATCTGTACCTTAGTCTGAGACCCCATATCCTAGCCTCTCCAACTAATAAGTTGTAAACTGTATTTTATGCTCCTCCGAGCACTCGGAATACTCAAAAGCTTATTCGATTTTCCTTATCCGGACATACGTCCCATGGTAATCGTGCCCTCCTCTATAAGCAGGGGGATTCCTTTTCAGGAATTTATCAAGAGTGGGGCCTGATTTGGTCCTACTCATCAATTTAGAAAATTCTGAGAAGAAACCATCTCCTCCATCCGAACTAGTTTCCCGACCATAGAATAATTCTATAATGAATAAACACTTCACCATTAACCAATACTCTACCAGGGAGTCGGATATTTACCTCACACATATACAACGCCGCTGGAGTGCCAAGGGAATGATGCCAAGCTGCACAAACAACCACAAGTACAATACAATAAAATGCAAAACACAGTCCAATATAGGACTCACACAATCACTCGGTTCGCCCATCCACTCGGCTCTAGAAAGAACCGCTCTGATACCAACTGTGACGACCCGCGTCAATTTTCTCATTTTTTGTAATAGATTTTTCGCGTTTAAATAAAAATCCACTCGGTTTTAGTATAAAATAATATTTACTTTTCTTAAATACATTTCAAATGGTAAAATCATACTTAAAATAGTAGTTTTCGACTGAAACCGATCCAAAATACATCCATTAATAAAATAGTTATTTTGAAATAGCGGAAGAGAGAAAGCAGTTAGGGTTCACTCGAAAATAAATCCATTCACTCGGACAGCTTAACTTCCACTCAGAAAAGATTCACTCATATCCTCACTCAGAAACACTTTGACTTCCACTCGGAAGCATTCTTATCTTTCTTCACCCAGAGTCTCAGCCACAGTTCACTCGGAGACACTCTAACCATTTCACTCGGAATTGAGTCTCTCGGTTATTCTTCTCTCGAAAAGGAATGAAGAATACTCAAACACCAATCAATGGACTCTTGCTCGGACAAGAATGGTTTCACTCGGCAAGATTCGCCCTACTTCAGCAATGCAAATTCATTCATAAAATAAACACCTATCACATAGCATCACACAAAGTCATATCCTATTCAAATTTTAATTATACATACAGGCAACACCTTGTAGCATTCAAACACTCGGAAAATCTCAATATATATACATTACATAATTCCTTCAAATTCACTTGGTGCCTTGGCATCAATCCTCCGCTTGGCGCACCTCCATGACTCCGACCTCTTCCCTGTCACTGATTACTAAAAATTGAAAACCACAGTAAGGGTGAGTGTTTAGCATCATAATTAATCTAGAACGGAATTTAAATAAAATACGAGTATAAACTCCGTCTGATTGGTTGATCCTCAAAACTGCATATTTCACTCAGCAATTAACTCAATCAGCAATACACTCACACTCGGCAATATATCCATTAACACTCGGCATTATAGTAATTCACACTCAGCAATATAACAGTTCTCTTTCGACAATCTTAACAAGTAACATTCAGCAAATAACCTCCACTCGGCAAATATAACAATTTTCCACTCGGAAAATATAACAATCACTTGGCAAATATATGAAATTACTCAGCAATGATTTAAATTTTCATTCGACAATTATAACCAATTGCACTCAGCAAAATTATCAAATCATCAATTTTCACCACTGGCTCAACAAAATTGACACAGTATCCAGATACTCAAAGGATCGACCTTCAGCTGGGGGTCCTACTTGACACCCCGTGAACCCTGCTTGGTTCACCGAGTCCTGCTTGACTCCCCCTCAACCACTGGGTCATAGACCTCTAGGTAGCTCAACTGGGTCCTGCTTGACCACTGAAGCCAAAAATAAGGGTAACATATACCGTCGGTCGTCCCATACCATATCATCATATATTCATATTTCACATAAGTGGCCATTAACAACATCACTCGGGTGACCTGCTTCTCAAACCCAACTCATTAACAACATCACTCGGGTGACCTGCTTGTCAAACCCGACTCCACATTGCCACAAAACACTGATTGTCATAGCCTCAATATTTCAATTTCAATCAGATTTACACATACACACACGACCAGAAACTGATCGGTGTTCTCATTCATCCATATACATTCACAACAAATATTCACACACGATCCTAAACCGATCGGTGTGCACATAAATACATGCATACACATTCACAACTTTCATTCAGTAACATCTCTTATTTCTTAAGTCACACACACACACGATCCTAAACCGATCGGTGTGTACATTCATACGTACATTCATATACATATTCACACAGTTTTCATTCAGCATCAACTATCACACGGTTCACAGTCATTACAATGACTCGGACAGTATGCTATTCTAATTAATTATAACCCGGACACCCCTTACCTCTGTTCCACGCTTCAATAATTTCTGGGCTCACCGTTCCTCCTCTGTTTCAGCAGCAACTTCCTTAAGCGTTCCACCAGTGTTGTTCCACTACCTACGGTTTGGAACGTGAAATACGTTACCATCATACCACCATCCACACGGTCAAGGGCCATTTTTAGACTCACAGCCAAGAGGAGTGGGGATCGGAATAGTACCCCCCCTCCATGCACATGACCATTCGGTCCAGAAAAGAAAGGAAAGAGGTGAGGTATGAATTTTAAACGGTTCAAAGGACTTACCTTGAAACCACTGTCACGGCTATGTAATTATTTCAAGGTTTGATGCAAAAATGGACCTGACCTCGTTTCAAAGTATGCAGCTCACAACAATGGAGGAAGGAAAGGAAGAAGAAAAACAGATGAAGAAGAAGAAGGTTCTCGTAGAAAATGAATGATTGAGAGAGAGAAACCTTTATTTAAACTCATGGCAACCGGTTACCTTCTCAACTGGTCACTTCCAACCGGTAACCTCTTCAACCGGTCATTCCTCCATTTCCTTTACAATTTCTTTAATGATTTTAATTAAACCTCCCTTCTTCTAATCACACCTTTTATAATAAACTAATAATTCATAAAATATCAAATAAATTCCTAAAAATAATTTTTAATATTTTCTCACTACACAAAATTTCTATAAATATCCGAGATGTCACAATTTTTGTATTAATAAAAGATATCATAATTAAAAAATCAAATTTCTTAAAGCTTAATTTTATTTCAATTAATAATTACTACTTAAATTTTTCTACCACATTCTTTTTTTACTTATTCAAATGAGTCCCTTTTATTTCTTTTTGATTTTGTAAAATTTCTTTTTTATTTTTATTTATTCAACCAAACCCATATTAAGATATATAAACCTAATGTCAAAGCCTTAAACCCAACTGAGCCAACCTACATAAAACTCCACTTTTATGTATTTGAGATTCTAGTGTAACTGCCCTATTTTGCAAACTTATTCTATTTTAAAGGATCATTTTTCCAACTATATTTCAGTTGTACTTTCCACCATGTATTTTTTTCTTCTAACTTAATCAATCATCCAGATAATTATCATCAGTGAAAACTAATTGCATAACTTGAATAAATATTTTAAGGTATCAAAATAATTAAATAAGGTATTCAAATTTTTAATTTGTTGGCATATCCTCCACCAAGAAGCTCCATCAGTTATAACAACAAACAAAACCACGAGTGAGCATCTTAATATTTATGGTGTAGATAACTTCATTGATGACAATAATAAGAATCTATTTTAACTAGAATAATTGAAATACAAACTTTAATAAATATAGCATAAGTTTATGTTTGCAGGAAGAATTTTTAAATTTTAGAGAATTGTAATATTTACAATGGATTTGAATGGAAAAGAAATATTTTAAAATTAGAATGGAATTTCAACTTTACAATTTCCCGTATAAATACAAAAAATTTCAAATGACATATGTTGAAAAACATTTAAACTTTTTTACTTTTTTGTCTAGCTCATCTTATATTATCATTTATTATTATTTTCATGTTAATCACTTCGCATTCCAAACATAAAAAAATCCCTATAAACCTAAACAAAATAATAATTTTAATTAAATTAACTAATTTTTAAAAGTTGTTGTAGTAACATGAGGTAATGTGAGGTAATATCCCCTCCCCTAAAAAATTATTTGATCAATCAACCAAATTACTTCCTCAAATTTCAAAAACTCTTCTCTAATTTTTAACTTTATAACTTTTTAATATAATACGATAGTAAATTTTTTTAAAGAAGATTAAAATGAACGTGACTCGGTAAAATGACAAGTCTTATAAGATCTTAAGGATTAAATTTTTTAATGCATTCAATCTTAAGTCGATAAGAGAGTTTAGTCATTTTAAAGAGCGGGAAAATCTAGATAGATGGACACAAACACAAGTGAATGTTATATAACTCTGTAGTGGTATAATATTTTGTTTAGACAATGATTTATTAGCTATAGTTGTAGGAAAAAAATGATCCTTGTATCATCTCACATAAGCTCTTGGATATCTCTAAAATTTGATGGTCCAGTTGGTTCAGCAAACCCCCCTCTGTAGGATAACTCTTGTGCAGCAACTCTCTCATTGTCTAAAAACACAACAATCACAGTGATATCATCATGATACTCCCTTCTACCCCCTCCCCCAATCTTAACAAGGTCTTTATATTCTATTCCCCTTTTTTTTATTGCTTCCTTTACAGAAGCCTTTACAAGTTTTCTTGCAATCCCCTGTAGCATAGCACAGAAAAAATATTTTAAGACCCTTTTCACACATAATACAATGAAAAAAAAGGTACAAGAGAGAAAAAAACGCACTTACGTTCCGTGGATTTCTATGAACAATCTCAGCTGCTTCCTCATTTGTCAAGTTTTCCCAAAGTCCATCAGATGCAAATATAAGGAATTTGTCAGTAGGTTGTAAGACTCTTGAAGACACAGATGGTTCTGCACTGAGTACCGGTCGGGTAATCGGTTCGGGCACGTAGAACCGGGGATACGATGAATCAAGCCGGAACTCCGGCCGCTTCAGAAATGCATCTCCTATGGATCTTGATATCTGAGGTACAAGTTGTTAAGTGAACAAGAAAATCATAAGTTAATATGTGAATAATTAAAAAACTTATTTACAAAAAGACAAGTATAATGAGTGTCTCAGAATGAACAGAAATGAAATGCAATAATACGCTTATGATAGAAGCATACACCTTGCTAGAAAACCAAATTACACATGCTAAACATAATTAGTTCTAATTTCCATAAATTTGAACAAGTCAAAAGACAATCGATGCAATCAAATGCAACAAAATTCTATAGCTTCTGATATAAAGCATCAAGAAGCAAAACACACATATGTAACATTATATAATGCTTAAAACTCATCAATCCAGAAAATAATTATATAACATGCAAAACCGAAGAATGAGACAAAAAAAGTCCAAGTCACATTGAGATTTTCACTGCAGACAAAATTATTGTACAATGTGCATGGCTTGGACATCTAAAACAATAAGAAAAATATAAAAAAATATAAAAAATATACTCCCATAAAGAATCCAAGAGGCATAAAGCTGTTGTATAAGAGTCAATGCAAACTATCTTCTTTGGCACTGTCTAGTAGTGTGCAAGCTAGAGTAACTATCATGCATAATAATGATGATGATAAAAAAATTACATTTCTAAATCTGAAAGAGCATTGATTATAACCTTCAAAGCTAATAAGTACTAATAGAGACGGAATCCAAAACAAAGAGACAAAGGACACATAAAACCACAAACAAATTTCTTTTAAAGGTAAAAAAGTGCAAAACCAAAAACCTGAATTTTGTCTTTGACACGCCAGGTTCCACGATTCACAATAATTCGTGGATCATTTGGATGGGCAGCTATGAGTTCTCGTCTAATCTCTTCCCTGCTAGCATTGTGATCTGAAGTCAATTGCTCAACATTGATCTTGTTAGACGATCCAGTAGTGTAACCAATTATAGCACGAGAGTCTCCAAGATTGGCAACATATAGAGATCCTTTCCAGATAACACCAACCAGGACACATGACCCAACTCCTGCAATCATTGGCTTTATTTCAAAACCCCTTCGAACAACAGTCATAAAACCGTCCTCAGTAGCAGCAAATGCACTCCTAATGGTTTCTTCAGAGATATTCCCGTCATCTTGAGCTCTACCTATAACAAAGTTCCACGTCAATATTACTGGTCATACAACAAAAAAATTTACATTATGAAATATTTTAAATCAATTTGTGACATGTCATAAATGTTACAATATAATATATGGATTTCTTGCAGCCGTAAAAATATGTATTAAAAACAAATCAAACAATAAAACAAATCCATACAAGCCAAAAGGTTAATCCAAATACCAAGAATACATAATAACCTACATGATGATAAAATAAAATAAAAAAAACAATGGTTTCAAAAGAAACAAAATGAAACAAAAAAAGTTAAAAGAATGTTGAAAGACTCACTAATGAGATTCTGGAAGAGGTTATTACTGACGTACTGGGAAGCATCAGGACCACCATGGCCATCATAAACTCCAACAAAGAATGCATTAGAACCAATCTCAACTTGGCTATAATCCTCAATAACTCTATTGGCTTGAACCACGGCAAAAGAAAATTCACCACTAGAATGCTTATCAAGGCCTCTACGCCATACAAGAGGGTCAGCATTGGATGAAGAAGAGGATCCCTCATCATCAGTGTCACTAATATCAGGGAAGCGTCTAAAAGAGCTACTACAACAACGAGAAACCCACGAAAGCATCTCTACGGTTTGTAGGAGAAATGAATGAGATGAGCTAAGAAGAACTAATAATGCACTAAATGTATATTTCTAAGAAGTAGGAGTTATAACTCCATTTATACAGACAGAAAGCTACATAATAGAATGAAAACAAATATAACCAACTGTAACTAATCTAACCAATTGCCTAATGGACTTGAATACTTTGGGCTTGGTTTAGTTGGGCCTCAAACTTATATGTGTGTTAGAGCACACATTTACTTTGCCTATGTAGAAAGAGACTTTGTAAGGATGTCAATCTGTTAGGAATATGCTTAAGATGAATTTCTCCCTTGGCTGTAAGTAACGTTGCAGTTTGGTTCTCACACCATATTAATGTCTTGCCATTTTTTAAAACTTAAAAGAAAATGACCCCTAATATAATCTGACCTAATTTAATCTAATCAAATTCCTGTTACATTTGCTATAAATAATTATGGGTGCTTCATTGGAAATCAATTAAGGTTATTACAATTATTTTTCTTTTTCTTTTTTCATAGTGATATATTGGTCTATGTACATGACTTATTAAGAGAGAATCATGGACTTAGTGTGTAATCACTTTTCATATTTCAACCCTAAGTTCACCTGACTTGAATCTACCTTATAGAGTTATAGTTTCAACAGACCTTAGGCTGCGTTTAGTTGCAGAAAATTATTCTAGTTTTCTGGGAAAAGTTTTTCGTTGGTTTTTCAAAATTTTTATCTTATAAAATAGCTAAAAAATTTTAAAAAACCCATTTAAATAATGTGACAGTTTTTCAATTTGGAAAACTCAAAAACTAAAAAAGTTGTTCAAGTGTAATTAGTTTTTTAAATTTTTTTCAAATATTTTTTAATTCAAATTAATTGAGATATGTCTTATATATATTATTTATGATAATATTGTATAGTATATTGAACTGGTCTGATTCGGGGAGAACAATCCGGTGTGGGACCAGCCACAAACGTCAATTGTTAAGAGTAATTTATACACCGGTACAATGGGTATCCATTATTGTGCCATCTATCTCAGTGGGAGAATAAAGGTCTTGTAGTCCCGAAGATCCTTCACACCAAGCTTTCGTGTTGGTGAGAGGTGTGACATCCCAGCGCTGTTGAGGGCGGGGAGTGATCGCTGGTGCATAGGCATGGACAAGGAGCAGCTCCTGGCAGGCTTCCAGCGGGGAATGTGATATCCCAGGCACTGTTGAGGACGGGGAGTGATCGCCGGTGCATAGGCACGGACAAGGAGCGGCTCCTGGCAAGCTTCCAGTGGGAGGGACACATGAACAAACTGAATACATACCAGAATAAGAGGGATCCAAAGACTGTATAGGTATGAGACTATACAGTCGATGATAGCTTAAAGAAATGAAGTCGTACTACCTATACCAACAAATGCATTAGCCTTTTCGGTGGCCTATCACTTAAGAACTCCAAAGTTAAGCGTGCCTAACTTGGAGTAATTCTGAGATGGGTGACCTCCTGGGAAGTTCTCGAGAAGTGTGTGATTGAGGACAAAGCACACTAGAAAGGTCTTGTGTTGGTTTGTGGGGAGAGTCGTTCATACCTGAAAAGGTAGGCTTCCAGTGGGAGGGACACATGAACGAACCGAATACATACTAGAATGAGAGAGATCCAAAGACTGTATAGGTATGAGACTATACAGTTAAGGATAGCTTAAAGAAATGAATTCGTAGTACTTATACCAATGAATACATTAGCCTTTTCAGTGACCTATCACTTAAGAACTCTAAAGTTAAGCGTGCTTAGCTTGGAGTAATTATGGGATGAGTGACCTTCTGGGAAGTTCTTGGGAAGTGTGTGATTGAGGACAAAGCACACTGGAAAAGTCTCGTGTTGGTTTGTGGAAAGAGTCGTTCTCTAAATAAAAACAAAAATTTAAATTTTATACTTGTATTTTTAAAATTAAAAAAAAATGGATGAATTGAGTGAAAGCAAAAAAGATTCAACAATATACCTAAAAAGCGGCCGGGGCGTAAGGTAGTGTCACCTGCGAAGATTCTTCGACGCTTAAGTTAGTAACCAGAAATGGAATTCAAGGTTTCTAAAGCGTAAGTTTGAGATTGAGTCTAACGTACCAGAGTAGCGAGAATATTGGTATTTATATACGTGCATGCGGAGAATGAAGAGTCCTTAGGGTTAGGGGACCAATAGTACACTATGCAGTGTACGATTCTGACACACGACGCGGGTGACTCTGCATCTCTTGCGAACGTTCCCCTGTACTTGTACCTTGTACTTTTTATCGGGTAACATGAAAGTTTTCCTGTGCGCTAGGCGCTGACCTGGACATATCGGCATAAAAGGATGTTTGATACAGGTTTACAGTCTGGAAGTTTACCTATGACACCGGTAGTGAGTGTGAAAATAAATAAAATTACCCTTATGTCCATATGCCAGTATCGAGACCAAATTATCTGCCCCCTAGCTTGTTTGAGGGACTAAGTAAGTTGCTCATACAAGCTATACTGCCTTGTCAGAGTCGCTCTTGTGGATGTGGATACCGACTCTGGTAATTTCTCTTCGAAGTCCTCCTTTTGTAGTTATGGACACCGGCTTCGGACAACGTCTTGTTCTTGTGTGCGAAACCCAAGAGTTTTTGAATTTTGTAACTCCTTGCAGTTAAGATTTGTAACTACAGAACCTTGAGACGCCATCAATGATGAGAAATTATTGCCATTAACATGTGAATGCTACTCATGAGGATTGTCAACCGTCACGAGTCATGAGTATTGGGCCCAAAATTCAAAAATTTCGGCCTATTAGATTTCAACTTTTCATGAAATGATGCCATTCTCAAGCGCTGTAGGTTGAAACGACGTCGTTGTTAGCCCTTGGGGAGTTGCGTTTTCTGACAAACTACGTGCCGCCTGACCGATGGTTGTGCCCCCTCCATAGCTATAAAAGGGGGACTTAGGCATTTTTAGAAACCACATTGCTTCGAACCTAAGGAAAACTCTGCTTTAATTTCCCTCTGAAGAAGAAGTTGCTGCTTCTGTGTTCTCCCTTACCTCCTACTTTCAAAAACTTCTTAGGTAACCAAACTTCTCCCTTTCTTCGCTTCAATTCATCTACATTTAGAATTTCATTATATGCTCTAGGCAAGGCAGCGCTGGTCCTGCTTATAGAGGGGGAAGAGTCCTTACAAGGCTCTCTGGTTATCAAGGAGGAAGGATCTTCGTGAATCCTACCAGGGTTGGGCCTCACTGTTCAGAAAGGGGTGAAGCCTCTCACTCAAGGTGGAGGGTGGTACTGCCCCAATCTGACTCTTCCTCTAGCTCTAAGGCTAACCGCTCTTCTGGGAGCGAGGTAAGTGTTGAGTGTTACCTTTCTGATGACATGGCTTTTTATAGTAACACAGGCACCTTCAATCTCACAATAAACAGAATGGCCACCAGAGGTACTTCTGGAAATCCCCATCCTCAGGACGGTCGAGGGATGTGTCAACATGGTGGTACACTAATTAGACTGGGTGAAGGTCAATGAGAAATATCCATATTGCTGGGTAGAGGAAGAAATCCACCAGATAGCATCCTGACACGCTAAGGAAGACGGGAGGAGGCTAGATCCAAGGTTCCCTGTCTACACTGAGGAAAGGCTTAAAGGGAAATTTATGATGCTTGAACCCCGACCAACTGATATAATCTGTCACCATATGCCAGATAAGAGGTCCATGTACATGTACGATTTTGTCTTCCTATAACTTAGGGTGTGATTTCCCCTCATTGAGTTCTAAATGGGAGTGTTGAGGTTTTTAGATTACGCTTCCTCCCAAGTGTACCCCAACAGATGGGGCTTGATCCGTGCTCTAGAAGTGCTAGGCGAGCACTTCAACTTCAAACCCACTATGGCAATGTTTTTTTACTATTGCCAAGTGGTACGCCGGACGAACAAAAAAGGTGGTATGAGCTTTGTGACTCTTCGTTGTGATGCGAAGGTCATCAATTTTGAAGCCTTTACAGAGTCTGCCAAGGTGGATGGCAGGTCCTTCAAAAATTACTACATCAGGATCCGGATCCAACCAAATAAACTGGTTTTCTGGAGGAACAGAGAGGGTCTTCTCAAGTTCCCTATGGAATGGACTCATGAACACTTCCTGCTCACCTCCTAGACCTATGTCACTGAGAAGAATGAGTTATCCCCTCACTCGGTTGAAGTTCTAAGTGCCTTGCAAACGTATTCCTCAAAGTATGGGAAATTTTACTACAAGTGTTTGCTGGGGTCTCCTTTTATCCGAGATAAATACTTAAGTAATTTCCTGCTTTTATTCTTCTTTACTGTTTGCATACCGGTATGTACTGCGTTTGAAACTAACATATTTCCCTTTGTTTATGCAGAACAAATAGAAGAAATATGCCCTGCTATGGATAAATTAAAGGGTTTGCTGGCTGAAGGGGATTCGTCCTCCGAAGAAAACAATATTCAGCTGAAAAGGAACATCGTCAAGGTGCGAGTTGAAACCATTTCTTTGACATCCGTTGTGACCGGTGAGGTACCGCTGCGGGAGAACACCGAACAGGCTAGCACCATGCAGCCTGACACGGAAAAGGACAAGGAAAAAGAGAAGAAGAAAAAGAAGAGACATCACCGGGATGCTGGAGCATATAAACCATCCTCTCCCTCGCGGGTCAAAAAATAGAAGACCCTGGAAGAGGCCCGGATGACAAGTGCCCAGAAAGGAAAGAAGGTCATCACTGCTACAAAGGCCCCTTCTGATTCTAAGGCTGAAGTCGGGCCAACCCCCAATGTTGGTATTTCTATACTGGTAGTGACGTGCTCTCCACCAACCACTTCCTTTCTCTCGCCTTTCTTGAAGTACAAGGGTCCCATGCCTGCTACACTTCCTAAGCCAACATATAAGCTTCGCCCTACCTTGGAAGTGTTTGAAATTAAAGAGGCTTGCCAGGCCAGCAAATGGCAACTGGCGGAACTGTCTGGTCTCCTTCATTCTCTGAGTAGGACGGTGGATAACATCAAAAAGGTTGACAAACTAAGCGCTCAGGTGGAAGAGCTTAACATTTCTTTGGCCAATGATAGGTCGAACCCAAAAATTACTGAAGAGTGAAGAAGGCCAAAGAGGAATACATTAGGTAGTTTTATGAAATATCCGCCGAGAAAGTAGCCGCGAAGGCATTAGAGGAGCAGATATCTGAGCTCAAGGGTGAGGTAAAGGAGGTCCCTCAACTGGAGGATCTTAAAGTAGCCCTAGAAGGTGACGCCAGAGGCAATGGGCCCCCCAAAGACAAGGCTAGAGATGAAGATAGGGCTCCTGAGGATGGCCAACCCCATGAGGAAACTCAAGAAAATGCTCCACCCTCTTAGTTAAATCTTTTGTGATGCTGTGTTCTGTGATCAGCTTCGGTATTAAAAAAATTCTATTAGCACATAGGCTGTGTTCTGGGATCAGTTCTGGTTTTGAACAATTCCTTTATCAATATACATGTGAGTCTTTATTTCTACTATGTAAATCTTCTGATATCTCCTTGCTTATTTTTCCAAGACTTCGATGAAATATTTACCTTAGAGTCTTCTCGTAAGGGTTTTAATTTCACATAACATTAGCTTCGAGCCCTTGTTTAAACTTGGGCTTATTCGTTTGCCTACACGAAGCCATTCTTTAGAGGTGAACTCGTTAAGTTGCATAAAAAACAACACTTGCACCGCTTGTTGGGGTTTGGTATAGCCTTGAATAAGGACCAATCCTCGCCTCTCGTTGGGGTGAAGTTATTTGAAGTTCCGTTCATGGAGTTATGTCGTCAATTACAATATATGTAATTGAGACTATTCGTCCAGAGGGCTATTCGTCTTGGTCAATTATAGAATAGGTAATTAGGGTGACACTTGTTGGGGTCTGGTATGGCCTTAAATAAGGACCAATCCTCGCCACTCGTTGGGGCTATTTTCCATGCCGTTTGTAAGGCAATGTCGTCAGTTAAAGATTAGGTAACTGAGATAAAGACTTTACTTGCACCACGCACCGGGGTCAGGTATGGCCTTGAATAAGGACCAATTCTCGCCACTCTGTGGGGTGAAGTTATCTGGGATACCGCTCGTGGAGTTATGTATCCGTCCAGAGGGCTATTTTGTCCACACCATTCACAGAGCTTAAAATCATGAAATAAAGAGAAGTGAAAAGGAACATTGTAATTGATCAATTTTCTTATTAAAATGAATAATATACAAATGGAGCGAAGCTGGGGTCATGCCTCATTAAAATCTTCTTGAGAAAAACCCAATGGGAAAAAGCTCAAGTTAGGAAAAATAGTACATGCCGTCTTACCTACTAGTTGTAATAAATCCTTAAATTCTGTGTATTCCACTTGTTGCGAATTGGTGTGCCATCGAGATTCTCCAGGCGGAATGACCCTTTGCCCGTGTCTTCGGAAACACGATAAGGGCCTTCCCAAGTGGGTGCCAACTTTCCCTGATGCGCGAACTTATTTCCCATACTTGCTTTCCTCAGCATTAGATCTCCAACGCCAAAAGCTGTAGGCTGGATGCACCTATTGTATCTAAGGGCAACCTTCGCCTTGATTGTCTGGTCTCTGATGTATGCTTCCTCCCTGTGCTCTTGGATAACATCGAGCTCTGAGGCCAGATTAGAGTTATTATTCTCTGCAAAAAAAGTGCTCAACCCTTGTCGAGGTCATTTGAAGTTCCACCGATATCATAGCTTCGACGCTATAGGTGAGACAGTATGGAGACTCATTAATTGAGGAGTGCGGTGTGGTGCGGTAGGCCCAGAGGATATGACACAGTTGATTTGTCTAGTTGCCCTTGGCTTCTCCCAGACACTTCTAGAGGACCTTCAATACTTCTCTGTTGGCCACCTCAGCTTGGTCGTTAGTCTGCCGGTGTTTAACAGATGAGAAAATCTGGATAATTCCCAATCCTTCCAACAGTTCTGTGAACTTCTTATCAGCAAACTGAGTATCGTTGTCAGTCACAATCCGTGCTAGTACTCCGAACCGTGCTATGATATTCTCATACACAAAGCGTCGGGTCTGGCTGAGGTGATGTGCACCGCGAGCTCTGCCTCAATCCACTTTGTAAAATAATCAACCCCCACAATGAGGTACTTAATGCCCCCTGGAGCAATAGGGAATGTGCCCAAGATGTCCAGCCCCCATTGGTGAAAGGGCCATGGTACCGCGAAAGTGGATAGCTCCTTAGTTGGTGTGTGATAAAGGTTAGCAAACCTTTGACAGGAATCACACTTCTTCACAAACTCTGTGGAATCCTTCTTGATTGTGGGCCACCAATAACCAGCTCTCAAGATTTTTCTCATCAAGCTCCGTCCTTCACAGTGATGTCCACAGTGGCCTTATGCACTTCTTCCATGATGTCCTACACATTCTTCCATGATGTCCTACACCATTGTGAAATAAGGTAGCTCTCTTTTAACTCTCCTCTTCCAAGCTTCATCAGTGGGTAGTTGTCCGTTAACCAAGTACCAGACAAAAGGGACTACCCATGAATCATCGTTTAACATGTGATAAGTTATGGCCATGTGCGACGGGATAAAGGGAATGCTGGGAGTGGTCAAAGTGCTTTAGACCACGGTTGTGGTACTCCCAGGATGCTTTGTGTTGGCTAATCTTGAGAGTATATCCGCCTTGGTGTTCTCCTCTCTTAGGACATATTTAAACTACAACGTTGTGAAACGCTCCTTCCACTCATTTACACAGTTAATATACATTTGGAGTTGTGGCTCTCTCACTTGATACTCTCCCCTTACTTGCGAAATCACCAGCTGTAAATCGCTACAGAGGGTAACTTCAGAAGCTCCGATGTCCAACGCTGCCCTCAGACTGGCAAAGTAAGCTTCATATTCTGCTTGGTTGTTGGACGTCTTAAAGTTAAAATGCAGCGATATCTCTGAGAGCACCCCATCATCGCTTTTAACTACCACACTGGCACTACTTCCTTTATTGTTGGAGGAACCATCAACATACACCATCCAATAAGAACGGGGGATAGTTGGGTCCGCTCTAGTCATCTCTACTACAAAATCCGCCAGGACCTGAGCCTTAATAGTGCCATGAGGCTCCTATAACACATTAAACTCTGAAAGCTCAATGGACTATTTTATCATTCTTCCAGCTAGGTTTGTATTACTCAACACTGAGCGAAGTGGAAGGTCCATCCTTACGACTACCAGATGTGTATGAAAATAAGGCCTCAACCATCGAGAAGCCCAGACAACCTCTAGGGCGGCTTTTTCAATCTTCTGATACTGGCCCTCTGCTCCTTGTAACGTTTTCCAATAAAGTATATTGGTCTCTACCCCTCTGGAGTCTCCTCTACCAGGGCCACCCCAAGAACCTCATCAGACACTGCCAAATATAAACTAAGCAGCTCTTTGGGGTTAGGCTTCACCAAGATAGGTGGTCTGGACAACACCTCTTTGAGCTCCTAAAAAGCTTGCTCATGTTCCTTCCCCCACTCAAACTATTTGGGCTTCTTCAAAATTTTGTACAAGGGGAGGGATTTGTGTGCCATCTTGGGAACGAATCGTGCCAAGGCTGCCACTTTTCCATTCAAGGACTGAACTTCCCTCAAGTTCTTTGGGCTTTGCAAGTCCTGAATTGCTTAACTCTTGCCCGGATTTGCCTCTATACCGTGCTGAGTCAACATGAAGCCCAAAAATTTTCCAGCAGGCACAACAAACGTGTACTTTAATAGATTCAAATGCATGTTGTATTGCCTCAGGCGTGTGAAAATCTAGCGTAAATCCTCGACATGATCGCCCCCAGCTGGGGTCTTAACAATTATATCATCAATGTACACCTTCACTAGCTTGGTGTGCTTGCCTTCAAAAACTTTATTGATCATTCGCTGGTATGTAGCTCCAGCGTTCTTCAAACCAAAGGGCATGACGGTGTAACAGAAGACACCGTGGTTATTGATGAAAGCCATCTTCTCCTGATCCTTCTCCCACATTAGAATCTAGTTATACCCCAAATAAGCATCTATAAAAGACAAGTACTGATAACCAGATGAGTCATCAACCATCCTATCAATGTTTGGGAGGGGGTATGGATCCTTTGGGTAGCAACGGTTTAGATCAACATAATCTATACACACTCTCCATTTACCGTTGTCCTTCTGCACCATCACCACGTTGGAGAGCCAAGAGGAATACTGGATCTCCCTAATGAATCTAGCCTTCAGGAGTTCCTCTATTTACTCACAAGCCGCCTTCTGCTTCTCTGGGCCCAACCTCCGCTTCTTTTGGGCAACCGGCCTCATTTCTCGATAGACGGATAACTTGTGGCAATAAAAAATTGGGGTCCATCCCCGAATGTTGGCAGCGGTCCATACCAAAAGGTCTTTAAACTCCTCAAGGAGTGCAAGCAGACTCTTCTCCATAGTAGCCTCAAACTTGTCATTTATGTGTGTGACCTTCTCCAGGCTATCTCCCAGTACGACTTCGCTGGAACCCCCCTTTGGCGTTGGCTTGGACGGATTGAGCGGATCAATCTTTAGCTCCTCCTTAGAATCAAGGTCAATTAAACTAATAGATCCAGTCGCGGTTCCTCCGTTGTTCAACTTTCTCTTTTTATTAAATGCCTCCAACTTCACTATATTTAAGCTCAGATTATAACAATATCTGGCCATCTCCTGGTCACCTCGGAGGGATGAGACATTGTTGTCCTTATCAATAAATTTGATAAGGAGATGGGGCGTTGACACGATTATCTCCATAGCGTTGAGGGTGGGCCGGCCTATAATGTCGTTGTAAGATGACTCCACATCAATCACCAATACTCTGGACTTTACCATCCGTGCTCCAGGCTCACCTTCAAATGACATATAAGTGTCCAGATAGCCTTTAGTTGGTTGCTTGGCTCCGTTAAAGGCCGTTAGTTCCTGCATATGAGGCTAAAGATCAAAGTCATTAAAACTCATTCTTTTAAAGCGGTTATAAAAAATAACATCACAGGAACTTCCCTGATCAACAAGGATTCGTTTAACGTCCTTGTTTGCAATGACCGCTATAATGACCACCACATCATCACACCCAGGAATGGTTGGGCCAAAGTCTTCATCAGAGAAGGATATCGTGGGAGCTATTACCCCATCCCGGAACGGGCGATTGTCTCAAGGCTTTCCTTGAACTGAGAGAATCATATGGTGATGATTCTTCCTCGCTGTAATCGATGCTTTGCCCCCAACAAATCCACCAGCGATCATATCAATCACCTCCCACCGACCTCGCTGCTGTTGCTGGGGCATCTCCTTTTTTGAGCCGCCTCGGTGATAACGATCCTTTTCTACTTTTCAGCGGCAGTAAATCTCTTTATGGGACCCCGGTTGTTATCACCATCCTCATCGTGGTCATGACCCTGTTTCTCTATTCGGTCTGGCTCATCCGTGGACCTATCCTTAAAAAGGTACTGCTTCAACTTCCCTTCACGGATAAAGGTCTCTACAGCATCCTTCAGAGACTTGCATACCTTAGTGGAATGCTCGGCCCACTCGTGGAAATTACAGTACTTGCGTGGATTTCTAAGCCTCTTCAATGGAGCTAGCCTCTTGATCCCATAGACACTAAATGTGGACCAGCCTAGTTCCCTCAGGATTTGAACCGCTTTGGCGTTTAGTAGAGCATAATTGCTAAAGGCAGCTATGTGCCTCTCTTGCTAATAAGGCTGAGGATTCCTGAACCTGTCCCTTTGAAAAGGCCTCTCCGACCTCGCCCTTTCTTTCTCCTTATGCGGTTGGGAGAATAGAACGAGTTGATTTTGTCTCGCTGTTGTGGCCTCCAAGTGCATCTATATGCCCACATATTTTGAGGCCTTCCTCTAGAACTCCTCAAAAGACGTCGGAGGACTCTTTGCTGAAGACAAAGCAAAGGCAGACTTAGGTTGTAGAGCCTCAATCACAATGTGCAATTAGATAGCTTCCGTGAGATTGGGGACCATTGCTACCTCCTTATAGAATCTCTTCAGGAAATCCTTTAGAGTTTCATTTTCTCCCTACCTAATCTGGGCAAGGGTATGTGACATCCTGGGAACATCCCTGGAAATAACAAAATGATCACTAAAAGTCATTGCCATTTCCTCTTAGGAGTCTATCAAACCTGACGAGAGCCCTTTGAACCAGCTGAAGGCTTCTCCAACCAAAGTTTGGGGGAACATACGGCACATCACATCCTCATTTGCCCCCAAGAACATTGCCTCATAGGCGTAAGCATCCAAGTGCTTACTCGGGTCCGTCTCACCCGTATATTTCCTTATGGAGAGGGGTTGTGTTGTCTGCAAATGCCTAAGCATAGACACGCTCATGAGCCTCCTGGAAAATGGGACATTAAGTCAATAAGTCCCTACGCTGTTACTGGCACCTTCCTTCTACCAGATAGCCTCTCACCTGAGTCTTGGGTCTGCTCCCTCTTCTCATACGTTTGAATCTTTGATATTGGAGAGTGGTGGACTTCTCCCTACCACAAGCCTCATGAGACACCACCTTCTCCTCTGTATGCGTTCGTTCTCTCCTTAGCTCTGCCAACTCCTCTCTAAGTTGCTTGATGACCTTATCACGAGGGTCAGGTATTCCCATAGGCATCATCCTCTGAGAGCTCCCCACGGGAGATTCAAAGGCCAAACACCTATTGACTTGGGCAGTGACATCCTCCACGTGCCCTCCTTAAAGTCCCTCATATTGCCTTCCATGGTAGACTGTGAAACTTCTATGAAAAGTGGCAATAACTCTGACGTGTCCCACTGGGCGTGCCAATGAACTGGTCTGATCTGAGATAAACGATCCGGTGTGGGACCAACCACAAATGTTAACTATTGAGAGTAATTTATACACCAGTACAGTGGGTATCCGGTATTGTGCCCTTTATCTCAGTAGGAGAATAAAGGTCTTGTAGTCCTGGAGATCCTTCACACCAAGCTTTCGCGTTGGTGAGGGGCGAAAGATGGTGTCACCTATGAAGATTCTCCGACGCTCAAGTCAGCAACCAGAAATGGAATTCAAGGTTTCTGAAGCGTAAGTTTGAGAATGAGTCTAACGTACCAGAGTAGCGAGAATGTTGGTATTTATATACGTGCATGTGGAGAATGAAGAGTCCTTAGTGTTAGGGGACCAATAGTACACTATATAGTGTACGATTCTGACACACGACGCGGGTGGCTCTGCGTCTCTTGAGAACGTTCCCTTGTACCTGTACCTTGTATTTTTGTCGGGTGACATGGAAGTTTTCCGGTGTGCTAGGCGTTGACCTGGACATACCGGTAGAGAAGGACGTCTGATACGGTTTTATAGTCCAGAGGTTTACCTGTGACACCGGTAATGAGTGTGAGAACGGATGAAATTACCTCATGTCCATATGTCGGTATCGAGACCGGATCATCTATGCATCATATTAAAATTGTGACAAAAATTTAAAGTAATATTAAAATGAGAGTAAATGAGTTTGTGTTTAAATATATTTCAAAATAGTAGCAGTAGAACTTTTCTGAATTAGTAGTAGCTTGTTTCATATTCATATTCTCATTTGGTTACAATAGTCTTTAGCTTGTAATTCAGTTACTTTATTTTGTAATTCAGTTAACGCCTTTTCTATTTTTTTTATTTTTCTTAGAAAACATTTTAAAAGAGTTTTTTAATTTTCTTAAAAAATAGAAAATCAGTTTTCTATTTTTCTATAAAAAATAGAAAATCAGTTTTCTATTTTTCTATAAAAAAATTTAAATAATTTATAAATAAACAGTTTTTTTATTTTTTAAATTTTTCTAAAAATAATTTTCTATTTTTCAAAGAAAATTTATGAACTTAACGCAGCATAAGTCTTCTAATTCAAATGTCCTTGTGCCTTGTTTTGTTTTTCTTTATAGTTTTTGTTTTATTTTTTCTTTAGAATAATGATTAGGAAAATAAAAATAGAAATTAAGGAGAAAAAGATAAAAGTTTAAAATTTATTTAATTTTATCATCTAAATACCATATGAAATATTAATTATGTTGATTTTACGAGGGTTAAAATTATCGGAAAAATCAATTTTACAGGAAAAGGAAATAGAGTGTTGAGGAAATTGACCATTGACAATTTTCCTAAACGTGGATAGGTTTAATAATATATAATTATAATTATTGAAGAGAAGTTGGTAAAACAAAGCACGTTGTGGTAGTAATTAAAAGAATAAATCCATTTTAATTTGACAAAAGAAAGCATCAGCTACATACGAAAAGCACCACAACACAAACAAAGACAAAATACAAGTTTCAAGTACACATCACTCACCCAAGGACAAATTTACAAATCAATTTTTTAAATTACAAAGAAACCCCCCACACTTTAAAAATGAAAACATAACGTAACACCATGATTAGCCGTTGAGTACAACGCGTCACGTTACTATTGGTTCAAAGATGTTACGAATAATTCTCTGGACACGTGTCCTCCACTCAGTGGTTAGAAGTTCAGTTGAGTCTCTGCTCTCGCGCAGGTAAGCATCTCCTAGGGTCAATGTCGAGCATCGAAAGGACAAAAATGGAAATATACAAACAAAAAAGGGAAGGACAAATATGACATTTCATTCTCCCACTCTTTTTCTACGGAACCTCGACCAAGAAGCATCGCAGAGAGAGAAATTTCGCAATATATTTATTCATTCTCCACTTAAATATATTAATTGTGTAAATTATTATTTTCAGTAGTGTTGGTGTTTTTTTTGGGTGTGTCGTCCCTTTATACAATCTCTAATGTTATTGACAGGACTAATTACTCAAACTTGAGAACTTTGTTTCGTTTCCATACCCATTTTCTGCAGTGTTGATTGCGTTTTTGCTAATATTTTTTCTGTATAATACTTTCAATTGTTCTTTTTAAGTGATCAGGTTTGTAATGCTTTGAAAACAGAACTTGTAATAGTTCCTTTCATAGCATTGTATCAATATTTTCATATTTATTTAGTTCTCTCTGTTTTTATTGTATGAATTAAGATTATTTTCTACTGGGGTATATTTGACAATAACTGTTACTCAAAAAAAGGAGTTTGATCTTGATCCTTTTATCCCCTACCTAAAACATGCGTGTTGTTTATGCAGTCTGCTACCACTTCTGCAGAGGCTGAATTACCTCCCACACATCCCATCCTATTGGGTCTGGCTTTAAATCAGTTTTCTACTATGAGATATTGAATTCCCCTGAAAGGTTTGTGGTTTGATTCCTCTCTCAAATTATTATTGTAGATTGGTGTTTTGTGTTTGATGTGAGATTTTGTTTTCCTATTCCAGAGCCTGTCATCTTGCTAAGCAAGCTTTTGATGAAGCTATTTCTGAGCCTGACACCTTGAATGAGGAATCATACAAAGATAGCACATTAATCATGCAACTTCTCAGGGACAACCTAACTTTGTGAACTTCTGACATCCCAGAAGATGGAGGTAATTATAGGCAGCAAGCTATGGTTAACTACCATAGGTCTATTTTTCTGAGAAAATATTTCAATAAGTACATTAAGATGTGTAATAGAAAATCTTACAAACAGTTTCAGAGGCACTTGAAGGTTGGGGAGTCCACGATAGAAATGCACCTACCTTCAAACATGCTTCTACACACGTCAAATAATGATTCACGTGTCTTAGAGATGACATGGAACTGTTGTTATTCTGGCCAACTGAGAATTTCTTCATGAAACTGATATTAAAGGATGCCAAACTAACTATAGAGTAATCAAGATAGGGAGATTTGGTTTTAAATTTCATTTTTCTAGAAATGTAACTTATAAAATATAATCTGCCACGTTACTAATTTTGTTTGCGCATTATCTATGATAATTACCCTCCCTGATGCATGTTCATCTTTTATGCAAATGTGCACTGGAATTTTCTCATTTGCTGTTACAGAAGATGCCCAAAAAGTGAATGGCACTGTCAAGATTGGTGGGGGTGAGGATGCAGAGGTGAGTAATACCTTATTTCTCTTTGATCACTTTATTCCGTTCATATCATGAATCTTTTTCGTTTTTTGCAGTGAGTCCTGATGGCTGGTGGCTTAGGATTTGACGCATGTGTTTGGGAATGAAACATGAGGGCTGATTCCTTATCTGTGTATTAGCTAGAGATAGGGTTCTATTGTTTCCTCTTTCTCTCTTTGTTTATTGTTGATTGGCCATACTTCCCAATAGGGGAAAAAGAAACTCAATTTGTGCTATATTTATGGTATGTTTTTGTCTGTGTGGTATCTGTCTGGAAATGGCCTATATTTCATTCCTAAGCATTTCCTCCTGCCTGTGGGGGATTTGATTGTTGAGGATTGCTTATGGTATATTTCCTGTTCAATGAAATGCTGCAACTTATTTTACAGCTCCATTGGAGATCCATCCTTCCATAACCACTTCCACTCCTTACCACTTCCTCTGCCGACAAATGTGGAACAATTAAATTAACGGCCAAGAGAAAACAGAGAAATAAAATTATCAAAATGCTAGTTTCATTTGGTTTGGCACGATGACCAATGGGATAGTGATGGACGGAAAATGGCTGAAAGCTACCTAACTAGAGACACGTGTAGTTAGTTATTTAGGGAAAATGTGCCAAGTTATGTACCGGTTTATAATTTTCAATTAAAAATTATTACTTGTTAAAAAACTATAACCTATACGCAATGATGTTGATGTGGACATTTCAAACCTCCAATGACGAAATACTTAAATTTGGTTTCTGACGTATAGAATATTATATTAGGAACCAAATTAATGTAATATTCTATACGTTATGGACTAAATTGATATATTTCAGTTACATTGCAATTAGCACGCCACATGACACTTTGATTGACGCCGTCCAACAATCATTCATGATAGAAACCAACTTGATGAGCAATTTTACATACCTTACAGGTTATAACGTTATTTTGATAAGTTATAAACTAACTTAATTGATGACACATATTTTAAGGATGACTTTAGGATTTTACTTAGTATAGACACAAATTTTAACTTTACCTTCATTACCACCCACTCCGCTCATAAAAATTTATCATCTATTTGAACTAAAGAAACTAAGAAAAAGAAATTATTCAAAATATGGAATCCATTAAAACATCTTTTCTTTATATGAATGAAATGGAGAGATAAAGAGTGAGTTTGGAAGAACTTATAAGCAAAATACTTTACGTTTCTCATAAGTTATTTTTGACTTATTTTTATAAGTTAGTTGATATAGCTTATCAAATTAAGTTATTTTTAATTTATTCCAATAAATTTTACATTCAAATTTATAGTGTAACCTACCATTTAAAAATAACTTATTGCATAAGCTTTTAATTAAGTTATGTATCCAAACGCACCTAAAAACGTCAATTTTTTTAATGATACAAAAGTTTATAAAAAGAATAAATACTTTCATATTAATAAAAGATATCATGATAAAAAATCAAAATTTTTAAAGCTTCATTAAAAATTTATGGAAGTAATAAATATTTTTGTATTAATAAAAGATATCATAATTAAAAAATCAAATTTCTTAAAGCTTAATTTTATTTCAATTAATAATTAATAATTAAATTTTTATACCGCATTCCTTTTTTACTTATTCAAATGAGTCCCTTTTATTTATTTTTCATTTTGTGAAATTTCCTTTTTACTTTTATTTATTCAACCGAACCTATATTAAGATAATAAACCTGATGTCAAAGCCTTAAACCCAGCCGAGCTAACCTATATAAATCTCAACTTTTATGTATTTGAGATTCTAGTCTAACTGCCCCATTTTGCAAACTTATTCTATTTTAAAGGATCATTTTTCCAACTATATTTCAATTCTACTTTCCACCATGTATGTTTTTCTTCTAACTTAATCAATCATCCATATAATTATCATTAGTGAAAACTAATTGCATAACTTGATAAATATTTTAAGGGATCAAAATAATTAAATAAGGCATTCGAATTTTAAAATTGTTGGCATATCCTCCACCAAGAAGCTCTATCAGTTATAACAACAAACAAAGCAACAAGCGAACATCTCAATATTTATGGTGCAGATAACTTCATTGATGACAATAATAAGAATCTATTTTAAATAGAAGAATTGAAATAAAAACTTTAATAAATATAGCATAAGCTTATGTTTGGAGGAACAATTTTAAATTTTAGAGAATTGTAATATTTACAATAGATTTGAATGGAAAAGAAATATTTTAAAATTAGCATGGAATTTTAACTTTACAATTTCCAGTATATATACAAAAAATTTCAAATGACATATGTTGAAAAAAAATTAAACTTTTTTACTTTTTTGTCTAACTCATCTTATATTATCATTTATTATTATTTTCATGTTAATCAGTTCTCATTCCAAACAAAAAAAAATCCCTATAAGCCCAAACAAAATAATAATTTTAATTAAATTAACTAATCTTTAAAAGTTTTTATAGTAACATGAGGTAATGTGAGGTAATATCCCCTCCCCTAAAAAATTATTTGATCAATCAACCAAATTACTTCCTCAAATTTCAAAAACTCTTATCTGATTTCTAACTTTATAACTTTTTAATATAATATAATAGTAAATTTTTTTAAAGAAGATTAAAGTGAACGTGACTTGGTAAAATGACGAGTTTTATAAGATTTAAAGGATTAAAATGTTTAATGCATTCAATCTTAAACCAATAAGAGAGTTTAGTCATTTTAAAGTGCGGGACAGTCTAGATAGATGGCCACAAACACAAGCGAATGCTATATAACTCTGTAGTGGTATAATATTTTGTTTAGATAATGATTTATTAGCTATAGTTGTAGGGAAAAAAATGATCCTTGTATCATGTCACATAAGCTCTTGGATATCTCTAAAATTTGATGGAGCAGACCCCCCTCTGTAGGATAACTCTTGTGCAACAACTCTCTGATTATCAAAGAACACAACAATCACAGTGATATCATCATGATACTCCCTACTACCTACTCCCCTAATCTTAACAAGGTCTTTATATTCTATTTCCCCTTTTTTGCTACCTCATTTACAGAAGCCTTTGCAAGTTTTCTTGCAATCCCCATGTAGCATAGCATAGAAAAATATTTTAAGACCCTTTTCACACATAATACAGTGAAAAAAGAGGTACAAGAGAGAAAAAAACACATTTACCTTTCGTGTATTTCTATGAACAATCTCAGCTGCTTCCTTATTTGTCAAGTTTTCCCAAAGTCCATCAGATGCAAATATAAGGAATTTGTCAGTGGGTTGTAAGACTCTTGAAGACACAGATGGTTCTGCACTTAGTACCGGTCGGGTAATCGGTTCAGGCACGTAGAACCAGGGGTACGATGAATCAAGCCAAAACTCCGGCCGCTTCAGAAATGCATCTCCTATGGATCTTAATATCTGAGGTACAAGTTGTTAAGTGAACAAGAAAACCATAAGTTAATATGTGAATAATTAAAAAAAATATTTACAAGAATGTTGAAAGACTCACTAATGAGATTTTGGAAGAGGTTATTGCTGACGTACGGGGAAGCATCAGGACCACTATGGCCATCATAAACTCCAATAAAGAATGCATTAGAACCGATCTCAACCTGGCTATGATCCTCAATAACTCCATTGGCTTGAACCACGACAAATGAAAATTCACCACTAGAATGCTTATTGATCCGGTCCCAACACCGGTCCCCAAGAGCATGGTTTTAATGCTTTGTCAGATCAGCATTTTGAACAGGAGAAGTACGTTTCAAATACCTTATAATTACTTTTATACGGAGTATATACCGCCAAGGCATGCAACTCCGCCAAGGCATGCAACTCCTCCAAGGCATGCAACTCCGCTAAGGCACTAACTCCGTCAAAGCACGTTACTCCGCCATGGCATGTAACTCCGCCAAGGCACGTAACTCCGCCAAGGCACGTTACTCCGCCAAGGCACGTTACTCCGCCAAAGCTTATTACTCCGCCAAGGTGGAAAATATTGAATATCTTATACACATGCATAAAGTATTTCCAATGCATACTACTCCGCCAAGCCATAGGCGGAATATTGAATTTCCTATATTGCGTAGCGAGCCCATACTTATAACCCCGACACGAGATTGACTCTGTCTTGAGATGTTGAAAATGGGAATCATGCTGTCACGCATAAAAGGGAACAATGAATAAAATAATAAAGCATTAACGCTTTCCAAGCAAGTGGAAATACCCACTACAGCGATGGTGCTCGTGAACGACACAGGGACCCACTACCTTTCTTGCATTATGCCAGAAAACAAGGAACGGGTCCTACCAATAATGGAGCACCAGTAACAGGTATATAAACCTCAGCAAAAAGGTATAGGGGGGATCCCCCCAATTCTGAACCTTACACTCATACTTGCATAATTCTCTGAGATTTGCTTTCTAAGTCTAATAGTATTCCAAAATACTGACTTGAGCGTCGGAGAATAATTGCAGGTACAACCACCAATTGTGTCAAGGCAAAAGAAGCTATTCCAGGCGGACTACAATACCGCCATAGAGTACGCTGTACCACGCCCTGCATACAAGAGCACTCCGTATTTGTATCTGCATAAACACCTCCTTATACCAGATTTTACGTTTCATGTACATTTTGAATTGTTTGACAATCATAACTTTACACCTCCTGTAAAGAACAGTTCACTTATCAAGGCCTCTACGCTACATAAAAAGGTCAGCATTGGATGAAGAAGAGGATCCCTCATCATCAGTGTCACTAATATCAGGGAAACGTCTAAAAAAGCTACTAATATCAGGGAAACGTCTAAAAAAGCTACTACAACAACGAGAAACCCATGAAAGCATCTCTACGGTTTGTAGGAAAAATGAATAAGATGAGCTAAGAAGAACTGATAATGCACTGGATGTATGTTTCTAAGAAGTATGAGTTATAACTCCATTTATACATACAGAAAGCTACATAACAATGAAAACAAATATAACCAAGTGCAACTAATCTAACCAACTACCTAATGGACTTGAATACTTCGGACTTGGTTTAGTTGGGCCTCAAACTGATGTGTGTTAGAGCACACATATTTGCCTCTGTAGAAGGAGACTTTGTGAGGATGTCAATATGCCAGGAATATGCTTGAGATGAATTTCTCCCTTGGCTGCAAGTAACACGGCACTTTGGTTATCACACCATATTAATGTCTTGCCATTTTTTAAAACTTAAAAGAAAATGGCCCCTAACATAATCTCACCTAATTTAATCTAATCAAATTCTTGTTACATTTGCCATAAGCAATTGTGGGTGCTTCATTGGAAATCAATTAAGGTTATTACAATCATTTTTTCTTCCTTTTTCATAGTGACATATTAGCCTATGTACGTGACTTATTAAGAGAGAATCATTGACTTAGCGTGTAATCACTTTTCAAATTTCAACCCCAAGTTCACCTGACTTGAATCCACCTTATAGAGTTATACTTTCAGCAAACCTTAGGTTGTGTTTAGTTACAGAGGTTTTCTGAAAAAAGTTTTCCGTTGGTTTTCCAAAATTTTCATATTCTAGAATAGCTAAAAAAAAAATTTGAAAACCCATTTAGGTAATGTGACAATTTTTCAATTTGGGAAACTAGAAAACTAAAAAAGTTGTTCAAGTGCACTCAGTTTTCTAGATTTTTTAAATATTTTTTAATTCAAATTAATTGAGATATGTCTTATATATATTATTTATGACAATATTGTATAGTATATGCATCACATAAAAATTGTGGCAAAAATTTAAAGTAATATTAAAATGAGAGCAAATGAGTTTGTGTTTAAATATATTTCAAAATAGTAGTAGTAGAACTTTTCGAATTAGTAGCAGCTCTTTTCATATTCCCATTTGGTTACAATAGTCTTTATCTTGTCATTCAGATACTTTATCTTGTAGTTCAGTTACCGTCTTTTCTATTTTTATTTTTCTTAGAAAACCTATTAAAAGAGTTTATTGATTTTCTTAAAAAATAGAAAATCAGTTTTCTATTTTTCTATAAAAATTTTAAATAATTTGCAAATAAACGATTTTATTTTTATTTTTTAAATTTTTCTAAGAATAATTTTCTATTTTTCAAAGAAAATTTATGAACTTAACGCAGCATAAGTCTTCTAATTCAAATGTCCTCGTGCCTTGTTTTGTTTTTCTTTATAGTTTTTGTTTTGTTTTTTCTTTAGAATAATGATTAGGAAAATAAAAATAGAAATTAAGGAGAAAAGGATAAAAGTTTAAAATTTATTTAATTTTATCATCTAAATACCATATGAAATATTAATTATGTTGATTTTACGAGGGTTAAAATTATCGGAAAAATCAATTTTACAGGAAAAGGAAATAGAGTGTTGAGGAAATTGACCATTGACAATTTTCCTAAACGTGGATAGGTTTAATAATATATAATTATAATTATTGAAGAGAAGTTGGTAAAACAAAGCACGTTGTGGTAGTAATTAAAAGAATAAATCCATTTTAATTTGACAAAAGAAAGCATCAGCTACATACGAAAAGCACCACAACACAAACAAAGACAAAATACAAGTTTCAAGTACACATCACTCACCCAAGGACAAATTTACAAATCAATTTTTTAAATTACAAAGAAACCCCCCACACTTTAAAAATGAAAACATAACGTAACACCATGATTAGCCGTTGAGTACAACGCGTCACGTTACTATTGGTTCAAAGATGTTACGAATAATTCTCTGGACACGTGTCCTCCACTCAGTGGTTAGAAGTTCAGTTGAGTCTCTGCTCTCGCGCAGGTAAGCATCTCCTAGGGTCAATGTCGAGCATCGAAAGGACAAAAATGGAAATATACAAACAAAAAAGGGAAGGACAAATATGACATTTCATTCTCCCACTCTTTTTCTACGGAACCTCGACCAAGAAGCATCGCAGAGAGAGAAATTTCGCAATTCTGAAACCCTAATTTCGAAAAATCGGCGATGGCTTCTTCCAAGGATCGCGAGAATTTCGTCTACGTCGCGAAGCTCGCCGAACAGGCCGAGCGATACGAAGGTTCAAAACTCTAACTTCGTGTATCTGACTCACACATGCACATCGATTTGTTAGATTTTGATCACTTCTTCATATATGATTGTCCTTTTCAACTTTTTTTTAGTAAGTTTGTGCTCTTTTATTTCGTTTTCAGTGAAACATTTTAGTGTTTTTGTTGAATTTGTTTACTCTTTACTGTCAGTTTGGTTGCAAGGGGACTAGAGAAAAGGGAATCAATTAGGGTTTGAGGTCCCTTTTTGAGGGAATTAGTTTTGCATTTTTTTTGTTTTTCTGTTTTACTTTGATTTCCATTTCCTTTTTTGAAAAAATGGGAAGTGGATGCAGTTTGAGCATTTGGCTGCTACAATTTTTTTGGTACTGCATGTTCATTGTGTGGGCTTGTGTCTTTTTGCTTAAGAGTGTTATTTAAGATTCTGTTAGTCATCTTATCTGATGTGGAGTTTGATTGATGATGTTTTGTTGTTGGTTATGTTTTGACAGAGATGGTGGATTCCATGAAGAAGGTGGCGAATCTCGATGTTGAATTGACCGTCGAGGAGCGAAATTTGCTGTCTGTTGGGTATAAGAATGTGATTGGTGCTCGCAGAGCATCATGGAGGATCCTGTCTTCCATAGAGCAGAAGGAAGAGACAAAAGGAAATGAAGTGAATGCGAAAAGGATTAAGGAGTATAGGCAGAAGGTTGAATTGGAGCTTTCGAACATCTGTAATGATGTTATGAGAGTGATTGATGAACACCTTATACCTTCAGCTTCTGCTGGGGAATCCACTGTGTTTTACTATAAGATGTGAGAGTTCATGTTTTATTCTCCTTGACAGGTTTTGTTTCAGTGTTATATTCTTTATTTTGTCCGTGTGGATTGTGGATTTTAATTATTCTGCTTGCAGGAAAGGAGATTATTATCGTTATCTTGCTGAATTTAAGTCAGGCAATGAGAAGAAGGAAGCTGCTGATCAGTCAATGAAAGCATATGAGGTGCATTTTTTTTGTTATTTTAATGTTTTTGATTGTTTAAATCATTCTACCCTATGGAGGGTTATTTACTGGGTCTATTAAAAATATGCTGTGCCTGTTTGCAGTTGATCTATGGGGATTCTTTTGCCCTTCATTTATGGTTTTGGTAGACATAATTGTCTTGCGGTTTGTTTTGGTCAATTTTTTTTCCAAACCTATTATTGAACTTCTAAAACGTTGACATTTGACAAATAATGGATTTGTTTGAAAAAATATATTTATGTTTAAGTGATTTCTACACTTCAAATTTTAGAATCCACCAGAGAATGGGTTTCTTCATTCTCCACCTAAATATATTAATTGTGTAAATTATTATTTTCAGTAGTGTTGGTGTTTTTTTGGGTGTGTCGTCCCTTTATACAATCTCTAATGTTATTGACAGGACTAATTACTCAAACTTGAGAACTTTGTTTCGTTTCCATACTCATTTTCTGCAGTGTTGATTGCGTTTTTGCTAATATTTTTTCTGTAATACTTTTGATTGTTCTTTTTAAGTGATCAAGTTTGTAATGCTTTGAAAACAGAACTTGTAATAGTTCCTCTCATAGCATTGTATCCATATTTTCATATTTATTTAGTTCTCTCTGTTTTTATTGTATGAATTAAGATTATTTTCTACTGGGGTATATTTGACAATAACTGTTACTCAAAAAAAGGAGTTTCATCTTGATCCTTTTATCCCCTACCTAAAACATGCGTATTGTTTATGCAGTCTGCTACCACTGCTGCAGAGGCTGAATTACCTCCCACACATCCCATCCGATTGGGTCTGGCTTTAAATTTCTCAGTTTTCTACTATGAGATATTGAATTCCCCTGAAAGGTTTGTGGTTTGATTCCTCTCTCAAATTATTATTGTAGATTGGTGTTTTGTGTTTGATGTGAGATTGTGTTTTCCTATTCCAGAGCCTGTCATCTTGCTAAGCAAGCTTTTGATGAAGCTATTTCTGAGCTTGACACCTTGAATGAGGAGTCATACAAAGATAGCACATTAATCATGCAACTTCTCAGGGACAACCTAACTTTGTGGACTTCTGACATCCCAGAAGATGGAGGTAATTATAGGCAGCAAGCTATGGTTAACTATTCACCATAGGTCTATTTTTCTGAGAAAATATTTCAATAGGTCCATTAAGATGTGTAATAGAAAATCTTAGAGACAGTTTGAGAGGCACTTGAAGGTTGGGGAGTCCATGATTGAAATGCACCTACCTTCAAACATGCTTCTACACACGTCAAATAATGATTCGCGTGTCTTAGAGATGACATGGAACTGTTGTTATTCTGGCCAACTGAGAATTTCTTCTGAAACTGATATTAAAGGATGCCAAACTAACTGTAGAGTAACAAGATAGGGAGATTTGATTTTAAATTTCATTTTTCTAGAAATGTAACTTATAAAATATAATCTGCTACATTACTAATTTTGTTTGGGCATTATCTATGATAATTACCCTCCTTGATGCATGCTCATCTTTTATGCAAATGTTCACTGGAAGTTTCTCATTTGCTGTTACAGAAGATGCCCAAAAAGTGAATGGCACTGCCAAGATTGGTGGGGGTGAGGATGCAGAGGTGAGTAATTCCCTATTTCTCTTTGATCACTTTATTCCGTTCATATCATGAATCTTTTTTGTTTTTTGCAGTGAGTCCTGATGGCTGGTGGTTTAGGATTTGATGCATGTGTTTGGGAATGAAACATGAGGGCTGATTCCTTATCTGTGTATTAGCTAGAGATAGGGTTCCATTGTTTCCTCTTTCTCTCTTTGTTTATTGTTGATTGGCCATACTTCCCAATAGGGGAAAAAGAAACTCAATTTGTGCTATATTTATGGTATGTTTTTGTCTGTGTGGTGTCTGTCTGGAAATGGCCTATATTTCATTCCTAAGCATTTCCTCCTGCCTGTGGGGGATTTGATTGTTGAGGATTGCTTATGGTGTATTTCCTGTTCAATGAAATGCTGCAACTTATTTTACAGCTACATTGGAGATTCATCTTTCCATAACCACTTCCACTCCTTACCAATTCCTCTGCCGACGAATGTGGAACAATTAAATTAACGGCCAAGAGAAAACTGAGAAATAAAATTTCAAAATGCTAGTTTCATTTGTTTTGACACGATGACCAATGGGATAGTGATGGATGGAAAATGGCTGAAAGCTGCCTAACTAGAGACATGATGTTTCCAATGTTGGGGATGTTTGGTAAGGAATAGGGGTTGGTCAAACCAACTTTTAAATTTTTTTTACAGTCAACTATAAAATATTAATATTAATTTTTAATTTTTTTTAAATTTTTATAACTGTTTTTCTAAATACATACCCAATGAATCTTCTTTCTTTTGTTACTTAAAGGTTTGAGTTTTGTTGAATAATTTAATTCCTAAGCCACTCATTTGGTGATGTAAACATATTAAACATTTATAATTACAATTATAGGATATCATATAGACACGTGTAGTTAGTTGTTTACGAGGTCGTTTTCATTTCGGAGATAAATGCTCGTCTTGTGCCAAGTAAAGTGTCGGATTATAATTTACAATTAAAAATTACTAGTTGTTAAAAAACGATAACCTATACGCAATTTATAGTTAATGAAACTTTAAAGCGTATTTCATTAATTTTTAATTAAGATTTCCACCTTATTCCTAACTGAATGAGGTAGAATGTTTCACGTTCTCATTTAAGGAAGTTGATGGAATATTCATAGGATCATGCTGGTGACGCTGTCAACTACCGCTAAGAATTTAAGCATAACGTGACGGAGAAGAGTGAGAATATGATGTCACGCAGAAAACCGCGGTTCTAACCCAATTGAAGAACCCACTAGACTCCAGGTGATTATGTGCAATTTCAATGGTCTCTAGAACACGGATCTTTGCCATTCAGGTTGCATTATAATTTGTGATTCTTTGTTTTGTTTGTTTGTTCCTTAATGATATCTAAGGGCCCAGAATCATACAAAGTGTTAACTAATTGCGTGTAGAATAGAATGGGATGCTTTTCAAGTTGGTTATTTATAAACACAAATTTCTTGTATGCTTTGTTGTATTTATGTATAGGACTTTCTATTCACTCACCTCACGTTGTTTCTTTCACCAAATAGATAGCCTCAAATTTGCTGCTGATATGAATAGTTTCCGTGAGTTCAATGGTTGCAATGAAGAAGCCAAGGTTTTGGCTGTCATTTTTGATTTGGATGGCACACTTTTGGATACTGGTATTCTCTTCAACCATTGTGTATGAAAAATCCTGTTTCTTTTGGGTTCTCCCTAAGCAATGGTTGTCTGTTTGTGATTGGTGTGCAGAAAGGGCAACAAGGGGTGTGTTGAATGAGTTTTTGGCGAAGTATGGGAAAAAACTGGACAGGGAGAAGGAGGAGAAGAAGAGGTTGGGAATGACACAGAAGGAATCAGCAGGTGTAATTGTTAAGGACTATGAACTACCATTGACAGCTGACCAGTTCATCACAGAGATCAATCCTCTCTACAGGGAAAGGTAATGATAATAACATTCTCATCCTCCAACAGACTCGTACGATGATATGTTGTTAGTATGGAATGGAAGGTTGAATATGGTTGAGAACTGCTTTTTGATACATGAAACCCTACATAGGTAGGTTGTCAAATTAAATGATTTGTTAATAGTAATTAGTATAAAATGTGATTTGTTTTTATCTTCTGAACCTGTTTTCAAAGAATGCACTTATTTTTTCATGACCTTCGGAAAGTCTGACGTATTTGAATTTCTTTTTTATACAATGGAAGCTGATGTTTGAATCTAAACCCTCAGACTAAACTTTCCATTTCCAAACTCTCTGCCACAAGGCTGACCATAGTGGGTTTTCTCTCATTTGAATTGATTACGCATTTATTGGTTCTTATTTTCAAATCATTAACTGGTTTAGGTGGGCAAAGGCCAAAGCATTGCCAGGTGTTAATCGCCTTATCAAACATATCCACAAAAATGGAGTGCCAATGGCTCTTGCTTCAAACTCCTTGCGAGAGTACATAGATGCAAAAATTTCTTACCATAAAGGTTGGTTTCTATAGACTTGCCTGTAGTTATTCATTGTTGAAATTCTGTTTTGTCTTTCAATTTCAATGAGTATCAGAAATCAGCTTGCCATTCTATTCATTACTTCTCAGTTGATCACTTCACTGAGAATTTAAATTACAGACAGACACAGGTATCAGTTTCTTTGGTAACTTACGCCGAATATGACATCATTCTTTTAAAACATTTTGATCTTTTTAGCTCAAGGTTTTGTGATCATTGAAATGATTAGCCTAATGGCTATAAAATTAATCAGCCCATATTTCATATAATGCTATCTTTTTACCTAGTTGTATTTCTTACTTTTATGCTTTCTTTCACGTCGTAAATGCTTTTGCCTTTCCTCACTGATATATAGTTTCTTGCTTATCATGATTAATTTTTGTAGGTTGGAAAGAATGCTTTTCTGCAATTCTAGGAAGTGACCAGGTTAAATCTGGGAAGCCGTCTCCATATTTGTAGGATTTTCCCTGTGTTCTTTGACCTCTCTTGTGTCATTTAGAAAACATTTAAAACCTTTAACAGAAATGAATCTATTGGCAATGAACAACAGTTGCATTTTTCCTCATCCCGAAGTTCTTATTGCTAAGACTACTTTCGGTTCTAAATATAAGCAAAAGTAACTACTTTCACATATGTTAAGAATACTTGTTGGAAGTAGTTATTTGTATTAATACTATCAAATATTTGATGTAATATCTTAAAATACCTCTAATATCATTTATTACACAAAGCATTAATTGTCTTAGGAATATATATAAGGAAGACATTTTAATAGACAAACATTCAATGATATTAGAAAAGTATAATTTTGCTTAAGACCAAAAAGTCCCACTATTTGTTTATATTTGGAATTGAAGGAAATAATCAACTACAATTATTTTAACATCATGCAATTACATTGCATAACTTTTCCTCCAGATTCCTGATCTCTCAACATATTCAGTTTTTCCACCATTTGTCTAGTTGAAGTGTCCATTTCTCAGTCAAGTATACTCTTCCATTTTCATCAGTGGTAAGAAAGTCTAATTGACGCAGATTTGAAGAAGCTGCCAAGAAAATGGGTATAGAAGCAGTTAACTGCCTGGTGATTGAGGATTCCTTGTAAGTCTCCATAAGTTTCTGTTCATTGAGCTTACATGTTACATTATGTTTTCTTGGAGTACTTCATTCCTTCACATGATTTTGATTGCATGACAAAAATGACAGTAAATTCTAATCATGAACTAGGAAGGTCTAGTATTTCTGGGTTCAGATTGCTGTGTGCCATCTAAAGTTGGCAAGATAATTTAAACCAGACAACAGTCCCTGACGAAGAGGACATTGTACCACCAGTGATGAAGCCTATAATGGAAGTATACAATCCACCAATCCTTTATCCAAATATAGAAGCCTACACTGATGTGTTGATTGAAAAAGGTGTGATGAAATGTTAAGCATGTATGTGACACTATGCAATTAGATAAACCTCTTTTAGCTGAAATGGACATCATAAATCAACCTTTATTTTTGCAGTCCCTCTTTATATTAGTTACTTTGTTTAGTTTATTGTGATCAACGTACATATATTCAAACAAGCTTGATCTTGAGGAGAAATTGACTACAAATTTTGAACTGCATTATTTTCAAATATTGACCACTTATCCAGTACCCTGCAGTAACAATCAAATTTTCATCAAGTAAATTAACTATTCTAAAACGGGTTTATTTAACATGTGCAACCTTGCACATGATAAGAAGTCAAAATAGGAATGTTTTTGTTTAAAAATAACATTAATACAGTACTCTGATTTCCTAGGTTAGTCTAATACAAACTCCAATATGACTTTTTCTTTTTCAATTTCTTATGTTATGCAAGGTTGCACAAGTTAAATAAATCCTTCTAAAAATAAAGCTCCCAGATATAGGCGGTCCTTTAGGTATCTGTATTTGTTGGGAAGAGATATTATCAACCACTAGGTATTAATCTCTTGATATGAGCATACCACTTTGACAGTTCACTGCTTTGATTCACCATTACTATGTGACACAGCATCTGCTGCCAAGTTTTTTATCCACCTTTTGTGCAGCCACTTGGATTTCTGTCACAATTGCATTTGATACATACAATTTATGTGGTCCAATGTCTTTTAACAGGGTTGGTGTCAAGGCAGCCAATGCTGCAAAAATGAAAGTAGTGGCTGTACCATCTCGAAGGGAAGCTGATTCTTATGGGCTTGCAAATGTTGCTCTTCATTCACTTTTGGAGTTTGAACCTGAGCTATGGGGTCTTCCACCCTTTGATGACTGTAATAAACTTATTAGTTCTTAAATATGTTGATTATTTTCTGTAAATATTTGTGTCCTCTAATCAGTGTAAATTTTCAAACTCATTTTGGCAGGGGTAGATAACACATTGCCTATTGAGCCAATTCATCTTAGTGGTTTGTATGTTGATGGATGTCTACATGAAACCACAGGTTTGTGAAACTTCATCTTTTGTCATTTCATAAAATTGGTTACATGAGCAATAAATTTTACCCTCTCTTGAGCTTGAGCTTCAAAGTTCCTAACTACATGCGGTTATGACATACTAGGAATGTGGTTCTCCCTTATTCAAATCAGCATATAACCATTCTCTTCAACTTTAGCTTTAGTCTACCATGATTATGATTTTATCAATCTGATAAAATTTAATTCATATCCAGAGGATGCAACATTTGCTGCTCTTCCTGATCAAGTTGTTGGCCTTTACTTCGGTTGGGCAAAGGTTGATACGGATGATGACTTCAAGATCTTGGTTAGCATTAATTTGGACCTCTCAGTTGTTGCCTACAAAAAAATTGTGAGGAGTCTATTACAAATCCTAATTTGGACAATTACATTGTCTTTCTGCAATCACGGACATTCTATGAAGATGCGTTGTATATTTTGTGACACAAGAATAGATGTATATTAATTTGGGTCTCTTTTTGCAGCATGTTTACCTTATTGATACAAACAGTGAATCAAAGCAGCTTATGCAAATCCATCTTGTTGGCTACATAAGAGCATGGGATAACAAGGTAATGAAGACATTTTCATGGAATAATTTGACATACCAAACTTAGGTGCAATTCCTTGTGTATTGCTGTTATCCTATCAAAATTGAAGTTTCAGCTAGACAATTTGTGTTGACAATTAATTTTGACTTGTATTTTGTGAGTTAGTGAAATAAAATTTCATTTATGATCAGATAACAACACCAAAAGTACCTAAGGAATTGTATGTTAATTTTGTTCCAATCATACAAGCCGGCTATTATTTTGCAACCATGGGTTCATGATGAGGACTAAAGATGCATATAACATAATTATTCATGAGTTGAATTATATGTTTAAATTCATTATTTGTATCTTATAATTAGGGAATGTTTATGCTCATCCGAAAATTATATCAAAAGTCTTCTCTTTCTGATATCTTATTGGTAAAAAATCGTGTGCATGGACAGGAAATCAAATCAACGGAAATGCAGAAACTCGAAGAATACAAGTCTATTGCCAGAGCTTCACTGGATTTGCCATCATTCACTTGTTATTTATAGAAAAGCTTCATGTGATGTTGAAGATGGGAGTAATGATTATGTAACTTGTTGCAGCTTTCTTAATAATAACAATGAAATTACTTATTAGGATAATGGATAAATAATACATTATCAACCAACAACTTTCGATATATTTGATAGATACTCAAGTCTTTTAAATCCTATTATATGCATACATAAATTTTATTGAAAGAAAAGGGGTCACTTTTTAATGTTATCTATCATCCAGACATTGAAAAATCGAATCATTAATTTTTATTTGACAAAAAAAAATCACAAACCAATCTTTAATACTATACTATTTTTTATAAAAACCAACCTTTCTTTACATGACGTTGTCACATAGAATTGAACATTTTATATGATTTTTAACCTATAAGATATTTTACAAAAGAGTCATATGAATATATTTATTTAATATTTATGTGTAATTCGTATTTAATGAACAAATTTAACATTTTAAAAGTTATATAAAAATAAATAAATAAAACTGATCCAGATTGAATTGAAAAACATTGTTTGTTTGAATTTTATACTAATTTTTTTTTAGGGTTGTTCATGGATTGGATTTGATTTGATTAGTTTTATAGTACGCGATTTGAATTGGTTCTGTTGAAATAATTATTCAAATTCACTTCAATCCAATTCGATAAAATTAAAATACGGTTTGGATTTGGATTGTATTTCGATTTTTATATTTCTATTTGTTATTTAATTAAAAAGTAAAAAATAAATTTTATTTCACAGTATTGATACAAAATGTAAAAATTAAATAGTAAATAAAGGAATGAGATATAAAATTAAGTTTAAATAGTTAAAAATAATAAAAAGATACAATTTTAAAAGTAAATTTAATAAATAATCAATATTAATATATAATTTCATAAATATAATTATAAGAAATTTATTTTATAAATAAAGTTATATAAAAGTTTAGTTTGGATAAAATTGAATTGATTTTAAAATATAGATTCAAAATCTAATCCAATTCAATAGAAAATTTTGATTTTATAATTTTCAGTTAGTTATTTTTATTTTTTTTATCTTTATTTTTTTAAATCGATTAAATTGAATTAGTTTATAAATACGATAAAGACTAACAAATGATAACTGTCCAAATAATGTGTTAATTGGGCTCGCTTAAAGAAAAAGAAACTAATTTTGATATTTTGGAATTAATATTTGAATTTTCAAGCGATTTTGGTATTTTTAATTTTAATTATTTACATTTAACAACTCTAAAACGTATATTATTGATTTAAAATGGATATAAGTTGTTAGTGTATATATTACACGTAGATTTTATTAATTGATATTCCGAATCAATTTTAGTGTTACCTTTATCGTTTGAGAGAACTCAAATAAATGAAATTTCTTAAAGTAACCCAAATAAAACTATACTTGTCCATTTTATGTTGTGTAATTTGATTCGAACGGGAAAAAAATGTTTCACGTCTTTTTTTTGCGCTTTACACACACAGAGAGAGATATGAGGGAAAAAGAAAGAGAAACTAAAAGAGTAATAGGAAAAAATTAGATGCCTAAAAAATATATTTAAAAAATTAGATCTTGGGTCTAAAACTGTGAATATTCATTATTAGCCTTAAATATTTTTTTCTCTGTAAAATAAAATATGGATTTTTTTTTGGTGCTTCTAAAATAATTTTTTCTTTTAGATCTCTTATATTGAAAATTTTGTTTTAAATTTGAATTCGTTAATTATTGATATGAATTCATTAATTTGTTAACTGACATATTCAATTAACTGCTAATATCTGATAGGTTAAAATACAATTTTTAATCATTAAAAATCCTTGACAATTTTATTTAAAATAGCTTTAACAACTAAAAATTATATATTAACCTGACAAACTCACCTGTTAACAATCAATTAGATATATCAAAATCATCTTAACAACTTAACGTATAGTTTAGTTGTTCGTATAAAAATTTAAGGAATTAGTAAATACAAAATTTCAACAGAAAAAAATTATTGGACTAAAATAAAAAAATCTTAGATAAAAATATATCTTCCGTAACTCATTATTATTATATTAGGAGCCATTCACAATAGAGAAAAATAGTTACACCCTACAAGCCTTCTGGAGGCATTAGTAGTTTATTTTAATAAATTTTTGTAAAAAATGTTTTTCATTTTTTTTATTAAAGTAACTAACATAAAAAAAATGGTATAAAATAATATATTAAATCAGTCTATCATATAATTATTAAAAAAACTATATTTTTTAGACTAACTATTACCCTTTGCATAGGTTGTTCAGATTGGTTTTGTTTGTGCCGCCTTGTAACTATTTCTACCTAGATAATCACACCCATTTCCTATACAAATTTATGTAACAAATCTCACTCAAATTATTTTTTTGGGATTTGAGTTTTAATATTTTAACTTCTTATTGCGTTCAAGTTACACTGCATTAGAGTTGTCTAATATATATTTATTTCATAGTTACTTTTAATAATTATTATTGACTTAACAGATAATATGACGTTATATTTATATTAATTTTATTGGTTATAAAATATTTACTGTAAACCATCCTATTCAAAATAAAATTTACGATAAATCATACCTTAATTTTGATTTTATACTTTTTTAAAAAAAATTCACTTTATTACATATCATATAAAGGTGGATAATCGAGCTCTCGTTCATATATTATTAGCTCTTGAATTGTTCCTTTATGCTCAGATAAATTACCGTATTAAACTCAAGTCTAGAAAGGTTTGAATAGTTTAACTTAATTTTAATATTTATTTAGTAATCTAGTTGTAAAAATCTAAATTTTGTTAAATACATTATTCAACTATTAATATTCATCATTTGATGTTTCATTAAATCTCATTTGACTTAGAAATTAAAAACTGATTAATCATAAGCGATCATTTGGTGTAAAACTCAAATTTTTGAGTCACTTGAGGGAAGATTTCTAGAAAACAAATGCTTATTGACAAGGGGGTGAAAAAAGGCAAAAATAAAAGAAAACATAGGACGGCAAATACAAAGAAATTCACTTCGGTCTCTACAAAGCACAAAGTTGTCCCTAATAAGCATAATCCATATATATATATATACACATGCAGAAAGAGAAAAGCTCTGAAATCAACTAAGATCCCAAATCAAGAAAAAGCAGTTTTCTTTAAGATTAATGGCAGAAAAGGAAGGAGGGATAGTGAAGAAAGGGCATGAGGAAGGCCTTAAACTGGCAGTGTCATTGCTCCAGGAGTTTGAACTTCCAGCAGGGCTTCTCCCTTTGGCTGATGTGATAGAAGTTGGATTTGTTAAGGAATCAGGGTACATGTGGATAGTGCAGAAGAAGAAGGTGGAGCATGAGTTCAAGAAAATCAGCAAACTTGTGAGCTATGACACTGATATCAAAGGATACATCTCAAAGAAGAAGATCAAGAAGCTGAAGGGTGTGAAGGCCAAGGAGCTCATGCTTTGGCCTCCTGTGAGTGAGATCACTGTTGATGACCCTCCAACTGGCAAGATTCAGTTCAAGAGTCTTGCTGGTATCACCAAGACTTTCCCTGTTGAGGCTTTTGCTGCTGGCCAGTAATTAACATTATATATCAAATTTCCATCAACCCAATATGCTACACATATATATATGTTGCCTGCCATGAAATAAAAAATAATAGCTTCTCTGTTTCGTGTAATAGGATTTGATTCAGCTATATATCAAGGTTATAATAATATCTACTTGTTTTCTTTATCTATCTTTTCATGCCAGATAATTATTAATTGATATGAAAGTAATAAAGTTTATCTATTAGTTTAACTTCAAAGAACACATTTTTCGGAAGGGATCAAGATGCCTAACATATAAATTTGACTTCTATATATATAATGTGAATGTTTAAATTTTCTAAAATCTGATGTGCATATTGATTATACTAACACCATATTAACATTTGCATTCGTCATCAAGTAATTCTGCAATTACTTTGAGAGTAAGTCATCCATCGCCTTTCATAAGTTAGTAATTTATGTCTCGGATTTTTATATTAATTTTTGAAAATTCTACAAATGTTTTTTATATATACATTGTAAATGTTTTTTAACATTGTAAATGTTCTGTATACTAACCATCAACCATACATTTATATCTTCATTATATTTTAATTGTTTTACGGTTTATATTAACAATGCATCAAATTAAACTCAAAAGTTAACACTAAATTATCATCCCATTTCCCTAAATTTATTTTGAAAAATAACTCGGCAACCTGACCTAAGTTAGATCAAGTTGGATTGATTGATTGAATTGGCTCTATCATCATTCTTATTTTAGATAAGTTAAATTCATCAGTGAGCGTTACCACCATTGTGCCAGAATCTTATTTTATTAAGCATAGGGAACACAAGATATATAGTAAGTGAAAGGGAGGGGATTTTTTTCAGAAAAGAAAAAATTATCAATCAAGGAGATGGATTACAGTAATATTTCAACAAAGTAATTAACGAAGCCAACAAAGATGTTAACGTCATAACATGTATTAACTGTTTTGTCCCGTTTTAACAGGTATGTTTTTTTAGTTTGACTACAATTATACTGCATTTGAGACAAGAACCGAAATCATAGTTTTAATAAATATTAATGAGACAAAAATATTAACAGGGGTTGCTATTAAAAAAAAGATGTGGAAGGATGATCACTTTTGGTTGTGACATATAGAAGAAAGGAAATAATAGGAAGCACAATTGATGGCGGGGTAAAACATATACATACATGCTTTCAAAATGTTGACTTAAATCTATCTCTCTGAGGTTTTCCAGCCTAAAAGTACCGGGAAAAATTGGTATCCAAAATGCGCATCAGGGGGAAAGCTGCAATTCCTAATTTGAACTAAACAAGGCTTGGTGCATTCTTGAAGCACCTTCTTCAATATTGCTGTGGTTTTTAGCTGCATGTGGATGCAAATAATGAGCATGAACTCTAGTATCTAGAGACTACTACTACTTTTCCTTATCGAGTCTTCTAATAACTGATGGGTTGGCCGAATCATCTCCTTCATCTTCTCTCCCTTTTTATAGATTTTAAAAGTTGGAACACTTCTTATGCTTTCAGCCTTTGCTACTGCTAGACACTCCTCCATGTCCACCTTCAATTAAATAACATTAGACAGATGCAGTAGTTATGTCAGAAAGTACAAACAAGCCACCCACTTGGTGTTAACAATTATGTTATCAAGTGCAAACAAGTCACTTATTTGCATACCTTAATAAATTTGATAGAGGGATATCTAACACACAATGTATTTATGAATGGAGATATTTCTTCACATAGCTGATTTGATGCCTCTTTGAAATAAACCACCGAAATACCTGAAAATTCAGATTGTTATTACAAAATATATGGTATGAATGAAGCAAGAAAAATGCTAAGTCAAACATTTTAAGTTCAAAAAAAGTTATTGAAATTACCAGCAGAAGCAATTGCAGCTTTAAATTTATCTAATGCAGAGATTTGTTCAACTTCAACGCCAAACTTGGTACCATATGCTAGTTGTCGAGATTTTTCCAATGCTAGTTGAGCATGACGAAGAGACTCTGCAACTTCATTGTCATTAGGGAGTTCCCGTTTTAATGTCTGGTAATCTTTAACAACTTCTGCCCATCTTTCTAGCTGCAACAAGATTGTGCACCATAAAAAAGCAACGATGAATCAACTTTAGAGAACAAAAACAACAATGAACACACACATACATGCACATTGAAAATGGATTCACCTTTGCATTTGATGCAGCCCTGCGGAAAAGGGCCTTGGTGTAATTTGGTTGAATGTTAAGAGCTTGGTTACAGTCTTGAACAGATTGTTCCCACAATCCTAGTTTAGACCAACAAATAGCTCTATTGCAATACAGAACATAATTGGAACTGTCATGCTTAAGGCCTTCTCCATAGGCAGAACAAGCTTCAGAAAATTTGCCAGAGCTGAAAAGATCATTGCCCCTAGAACGAGCTGTTGCCACATTTTTCACTATATTTACAATCCTAGAAACTTCAACATTACTGCAATCTAAAAGGCTGGCCTTTTCCACTGCCATGACAGCATTCTGAAACCTGCAACAATCCAGCATTGGTTCCTCACTCAAAAGTTTAACAAAATTCCCTGTTCCAAAGTCCAAGGTGTGTCTAGTTTTTACCTTCCCAAGGCCATCTCAACCTGTGCAGACACGAAAGGAACATAGGCTTCACCAACCATACCAAAGAACTTCACCTGAAAGAATGCGGTAGGACACCCTTCCAACTTTGGAATGTTGGAGAGACATGATTCAGCATCCTCAAGTTGATGCAGTTTCAAATAAGCTTCCGCCTTGCAAGCAACAATCTGTAAGTAGCAATCCAACAACTTAGCCCAACCCAATAAAAGTCTTCTTAAACCAACTATCTTGGTCATGGAGACTCTGATACCATATCACAAACCAACTATCTTAAAAAAAACAGGATCACATCTATCTACTCAACTAATTGAGATTTGTGTAAACCTGTGGAGATTCTTGTCAATGTGATTTCTACAATAACTTGCACCAAACCAAACAGATGCTACAATTTTGTCAAAAATTCAAGGCTAATTACATTACATGAAATGAGCCTATCTGGGCACAATTAGTTACTACGTAAACTATATTTGCTAGAATTGAAAAAACGATCACATCAAACCAAACAACAACAGCAACAAAACCTTATCCCACTAAGTGAGATCAAATACATGGATCAAATGATGCCATTATACCCTATCATTCACCAACTCGGTAAAAATTCCATTCAAACCACACAAACACTCAAAAAATCATTCAACAGGCTTTAGCTTTGAGATTTGTGTAAACGTAGTTTACTCCGTAACTATCATGAAACCAAACAGACACTCAAAAACCTAGTACCTGAGGCGAAAAATCTGCTCCAACAGCAATGGCTGCTTCTGATTCCATGAGTGCCCTCTTCCAATCACCAATCTTGCGCGCATCAGCACACCGGTTCAAATGCTTCTCCAACACCAAAAGCTTCTGCTTCTCCGACTGATCCTGTTGAATCCCAGATACACACAAGTGCCGCCTAGAATTCTCCACCTGCCCAAACCTACACAAAAATTCCCAATTCAAAATTCCAACATCAACAAACAACAATACCAACCCAAATTCCACAAACTCAAGATCAAACCACCAACACACACAATGACACAACACGTTTCATTCTTGTTACCATTAGTTGACAACTAACCGTAGATAAAGTGAAGCAAGTCTCTTATGCGCTCTAGCATAAGCAGGGTCCAACTTCACAGCCTCGTGACACTCGCTCGCGGCCTCCCCTAACCTCCCCAACGCAGTGAGCGCCGCGGCACGGTTGCTCCGGCACGCAGCGTTCCCCGGCGAGATGGCGACGGCGCGATCATACAATGTCAACGCCTCCGAGAAGTTCCCATTCCTGTACAACTCGTTCCCAACCCTCTTCGCCTCCTCGGGATCGGAGCCGCTCATCGCGCGCCTCACCGTAACCTGCGATGCGCCCGCAGACACCGGAACACCGCCCGAGCCCCGCATTATGCTTCCCCGGCCGTAGTTCACGGTCCCCGAACCCAAGACGTCGGTCCGGTTCGGTCCGCGAGAGGGTAAACCGGGTTTGAGGATCTTCCCCGAGGGACATATGTTCCCGGTAGGAAGTATTGTGGGACTCGAATTAGTGGCTCCGCCGGAGTAGATTAACGGAGCTCCGGCCGATACCGATCTCCGGTGACCGGGTCTCGAGCTGTTTCGTGACAGTTCACCGGAGTGGTTACTGGGTTTCTCCGGTTTTCCGTTAACGTTTGGAGCCAGATCGAGAGCTTTGGAATCGAAGCTTTGTTGCATAGTGTGGGACATTTTTTGGTTATATAGGAGATTGGAAAAATGAAGGTAGTATTAGTACTACGTGCGGCGAATGTGTGTGTGAATGGATGAAATGAAACGGTGAGAGAGAGAGGTTTTGGGTTCTGTGAATTGTGATGAAAGATTTTCTCTCTAGGTTAGATTCTCTCTCGCTCCATGATGATGCTGATGCAATCTGTAGCATTAGAAAAATCACAGGGGAAGAAACAAATCATGGTAATAAAATCCTCTAACGCCTACATTAATCATTGACTATCATGTAATGGAGTTGAAGGAAAATTACTTTAATATTTACACTAATAAACTCCTCTAATTCAAATCTCAATCACTCCAAATGATTTTTTTTCTCCTTTTTTTCAATGGAAGTTGACTAGTAACTAATGCTAATTAATAAACAACCACAAATTTTAGTCCAACTTAAGTATTATTACCCTCAATAATTATAATATTGTTAATATCGTTGAAGTTTTTCTAAAAATTAAAAATAGTTTATTAAGTTGTACTTGTAATCGACGTATGAATTAACTGAACTAATCATAATATCCATTAAAAGTGAATTATTAGAGTTTTAAAAATATAATTTTCTCTAATTAAAATATTTATGATTAAGAAAGAGAAAATACAACAAAAATTAACTAGGGTAAGCTTCGTATAAAATTCGTTACAGCAAATTTCCTATTTATACACAAGTCCTGTTTATGGTATGATGGGTTAAGCTTTTACTGCTTGGTTAAAGATATTTTCTTATCCAATCAGCATTCATTTAGACTTAACTAACAGTGTGATAAATTTAATTTTAGCATGTCGTTGTTGGGTTTATTTATTCTAAAATGAGGCCCGCAGCTTCTACAGAAGCAATGCGAACTGAACATTACAGTTTCTTAAAACTAACATCAATTATTTATAAACACACATCTCACGTAGATAAGTATATAAATAACAAGCATCGATGTCTCATTAAGATATGTCCACTTAAAGTATTTTTTATAGGTGATAACCAATTTTATTATTTAAGGTAACATATTAGTTGTTAACTAGACAGAATCATAAGATTTTTAACTCTCGCATTAAACTAAGAGACATAATACTGAATTCTTATTAGATTGATGTAACAAATAAACAGAAATGTGTATTATAATAATTTAAAATTTGATTAACAAAATTTACATTGGGTAGTTGTTGATGATATTACTAATCACATGTTAATGATATGTGAGAATTTGAGACAGGTGCATAGACATGCTTGAACACAAGAAAACTATTATGGGGTTAGCAGCATTTAGGCATGAATCTCTATTTTTGCCGTTTTCAAGCATACCCTAAGACGGCAAGATGGACCTACCTTTTGCCCACAAAACAAACCGATTCCACCATTTTAACGTTTCTTGGATGTACAAGTTTATAATTAAAGCTGAGATTTCCTTTTAATTTATTTTTAAAAAATGGATAAGACTTTGTTTTTACAAATCTTCGACTGAATATCTTCATAATAACGTCCTTGACTCCTTATAAAGAAATTACTAAATATGTTTAATGTCTTTTTTGATACAGAAATACATTTAAAGTTTTAAAATTATAATAATATCTTTTTATTTATTCTTAATTTATTGTTATAATTTTTTAACAATCAATGCACCATAAATTGTTATTATCCTTTTTTAAAAAGTGTAATAAAAAATTATTTTAATTTAATATAATTTTATTACTATTTGTTCAAACATTTTTAAAAATAAATAAATAATTGAAAGGTTTGGAAAATAAAGGGTAAAAAGTATTATAGAATATAATAAAAACAAAATTAGTGTAATAATTTGAAAATTTTTAATAATATGATTGACATATTGGTTCACATGGTAAGCGGTTCATTATCACTGAAAGAAGATTATGAAGACATTATGCATATAAAAGCTTCTACTAGAAATTTTACATATTATATCTAAGTGTGTAACTTAGAACGGATAAGTTGACTCGGGAAAAAATAATAAGATGAAATTTTGAAAAATGACATGAGGGATTTTAAAATTGCCTGGGTCTTTTCTCCTTAAAATGATGTTTCTCGGGTCGCGTGTATGATTATATTTTAAGATGTTTTAACATTTGTTGGAAGGTGAAATACTGTTAAAAATTGAAAGTTAATAAATATATTTAATAAAACTACTGTTTTAGTAGTTGAAAAATATAAATAATATAAAAAGATATTTTTAATTATTTAGATAAAACGTATTTTTATATATACAATTTATAATTTTTTTGAGATATTTTAATTAATATCAAAATTAATAAATTAATATTTAAGACTTTTTTATAATAAAAAATTATGAAATATATAAATAATAGAACACAATTCAGATATAATAATTTATACAAATATTCTTCATAAAAGAAATAATGAAACCACAAAAAAGAAGAAGAGAATAGAAGTGTGTTCTCTTTAAAAATAGAAGAGAATACATGAGATAAAAGATATTTTTTGTTTTAAGTTTTTAAAAAATAAAAAAAGAATAAATTTTTTAAAAAATGAAATAAAAATAATAGTGAGAATTATTAAAAATATATATAAATGATAAAATAAAATAAAAAGATTTCAACCAATAACAAAAATTGTAAAAATCTTATTAGTTAATTAAAAAAGATACATTTCAATTACCACTCAAACACTCTAATTCATATAAGATATTTCAGCTACGATTTCAAGAAACGATGGGATGTCAAAGAGTTAAAATTATTGAAAAATTGCTGTACAACATTACTAGACTAACAACACCCACTGTCCTTCATTAATTCTAGTATCGAATTTTGATGATTTCTTTTGTTTGGTTGGTGTACGTAATTTCTCCCACTCAGAGAATGTATTGAAGAGCAAATTCAATTTAAATAAAGAACGAATCGAAGAAGGAAAACGATTATATTCCCCCTTCGTTTACATTTATACAGGTTAGCAAAAACAGTGTCAAAAGTCGATGGATAGGGAAATTAACACAAAACAAAAAGTGTTATCAACAGTTGAATTTACATAGGTAAGCTTATGTGTACTTAATAGATTTGTTGAATCTAATATTAGAAACTAACAGTAAAAGAAATTGAAAAAAAAACATCAAAAGACTATCATTTTATGTATTTATTATTGTATTTAACTCTATATTTTTTATTAACTATTTTCTATATAATCCAAAATAATATTTGATCTAATTGGTATAGGCGATATCAGACTATGTTTCATATACAATACTTTGGCTTGATGTTTAAGTCCAATCTAATACCTATTGATAGAAGGTAAAATTGAATAATTCTCAAGTTATTAATAAATATCTAAAATTAATCATATAAAATCATAATTAATATACATTTTTACATTAAATTGAATATATGATATTTATAAATTTCAAAATACGGTATCACTGATATTAGGGATGTCAAAGCGGGCTAGGCCTGATAGGCCAGCCAGCCAACCCACCTAAAACGGGCAGGGCGAGTTGACCAAATTTATTTCGCGATAAGTTCAAAATTGGTCCGTCCCACCCCGTATTTTTACGAGTTTTTGGCGAGGCAGAGCAGGTTACCTCGACGGGTTATATAATATTTTATTTTAAAAATGATAATATAATATTAATAGAATCTCATAAAAAAAATATAATTACCTATTTTGAAGAATGCACTTTACTAGTTTGATTACCTATTTTAATTATTGGTGTTAGTGATGTTTTGACACTTATTACCTATTTTGTAGAATGTATTTTACTAGTTTGATTTTTGGTATTAGTTGTAGTTTGATAACTTTAATCACCTATTTTAGAAAATGAACTTGACTAGTTTAATTATTGATGTTAATTTGATTAGTTATTTTGGATAGATATTGAACTTTTTATTATTAAATATTAATGAAAACTTAAATGTTTGAGGAATGAAATTATTTTATTTTAACATATTACTTTGATTAGTGTTTGAGTTATAATTATTAATATAATTATATTCAATTTTTTTATTTTAGTGGTATACTATTTTATTTTTAAAAATTTAATTAAATTTTCTTATTAAAAATAATGAATTAATTAATTTATATTATTTTATATTTTTAAGCGGACAATTCAATAACCAACTTTCTATTAAAAATTTTTTTTTTTCAAATACTAGAAGGTTGCCCCGCTTTTAAAATAGGACGAGTTAGAAATTTCAATCCGCCTCTTATAGGGGGCTAAACCTGTCCTGCCTTGCTCCGCTTCATATTTTGGTGGGTTGATAGCAGGGTAGGACGGGACCGAACGGATAACTCGTATTGACATCCGTAATTGATATGCTACAATATACACGTGTAACCTTATGCTATACAAGCTGCGAGACGGTGCTGGTGACAGATAGCGGGTCACACTTAAGTTAGCGGCACCGCTATATTGCCCACGTCAGTTTTATTCTCATATTTGCTTACATCAAATTAAGATTCTTCACTTACTCATAATTAAGTTAAGATGCTTTGCCTCTTTTGAAAATTTGCATTATAAGTGTATTTAACCTTTTACTCTACCTTCCTTGCTTGATTTTTCGGATTTTATTACCTTAATAAATTAAATAAACATTTATACCGTAGAATTGTTTAAGGATAAACTTTTTTCTCTAAAAGAAGTAACCTTCCTTCTAAAACCGATAAATAATTCATTTTATATGAAGTAATTGCGATTATTTATTATAAAATAATTATTACGAAATAAAATCTTGAAATCATAAATAATTATTATAATAAAAAAAGTAAACTTTTTTTATCAACTTAGAAAAAACTAAACTAATCCGAACATATACCGTAATTTTGTGTGTAAAATGTATTTATTACTTTAACACAAATCAATAAAAGCACTTTCTTTTACATGTATAAAAGCACAGGAAAGTGCGAAAATGACCGGAAGTCATGGTCAACTTTTCTGCGTAAAAATTAAAGAACATTAAGCATGTCTTCAATTAAGAAGACAACCTCTTTTCACGAAAGTTTAGGGTGGGAAATTACCTTTTACTTTTAACATTGTGAATTGAATAGTACTTGCTAATAATGAGGCGGTGAAATATATTAACACTCTAGAGCTTGCCTTTTTTTTTCCAATGATGATAATAATAACCGTTTAACATATATATTATAATTGAGGTAATCTATTTTATAACAATCTTAAAGGTTCAATTTTGGATTGTATATATTAAACGAAGGTCGTGAAAATGGGTCTCATATAGATGCTTATTGTTTTACCTATTTGGAAATTGGTTCCAAATGAAAGAAACATAGGGCAGTTTCTGAATGTATGGAGGATAGTGGATAGTTTAAAGACTTTGTATGCTTCATATATTCTTCATATTATCTAATAACTATTAATGATACATGAATCAATATGATGTATTTTAATATTGTTTAATAGTTATTAATGATATGAATCAACTTAATGAATGTTTAATAATTAATAATGATATAAACTACTTAATAGATGATTTATTATAACATTATTTTAATAAATTAAAATTTAACTCGATCATTAAAAGGAATTTAAGATTTTGGTGAAGTATGATAAAAGTGAAATGGGATGTGTGTATGTAGAGATTGGAGACACAGTGGCAGGTGGGCATGTGGAGTGCCAGCTTGGCCATGATATTCCCTCCAACAAAGCAAAGAATGTGGAGCCCACACAAACCTTTTTAGATTATCCACACTTCTTTGTAGTTTGGTTTTTTTTAATTAGTCAAATCTCAAATTAATTATTACAGTTAAATATAGTTTTAATTGTTTTGAAAAGTATAAAAAATTAACATTAATTTTAAATTTTTTTATTTATATAAATCTATTTTTTTAACTACGTAAATAACAAACTTTTTTTCTTAGTAATCTCGTGGCAAGCATATTCCGTCTACATGTACTGACATAACATTCTTCTTACACTTTAGTAAATTTCAATATAACAACGACAACCATGGGATGCCTCCATATGTGCTATGTCTTCTTCCTCCCATGCTCATACCCATTCTCATCAATACAAATATTAATTACTCTTTTTCATTACAAATCTTGATGAATGAATTAGAGGATGACATACTATTTGTTCATCATTAAAACTCTCTTAATGGTGTTGATGAAGGAAGTAAAAAAATTACTTAACAATATCATTAAAATTTACCTATTCCGGTTTCTAGACAATCTTTATATAATATTTAAAAAACTTATGTTTTTACTTCTTTAAATAATGTGATTACAACACTTGTTAATTTGACTTATTCATTTTATGTTAACCTAGCTTTATTTTTTGTTTGGGTAAATTTTCGTTTTGTTCTTTTTAATAACAACAGCATAAAGCGTTTCGCATTTAGGTTTATCATCACAATGGGAAAGAGCATTTTTCAAATTTAAAATTGGATACAACTGGCCATTCCTTAGCATAAATAAATAAATAAATTAGCAAGTGACAGTGTGAATTAATAATAATTGAACGTCGACCTTGGCTTAATTATCATGTTAATAATTTTAAATCTTGTGAGTTTCGATACAACTATATGGTGCACCTCACAAGATTTAGAATCTAGCTTAAGCCTACTTATATATGATGACACTAGTATAGCTAATATTATTTTTTGGTTTTTTTGTGATCATAGCTGATACCTAATAACTAGCTAGTATCTTAAAATTAATTGAAGAATCCAATATATGTAAAAGTTTAGTTTGTATTTGGGAAAACAGATTTTAGAAAAAGTAAAAATTTAAATGTTAAAATTAATTTTTTACGTTGTTCGAAATAGTCAAAACTTCATTTAATCGTAAGATATTATTTTCGCTACTAACAACTGTTTGTCACTTTCCAATCTTTAAACAAACACATGCTTAAACTGCATCTCATATTTCAACTAGTTTAAAACAAAAATGAGTAGACATGCTCCTTTAAATAAAATAAATGTGTTTAGCTAAATAGTATTCTCAGTTATCTAACAGTGAAACGCTACTTTAAATAATGTTTATAGATTTTAATTATTATTTGAAATCAATTTTTATTCTCTCTTCATAATTTAAATAAATTTTAATACCATCCTTTTATTTTATTTGAGATTAAGTAAAACATCTAAAAAAATTGAGATTAAGTAAAATATTTTAAAAAAATTTACATGTTGTATATAAACAAAAAAAATAAAAATTATATCTAAATAATTAAACATTTTTATGTCATTTTATATTTATCAGTTACGGTAAAAATTACTTTTATTCTCAATATTATTAACTTTCACCTACTTTCAGTTACTTTTTAAATTTTCAATTAATTTTACTAAACATTCACTAAGAGTATCTAAACTTTGAGTTTGGTCCAAAACAATTTTCCCGAATAAGTAAAAATCAAATAGTTGCAGAATTTTACTCCTGAACCTATATAAATGTTTGGGTTGCAGATATCAGATCATCTCACCCACCATTTTGTTCTGTTCTGGACTCCTCCGTACAAGAAAGAAATTGCAAATTAACAAGTAAGAATCTTCAGCACCTTATTTTGAGCCTAGTATAAAAAATAAATATGGTTTTTTTATTAATTTTTGGTTTTGAATTCTCACTTATTTTTTTATTGGATTTGATTCTTACATTATTAAATATATTCAAATTAGTCTTGAAAAATCTTGATAGAAAATAAAAATAAAAGTCTATTTTAGAAGTTAAAGAATAGAATAAGTTAAAGAGATAAAATAATATGACATAATATTTTTATTTATTTAGTTAGCAATTAAGTTAATAGAGTTACATTTTAAGAATCAATTTTAACATACTAGGAACCAATTTCAACACATTCAATAACAAAAAATTAAGACTAATAAAAAATAATTGAATGACCAAAATCAAATATTGATAAAAACATAAACACCAAAAACATATTTAACCCAAAAATAAAATAAAATTAGATAGCATGTATTAACTAATACAATTTTTCTTCCAAGAAAAAAGTTTAGTATATAATTAACATCTAACTACAAATGTCTTTATCCTTCAATAAACCCTAGGAGGTCTAAATACTTAAAAGAAACACTACGAGGTACCAATTTTACTTTCAAAGTTTTTCTTAGGAAATAATCAAGTTAATGTTCTAAAGGTACAGTGGTGTCTAACTAAGTCTTTTAAATAGGATGTTCACTAAATAGGTTTCTTGTCAAACAAAAATGTAATTGAAAATTTCTATATTAAGTGCAGTGAAACCAAAGGGACCAATGAAAAGGCTTGTCTAAAGCATTGAGGAAGACACCAAAAACCTTTTTGCTAGAGAGCGTTTTGTAACACATTATTATCCCATATGGTTTATGACCCCAAAATTTGTAAATTTAACAAGACACATCAATTTTCTTAACAGAAAATTAAGGTGGTTTAATTTTAGAAACTAAATTGTCTGACAATATAGAATATAAACAAGGAACTGTTAGACAGCTACAATTTTAAGAATAAAATTAAAAGTTTATTCATGTTAATGGTGTATGTAGATCAGAGGCAAAGTATGGGACCTAATGTCTTGATTTTAATTATATTATGTAGTCTATAGTATAGTATAATAGTAGGTTAGGAATCTTTGTGGCATAGGGCTTTCAGTTACCCATAAATCTCCTTTGCTGATCCAAACATTGAATAAATATTTGACAAAAAAGGAAATAGTACTAGTTTAGTAATTGTTGAACAGCCTTGTCATGTCCAGCGACGATCGTGCATGCGTGACATTTCCATTTCCATTCCATTCCCAATTCTCTACAAATTTCTAATATTTTATGCGTTGTGCATTCCAACTAATTGCTAGCTACAATCTCTGAAATTTCTGACTTTTCAGTGAAATTGTTTTCGTTGAAATTTGAATAAGCTATAACAACTTGATAGTGTGATCATATATACTATATAAATACTCCGGCTCTGTAACCAAAACATAGATACTCGGGTTTAAATTAAACATGGGATGTTCTTAGACTTGAATTTTAAATATTTGATTATTTTTTTTTACCGGTTAATTAGCTTATGTGTTTTGAAAGTAATTTACAACTTGATATAAGTCATTTATACTAATATATATATATATATATATATATATATATATATATATATCAAAGAAATGCTGAAAACTTCTGATCTCTATGACATTGACGAGAAGCAAAATTACCATACCATTTAACTATTCTATAATTTTGTGAAAATTTTTTTTTAACATTCTCGATCAGAATTAAATTTACAATTTAAAATTATTTTTAAAAAAAGTTATTTATAACAGTTTTCTAAAAAGATAACCTACATGGTAATCCTCTAACAAAAAGTTATAAATTAATATATTTCTTTGAGATGTAAAAATCATTAAAGTCCGGAACAAAGCTAAAAATTATATATGTCACATTTTCTTTCTAAAACATCTTAACCTTAAAATAATGTTCAAACACCCATAAAAAATTTTCACGGTTTATTTCAACTTTAAGATAGGGTTTTGGGACCACACAACAGCAATATCAATCATAAATGGGCATTAGGTATAAGTATGGAGGAATCTGAAAGCTTAAAAGCATTAAAAATACAATTTAGGGTGATTTTGGCTACTGGTAATCATTTACCACGTCATGGTAATCGATTAAACCCGAGAGTAAGTCCTCATTTCCTATAAAAACAACTATCAGCAGGTCTGTTCCTGAGATTTTACACCCTAGTAATCGATTACCACATCATGATAATTGATTACACCCGAGAGCAAAACTCGTTTCCTGTAAAAACAACTCTCAAGTCTGCTTAGTTAGCTGTGGTAATCAATTACCACATCCTCATAATCGATTACTGACAGCAAAATTGCAACAGATTGCAGAAAATGCCTTAAAAAGCTGAAAAACCCAACTTCTAACCACCCTAGCTTTCTTATATGACATCCAATCACTACCAAACTTTAACACCACCTAATGTACACCATTTATGACGTGTAACCATTGGCCATACTCAAAAATACAAAAAACGAGAGACTTATGCGTAGAAACGTGTTTAGCCTTTTTTAAGACATTTTTGCGCAACTCAATGGTCAATTCTTAATGGATTGGACCCATTTCAGTTTCTACAAGTTCTAAATCATGCATAGGTGCTATTGGACCCATCCCACGGTGTCCAAACCTCCTAAAACTCATTATGACTCTATCACTTCTTCAATTATGCATAAAAACTCATATAAAACCTCATTTCTCATGCATCTATCATCAATTCATAATTCATCACATAATCTACTCAATATACACACAAACAGTTCCTACCCATCATATTCACACAGTGTAGTTCCTGAACTTATCACGCATCACATGCATCAAATGGGACCATTCATGGTCATCACATTCATATTTCATCTTTATTATATATATATATATATATATATATATATTATATATATATATATATATATATATATACACACATCCAAAATAGAAACTAGGCTTCCAGTTGAAGCCGTCAGCTACCTAAATCCACTACACAGTTATACACATTAACTATCAAAACAATTATCTACAAGAGCCGACCAAGGCTACATCACAAAATACTATACAGTCTATATGATTATGTACAGGCGTCTTCCTCACAGCTATGGTGACATCTCACCAATCACCATTGCGACCCAAGTCCACTAAAAATATAGCTACAAAATAGGGGTGAGCAAAATGCATGTTAAATAACAGTTATTGAATTAGACCAACCTATCCAATTCTCTAATATACAATACAACACCAAATCAATTAATATATTTACTGACATTCAACATAATTCATCACTGTGAACACCTCTTTTTGTCCGGCCAATTGGTACAGTTTCATCCTTTGAGCACTCTTTTATGCGCATGGTTCATTTGAAAATTCATAACTCCTTCATACGATCTTTGATTTGCGCAAACCCGGTCTCTAAATTTTCATAACAAAATTGTCTACGACTTTTGTGAAGACCTTGAAGGCTAAATCCTTACCAATTGGTACAGTTTTAATAATCTTCCTAGAATTGCTCCAGTTTCATGACTGCTCTGCACATCTTTAAGAAAAAATTCATATCTCCCTCATATGATACTGAAATGACCCCATTCTTCTTCCTATGGCTCCACATCAGAGATATCTACAAACTTTATGAAGGCCACAAAAGCTAATTCTCCACCCATTTTGCCCAGTGAATTTATTTTGCTTGCAAATGTATTTCCGTCATACTCTGGAGCAGTTTTCGTAGATGGGCCATATCTCCCTCGTTTCTTGATGAAAATTTTTGTGTCATATATCAAATTAAAGCTAAGAGAAAGATCTACAACTTTCATGTTGGACTCTTTTTCAAATTTGGCACGCATCAGCCCTCAAATATGCGAGTAAGTTTGTGATGCGTAAAAAGGAGAATGAAAAAGCACCAAACAGCATCATGAATCGATTCAACACATGCATGAATCGATTCATGCGTGAAACAGCCCCAAAAATTCAATTTCAAGTGGTTTGAATCGATTCATAACCCACTTGAATCGATTCACACGTGACTTATGGCCCAGGATATGATTTTTGAATCGATTCATGCGACTGGGCACATGGAAAATCAATGATTAATCACCATGAATCTATTCATTTCTTCCATGAATCAATTCATTTCAATTTTGATGAACAAATACACTAAATGAATCTATTCATTTGGAAAATGAATCTATTCATTTAGTTCAAATTTGAGTTCCAGATTGAATGGGACAGCCTTGCATCGCACCATGTTAATCATTCACCACTAAGCAGACATGATAATGCTCCACTACACCAATTATGCAAGGATCATGGCTCCATTAAGATTATTAAATGGAAAAGCAAAGTCTTTCCTTGGCTATAAATAGAGATGAATCAAGCAGAAGTGGGGGGGGGGGGTTCTTTTCTCCTTCTCCGTTGCTCCCTGTTTCCATTTTCTCCTCTTCTCTGTTGCACCTTCTAGCAAGTTTTTTTCATTTCCAGGTTATTATGTTCTTTTCTTTTCTTCTCTTTTCTTTGTAGTTGTTATTATGTAGTTTCATTTCTTCTTCCAGCAAGTTTCATTTCATTTCCAAGTTTTTCATTTCCATGTTATTTTAAATATAGTATGCTTTTTAATAAAATAAAAATAAAAATAAATAAAAATAATAAAATAATGATAAAAAATGAGTAATAAGTTTTGCACATGTTTTGTTTTCTAGCCTAAAAATTTCCATTTTTTAATCAGTGTCGTACGGAAAATACTTCCGTCTACACAGTTTTTATAAGATCCATGCACGTGCGAAGCACTTCGCCTTGTATGGATTCTTCACTAAAATAATAACTATCAATATCTTCCTAATCTTTTTCCTAAAAAAAACATTTTAAAGAACTACGTGACCCTGATTTCTCGAAAGCTCGAGAATACGTAGGAGCGGAAAACAGTTCCTGTCGGGCCCACCTTTCTTTATTTAATTGTTAGAGTTTCCTTTTCGTCTTGCTATCAAAAGGAGGAGCGAGATTAATTTGTACGAGACGTCCTGTTAATCTCATATTTTTAATATTTCTTTAAAAAAAAGGAGGAGCGAGGTTAATTTGGACGAGACGTCCTGTTAATCTCATTTTTTAAATATCTCTTTAAAAAGGAGGAGCGAGGTTAATTTGGACGAGACGTCCTGTTAATCTCATTTTTTTTATCTCTTTAAAAAGGCGGAGCGAGATTAATTTGGACGAGACGTCCTGTTAATCTCATGTAAATATTTTGTATTGATCTTTGTTTATTTTTTTGTTTATTTTGTCGTTTCGTACATTTTTCTTCTTATGAAGAAGTTAAAATAATTATTGGGTTAATTATAATGCGCGCTATCAAATTGAGGTAACCGTTTTTAACGGACAGTTGTGAGGTGCTAATACCTTCCTCACCTGTAATCAGACTCCCAAATCATGGAATTTCATTTTTATAACCAGTGTTTTAACGAAAGGTTTTTCCACTATTTTATCCTAAAAAATATTGGTGGCGACTCCCTGTTTATTATTTAAAATCGTTTTGAGGGTCGGCCGCGCCGCCGCGATCCTGGTCGCGACAGATGGCGACTCCACTGGGGACTTAGAGAGTCAAGCCAGTCAATTTGATAGCGCATGTTTTAATTTGCATATTAATTATTTAACTTCTTCCTTTATTTTATTCCCTTGTCAATGTTTAGTTTCTGTTTTGTTTGTATTCAATTATTTATGTTCTGTAAATATCTGTGTGATCATTGAACCCTAGGGTAGTCGACTTTATTTTGTTGCTCTGTGTTCGTTCTATGTGCAGGGTGAGTAAGGTACGGGTATTGAATGCCTCTTTCACACACTACACTCACAATTTGCACACACTTTTGAGTGGGACCCTATACCCGGGCCCAAATAAAACTTAAGATTAAGGGAGGTTGATAGCGGAGCCATTTGGGATGTACTTCCTGTCTGGTTACCGTGAGAATCTCAGCTAGAGTTCGACTTATTCATGGTGCTCACACTTAGTATACTTCTTACTATTTGTGATCAACATCATGAATAGGATCTTGGCTCTAGTGACCTTTAGAAGTTTTAGAACAAGCCACCTAATGCGAGGTATCACTGATAGATGAACCTTAGAACCATTAGGAGACCTCCAGAAAAACCCACCTTAAGGCACAAAGGGGCAAACTTTACTTCTACCTTTTCTCATTCTCACTTTTCCTTCTAATCCAAAATAGAGGATTACTTGCCCGTTTAGTGAATTACTTTTTTTCAAAAAAATGACATACTTTTAACTAGTGATCCTTTAATGGGCAAATAGTTCTTTCTCTTTATGCGCAAGTCTTTGGGCCTTGAGTTACAGATCTTTTGAATCATAGAAAATACATATAAAAAGAAAAGAAATCAAAAGAAAAATCAATTTTCTTTGTATTGTCGATGATCAGAAAATTCGTAGCTCATATAACCCTTGATTTGACATAAGTTTCAGCAAGTTGTATTCCCCCCTAAATACAAAAATGTTTTCAAGAAATCACTAGGGGAGTATCGATTTGCAAAGCACGTCATTTCCCAATGGCTCTTTCGCTCCTTTCTTTCTATTCTTACCGGAGGCTATTCAGAGTTTAACGAATACCCTTGACCAAGATATGGAAATTAATGTGGGATCAAACCTTTAAGAGACGGATCATGGTTCCCCGAGCTAGAAATAGCTAACTTGAGGCTCTTATTACATGTCAGAATAAAGGATTTTTCTGTCTTCACAACTATCCCGTATTAATTTCCATGTTTACCGTACCTAGTACTTTTGAACGATACATTCTAAGGAATGGTTAAAGGATGTTTGTCAAGGTCTGTGATCGCTTCCCACGATATCCTCTTTCCTTCTGTTTCCACCTGACATTTCTTTTTCTTCTTTCACTCGACACCGAAAGACACCTTTGTTAGACTTTCAAAGGAGACTCATGGCTGAAAGAGAGCAAGAAATTGAAAACCTCAGAGACGAAGTTAACCAGCTAAGGAAGCAAATGGCGGAGATGGCCAGACTTTTAGAGAAGAATATCATAGAAGAGGAACCTTCTGCGGGTGTCAAGAATGATCAACATTTGCCAACCACCCCACTCCACCTTCCTGGATTGACAAAAGACCAAATTCCCCCATTCCATAATCAACAAGAGGATCATGATTTACAAATGATGAATCCCCATATTTCACAGTCCTCCCGGTCGCCTGGGGCTCCTATCACAAGAATGTCTGCATCGGGAGATAAGGGAAAGAGAAAAGGGGATGCTAATTCCACTGCCCGTAACCAAAAAAGGGCCCAACCCAGATCAATAACACATACTCCCTTTCAACCTGCCAATCTCCCTGCACCTTACATGGCCACCACCACCCCTAACCAGAGCTCTAATTTTTTCCCATTCCAACTCTACTTTCATCCGTATATCCCTCAAATACCTTCCTATTCTCATTTGTCTGCTATTAGGTCTACCCTTCCACAACCATATCATCCCCCACTAGTACAAACTCAACCACCTAATCCAGACCAAAGCATAATAAAACCCATCAATAATCGAACACCAACCCGGTTCGACCCCATTCCCATAACCTACACAGAACTTCTACCTCACCTTTTTCGTAATTCTCTTGCAGTACCCTGCCCACTAAAACCGGTGGTTCCTCCTTACCCCAAAGGCTATAATCCCAATGCCCGATGTGATTACCATGCTGGAGCCTCGGGGCACTCTACTGAGGACTGTCATACTTTGAAATTCAAAGTAAGGGATCTGATTAAAGCTAAGTGGCTAAATTTCCAGGAAGGGAGTCCCAATATAATTATAAACCCCAGGTCTAACCATGAGACCTCTGGGGTCAGTGTGATAAAGAGGGACTAGGGGTGTAAAGAGGATGCATGCAAGATTTTGTGAATCATACGCCAACTGGAGAGGTTCATGACCAGGAGACCACTTAGTTCCTTATGACTTTAAACTTCTGTTTCAACCCAAACGCCATGCCTAAGGCTTTGGGATATTGTTATGTAATAAGGGCAAAGACATGTTTTTATCATTTTAGGTTTCTCTCAATAAATATGTGTCAAATTTCAAAATACCTTTTCTTACTTTCCTTATTGCCACCTTGAATCCTTTTCCCTTTATCTACTTCTTTTTCTCATTTTTACCATGAAAAAAAACCAAAAAAATACAGGACTAAAAATGATCCTTTTGAGAACAATGAAATCATGATTCCATTTCATAACTTTGACTGCCCAGTTGATTACGCTGATGAAAAAGGTAGCAAAAATGAAAGTTCCTTGGCCGAATTGTGTAGGATGTTTGGATAAGAGTCACCTAGTTCTACCCAAAGGCAAGGTCAGCACACAGGATGAAGAAGATTCACAAACAACTGAAGACGTTACAAGCTCAAAACGAAGATAGTGCCAGATTCCATAAATGGCGTATCTACCCTTCAAAGAAATGTTAGCATTGATCAACGTGGATGGTCAAGAAATACTCTTAAAAAAAATGATACAAAAAAAAAGTCAAGGTTGGTGCCTTACGTAAATACCAATTAAGGCGAGCTGATTCATAGATCAAATTATCACTTTTCCATATGGGGGCATAAATGTTATCAAGCTAAGAACACGGCAGAAATAATATTTCATCTGTGTCGCAATCAACACCCCAACTTTAATGGAGTATAACTATTCCCACACCAGTGTAACCAAGGGATTGGTCTACTGTGATACCATTAATATCATATTCTCTTTATCACATTGGTTAGGGGATAAAATAGATAGACCATAACAAAGGTACCAAAGGGGTCATTCAAAAAAAACAACAACAAAAAAAAAGGAAAAAAAAAAGAAAAAAAGAAAAAATGCAAAAAGAAAAAACAAAAAAATAGATGAAAAATGAACAAGGAAATAAAGACTCAAAACGAGCCCCCTCATTGGTACTGAAAAAGACACGCCTTTGTTTCTTTGGATACATGGTGTTAGGGGCAAATTTTTTTTCATATAACATCTACTCCCCCACAGGATGAGATCAAATTGAGAAAGATCAAATAAGCTCATTGGCAATCAGTTTAAACCTTTGTCGTGAGGGACAAAACCTTAAAAAAAAAAGAGAAAAAAGAGAGACGTCACATGGAGAGAGAAGCTCGCTAGGCTGAAAACCTGGAAGGGCAGCCTAGGCAAAAGTTAGAGCGACCTGGTAAGATGAAAACATGAATAGGTGGCTCAGGCAATCAATTGGGATCAAGATTTTGGCCAAGTAATCGTAGTCCGACTACCTTTTCAGAAGCAGAGTCAAGTGGTGAATTCAGAGTCATGATGTGGGATTAAGATATGCTTTGTTCTCAACAGTTCACTGGAAGATCTGTAAAATCATTCCCACTCTACCCAATTATTAATATTTCCCATACATCTTCACTTGCTTTTTGGTTTCCCTTTCTCCACACTTACTCGACTTGTAAATACAATCTCACCTATTTTTGACACGTATTTATTGAGATTTTCCATGATTTGATAATACATATGTTTTCCCTTAATATATAAAAATAAGAAGGTAATGAAAATTTAAAGTCATGAGAACAAGATGTTCCTGTTACTTGATTTCGCCTCAAGCAATCATTATGAAGACTGGGCCTGACATGTTTCCAAAGCTAGGGTTGCTTCATCTGCTCTGTTTCAGTCATGAGTCACTTCGGATCTCTAAGGATTGTGTTTTTGCGGTAAGTCTTTTCAAGTTCCAATTTGTTTTGCACCACTAACCTTTCTTGCAGGATGTTGTAATAAGTGGATGTGTCAAGCTTCAACCGCCAAAACTGGCACTTTCCAGGTGTATGTCCATCAGTCTCCGAAGCTCACTCTTGCCTTTACTCATTGAAGTAGGTCATCCACGAGTTTCTTCTCGTAACCCACCCAAATCATTGGACAAAACACCCTTCTATGGCCAAACATGACATCTTTCTGAGTTTCCATTTTGCTTTGAGATTTCCATGAAGTCCATCAATACCTTGTAGTCGAAACCGGCGTCCTCTCAAGGTTTCTGTCTTGTTCGTGAGGCATGTTAAGGGTCATATCTCCAAGAAATCAACTTGGTATATTCTAGGACCTGGTTAATTTGGACGGAAGGCCCTATTAACCCCCAAATCTTTTCATCCAAAGGCCAGTTTCCCCTGAAGTCCTCCCAATTTTCCCCAAACTGGGGCATCTCCCCACATCTCTATTCTCTTTCTGTCAAGGAGAAGCACCCCTAATTCCTTCAGGTAAATTTTCTGAACATGGGTATCACCCTAGGTCTCCCTTCTTTCAGCCAAGGGGCAATTCTCCAAAAATCCTTTCAATCATACTTTAACCGGGGCATATCCGCAGGTTTCTCTTCCCTAAGAGACAATACTCTGAACTCCCAAGCAACCCAAAACTGGGGCATCCCCCAGGTTTCTCTTCTCCGGTGGACCCACTATCACCTCTAAAAGGAAAATAGACTGAGGATTCCTCCTGAAAAAAAAAACCCCCAAATGGACTCCTGGTCAGATTTTAAAAAATTTGTTTGTACCCAACAGAGTTATCTTTCCGACAGAACCACAGAGATCAAAGGCCACGCATTCCCTTCCCAAGAGGAAAACACTTTCCCCAGTGAAGTTACCCTCATTAAAATATCCTAAACTGGGACATCCATCAGATTTTCTCCTCCGACGTGCCTGCCATGCATTCCCCAATGGAACCATAATCGCCAAAGCCAGCGCCTTTCAAGGTTTCTTCTTCCATCAGGCGCCTTCAAAGTCTCATCCTTAACTGTTAAAAGTCGCTATCTCTCAATTTCTTCCCCAAGTAGAACTACACTTCCCAGACAAATTAAGCTGGGGCATCTCCCTAGATTTTCCCAAAGCTCTTCAGATCATTTCAAACTAGGGCATCTTCCCCAGGTAGTTATCTTTCGTCAACCCAAGGGCAGTACCTCACGCTCCCGGGAAGTTTGAGCTGGACATCACCTCGGGTCTCTCTCCGTCAAAAGGGAACGTACCCCCAAGCTTCTTCAACCGCCCTAAGTGGGGCGTCACCCCATATCCTTCCCCCAACCTTGAGGTAGTATCCCTAAATCTTCTAATCTTTCCAAAATTTGGGGTATCACCCCAAATCTTCCCTCCGTTCGAGGGACAGTATCCCTAGCTCCTTCAGCTAGATTTTTCCCCCGTTTCTTTTCCTTCCGATCAAGGAGCAGTTCCCCGAATCATCCAAGACAGCTTGAACTGGATCATCCCCAGATTGTGGACCCCAGATTTTTCCTTCTAGTCAAGAAGCAGTTCCCCGAGATCCCTTCAATCTTCCTAACTGGGGCATCTCCCCCAGATTTCTTATATTTCAGTCAAGAGGAAATTCCCCAAGATTCCTTCAATCATGTCAAACTGGGGCATCACCCCAGGATCACCCTCTTTCATTTAGAAAGCAATTCCCCAAGATTCCTTCAATCATGTCAAATTAGGGCATCTCCCCAGGATCACTCTCTTTCGGTCAAAGAGTAATTCTTTCAGTCATGTCAAACTGGGGCATCACCCCGAGCCTTTAGGACCAGTGAGTTAATTTGGACGACACGTCCTGTTAGCTCCCCCCAATCTTTGTATTTTCTGTCAATTGAGGGTTAACCCTATCCTTTATCTTTCCAGCCGCCTATCAAGGCATCCTTTACCTTTCCAGTCGCCTATCGAGGCATCCTTTATCTTTACAACCGCCTATCAAGGCATCCTTTATCTTCCAGTCGCCTATCAAGGCATCCTTTATCTTCCAGCCGCCTATCAAGGCATCCTTTACCTTTCCAGTCGCCTATCAAGGCATCCTTTATCTTCCAGCCGCCTATCAAGGCATCCTTTACCTTTCCAGCCGCCTATCAAGGCATCCTTTATCTTTACAGCCGCCTATCAAGGCATCCTTTATCTTCCAGTCGCCTATCGAGGCATCCTTTATCTTTACAGCCGCCTATCAAGGCATCCTTTACCTTTCCAGCCGCCTATCGAGGCATCCTTTATCTTCCAGCCACCTATCAAGGCATCCTTTACCTTTCCAGCCGCCTATCAAGGCATCCTTTATCTTCCAGCCGCCTATCAAGGCATCCTTTACCTTTCCAGTCGCCTATCAAGGCATCCTTTATCTTCCAGCCGCCTATCAAGGCATCCTTTACCTTTCTAGCCTCCTATCAAGGCATCCTTTATCTTTACAGCCACCTATCAAGGCATCCTTTATCTTCCAGTCGCCTATCGAGGCATCCTTTATCTTTACAGCCGCCTATCAAGGCATCCTTTATCTTCCAGTCGCCTATCAAGGCATCCTTTATCTTCCAGCCGCCTATCAAGGCATCCTTTATCTTCCAGTCGCCTATCAAGGCATCCTTTACCTTTCCAGCCGCCTATCAAGGCATCCTTTATCTTTCCAGTCGCCTATCGAGGCATCCTTTACCTTTCCAGCCGCCTATCAAGGCATCCTTTATCTTTCTAGCCGCCTATCAAGGTATCCTTTATCTTCCAGCCGCCTATCAAGGCATCCTTTATCTTCCAGCCACCTATCAAGGCATCCTTTACCTTTCCAGCCGCCTATCGAGGCATCCTTTATCTTTCCAGTCGCCTATCGAGGCATCCTTTATCTTTCCAGTCACCTATCGAGGCATCCTTTATCTTCCAGCCGCCTATCAAGGCATCCTTTACCTTTCCAGTCACCTATCGAGGCATCCTTTATCTTCCAGCCGCCTATCAAGGCATCCTTTATCTTTCCAGCCGCCTATCAAGGCATCCTTTATCTTTCCAGTCGCCTATCGAGGCATCCTTTATCTTCCAGCCGCCTATCAAGGCATCCTTTACCTTTCCAGCCGCCTATCAAGGCATCCTTTATCTTTCCAGTCGCCTATCGAGGCATCCTTTATCTTCCAGCCGCCTATCAAGGCATCCTTTACCTTTCCAGTCGCCTATTGAGGCATCCTTTATCTTTACAGCCGCCTATCAAGGCATCCTTTATCTTCCAGTCGCCTATCAAGGCATCCTTTATCTTCCAGCCGCCTATCAAGGCATCCTTTATCTTCCAGCCGCCTATCAAGGCATCCTTTACCTTTCCAGCCGCCTATCAAGGCATCCTTTATCTTTCTAGTCGCCTATCGAGGCATCCTTTATCTTCCAGCCGCCTATCAAGGCATCCTTTACCTTTCCAGTCGCCTATCGAGGCATCCTTTATCTTCCAGCCGCCTATCAAGGCATCCTTTATCTTTCCAGCCGCCTATCAAGGCATCCTTTATCTTTCCAGTCGCCTATCGAGGCATCCTTTATCTTCCAGCCGCCTATCAAGGCATCCTTTACCTTTCCAGTCGCCTATCGAGGCATCCTTTATCTTTCCAGCCGCCTATCAAGGCACCCTTTATCTTCCAGTCGCCTATCAAGGCATCCTTTATCTTCCAGCCGCCTATCAAGGCATCCTCTATCTTTCCAGCCGCCTATCAAGGCATCCTTTATCTTTCCAGCCGCCTATCAAGGCATCCTTTATCTTCCAGTCGCCTATCAAGGTATCCTTTATTTTCCAGCCGCCTATCAAGGCATCCTTTATCTTTCCAGCCGCCTATCAAGGCATCCTTTATCTTTCCAGCCGCCTATCAAGGCATCCTTTATCTTTCCAGTCGCCTATCAAGGCATCCTTTATCTTTCCAGCTGCCTATCAAGGCATCCTTTATCTTTCCAGCCGCCTATATCTTCCAGCCGCCTATGAAGGCATCCTTTATCTTCCAGCCCCTATCAAGGCATCCTTTATCTTCCAGCCGCCTATCATGGCACCCTTTATCTTCCAGTCGCCTATCAAGGCATCCTCTTACTTTCCAGCCGCCTATCAAGGCATCCTTTACTTTCCAGCCGCCTATCAAGGCATCCTTTATTTTCCAGTAGCCTATCAAGGCATCCTTTATTTTCCAGTCGCCTATCAAGGCATCCTTTACTTTCCATTCGCCTGTCAAGGCATTTCCAGTCGCCTATCAAGGCATCCTTTACTTTCTGTCCGCCTATTCAGGCACCCTTTACTTTCCTGTCCTCCTATTTAGGCACCTTTCACTTTTCTGTCCGCCTATTCAGGCACCCATTTACTTTCCGTTCACCTATGCAGGCACCCTTTACCTTCTAGTCTACCGGGGATCAATCCTGATCTTCTCACTGAAAGAATTTTTCCCGATCAATTCAGATTTCAAAAAAAAAAAAACAAAAAAAAAACAAAAAAAAACAAAAAAAAACAAAAAAGGGAGAGGAGAAAAGAAGAGAAACAGAAGTGAAGAATGCTCGTTTTTAAGAAAAAGAGGTCACACTGACTCGTGATTGCCCACACCATCAGTTGCCATACCGATCAAGAGGTCCCACTTGGCCCCTTACATCGGTGTTCATATCTTTACTTCATTTTCACTTCAAAACACGGAAAGCTTCGTGTTTCTTTTGTGAAAAAGAAGTAAAGAGGGGCATCTGTGAACACCTCTTTTTGTCCGGCCAATTGGTACAGTTTCATCCTTTGAGCACTCTTTTATGCGCATGGTTCATTTGAAAATTCATAACTCCTTCATACGATCTTTGATTTGTGCAAACCCGGTCTCTAAATTTTCGTAACAAAATTGTCTACGACTTTTGTGAAGACCTTGAAGGCTAAATCCTTACCAATTGGTACAGTTTTAATAATCTTCCTAGAATTGCTCCAGTTTCATGACTACTCTGCACATCTTTAAGAAAAAATTCATATCTCCCTCATATGATACTGAAATGACCCCATTCTTCTTCCTATGGCTCCACATCAGAGATATCTACAAACTTTATGAAGGCCACAAAAGCTAATTCTCCACCCATTTTGCCCAGTGAATTTATTTTGCTTGCAAATGTATTTCCGTCATACTCTGGAGCAGTTTTCATAGATGGGCCATATCTCCCTCGTTTCTTGATAAAAATTTTTGTGCCATATATCAAATTAAAGCTAAGAGAAAGATCTACAACTTTCATGTTGGACTCTTTTTCAAATTTGGCACGCATCAGCCCTCAAATATGCGAGTAAGTTTGTGATGCGTAAAAAGGAGAATGAAAAAGCACCAAACAGCATCATGAATCGATTCAACACATGCATGAATCGATTCATGCGTGAAACAGCCCCAAAAATTCAATTTCAAGTGGTTTGAATCGATTCATAACCCACTTGAATCGATTCACACGTGACTTATGGCCCAGGATATGATTTTTGAATCGATTCATGCGACTGGGCACATGGAAAATCAATGATTAATCACCATGAATCTATTCATTTCTTCCATGAATCAATTCATTTCAATTTTGATGAACAAATACACTAAATGAATCTATTCATTTGGAAAATGAATCTATTCATTTAGTTCAAATTTGAGTTCCAGATTGAATGGGACAGCCTTGCATCGCACCATGTTAATCATTCACCACTAAGCAGACATGATAATGCTCCACTACACCAATTATGCAAGGATCATGGCTCCATTAAGATTATTAAATGGAAAAGCAAAGTCTTTCCTTGGCTATAAATAGAGATGAATCAAGCAGAAGTGGGGGGGGGGTTCTTTTCTCCTTCTCCGTTGCTCCCTGTTTCCATTTTCTCCTCTTCTCTGTTGCACCTTCTAGCAAGTTTTTTTCATTTCCAGGTTATTATGTTCTTTTCTTTTCTTTTCTTTTCTTTGTAGTTGTTATTATGTAGTTTCATTTCTTCTTCCAGCAAGTTTCATTTCATTTCCAAGTTTTTCATTTCCATGTTATTTTAAATATAGTATGCTTTTTAATAAAATAAAAATAAAAATAAATAAAAAAAATAATAAAAATAATAAAATAATGATAAAAAATGAGTAATAAGTTTTGCACATGTTTTGTTTTCTAGCCTAAAAATTTCCATTTTTTAATCAGTGTCGTACGGAAAATACTTCCGTCTACACAGTTTTTATAAGATCCATGCACGTGCGAAGCACTTCGCCTTGTATGGATTCTTCACTAAAATAATAACTATCAATATCTTCCTAATCTTTTTCCTAAAAAAAACATTTTAAAGAACTACGTGACCCTGATTTCTCGAAAGCTCGAGAATACGTAGGAGCGGAAAACAGTTCCTGTCGGGCCCACCTTTCTTTATTTAATTGTTAGAGTTTCCTTTTCGTCTTGCTATCAAAAGGAGGAGCGAGATTAATTTGGACGAGACGTCCTGTTAATCTCATATTTTTAATATTTCTTTAAAAAAAAGGAGGAGCGAGGTTAATTTGGACGAGACGTCCTGTTAATCTCATTTTTTAAATATCTCTTTAAAAAGGAGGAGCGAGGTTAATTTGGACGAGACGTCCTGTTAATCTCATTTTTTTTATCTCTTTAAAAAGGCGGAGCGAGATTAATTTGGACGAGACGTCCTGTTAATCTCATGTAAATATTTTGTATTGATCTTTGTTTATTTTTTTGTTTATTTTGTCGTTCCGTACATTTTTCTTCTTATGAAGAAGTTAAAATAATTATTGGGTTAATTATAATGCGCGCTATCAAATTCAGGTAACCGTTTTTAACGGACAGTTGTGAGGTGCTAATACCTTCCTCACCTGTAATCAGACTCCCGAATCATGGAATTTCATTTTTATAACCAGTGTTTTAACGAAAGGTTTTTCCACTATTTTATCCTAAAAAATATTGGTGGCGACTCCCTGTTTATTATTTAAAATCGTTTTGAGGGTCGGCCGCGCCGCCGCGATCCCGGTCGCGACAATCACTCAACAGATATTCTCAATATCATATCACCACATAGCTATTACAAATCATGTTGTTCTCAACAACGTTCATCAATGCATATACATATATATAAATGCAATCACATGGATCCATTACACCATTAAATTTAGTGTTGCAACACATTGGATCTCAGCCATATATTCAGCTCTCAGCTGATCCGACCATTTTACTGGTACCAAACTGTTTGTCGTCTCACATAACACAATCACTCTCAGGGACAAAGGAAGTGTTACGGGCTAGTCCTAAGTCCCACTCAATAGGCTTGCCTTGAGTCCCATTCAAGGTCTTTTATGGAATCCTCAAAACCACATATACAGAAATCTCATTTCATGTTTTAAATCATCAATACAAGCATCTCATGCTATAAAATGATATTAAATCATTCATTAATTGCATCCCATGCAAAATTTCACTATCATCAATATTTAATCACATCTTATGCATCACAAAAACACCAATTTAATTATTCTATTACATCTCATGCATCACAAAAACACCAGTTTAATTATTCTATTACATCTCATGCATATAGACATTAACCCACTCAAATCATACATCTCACGTAACACATAATCATTAGTCTAATCACTTAATTTCACCTCATGCTATTTTAATATCAACCTCATGGACATAAATTGCTACAACAATCATTATCCTTCAAATATCACCAAGATTGGGGTACTTCACAATTATATCATAATTTAACATATGAATTCATCATATTTCATAATTAAACAGCTCATACACATCAAGATACCTTAAACTCGTCCATAAACTGTGCATTTAAAATATAAAGGTTCCCCCTACCTGGAAATAAATGATCCAGAAGCTTCCCAAGCTATCCAACGCTAATTGATCATAATTTCCACAATCAATAACTTCCTAAAATTAATAACAATATATTTTAATACCACAATTGTTACTAAAATTCACATTTCGAGCTAGAACGCCAATTCTTAATTATTTCGATAAGTATTAACTTACCGACAACGCGATTAACCTTCGATTCTCGCTTCCGATCAACACCTAAGGCTCTGAATATGCTTTCAAATATTTCCTAAATTATTATTAACCCAGTAAATAACCGAATTTCATAAAACGGAACTAAAATCAACCAAAGGGGTACCAAATCACTTACCACAAACAGCGAAAATCCCAAATCTTCACACACTTCAAGTTACCCACCACAAGGGCTAGCTCCAATAACCTTAAAACTCAAGAATTTGGAATAATTAGAGATTGGGGTTTGAAGATACAACATAAAACAAAAATGGGTTCCACTATCTTACCTTAAAGTTGAAGAACCAAGCTTTCTCCACCAAGACTCAAGGCTACCACATGAAGGAGGAAGGAACTAGGGAACAAAACTTTGTCTTAATTGAGGAATTAAAAGAAAAATGGTGTACATGGGAATGGTTTCCGCGAGAGGAGAAGGAGAATGGAAATGGAAAGCAAATCTTCCCTTCCCCCTGCACATGCAGTCCGCATAAGAGAGAAAAGAGTTTTCAATTTCCACTTTTTCCCACAATGGCACGCGTGAAGTGAGAAATGTAACATCCTAGGTTATTTTTGCATTTATTTTTATTCAAACAATTACCTCTTACGATAAATTTTTCCTTTTCTTGAAAATTAATCGATATTTAGTGAAAAAGCATTTATTTTTACTGACTTATTTAAGTGACAGTAGTCACAGTTAGATTAATTAAATGAGGTCTAGAAAAAAAAAGCAAGTTAATTTAAACACAACGGATGGAAGAAAGGGAATCAGGGCTTCTCGCTTGAGCGAGGCCCCTACTCGTTTAAGCGAGATTCCGGACTCTCACTTAAACGAGGTTTCTATTCGCTTGAGCGAATACCTTTCACACATCAGATTCTACACAACATGCAACCGGACTCCCAAAATTTCACTCTAAAAATGGTTCTGTGAACCCAAGAGTCATTATAGCTACCATGAAAGCATATGTATTTTAAAATATAGGTTTACATCCGGTCTGATCTTAATTAAACACAACTAATAATAATACTAAGAAGTTCTTATATACAGATATATATATCTCTATAGAGAGTCACTCAAAGTCACTCGGACCCTGGCACCGATCTCCCCCTTGGCGCGACTCCATGGCTCCTTCCCCCTCCCTGTCTCTGGTTACTAAAAAAAAAAAGGGCAAGGGTGAGTGTTTGGCATTGTAATTAATATAGAATGGAACTTAACAAATATACATGCATATTTATATATACACATCAAGCATCACTGGTAAGTAAGCATACCGAAACATAGTGTATTACGTACAGTAACTATATTAAACCAACCATACAATTCCATCACATTCATCACGATCACAACTGACTCTCATACAATTTGACTCCTAGTATCTGGATACTAAAGGATTGGCCTTCAGCTGGGGGTCCTACTTGACACCCCGTGAACCCTGCTTGGTTCACCGAGTCCTGCTTGACTCTCCACCTCGACCACTGGGTCCTACTTGACCACTGGGTAGCTCAACTGGGCACGAAAACCACGGGAGCCGGAAATGAGGGGCTATCATATACCGTCGGCCATCACATACCACATAATCATTCAACAGTTTACCTTTCACATAATAATATCAATTCCTCATCACTCGGGTAGCCTGCTTGCTAACCCGACGTCACATAACGCTGATCACTTCAACATTAGATATCATAAGATCATAACATGATAAACTCAACCACACCCGATCTTCCACTAATTAATGAACCCAGTCACACATGCACAAGCATAAACACACAACTACGTTTAGCAACATTTTCCTTAACCTGTTTACATTACCTCAATGACCTGAATAAGAAGCGAGTCCTATTCTAATTAATTATAACCCGAACACCCCCCTTACTTTGGTTCCACGCTTCGATGATCTGTTCTCTGTGTCGATTCCTTCCTCTGAGCACTGGTTTCGCAGTCTCAACTCCGTCACTCAGTCTTCCGTTGCTTAGCCTACTACCTACGGATCATAAAGTACAGCTCGTCACTTCAACGCCCTTAGTTCATGGACTGCATTTGGGCTCATACTCACCAGAGGAGTGGAGAACAGCCACGAGTATAGCCATGCATGGCCCTTAACAGCCAAAGAATAAAATGAATAAGGGAATCATAATTGGAACGGATCAGTAGACTCACCTTGAAGCCTCGATCACAGGAATGGGGTTCAATTGAAGTTTAGACACAAATGGAGTCCCTCTCCAGCGTATGCAAATCAGCGTTAAGAGAGGAGAGAAAAACTGATCTGTCCTGAACCGGGGTCTAGAGTTCCGGACTCAAGTCAGTCACAAACAGTATGTGAATACCGTATAGGAGACCGGATGTATGAGTATCCGGTGTAGATATCCGTTGTCCTTGAGCGGAGAGAGCGGACTGGGCGTCCTGGAGGTCCTTCACACCGACCTAACGCGTTGAAGTGGGCGAATGGTGGTGTCACCTGCAATGATTCTCCGACGCTCAAGTCAGTGATAATATTCCAAGTAAGGAATGTATTTCAGAGAGTAATCGTGCATAAAATCAGTTGAAGATCCCTCACTTCATTAATGAAAATGAGTTCATATACCTGATTGGCTCGTTTTTCGAGGACTCGTTAGTGGGGAACCACTAACTCCCATTAGCATTATTATATTGCGCACTTACCAGCATGATTGGGTCAAGTGGCTATTTTATATTGAGCATAGAGAATATAGACTAGGATCAGGGAACAAGTTGATCATTCCCGTGAGCAGAATTTGGCTCGTAGTGTAGGGAATTATTGATCGATCCCTGTAGCAATTATCCTTGTCTTTAGCACAGTGACGTGTGTATTATCCGATGTCATGGTGTTATCCTGAACAACCGGTATAGGGAGAACGCCTGATACGGAATTACAGTCTGGATGTATACCGATGACACCGGTTACACGTTGATGTCTTGACAAAGACGTTGAAATATGTCTTGCAAGTCGGATACCGGTATTGAGACCGGATCATATGTCCTCTAGCTTGTGTGAGGGACTGAGCGGTTGTTCACATAAGCTACCTAACCTGCGAGAGGTCTGAATACCGGTGAACTTATGCGTTAAATCGTTCCTTAGCATTTATTATCATTTTGCAAAGAACCGTTCTCAGATTAAAAGATCCGTTCTATGAATTCCATGGAATGGATCCATTCTATGAATTCCATGGAGGAAAGTTAGTCGCAGTGGTTGATGGTCGTCACGAAGATCCTCCGACGTCCCTGTATGGTTTGCCTCCTCTTCCTGAGGGTCAAAATATGGGACCGGATTTCGTCCTTCCTGTGTCTGGGGTTCCTTCTTCTGAAGAAAGAACTGAGGCTCCTGGAGGGAAGACTCCTATAGAAGTCCCAAAGGAAGGGACACAAGAACCTGGTGCTGAGGAGGCACAGAAAACTGAAGAACAGATTCCTCCTCCGTAGTTGTATTTTCATTTAAATGTATAGTTGTGAACCGGGATCAACTCCGGCTTTTAACTATTATGTGTAATCTCACTTTCAATGAATGAATTCCATTTAAGAAATTTGTCTTCATCGTTTCATGTATATTTAAATCGTTGCTAATCCGTTTTGTATGATTAACCTTGAGGTCGGATTGAAATAACTGCCTCGGAAGATTAAACAACAAATAAAATTTAGAACGGATAAATATATACATGTCCCCAAGTGCGTATTAAGAAGAAGGTGCCTGTTTTTGGGGCATGATCCTTAATTCTTTTGGGGAAAGATGGGTCGATCCGCTGTTTAGTAGAGTAGTGTAACAGGACGGATGACTGTATTTTATTCATGTTATTCTCACTGGAGAAAACTATGTCGTTCATTGTAAGAGTATTGTTCCAAGTTTGGGGAACTGCAAAGGTGTAAGAAAGTGGTGTTTTGAGTCCTCCATCATAAGGATAATGATGGGAGTTTTTCTACGCCAGGAGTTATGTCATTGTATCACAGAATAGGTGATAAAGAATATCCGTCCTGGGAGAATACCACTTGAGAGCAAAAGTGCGGATTGACTTTCAGAGATTTCCATCATATGAATGATTATGGGAATTGTTCGTACCAGGAGTTTTATCGTCGAATCACTTCATAGGTGATTGAGATCATCCGTCTTGGGGATGTGTACGACACCAGGAATTACATCGTCAGGTCACATAGTAGGTGATTGAGATCATCCGTCCTTGGGGTGTGTATGGCGCCAGGAGTTACATCGTCAGATCACAGAATGGGTGATTGAGATCATCCGTCCTGGGCAAGTACACAACCTCAGGAGTTACATCGTCAGATCACATAATGGGTGACTGAGGATATCCGTTCTGGAAAAGTACACAACGCCAAGAGTTACATCGTCAGATCACAGATTAAGTGATTTAGATAATCCATCCTGGAGACGCTTTTCAATCGTAGGAGTACGGATTGAATGAATAGTTCTCAGTTTTCAAAAGCTTCCATTGTAAGAATGATGATAAGATTGTTCATACCAGGAGTTGCATCATCGAATCACAAAATAGGTGATTGAGATCATCCGTCCTGGAGTGATAATTGGAATTGTTCGTACCAGGAGTTGCATCGTCGAATCACAGAATAGGTGATTGAGATCATCCGTCCTAGAGACATTTTTCCAATCATAAGAGTGCGGATTGAGGTGGTGCTTCTCAATCGTGTGGATTCAATTTTCGTATCCGAAATCAGAGACCATCAGTATTCTACTAGCCCCCTAGCTGATGTGAGGAATTAGTAGATTTGCTCATATGAGCTATATCGATCGTAGTACGTTTAGTAGAAAACAGCTTTTATAGAGGGATTGCATGTGTATTGAATCGTTCCGGACTTAAGTAGTGAAGATCGGGTATGGACGTAGAACCTTCATTCCGGATTTTTACATGCAAGATGAAGAACGGATAGAGACGTATAACTATCGTTTTCATGCATAGGCATTTTGATAGCCAAAGACTTGATTTGACAGAAAAGATAGAGTATCTTTTGTCAAGTATAGATAGTTTGATATAAAAGCCTGGTAAAAAGCGTATGTTGCTTCTTAGAGATCAGGACTTTTGGTTGTAAATATCATAATAGGGATCGCCGTTGTAAGTGAACATGTTATTGTCATGAGAACGGCTTGTAATGTAAATCTTGAGGGGGAATGACTGTGAGAACGTTTCGTCAAGAGTTCATTCCTCAAGATATTCGTTAAACTGTTGATGCTGTCCCCCAGTATTATTGGGTGATCAGTACTCTGAACGAACTCTGAGTGATACTTTCACGTGAGAGTTCTTAAGAGTGAGGACTTCGGATAGAAATTCCTCTATTTGATAATTTCGAATGTAAATATTTCCGACTAAAAGGTTTCAGGTGAATGTGCCTAAGATTGTGGCGTACCCGAATGAATTATTTTTGGGTCGGAGTTTATGAGTCAGGTTTCAATTGAAGAATTGATGACTCAGAATTTAAAGCTATAAAACTTCCAAATAAGGAACTTCAAAAGAGAGTATTAATTTGGAGTTCAGTATAACTTACTTGTTGTGTTTGGAGTTCGGTTTGATCCTACAATCCATGTCATATTTGGCGTTCGATTTAATCCTACTAACCGTTCTTCAATCGGTCTTTGGTTTTACCCAATGACGATTCTTCACCGACGTTCGGTCAATCCTACTAGTCGTACTCAGAGTTCGGTTTAATCCTACAATCCGAGCCTTCAACACGGGGTTCAGATCAGGGCTAGTCCTGAACCTACTGCGCCCGTTACTTGGGGTTCAGCTTGGTCTTGAAGAAGAGCTAGCTTACTGCGCCCAAGCCTTCAATACGGTGATGGGTTCTACCCTTTCACCGCTCTTAGAATGGGGTTCGGTTCAATCCTACAACCCATTTCCTGAGGTTCGGTTTAATCCTACAACTCAGGTCTTCACCGACGTTCGGCCAAACCTACTAGTCGTACTCGGAGTTCGGTTCAATCCTACAATCCGAGCCTTCACCGGTGTTCAGCCAAACTTACTAACCGTACCCAGAGTTCGGTTTAATCCTACAATCTGAGCCTTCAAATGGGGTGGTTCACCCAGTTGTACCTTCGAAGAGGTTCATCGCTAACAGCGGATACATTGTTAGGATCATCTGTCCTGAAAGTATCTTGTCACAACAGTGTTGTGCATCGAATAAAATCATAAAGACAATGGGTGAATCATTTAGAGTATTTCATTAATTATGAATTACAAAAGAGAGAAAGAGAGATGAGTCAGGGTTATGACTCATTAGACCTTCTTGGTAAAACCCGATCGAGAAAAACCTAAGTAAGGTATTGTTTGAGTTTACCCTCTCGGATCAGGGTCTCAATAGTATTCATCAGAGCCTCACATTCGTCTGTTGAATGGCCCTCTTGCTTATGGAATTCGCAGTATTTCCGAGGGTCACCCTGTTTGCGAAGCTGGGGCGGAGTCCTGACCCCGTACGCAATAAGGGTTGGCCATCCGATCTCCCTAAGAATTTGAGATCGTTCAGAATTTAGCGGAGCATAATTGTCGAATGCATGCATCCGTTCTGCTTAACGCTGTGGAGCGGAGCTATCGAAGGCATCGCCACGACACGGTCTTTCCATGGGATCCGATCTGGATCTGCTCTTATCACTCCGTTGTAACATTGGGGATTTCCCTCTCGCCACTGTTGCTTCCAAGTGTATTTCAATGCTCACATACTTGGATGCTTTCCTCCTGAATTCTTCGAAATTTACTGGAGGATTCTTTGCCAACGACAGGGCAAAAGCAGAGCTTGGTTGCAAAGCTTCTATTGCTATGTGCAATTGTAGTGCTTCTGCCAAGTTTGGAACAGCAGCTGCTTCCTTGTGAAACCTCTTCAAGAAGTCCTTGAGAGTTTCATGTTCCCCCTGCCTAATCTGAGCCAAGGTATGAGATGTTCTGGGAATATCACTGGAAATGACAAAGTGGTCCACAAACACCGTTGCCATTTCTTCCCATGAGTCAATGGAACCTGATGGTAGCTTCCTGAACCAGCTAAGGGCATCATCAACAAGAGTCCGAGGGAACATCCTGCACATGACATCTTCATCTGCCCCCAGGTACATGACTTCGAGTGTATAAGCATCAAGATGCTTAGTAGAATCAGTTTCACCACTGTATTTTTCTATAGAGAGAGGTTGAGTAGTCTGTAGGTGCTTAGGGATGCGTACACTCATAAGTCTCCTTGAAAAAGGAACTGTGAGCTTATAAGTTACTGGAGAGGCTGTCATCAGCCTCCTCTTCCCTTTCACAACTCTCTTATCAGAATCGTGGATCTGTTCCTTCCTTTCAAATGTGGGGACATTTGAATACTGGGGGGTAGAGGATTTTTCTCCCTCGGTTGTGTGATGTGTCCCCTTGATCAGAGACATGGCTCTCTCCTCCACGCTCTTTCTTTCACGTTTCAATTCCATCAGTTCCTCCATCAACTTTCTTATCATCTCATCCTTTAGATTTGGTGCCGAAACCTGCATCATTCTTCTTGAACTTTCCACAGGCGACTCAAGAGCTAAGTGTCTGTTCACTGGTTATTCCTGGGCAGTGATGTCTTCCACGTGCCCATCTGGTTGGTTTCTCCCATTGCCTTCCATGATAAGAGACCAGACTTCTTAAACGAGAAGTGGGAATAATTTTAACGTGTCCCACTGGGCGTGCCAATGATCTGTCCTGAACCGGGGTCTAGAGTTCCGGACTCAAGTCAGTCACAAACAGTATGTGAATACCGTATAGGAGACCGGATGTATGAGTATCCGGTGTAGATATCCGTTGTCCTTGAGCGGAGAGAGCGGACTGGGCGTCCTGGAGGTCCTTCACACCGACCTAACGCGTTGAAGTGGGCGAATGGTGGTGTCACCTGCAATGATTCTCCGACGCTCAAGTCAGTGATAATATTCCAAGTAAGGAATGTATTTCAGAGAGTAATCGTGCATAAAATCAGTTGAAGATCCCTCACTTCATTAATGAAAATGAGTTCATATACCTGATTGGCTCGTTTTTCGAGGACTCGTTAGTGGGGAACCACTAACTCCCATTAGCATTATTATATTGCGCACTTACCAGCATGATTGGGTCAAGTGGCTATTTTATATTGAGCATAGAGAATATAGACTAGGATCAGGGAACAAGTTGATCATTCCCGTGAGCAGAATTTGGCTCGTAGTGTAGGGAATTATTGATCGATCCCTGTAGCAATTATCCTTGTCTTTAGCACAGTGACGTGTGTATTATCCGATGTCATGGTGTTATCCTGAACAACCGGTATAGGGAGAACGCCTGATACGGAATTACAGTCCGGATGTATACCGATGACACCGGTTACACGTTGATGTCTTGACAAAGACGTTGAAATATGCCTTGTAAGTCGGATACCGGTATTGAGACCGGATCAAAAACGAAAGAGAAGGAACAGACCAACAGCAAAGGTAACTTGTAAATAATAAAGAGGGAAGGAAGAGAATCTCCTTATATATATGTATAGCTCATGGGCAAGATCGTCTTTTCCTTTATTTTATTTGTATTCTTACTAAATTTAATCAATTTCACTATATTGAACTATTGCATAGTTATCAAATCAATTACACTTATTTATTCCCACAACGTTTAATTATTCACAATTCTCTAATACTTCGCAAGAGTATAGGCCCAATATGAATATCGGCCCCCGACATCCTAATTTAGTGTTCATACCTCGGAAATCCGAGCTACAACCTGAGAGATCGGATACCTTATCCGTGCTCACCTCTTGGTTACCTACATCCGTTGTTTCAGTCATTATGAGGTTAATCCGGGCTATGACCCCGTGTGAGGCGCTCTCCTCACAACGGTTGGACCAGACCACCTAACTCTGTCCGCTCTTCTCCTACACTCCCGATCTTTAACTCCGCCTGCTCGCGCTTCAGATACTGATCTCGACACCGGCTTTCTTATCTCTGGCTAAGACAGAACAAATATTAAATAAAACTTCTAAAACATTTACTAATCATTTCCCATTTCTTATAATTCTCATTAAAACATCAGGGATGTTACATCCACCCCCCCTAAAAGGAGATTTTGTCCCCGAAATCAGTGTTCCGGTTGGAAAAGATGAGGGTACATTCGCCTCATATCGGATTCTAACTCCCAAGTGTAGTTTATCCAATGTAAATTCTGCCACTTCACCTTCACCAGCGGTACCTCCTTGTTCCTTAACCGTTTGGTTTGATGCTCTTCAATGCCGATTGGTACCGCCTCCACCGTCAGGTTCTCCTTCACTTCAATGGAGTCACTCGGTACAATCATGGTATCACACGGAATGTAAGCTCGAAGTTGCGATACGTGGAACACGTTGTGAATGTTAGTCAACGATTGGGGAAGATCCAGTCGATAAGCGACTTCACCAATCTGTTCTAGTATTTGGTATGGTCCAATATACTTCGGATTAAGCTTTTGACTCTTCAAAATTCGACCTACACCCTTAGTCGGTGAAATCCTTAGGAACACCCAATCACCCACTTGGAATTCAAGGGGTCTATGCCGATTGTCATAATAGCTCTTTTGCCGGTCTTGAGCAATTTTTATCTTCTCTCGGATTAAAGTGATTTGCTCATTCATCTCTTGAATCATCTCAGGCCCCAGATGAAGGGCATCGCCGTTCTCATTCCAACATAACGGAGTACGACATTTCCGACCATAAAGAGCTTCATATGGAGCCATCCCAATGCTGCTATGGTAACTGTTATTATATGCAAACTCTACCAAGGGCAAGTATTTATCCCATGATCCGCCCTGTTCCAGTACACATGCCCTTAACATATCTTCAAGAGTCTGTATAGTCCGTTCTGATTGGCCATCGGTCTGGGGATGGTAGGCTGAGCTCAATTTGAGCTCATTACCCAGTTGTTGTTGCAAACTCCCCCAAAACCTTGAAGTGAATCGGGGATCCCGATCGGAGATAATGCTTGAGGGCACACCATGCAGTCGTACGACCTCAGCAATGTACAACTTAGCTAATCGATCTAGCGACCACTTCATATTTATTGCCAGGAAATGCACACTTTTGGTTAGTCGATCAACAATCACCCAAATCGCGTTATATCCGGTTTGAGTGCGGGGTAGTCCGGATACGAAGTCCATGGTGATACCTTCCCACTTCCAGATCGGAATTTCTGGAGGTCGAAGCAAACCTGGAGGTCGTTGGTGCTCAACCTTGCACTTCTGACATATCACACAGGATTTCACATACTCGATTATTGCATTCTTCATGCTTGGCCACCAGAATTCCTTTTTTAAGTTATGATACATTTTTGTCACTCCCGGATGTATACTCAGAGAGCTCTTGTGTGCTTCTGATAGCACTGCCTGCCTGAAGCCTCCATGTGTAGGCACCACCACTCGGTTCCTGAATCTCCATATACCATCGTCACTCCTAGTTATCTCCACATTTTTGCCTTGGGTCTGAGTATCAATCAGCCTCAGTAACTCTTTATCGTCTTTCTGTGCAGCTACCATCGACTCCAGAAATTCGTTGGAGATTTTTAACATTCCGATTGTCATTCGATTTGGTGCGTCCATAACAATTCCAACATTCATATCTCTAAAGCTTTCCAGCAATTCCTGTTCTCTACCCATCAGGTAAGCCACGTGTAATACCTTCCTGCTCAGTGCATCTGCCACAACATTCGCTTTGCCCGGGTGATACTTTAAATCGAAGTCGTAATCCTTTAAATACTCCACCCATCGCCTCTGTCTCATATTTAGCTCCTTTTGATCAAACAAGTACTTTAGGCTCTTGTGATCACTGAATACTACAAAGCGAGCTCCATATAGATAATGACGCCAAATCTTCAGTGCATACACCACTGCTGCAAGTTCCAGATCATGAGTCGGGTAATTCTCCTCATGTGGCCTCAATTGCCTCGAAGCATAAGCAATTGCTCGATCAGCTTGCATCAACACACACCCCAATCCAAATTTGGATGCATCACAATATACTTCAAATTCCTGTGTTACATCGGGCAGTGCAAGCACAGGGGCAGTCGTTAAACATCGCTTAAGAGTTTGGAAGCTTAATTCACACTTTTCCGACCACACGAAGGGGTTTCCTTTCCTTGTTAACCGAGTCAGAGGAAGTGCTATCCGAGAGAACCCCTCAATGAAACGTCGATAGTATCCAGCTAATCCGAGGAAACTCCTGATTTCAGTTATTGACTTCGGCCTCTCCCAAGCCATAACCGCCTCAATTTTTGTCGGATCAATTGAGATTCCCTCTTGGGAAATTATATGCCCCAAGAATTATACACTACTCCCCCAGAAATCACACTTAGATAGTTTAGCGTGCAACTTCTTCTCCCAAAGTACTTGTAAAACAAGTCGAAGATGTTGAGCATGTTCCTCGTCCGACCTCGAATATACCAAAATATCATCAATGAATACTACCACAAACTGGTCCAAGTACGGTTGAAAAGTTCGATTCATATAATCCATAAAAATAGCAGGAGCGTTCGTTACTCCAAAGGGCATTACTACGTACTCGAAGTGCCCATATCGAGTCCGAAATACTGTCTTTGGGATATCCTCCGACCTCACTCGGATCTGGTGGTATCCCGACCTCAAGTCGATCTTAGAGAACACAACGGCGCCTCGCAACTGGTCCAGTAAATCGTCAATCCGAGGTAGCGGATATTTATTTTTGATTGTCAGTTTGTTCAGCTGTCGGTAATCAATGCACATTCGCATACTACCGTCCTTCTTCTTTACCAATAACACCGGAGCGCCCCAGGGTGAGGCACTGGGTCGGATAAAGCCCTTTTCTAGTAATTCGTTTACTTGTTTCTTCACTTCGGTTAATTCCACCGAAGACATTCTATATGGCGCTCGGGACACAGGTTCTGCCCCGGGAATCAAGTCAATAGAGAAATCAATCTCCCGACTGGGAGGTAGTTCCGGAATTTCTTCCGGAAAAACGTCAGAAAATTCGCAAACAATCGGAATATCACTTAGCAGGAGGTTATGCCGACCCTCCGAAGTGAATAAAACAACATACGTGGTTAGGACATCGCTCACCTCGTTCTTCATGTCAAGTTCCTGAGAGAAAACAATATTCTTCCGATAACAGTCGACCAACACATGATTAGCAGCAAGCCAATCGAGACCCAGAATAACATTTAAGTCCTTCAATGGCATACAGATAAAATTTACTCAAAAAGTACGAGCACCTGAATCATAAATTACATCAACCAGATAACCACAGATGAGGCACTTACCCTGTACCAAATTGTCATTCCTCGTAGCTTCTGAAGCATCAAACGCAAATACACGTCCGGTCATGGCGTTCTGGGCATCGCTAGATTGGGCATCATATCTTCCCGATTGTTGGTTCCCTCTACCAGCTCCATTCCGGCCTCTCCTCGAAAAGTTGGAACCCCGGGTCCCAGAAGAGTTAGTTCGGTTATCCGTCCTGCCCTGCTGTTGCCTCTGAGGGCAATCGGGCCTGAGGTGCCCTGGTTGTCCGCACTGGAAACACACAATCTGATTGGCTTGGCAATGTTTGGCAATGTGACCTTCCTGACCACAATTGTAGCATGTACGATTACCAGAAGGATTACCCGATCGACCAGTGGAACCCCGACCAGAAGAGGATGAGGAGGTAGCAGAAGACTTGCCACCCCGGAAGAATTGACTCATCCTCTTGAAGTTGAATCCTTTTGCCTTCAGTGGCTTTTTATCTCTCGGCTGGGACGTCCTTTGTAACTGCACCTCTTCAGTCAGTCTTGCTTTGTTCACCAGGGTTGGGTAGTCCCTAATCTACATTGGTACGATTACACTACGGAGCTCAATCCGTAGTCCAGCTTCGTATTTGGCGCATTTGCTACCTTCAGTCCCCTCTAACGAGAAAGGGTGGTAAAAATCACACAGCTCGTCAAACTTGCTGGTGTACTCAGCTACAGACATCCGGTCTTGCTCTAACTTCAGGAATTCCATTTCTTTCCGAATTTTGTAGTTGTCCGGAAAGTATTTAACAAGGAACCTCCTTCGGAAATTCGCCCATACCAACGGCTCATTGGCTGCGTTCATCTGCACCTTCACTCGGGACCACCATACTCTAGCCTCTTCTTTTAGTTGGTAAGTAGCAAATAAAACCTTTTGCTCTTCAGAGCACTCAAAATATTCAAAAACCTGCTCGATATCCCTGATCCAGATGTATGCCCCGTCATAGTCGTGTCCCCCTTTGTAAGTCGGAGGATTCCTTTTCAGGAATTTATCCAGAGTGGGACCGGACTCGGTCCTACTCATCAGCTGAGTAAATCTAGAGAAGAAATCATCTCTTCCCCTAAAACTAGTCTCTCCGGCCATTTAGTAATTTTACAATGAGCAAACACATCACCATTAATAACCAAGATCAGTCAGGGGATCGTAAACTTACCTTATATTCATAGAATACTACGTCAGTGGAGTGCCAAGGGAACGATGCCAGACCACACACAATCTCAATACAACAAAATACAATCAACCTTCATAAAACTATCACAATCACTAGATCGGCCCACACACCGGCTCTAGAAACAACCGCTCTGATACCAAGTGTAACATCCTAGGTTATTTTTGCATTTATTTTTATTCAAACAATTACCTCTTACGATAAATTTTTCCTTTTCTTGAAAATTAATCGATATTTAGTGAAAAAGTATTTATTTTTACTGACTTATTTAAGTGACAGTAGTCACAGTTAGATTAATTAAATGAGGTCTAGAAAAGAAAAGCAAGTTAATTTAAACACAACGGATGGGAGAAAGGGAATCAGGGCTTCTCGCTTGAGCGAGGCCCCTACTCGTCTAAGCGAGATTCCGGACTCTCACTTAAACGAGGTTTCTATTCGCTTGAGCGAATACCTTTCACACATCGGATTATACACAACATGCAACCGGACTCCCAAAATTTCACTCTAAAAATGGTTCTGTGAACCCAAGAGTCATTATAGCTACCATGAAAGCATATGTATTTTAAAATATAGGTTTACATCCGGTCCGATCTTAATTAAACACAACTAATAATAATACTAAGAAGTTCTTATATACAGATATATATATCTCTATAGAGAGTCACTCAAAGTCACTCGGACCCTAGCACCGATCTCCCCCTTGGCGCGACTCCATGGCTCCTTCCCCCTCCCTGTCTCTAGTTACTAAAAAAAAAAAGGGCAAGGGTGAGTGTTTGGCATTGTAATTAATATAGAATGGAACTTAACAAATATACATGCATATTTATACATACACATCAAGCATCACTGGTAAGTAAGCATACCGAAATATAGTGTATTACGTACAGTAACTATATTAAACCAACCATACAATTCCATCACATTCATCACGATCACAACTGACTCTCATACAATTTGACTCCTAGTATCCGGATACTAAAGGATTGGCCTTCAACTGGGGGTCCTACTTGACACCCCGTGAACCCTGCTTGGTTCACCGAGTCCTGCTTGACTCTTCACCTCGACCACTGGGTCCTACTTGACCACTGGGTAGCTCAACTGGGCACGAAAACCACGGGAGCCGGAAATGAGGGGCTATCATATACCGTCGGCCATCCCATACCACATAATCATTCAACAGTTTACCTTTCACATAATAATATCAATTCCTCATCACTCGGGTAGCCTGCTTGCTAACCCGACGTCACATAACGCTGATCACTTCAACATTAGATATCACAATGATAAACTCAACCACACCCGATCTTCCACTAATTAATGAACCCAGTCACACATGCACAAGCATAAACACACAACTACGTTTAGCAACATTTTCCTTAACCTGTTTATATTACCTCAATGACCTGAATAAGAAGCGAGTCCTATTCTAATTAATTATAACCCGAACACCCCCCTTACTTTGGTTCCACGCTTCGATGATCTGTTCTCTGTGTCGATTCCTTCCTCTGAGCACTGGTTTCGCAGTCTCAACTCCGTCACTCAGTCTTCCGTTGCTTAGCCTACTACCTACGGATCATAAAGTACAGCTCGTCACTTCAACGCCCTTAGTTCATGGACTGCATTTGGGCTCATACTCACCAGAGGAGTGGAGAACAGCCACGAGTATAGCCATGCATGGCCCTTAACAGCCAAAGAATAAAATGAATAAGGGAATCACAATTGGAACGGATCAGTAGACTCACCTTGAAGCCTCGATCACAGGAATGGGGTTCAATTGAAGTTTAGACACAAATGGAGTCCCTCTCCAGCGCATGCAAATCAGCGTTAAGAGAGGAGAGAAAAACGAAAGAGAAGGAACAGACCAACAACAAAGGTAACTTGTAAATAATGAAGAGGAAAGGAAGAGAATCTCCTTATATATATGTATAGCTCATGGGCAAGATCGTCTTTTCCTTTATTTTATTTGTATTCTTACTAAATTTAATCAATTTCACTATATTAAACTATTGCATAGTTATCAAATCAATTACACTTATTTATTCCCACAATGTTTAATTATTCACAATTCTCTAATACTTCGCAAGAGTATAGGCCCAATATGAATATCGGCCCCCGACGTCCTAATTTAGTGTTCATACCTCGGAAATCCGAGCTACAACCTGAGAGATCGGATACCTTATCCGTGCTCACCTCTTGGTTACCTACATCCGTTGTTTCAGTCATTATGAGGTTAATCCGGGCTATGACCCCGTGTGAGGTGCTCTCCTCACAACGGTTGGACCAGACCACCTAACTTTGTCTACTCTTCTCCTACACTCCCAATCTTTAACTCCGCCTGCTCGCGCTTCAGATACCGATCTCGACACCAGCTTTCTTATCTCTGGCTAAGACAGAACAAATATTAAATAAAACTTCTAAAACATTTACTAATCATTTCCCATTTCTTATAATTCTCATTAAAACATCAGGGATGTTACATCTAGAAAGGTAATTGGCAAAATTTTAAGAGAAATTCTTGGATACCCTCTCTAAATTGAGGGTTTCAATACCCCTAGCCATGTGTCATGCCACATATGAAAATTATGTGTGATTTTAATAATTAGAATTAATTCTCTTATCCACGTGTCATGCCACATGTCGAAATCATGTGTGATTTAAGCAACTAAGATGGATGGACATGATTGTGTCTAGTAATTGATCACTCATAAATAGTCAACGCATTAAAACATTTTATATGCTAAAATTTAAATATAATAAGGCTTGATCCCACAACACATTGGAGAGAAAATAAGAACCTTACCACTAAACTATTTGACACATTTAAAAAATATGATGCAACTATATATAGTTATATTATATCTGTAGAATGTATATCCGTTAATAAAATCTATCTATGAAATAAACATTTTTGTCTTTTTTCATTTTGTATAAAAAGTAAAATTAATGAACGGAAAAATGTGAGAATATTTATTTTGTAAATAAATATTATTATTATACAAATATAATATAACAATATATGGTTATATTACATCTCTTAAATGTAACCTAGTGGTAAGGTTTTTCTTCCATCTCCTACTCAAATCAAATACTTCAGATGTTATCTTAGAATCTTAACAAAAATGATGATTTGAAAATATGTGGCATAGACAGAGTTGACATGTGGTTAGAGACTAATACATGTGGTATAAATTTAGTTGACATGTGGCTAAAGGCATTCATTCCAGTTGCTTCACACACGTGACTGTAGGCATCTATTCCTAAAAAAAAAACTAATGATATATGTCTTTAATTTGTTAAGGTTCATCTTCCATCTCTTATATATACGTTAGGGGATCAAACTTTGTTACACTTAAATTTTGAAATATAAATATTTTAAAATATTGACTATTTACAAGTGACTAGTTTGACCGGTTGCTAAGCGCATTAATTGAGGGCTCTAATGCTCCTAGCCCCCTAGTCATGTGTCAATTGAATTTATGCCACATGTATTAGTCTCTAGCCATGTGTCAACTCAATCTATGTCACATATTTTTCCCAGTCATCATTTTTGTTTGGATTCTAAGATAGTATTTGAAGCGTTCAATTTGAGCAGGAGATAGAAGAGTAGCCTCACCACTATGTTACATTTAAGATATGTAATATAAGCATATATTGTTATATTATATTCGTAAAATGTATATCCGTTATTAAAATTTATTTGCAAAATAAATATTCCTACATTTTTTTTGTTCATTAATCTTAGTTTTAATTGTTATACTAAATGAAAAAATACAAAAATGTTTATTTTGTTAATAAATTTTATTAACAGATATACATTCTACAAATATAATATAACTATATAATTGCGTCATAATTTTTAAATGTGTTAAGTAGCTTAGTGGTAAGACTCTTTGTTTCTTTCTTATGTGTTGCGGGATCAAGTCTTGACACTATCAAATTTTGGTATTTTAAATATTTTAATGTGTACCATTTATTTCGACACGTGGCATGACACATGAATAAGGGCGTCAATTCTAGTTACTTAAATTACACACAATTTTCACACATGGCATGACATGTGGCTAGGGGTATTGAAACCCTCAATTTAGAGAGGGTACCCAAGTAAAACCCAAATTTTAATTTCTTTTCTTTCCAATTAGTGTGAGTAGGCAATTGAAGTTGAAGCAAATTTCTTGATTTTCAATCCCGTGGGCCTGCGTGAATGAAATGGCAATTGAAGTGAATTTGCAATTGCCAAAAGTAAGGGTGATTAAGTCATTTTACATAAATTTTTTAAACTAACCGGCTAATTAATGGTTATCTGAAACTTACCTCGGTAAATTTTAAAAATTAACTTAATCGTCTCGGGATAATCTAACCCAACAAATTTAATTATTCACTAATTTAAATTACCCGCAATTAAATTTAGGGATGTTACACTTTCCACTTGATATTATTATTTATAATAAGACTAATATAAATAAGTTTAAAAGATTTTATTGGTTCTAAGAAAAAGGAAGTGTCTTGAGTAATGAGAGTATGAAGTGAGAGGAAGGAAGAATTTTAATAAAATATTTTCTCTGTTGCGCCTCCAAATACATCATGATTTAATTAAAATGTTCTAGCTAACAAAGGTAGTGACATTATCAGAACCAATAATCTTGAATTAAAAAATACAAAAAATATATTTTATTAATAAAACGTATATAATATAAGAAGTTTTCAAATCTTGACAATAATATAGGTAGATCACCCCTATTTCCATTCGTGACTGAAGTTAATATTTTATTTTTCTATATATTCATATAATACTATTGTATTTTTGTTACAAACACGTAGAATACTGATTTTATAAAAAGTGATAACTTGTTATTAATACTCGAACCTTACTTTATATATAAATAATGTGTGATATGGAAAACACTTGGTTCCAATGGAGATAACGGATTTTTGGCCAAAATGGGGTCTTTGATAAAAATATTTAGGCTTTTGGGTTAGAAAAAAATTTATTTGGTTGTGTGGGGTAGAATATGTCACATCATATTTCAATTACGCATTTCCAATGGGCGTTTTTAATACAAGCATGCCATGTGTCACGCAAGTATGAAGAACGCACTGCCACCATGCGTTTTCAGTTGGGCACGTCATGCACCAGGGGTCGAACTTGGAACCTGTTAAAGGTAACCCACCATGGTAATCACTAAGGCAAGTGCTTGATTTATGCAATTAGGGAATGTTATAATATCTACATCATTTGCATATTAAATATATATAATATAAAAAATTACATACAACAGAGGTTGAACATGAAACTCTTTAAACATAACCAACACTGATAACCATAGAGACAACTATCTAATTGATGCAATTAAAACATATTATAATATCTATATCATTTACATATTAAATATATAATTTAATTTATTAAATATAAATTAATGTATAAAATATAAATAATTTATATATTAAAAATTATAAAATATTTTAATGATTTTAAAATATAAAGTATAAATTATTATTAATGTTATATCGTTAACAAATTTATAATTTAACGTTAATAGTAATTTATAATTTATATTTTATACATTAATATATTTTATATTTTATATTTTATAATGTGGCATTAATAAATTAAATAGTTGTCTCTATGGTTATCAGTGTTTTTTGTGCTTAAAGAGTTTCAGGTTCAACCTCTGTTGTGTAATTTTTTATATTATATATATATATAATATGCAAATGATATAGATATTATAGCATTCCCTAATTGCATAAATCAAGCACTTGCCTCAGTGGTTACCATAGTGGAACGAACGCGTGAATAAAGTCAAGACCGACTGCCATTTTTACACCGCGCGTGTAAGATAATAAATTTTTCACTGAAATATGCTTCACATTTTCATCCTAATAAAAAATTTTGTTACCTTTCTCATTCTTATTGAAATATTTTTTATATTTTTCTTCTTTCACTCATTGATATAAAATGTTTAGAATTAATTTCTTATTAATTTAATTATTTTATTCTAGTTCCTTATTTTTTTGTTAGTTGTAATTTGTCTATCAAATTTTCACATGTTATGTATAATCTAATTTAAAAGTTGTTGTGTAATTTAAACATATTAAGAACCTTAGTAGAAAATCTTAAGAAGAAGTTGAATATTTTCTTCTCAAAACCCTTAAGATAATTAGATGACAGATAAATGAATGATATAAAAATTTAATAAGATCCTAAGGCCCATGTCAGTAACTACACATGATAGTCAATATCAATATGAGCACCAAAGTATCGCTCCTTCATATAACCCATGAAAATTAGTATTCCTAATAAATTGATATCATATAAAGGTACCCATGAAAGTTAGTATTTCACTTTACGGAAAAGTGCTGATGCGGTACCACGACACAGATTCACCACTTCACTTTTATAAATACTACTTAATTACTACGTACGAGGTACGATCGACCTAACTCAAATGCTTGACCTCTGATATTCATATCGTATTGACTTGAGCACCGAAGTGCATTTATAGGTGACACTCTATTTCGCCCCTCAACGTAAGATGTCCGTGTATGTTAGATGGAATACTACAAGACCTTGAGATATTCCCACTAGGCTCGAGAATAAAATATCGGATCCTCACTAGACCGAATTTTAGATGCCAATTTGAGATTATTTTCAATGTAAAATTTGTCTTTAAATTGGTGTTTAATTTCTCTTTTAATATGAAAATTTTCTTCACTATGTTTAGTTGAAGCATTGTCATAATTTCGAGTTTACAAACTATTTTTTTATGTGTTTTGATGTGTTTTTGTAGTCTTGTGAGAGTAAAAAAAAGAGAAAAAATAGTTTCATTTTATCTTATCATAAGCTTGTAGTAAATCTACTCCTGCGACTTCATTCACTGTTGGCTAAGTTGAAATTTTGATATAAAGTGCATAACATTCAAGTCTTCATTTTGAACTATGTATTAAACATTTTACACAATTTGTGTATTAATGTCAATGTTGGCGACTCTTTCCTAAGCTTCATGCTTGTTTTGAACTAGAGAAAATTACAAGATTTTACGATTTGATTTGTCACTAGGAGATAAGGCATAGGGCATGACACATTGGTAGGTCAGTTTGGAGTAATATAAGGACTTTCATCCAATAATCGAGGGGTCAATATTTAAGAAAAGCACCTTAGAATACATTGGTCAAGTAATCAAATTTAATGACATTAATGTCTCACTGACTTAATATTTAGCCATAAACATATTAAATATGATAATATATGTTTGAACAGGAGGACAATGAAACATAATCTCAACGCCTTTATTTAAATCTACTTTGATTTTTATATTTTCATCATCACAATAACATCCTCCATCAACAAAAAAACATTTGTGCATATTTATAAATACATTGTGTATAGTTTTATAATGATGTTACATAGAGATTATTATTTTGTCGTTATTGCACAAATTCTTTTTGAATACGATACTCAAATAGTTAGCAAACTATAATGAAAATTTATACAATTGCCAAATTCTTTATCGATGTAAGACATTAGACACATCAGTTGGCTACCTCATACCAGACATATCAAGTTTTATAGGGCAACAAACTAAAATTTGCTCATTTATGGAAACTAAAAAATATTTAACCCTATTTTTTATGACATACCGAAAGTTAAATTTCCTCATTATCCATTTTTCAAATTTATATTTAGCATTTAAGAAATTAGTCATAGTAAAATCTTTAATCCCTTATATTTTTTAAATAAATTTATAATCTAGTCATTTATCTAATTTTATCAAGACACTTATGTTTTTATATTTTCTTACAAATTTTTTATTTTTTGTTAAATTAACTAACACAGTTAACTTTAATCAATTAAAGGTGCGTTTGAATACTAAACCTAAATTTAAAAAATTATATAATAAGTTATTTTTTAATGAGAGTATACACTATAAATTTTAAATGATCTGTGTTAACTTTTTCATTAACTATCATATTTGTTGGGGGAATTAATTAATACATTAGAACTTAAACTTATATATTATTATTATAATATTTAAAATAAATCAATTAAGTAGATACTCGAGTCCGACATTACTTTGGTTCGTTTAGCTAAGCCAATGACTACCTGACAGTCTATCTTGATCTTTTGAAATTTGTTGGTTCTATCATAAATTTTTTATTTTTTTAATTTTCCAAACACTATATTTATCCTTAACCAAACAATCACTGACCCATTTAAATCCTTTAACCTCTTTAAGTTTTGAAAATATATACATAATTTTTATCATTAATCAATTAGTTTGGTTTGAGCTTTAATTTAGTGTTATAAGGAAACATCTTCAACATGTCTCTAAAATCAAATCTAACCAAATAAATAACTTGATTCCTAAAAGCTTTATTTAACGGATTTTATTAATCAAATTTTAAGGAACACATCAAGTATTGATAGGAAAGGTGCATACTTTTGGATGAATTCGTTGGCTTAAAGATATTTATATAGCTCAAAACGTGACATTTGAGTACAATTGACCACAAGGTGGTGTGAGTGGGTCCTTGCAATGTGCTGGGCTCGGGCCACCTCCACAGAGATGCGGGCTCGGAAACGAGTAAACTTTAGCGTATTTTCTTTTTCTTGATGAAGCCGTTGGGTAACGGTAATTATAGTGGGTTGAATTATTTTTTTTTTACATTTCTACAGGTTAAAACCACCAGTAAAATGTTTTATATATTAAAAAAAATTCAGGCGTAATACTTTACCTTGTATTGGTTTATAATTTTCATATTTTTCAAATAAATTTTAGAAATACATAAAAGTTCACATTTTAAATTTGTAATATAATTTCACTGTTCTATTATTTAATTATTTTTACGTTAAATTAAATAATAAACATGATAAAATGTGTGGTTATTTGTAGGATCTATTTAAAAGCTATGAATAATTTAAGAGTAGAGTTGCTGAACAAGAGAAAATTTCTGATGTTTAAAGAAGTATAGAAAGGTCATATACACCAATATGTTGCTAGAAGATGACAGTTAGTTACTACCGAAGTGTTGGCTGGTTGACAGTGCGAGTGAGAGACTTTCGTTAGTGCCAGTTTGTCATTTCAATTTTCAAGTTGGACAGCCCATTCAAGCTACAAATTGTGCCAAATGTGAATCAATGGAACAAGAACAGTGAAGTTGACAAATTGTTGGTCTAGCTTTGTCTCATATGAGTTCGGGCTACCTTGTTTTGTTGGCTTGTAATATATATTTGTACAAGAGCTTATGCCCTCAAGGCTCAACGTTTTCATCATTTTGATATGAGATATCAAGCTGTGCTGCGAGAGATATGAACTTTTATGATGCTTCAACATTTTCTTCTCTACAACCTTTAATCATGTCATCTGGTAAGATAGTTTATAGAGCTTTGGCAACCAAGAGAATGATTAACAGAGCTCAAGCATACCAGCAGTGGCCTCTGGTTGGTGGAAGACACACCGTTTAGTATCAAGGCTACGAGGCTGTTTGGTTCGGCCCCTTTTTCTCCGTCCCCCTCCGTTCTCTAGCTTTCCGTCGCGTCCAACGGCTTCCTTCTCCGTCAGCGTGAACGGCCATCTGTTTGGTGCTGAGGATCGCCTCCGTTCCGTCGAGGCAAACGGCAACGCGCGCCGTTGAGTAGAAGCGGCCTGGACTTGCTTCGGTTCAACGCCGTTGGGAGAAAGACCACAATACCCTCCCAACGGTCATAAGACGTGACCACGACCCTCTTCCACAGATCTGAAGCAGGGACATCTGAAGGTGTTCAAAGCCGTCGTCGTCGTCGCCGATCTGAAACTCCGACCACGAGCCGCCGCCGATCTGAAGAACAGCAACCACCATCGTCGCCATCTGAGGTAAAAGAACCCCAATCCCTTTTATTTTTCTCTTCCCCTGTTTTTCTGCTGTGAAATATTGCGCATTGGGGTTGGATCGACGGTGGGAATCGGGTTGGGTGAGCTCTGTTTGGGGTGGGGTTGGCTTCGGGTTTAGGTGAGGTTGTGGGAAGGGGTAGTTTGTTCGGGGCCGGGGCTGGGTTATGCGTGATTGTGGGGTGGTTTGGGGTCGGTTTGCCGTGGGGGTGGGTGGGTTGCTTTCGGGTTCTATGAGGTTGTGGGATGAGGGGCTGTTCGGGGATGGGGTTGGGTTTCGGGATGATGGTGGGGTGGGTTGGGGTCGTTGGCTGTGGAGGGTGGGTAGGGTTGGTTTCGGGTTCTAGGTGGTGGGTGTTGGTGGTTGGTCGTGGATGGGGTGGGTGGTGGGTTGGGGCTGGTTGGGTGGGTTATGGGTGGCTGGGTGGGGTCGGGTCTGGGTGGGGTCGGGTCTGGGTTTTGGTTTGGGTTTGGCCTTTGCAGGTTGGGGTGGTGGTGGGTTGTGGGTGGTTGGGAAGGTGGTGGTCGTTGGGTGGTGGGTTGGGGAAGGCGGGTTCAGGTTGGGGTTGGGTTGGGTTGGGCTTGGGCTTGGGTTTGGGGTCCGGTTGGGGTGGTGGTGGCTGTTGGATGTGGGTGGTGGTGGCTGGTGGAAGAAGATGGTGGTGAAGGTGGAAGAAGATGGTGGTGAATGTAACATCCCAAAAATTTCAATCTCATGTGTAATTATTTTTAATCTAGGTCATTATTAATATTATCCATTTTATCTCAACTTTCTACATAAATTTTTGGTTAGGACAACATCTTCGATTTAACCTTTTACCATGGTAAATAATTTTAACTTTATACCTTCGGTAAAAGTTAATCAAATAATTTATTACCTATTTCCTTAGTTATTAATTTCCTTGGCTTTTCCAATTACTCTCATCAAATTGCCACATACTCCACTCAAAATTCGTTATCTTGTACACATTTTAATTGTTCGTTAGAGTCCGAATTTGGAAATGTGGCCAACTACAAAGTTGTTCCTCTTTTTCTTATCTTTCCAACAAGACCAAATTTGTTAAATTCCATTAAGATATGAGAGAGATATGCCCAAAATACCGAAACAGTGTCAGAATTGATATTTTACTTCAATCATATCATCTTGTACATATTTTATTACCTTGTTAGAGTCTGAATTTGAAAAAGTGGTAAACTACAAAGTTGTTCCTCGTTGTCTTAGCTTTCCAACAAGACCACATTTGTTACAATACATTAAGATATGAGAGAGATATGCCAAAAATACCAAAACAGTGTCAAAGTTGATATTTACTTCAATCATACAAGCTACATTATGTAGGCTGCGGAAATGGACAACAATCCAGCTCATTTTTCTCACCTAAAACCTCCATTATCACCATAATTCATGCATCTAATATCCCACTACAATCTCATTATGAAAATCTTGTCCCCCACTTGTCATTTGCATCATTAAATCAACACTACATCTTGTTTCCAAGTCTGAATTCTTAGAACAAGCTAAAGTTAGTGAAGTCTCTCTCTCATTTCCTTTCATTTTCTCTATCAAAGTCACCCTTGATCTGAAGCTAGGACAATAAGAGAACATTTTCAACCACTCTAGGATCCTCCATCAAGGTAAGAGGGGATAGGGTTGTGAATAATTATGAAATGGGTAGAATTGTATGCTGTCCTAGGATTCTAGTTTTATTTTCGTATCTTGTTACTCAGTTTTGAGATTGAAAACGTATGATTTTGATTCTGACTTCTTCATGAAAGTTGTAGATCTTTTTGTTATCTGAATTTTGAGACCTGAATCAACTTATTTGGATATGTATAGCAAAAGTTATAGGCAAAATACTACAGCATGTCGGAGTGGAATATTTACCCTATGTTTTGTGTATATATTAAAATTCTGGGACTTATACATGCATAATCAGCCTTTGATGTCTTCATGAAAGTTGTAGATATATATGTTATGGATCTTTAGAAAGTGGTTTCAAGTCAAAATTATTTTTGTAGCTCTAGTTATACCTAAAAGACAGAAGTATGTTCATGCTAAAAATCTGCTGACGTGAATCACGGTTTGTATTTTTAAAACTGGGAATTTTGTGATGAGAATTAGTATTTAGTATCTTCATAAAAGTTTTAGATATTTGTGTTATGAGTAATTTAGAACTGGTCTCATGCCAAAATTATTTTTGTAGATCCAGAAACGTTGAATTTACTAACATATGTACGTTTTGTTACTTTCTTTGAGATAGTTTAGTATACTATGAATTTGTGATATTTCTGTTTGGATTTGGAATTTTTGGTCTTCATAAAAATTATAGATAATGGAATTATTGAAACATAGAACTTGGTCTCATTCAAAAATTATTTTTATACTATGAGTTATAGCTAATTTACTAAATATTGTCAAACCAGTAAATTTTCCAGCAATTAGTGATAATGAAAAATGATAATCTATTGATTATTATGTGATTATGTGATGTTTCTGTTTGGAATTTGAAAGTATGGTCTGCATGAAAGTTGTAGATATTTATGTTAGGGATCTATAGAAAGTGTTTTTGAGTTAAAAATATTCTTGTAGCTCTAGATATGCTCAAAATACAGAAGTATGTTCATGATGAAAATCTGTTAACTATGAAATCCGAATCTTATTTTTAAAACTGGGAATTTTGTGGTGAGAATTAGTAGTTGGTGCCTTCATGAAAGTTGTAGATATTTGTATTAATAAAAATTTAGAACTGGTTTCATGCCAAAATTCTTTTTGTAGCTCTAGAAACGTTGAAAATACTAACCTGTGTACGTTTTAAAAATCCTCTTTGAGGCAGTATTGTATTCTGTGAATAAGTGATGTTTTTGTTTAGAATTTGAATTTATGGTCTTCATGAAAGTTGTAGATATTTGTGTTAAGAATAATTTAGAACTGGTTTCATGCCAAAATTGTTTTTGTAGCTCCAGAAACGTTGAAAATACTAATCTGTGTACGTTTTAAAAATCCTCTTTGAGGCAGTTTTGTATTCTGTGAATAAGTGATGTTTCTGTTTAGAATTTGAATTTATGGTCTTCATCAAAGTTGTAGATATTTATGTTATTGAGCTATAGAAAGTGGAATCACATGAAAAGGATTTGATTTGCTCATGTTATGACTGTTTTACTAACGTATGTTGCTGTTGGAAATGCTGAAATTTGCTTATAATGGTTATTATGGATAAAAATGATATTTTCCCTATGGGTAACAAATTATTATTGAATTCTTGAGTGATTATGAAGTATTATGAATGTTTATGAGTGTCTAATGAGCATCATTCAGTTTGTGTATTTTGGTGGTGAATAATTATGAATGACTAAATTAATATATATACATGAATGCCTTACGGTTATTGACATATGTGGTTGAAACAGTAAATCCATGATTCTGAAAATTATTATATATGATGTGTCCTTTAAGGACTTGTGGTTTTCCAAGTGGTCTTGGAAATTGATATATCATGGTATGTTAAATGATAAAGAGAATTAAAGGCATTCATGCATCATAAGCATTTGGACGCACCATGGAATTTAGGGGTTCCATGATTGCCTACCCTGGTGGGGGGTTACTCTATGATGAGTTAAAGCCCTATTTTTGCGATGTGTTGGTCATGGGGCTGTAGGGATCCATGACTGTATAAATTCCTACTGATGTGTTGGTCATGGGGCTGTAGGGATCCATGACTGTATAAATTCCTACCGATGTGTTGGTCATGGGGCTGTAGGGATCCATGACTGTATTAATTCCTACCGATGTCTCTATGAGATCTTTTACTGCAGTATTCCCACCAAACCAAATGGATCCAGCATGACATCATTGGACTAAATTAAAGATTTATTAAATATAAATGAACTTGTTTGGCATATTCATCATATCATTATGGTTTGTTGATTGTGTTTGTGCAGTTTTATTTATTTTATATTTATTCTATATTCTGTCTCACTCTTACATTAATTTTTACAGTGAATGCCACCCAGAATGAAGAGTGATGTTATGGTTGATGCCTATGTGAATTATTGCTTGGATTTCTAATTTATTCTAATTTTATGATTTGTAATAAATACAACGTGTTATGTACTGTTATTTTTAAAATCGTTTCCGCTATGTAATTATTCCTTGAATTTTATTATTCACGACTAGTATGCATAATAATATTCCGCTATTATCGACCTTTATGTGAACTCTAATTTTAATTTATGAATTTTAAAATGATCTTTTAAAAACGCGAAAAATTTATTCGGAAAATTACACGGGACGTCACAGTGAAGGTGGGTTGGATGGACGGTGAGGATGGCATGGATGGTTCTGATTGTGTGGTGCATGGGTGTGCAACCACCAGCAGGGTGCACCATAAAATTTTTAACATTTTTTTGTTTTGGTTTTTTTAAATATAATTTTGATTGTTGTACCATTTTGTATGCTGATTTATGATGTAAGCTGAAAGGTTTTGTATGTATTGTAAGGTTTGGCATGTATGGAGTTAAATTTTGTTGAAGTAATATTAGGTTAGGTTATTTAATTTACTTTTGTATTTATTAAAAAATATAACTTTAATTAGTTTTTAGCATTTAAAACATGTTTATGGAATAATTTTAGTTAGTACGCGTAATGAATGACGAATAACGAGCGATGAAACATTAGAAATGGTTAGCGTTTGCGTTTATGCGATAGTTTAAGATACGTTGTGAAAAAAATGATAGGTAATTAACAATAATTGTAAATTACATTGCGTCAAGAGCGGGATCGTAGTGAGTCGCGATTTGTATAAAGCTGAATTAAAAGTTATATTTGTAGTGAGTTGTGATTTGTGTCTGATGATGTTTTTTAACAAATATATTCTTATTTAATTTTTTAACAATAACCTATTTTTGTTATACAACCAACATGATAAAGTCATTTTTATAGTATTAACTTTTATAAAGCTGAATTAAAATAAGTAATTCAGATAATTTTTAAAATAAATTTAATAATTTGTTATGAACCTGAATTAAAAGTTTAAATTAATTTGATTAAGTAATGTTATTTTTATTATGTGCTTGCTAAAATAACATGGTAACCATTTAATTTGTTAATAATTTTAGTATAATGAATATATTATTAACTTTTATAAAGCTGAATTAAAATATTTAATTAAGAGAGTTTTATAAAATAATTAAAATAATATAATTACTTACCTAAATTTAAAAAATACAATTAAAATAATATGGTCACCGTTTAATTTGTTATTAATTTTTTTAAAATGAATGTAGAATTAACCTTTGTAAAGATTAATTAAAATAAATAATTAAAATAGAATTTTATAAAAAATAATATAATAATATTATAAAGCTGAATTAAAAAATTTTAATAAAATATTTAAAATAAATTTTTAAATAAAGTGTTTAGGGATGAATGAAAACTATTAATTAACTTATGCTTGGTTAAACTAAAGTTGTTAGTGTTAGTAACTCACTTTAGTTATGATAATTATTAGTAAACATTAAGAGTTTAGTGTGTGATTTTCTTAATTGTTTAGGGATGAATTCTTTTAATTTATTAGATAATGGATCGTTAAAGTAAACTTGTTGGGGTGAAGTATAGTATCATGTTGAATGGTTAATCTATTAAGTGTTATGAATGTTGGTTAATATATATCTTGTGCAATGTTGTGACAAATTGTATTGTGTAGCATGTCTACCCAGAACAGGGACAAGGGGAAGGCACCCATGCAGTCTGTAAAGGCTTCTTGGGATCGTTATGCTGTAAAAGTTTTTGTGGAGGGTGCTTTGGAACAAATTAGGAATGTAGAGCGTAAGGGTACCTCCCTAACAAAGAAAGGGTGGGAGGGTTTGGAGTGTTATTTTAATATGAAGTGTAACAGAAACTACAGTAAGGACCAATTCAAAAACAAGTGGGATAATCTGCGGAAAGAATGGGTGGCATGGTACAATTTATTTAAACATACAACGGGCTTGGGATGGGACAGTCAGAGGCACACATTTATAGCCGATGACGAATGGTGGGATGCTAAGGAGCGGGTAGGTGTTTAATCACTTATGTAGTTTATTTAGTGTTATTTTCATATATATCTAGGATGACTGAAACTTATGATTTATCTGCAGGAAAACCCAGCCTATGGGAAGTACCGTTATGAGGGTTTCCCCCATGCCCATGAGCTAACACAATTGTTTAAAGACAATGTGGCAACCGGTGAATATGCTTGGGCACCATCATCGGGCATTTTACCGCCCCCTGTTTTTGGAAATGAATATATTCCTGAGTTTGACGAAGGTGTGCAGGATGGGAGCGTACCAGAGATACGGGTTGGCAGCATGCCGGAGTCACAGGATAGGAGCGAGGGATCAGGTGATAGTGAGGATCCCACCATAGGTGCTGAGGGGGTTACTGCTGGGGGCACAGGTAGTATGGGACTAGGTGGTATTGATCTGAACCAGGACTCCCAGTCAAATCCATCAGCCAGAAGTGGGGACAAAAGGCAGTGGGCAGGAGGTAGAGGGAAACAACCTAAAAGGAGCAAGAGGGATAGTGTTACAGTGATACAGGAATCAATGAATCAGGTGGCTCAAGCTGTTAGCTCCCATACCTCTGCAGTTGTGGCCAAAACCAACCAGGATGGCAATTCTATTGAGAGGTGCATTGATATAGTGCGCTCGCTGCCTGAGTTCTGTAATGACGAAGACATATTTTACTAGTGCTTAACAGTTCTGAGAGATAAGGAAATTCGAGAGTGGTTTGTACGTTTAAAGACCTCATGGGAGCATAAATGTTATTTACGTGGTTTGCTCAGGGACATGTCATGACTTGTGGACGTTTGAAATATGTTTAGGGATTCGTACGCTTTGCTATGTGTAGGTTGTATTCTGGTTGGTAGTTGTATGCTTTACTTATTGAGTATAATGTGTTGCGATACTCTACAGGGATGCATTGTTTAAACATTGTATTGTGTATGTTGTTTAAACATTATGTTGTGTATGTTGTTTAGTATTGAATGATACAAGCATCTTATGTTAATGGTTTGTCTTACATTTAAATGTGCATGGTTTGTCTTACATTTAAATGTGTTGATAAGCGATTATGTCATCATCTGATGAGGATACAGGATTAAATGATGATCAGGTGACCAACATTAACTTAGCATTGGCAGGTTGTTCTACAAATCTTTACGGGGAACATGCTATAAAATATATATGTAAGGAACCATGTAGGACAAGTCAACTAACAGGGCATGCATGGGTACAAGAGCTGATCACAGGCAATGACACTAGATGTCACGAAATGCTTAGGATGAGTAAAGATGTCTTGTTTTTATTGTGCGAGGAATTAGCCAACCGCGGGTTAACGTCATCCAGAAATATGGGCATCCATGAAATGGTCGCCATGTTCTTGCATATGGTTGGACATGGGGTTGGCAATAGAGTAATTCAAGAAAGGTTCCAGCATTCAGGTGAAACAGTGAGTAGAAATTTTCACCGTGTCTTAGAAGCATGTTTGGCATTCTCGGTTGATATGATAAAGCCATCCGATCCAACCTTCCAACGCGTGCCCCAAAAATTTCGCGAAGATAAGAGATATTGGCCATATTTCAAAGATTGTATTGGAGCAATTGATGGAACGCATGTCCGATGTGTAGTGCCCTCAACCGATAATATAAGGTTCATCGGTAGAAAAGGTTTTACCTCGCAAAATGTCATGGCCGTGTGTGATTGGGACATGTGTTTCACATTTGTCTTGCCAGGTTGGGAAGGATCTACCCATGATGCACGTGTATTTAAGGACGCACTTACAAACCCAACTTACAATTTCCCACACCCTCCCACAGGTTAGAATTCATATTATTTGACTTTTACATGTCATTGTATATTGTTTGTTGTATACATGCTAAGCTTCTCATCATTAGGCTAATGTGTTTCATTAATTTCTCAAATAGGTAAATACTATGTGGTCGATAGTGGATATCCAATGCCAATGGGATACTTGGGTCCATACAGAAATGAAAGATATCATCTCCAAAGATTTTAGACGTGCACGTGATTTTCAAAATCACAATGAGGTTTTTAATTATTTCCACTCCAGTTTAAGGTGCACGATTGAACGAACTTTCGGGGTATGGAAGAGTAGGTTTGCAATTCTTAGGTTTATGTCAAAATTCACCTACGAGACTCAAGTTAAACTAGTATGTGCCACAATGACGATACATAACTTTATTCGAAGATGCAGTCTACCAGATATTGATTTTGACAGCATAAATGAAGATAGCTATATGGCCCAAGAAAATTATTCTCAGTTTGCACCCAATGATGAAGTTGACACAACCTCATCACTGGCCATGAATACAATTCGTGATTCAATTAGGGACCAACTTGTTTATGCACAATTAAGTAATCAGTAATGTTTATCATTGTATTGTAACTTTGTTACTTTTAATATATGTTGGGAGTTTTTGATTCAAAGAAAATAATAATGTTATTTACGACATTTTGTTTTTAAATAAATAATTAACGTACCTTATAACCTTTAATATATAAAAAATAAAAAAGGCCCAGATTTATTAGTTTTACTATGACAAAAACAATCAAATATATTCTTATTTCATAATATATAAAATTAATCACATTAATTAGTTAGTTTTATTATATATAACAAAATTTACATTAAATATTATTTAATATATTTATTCATTTATTAAATATATATTATTAAATTTATTCTATTTTTTGATTTTATATTATACATTTAATATTAATATAAACAAATATACACACAAATTATATATATACATATATATATTTATTTAAATTCATACCATTTTTAGTAATTTCACCATCAACTACCATTTCCCAAATTCAATTCTACTACAAACCAACAACTCAACTCACTTTAACTCAACTCTCAACCAAACAAAACTCCGTTTACAAAACCCCAATTTTCTAAACTCCATTTACAAAACCTCAGTTTTCTAAACTCCATCAACTCAACTTTCTACCAAACACCCTCTACGTAGACCTCTTTTTATTCCAGTTTCCTTTTTTATGACATTTGTAGAGTTGGAAAGGTCTCCATTCGTTTTATCATGAAGCTGCACTGAGACATCAATTTAATTCGACTTCAGATTACCAGTATGAGTTAACGACAAGATCTCTCAAGTAAAACTGTAAAGAAACAAACAGTTAAGGTCGTCCAATCCTCTTAATCGGTTTCACTCGGTCAGGCACTGATATGTCTCGTATCTGCGGACACAGTTTTACTAATAAATATAGGACGTTCCTCAATTGTAGAACACAGACGGGTACACACTACAAAATGATGATAATACCTTACGTACTAGCACTCAATGATAAAAAACAAAACTGAAAAACCCAAACTACCAAAGACAACTCTTCTGAGTAACCTGAAGATGATTCCAGAGTGCTAGCTTCTACTTCTAATTACTGGACTGGCGTAACTCCGGACGAACAAAGTCTGCATCTGGTGGCACAGAAATGTCTACTGTAGGTCTCAGTTCAGCGCAAACTTCAATGGCTGCATGGACTGGATCTGACAGGAAGTTGCTGATTAGGTCCTGGTTAATAGGTGTTCCATTGTCCACCGCTACCAGGGCCTGCTGGGTTAAGATGTAATCAAATCGTGGAGCCCATTTCCTAGAACCCATCCTAGCAGTGGTTGAACAGTTATCAACCATGAAAGAAACACCACGAGCATGCATGAAAGGATTCAAAGAATCAACAGATTCGATGACACTCTCATTAATGATTTCAGAGTAGGAATGCCCTTTCTTCCTCAAGATCTCAATCTGGAAATTGTGTAATCACAAGAAACAGCTAATATTATGTTCAATATCAATCAAAGTAAAAAGAAAAAATCCCACCCTTTCTCCGTAGCAGTTGATTAGTCTGTGCCTTTTTTATTTACTTGTAAATTTACACGAGGGCAGATATGTGCATCCATTCCCAAAAGATTCACAAGAAAACCTCACATTACCTGGGCCATCATCAGTGCCACAAAGACACCAGCAGTAAAAGGATATAAAGGGCCTTGATCACCAGCTGGTCTTGTAGAGCGGACACGCTCACCAACCTTCCACATGCGGGTCTGATCAATTTTACCCATGGGAAAAGCAGGTAGACCCTCTTTCTCCTGTTAAACACAAAGTATAATTTAACGCCGGTTGCATAAAGGCAGGCATTAACAGCAGAATCATAACTCCTTACATAAAGCCGACGCCCAGCCAGAACAACACTGCGTATCTCACTACCACTGGCTACATCCTCGTAGCACTCATACAAAATGTCCATGCAAGGATAATAAGAAGCACTATAAGCTTTTTCAAATTCCCTCTTCCCGTCTTCAGATAAAGCATTGTATACAGCTAGCATGCCCTGCCCAAACCAACAAGTGCAAGCGGTTATGTCAGGAGGAACATATTTCCACACAACATATTATCCTGTGTTGACAGTAATTTATGCTAGACAGGCATGAAAATACAACCTTAGTTGAGATGGTTTTAGATATAATCCCTGTTACAGACTCAACAGTGTTCTTGTATGCCAGCTCTTCGTTCATTCCATTTTCAGTGTATCTCCTAAATAAGGACTCAACAATTCCATGAACAGCACCAAGCAAAATACCTATAAACCACAAAAGCATTAGTTATCAAGTAAGTCGTCAAGTAAAACAAGGAAAAACATTGTTGAAAATTCTCACCTCTCTCCCCAAAGATATCACTCTTGTATTCCTGCTCTAATGTAGTGGCAAAAGTAAATGGAGAACCAAGGGCAACAGACCATCCAAGAGCAACATCAGTAGCCCTGCCATCCACATCCTACATGCAAAAGTAATTGCCCGAAGGTAAATAAATTAATCAATCAAAATAGGAGCAAAAGATTTATAAAGAGGTGAAGATGGGTATTGGGTGGTGGATAATAAACCACCTGGTGGACTGCAAAACTTGAATTAATTCCAGCACCATTTATCTCTTTGCCTTGAACATAGAGCCTCCTCACAGATGGACCCATCCCCTTTGGGCACACAGCAATTACACTAATGTTCTTGGGGAAATCAAGCCCAATTGACTGTAAATGCCCTAGAAGAAACCCATGGGACAGTCCAAGTATGCTGTTTGGTTTCATGTGAGAGAACACCTTTTCATAATTATCTGCCTGCATGATAAATAAAAATATGAACACATTCCACATTAGTAACTTGGGAGGTAAGACAAAAAAAGTATATATTAGTAAATTGCAGAATCAGTGGAACAAAACATATTTTGTCCACCCGTATCAACAAAAAAGGATATTCAAATTTTATTAGTCCTAGCCACTTAGCCAGGAATACATTAGAACATTATAGCAAAAAATCACGATGATACCAACTCATCCTTCAACCTAACAAAGCTTCAGAAAATACATACTTGCACTAGCTACAAGTATATCAGAATAAACAAAAATGTAACACATTTCATTCATTTTTTCATGTTTCTTAACTAAAGATGACACCTAATCATGGTAGTTAAAAAGTTGATTTAAATCTTAAAATCTTACGATATCAAAATCTTGAATTTTAGCCAAAATATCGAAAAATCTTACACTTCTATGATTCATAATCTGAGTCCTTTAATTAAGTGTTTTTAGTAGACCTGTAAAAAAATATGAATTATTATGACTTGATCCATTTATTTGTACTTTGTTGTAGAGTTAGAGAAAATGGCTATATGCATGGATATGAATTTATATGCATATAAATATGTGTGTGTGTGTTGAAATGAAATTTATAAAATCTTATGATAAGATTTATGATTTTTACTCCCCTTCCCAATTCAAATTAAAATCCCAATTTTGACTACCATGCACCTGATAAAATAACTAAACTATGAACTTTTTTTATTTAAAAATATAATAAAACAAACATAAAAAATTTAATTATGTGATGGTGGTGGTGGTAGCAAGCTGTAATAAGCTGATGGGAAAAGGGTAAGCAGTTGAATAACTTCCATTCAGGTGTGGAAATAATGATGGGCTGCCGCAGAGAATCATTATTAATTCAAAGAAAACCTTATAATGCTGTAGGGGCAATCTGAGGGGGGTTGACAATTTTTTTTAGCATTGGGATGAATTAATTAATTAACCTGCGCAGAATCAGAAATTAACAGTAACACAAGATCGCTGCCAGAGATGGTTTCCCATATGTCACCAAGAGTCCCGTTCTCCTCAGAGAACCCAGCAGCTCGAGCTTCAGCAAAGGAATGAGAACCTTTCCTGAGTCCAATCTGTGTTTATAAAAGAACACGCATTAACAGCAAGCCATTAACCAACAATTACAGCATACATTCAGATACCCCATAAAACACACTGAACCAACAAATGAAAACCAAAATCACACCTTAACCACAATATTGGACTTTGCTTCAGCGAGTGAGTCCCGCAGATTCTGAGCCTGGGCAGGTCCCTGGTAAACACGGTGCCAAAGTTAACAATCATATCAAAGCTAGAACAACATCGTTATCAAAACAAAACAAATATTAAGGAGTAAAGGATCTCTTTAATCCTGAGATTATAGTTGTTATTTTCTTTAACCTCGACTTCATATAAGTTTCACTTTCATCCCTGACTTTGTAAGATATAGCCAATTTTTTTCCACTTTACTCCTTATTCACTTTTTGTTTTCAAAATTCGTTTCTCTTTAGTCCTTCTTCAGTACGTTTTATTACAAAGTAAAACAAATCTTACTACATTTAAAAGAGTATAGTGAATAACACTCACCTCCAACACCAAAGTGATGATTTGTTCAGACATGAAGTCATAACAACTAAAGCTTAATTCGAAGATGAATTTGTAACCACTATACCTAACATATTGATCATCGATTCAGAGCAATAATTGAGTATGAGATAGCATAATGAATCACCTGAGATCCCCAACCTATAACACCAATCTGCTTGATCCCCTTGAAAGCATCCGGTAACAAATGGAACAAATCCCTACCTCCTCTCACGATATACTGCCATTAACACAGAACAATAGCATTTACGATCTGGAAATGCGAGGAAGCTTCGAGAGAGAGAAAGAAAAAAACCTCATCGTGTCCAGCGAGGTTGATCTTCTCCTTCTTGAAAACGGATGTTTCGAAATCGAGGGCGGCGGGGGACTTGATCGCGGGCGCCGACACCATGCGAGCGGCGAGGGAAGAACCGCATCGGCGAAGAGTGAGGGATTTGAAGCCGAGTTTGGAAGACGAAGATTGGAATGCGATGAAGGTGGTGGAGAAGGTTCTAGAAGGAGGTTGAGCTAGGGTTTTGGAGGAGGCGGAGATTGCAGAAGAACACGACGTCATAGCCGCCATTGTTGAAGTAGTAAGTAGGTGTTGGTGGGGTTTAGTTCAGTGGGTTTTGCTTTGTTGTTTTATAGTGTGGCCATTAAATCTAGGGGACTGTGCTAACGTGCGCTGCGACACCAGCAGGAGGAACACTTGTCATTTTAATTTGGGTCACTCAAAAATCAATTTTTAAATTTAAAGTTGACTGGATTTTGAAGATCCCTTAAATTCGGGTTAAGTTAATATGTTTATAAATATCTCAGTTATTCAAATTTAGTTTCTATAATTATTAATTAAACACTAAACAAAGTATTTAGTTGAAGAGGCACACTCAGTTTTTAAATATGTGATCCATCCATCTAACTCCTATCTTGCAATTGTTTTAGAAGACACACTTAATTTACACATAGATGTGGTTTTTGGAATATGTTGTTAGGTTGGAAAAGATTTTATTTATTATGCTTGGATAAGGATTGAATTTGTGTTCATAATAATCTAAGTTTAAATCTTAGTGATATGAAAATTTTATTAGTTGATCATCTATAAATACCTTTGTAGATGCTCGTTAAACCTTGTAACACTTAATTTATGGTGAGCCTATCTAACTCACCTAAATTTTCTTTTATATGTAGAAAAAGGAATCGAATTTGTTTTGAGAGGCAAATTTCATAAAATTCAATTACATGATTTTTACACTTTGTTTGTTTTGACGGAAATAAAGCAGATAAAACTAAAATCAGTTGGAGTGGAAATGTAGGATTTCCTTAGTTTGGATGGACTAGTTAAGATAAAAGATAAAATTTATTTTCACGAGACCCGCAAAAATAAAATCATAAACTGTATGGAGAGAGACAAATGGAAATTCATAATTTTAAGAATTGGATGAACCTGCCCTCATGGTCATTGCATTTTTCACATAAAAGTGCTCTACCATATTTGCTCACATGCACATCCATGTTTTTGCCACCTTCGACAAATCTTTTATTCTGCCCCTATCTCACATTACTCACGGTCAGACACAACCCACCCTCCTAGTAAGAGTGTCTACCAACACCACTACTGGACCAAGTTATCTGTGCGCCACCATATCGACAACATCACACATAGACAACTCAATCATGACCTTCCCCTATAGCATTTTTTCTTGTGTTTATTTTTTCTATGTTGTTGTTTTTATTTTATATGGTAGAAGAAGTAAAAAAAGACAAAGTACAAAAAGAGAAAACAAGAAGATGGATGATTTATTGATTTTAGGTTACTTGTAAGATTGCAATGATGAGAAAAGAAGTTGTTGGGTTGGCCACATAAGATGCAAGAAAAGTGTTAAAGCAAAATAAATATGAGAGAGCTCAATCGCTAAAGATTGCTCATTAGGTCGAGTATAGACTTATAAATAAAGTATAAGATGCCCATTGACCGCATTTTGTGATACAAGAAATTAGATATATTATTAAGGAGGTCGTGCTTTGATGAACTAACATTCATGCACACGAATCTGGTGAGATTGCTTGTGCGGACTTCTTAAGGGAGAAATTACTAATTTTCCAAAATATGTTTGTTTTGCCACAAGAGATACTATTTTAAAAGTTCTTAACTTTATTTGTCATGATGTTTTGTTTTGAATCACGTATTTTTACAAGGATCTTTAGTAATCTTTGTTTTGACTGCCTCATTGTTGGGGATTCCCTGACACTATCATCCCTAATCTCCAAACCTTATATCACCACACCCTTCTTTTGTCAATGATCATTGTCACCATTGTTACACCGAAGAACATCACCAATTCACATGGTCATCGTCAAGCTTCTCTATTTTAACCTCTACTGAATCTTTGACCATGCAAGCATAGGGGTGGCAGTATGGGCCTATGGTCGCGCCAGAAAAGGAAAACGAGCAAAGAACATTGGCCCGACCCGTATTCTATATGGCTCACGGGCCAGCCTATTTTTTTCAAATTATACATGTTATTTTTTATTTTAAATTTATACTTTCTTTAAGCCTTTTTAAAAGAAAACTTTAGCTATAAAAACTAAATTTTACCTTTTTTAAAATAAGTATTTTTATAGTTAACCCAATTTATTTCATTAAAAAATTAAATAAATTATATTTGCATTAATAGAAACAAAAAATTATTATTTATACTTTATAATATTATATTATTAAATTTATAATAATATATATAAATTAAGAAAGTAGAAAACGTATAGTGTAAGTGAAAGGAAATGCTTTAGGGTCACATAGAGAAAGGAAATAGAAACATAGTCTCTTTAACATATAAATTATATGTTAATATAAATTTATTTTTTTAATGTTAGCTCGACAGACCAGACTCGAATCTTTGGTCCATAATGATCGTGCTCATTAAGCTATTACCTTTGTAATAGAGGGTTAGCTCATTAAACTTTTTGTATTTTGATCTAATGCGATTTGATGAGTTTTTCTTGGGTACCCTCACTAAATTGAGGGTTTTAATACCCCTAGCCATGCGTTAGGCCACATGTTAAAATTGTGTGTTATTTAAATAATTAGAATTGATATCTTTCGCCATGTATTGAAATTATGTGTGATTTATTAAGCAACTATGATGATTGGATATAATCGTGTCTAACAAGGCTTGATCCCGCAACATATTGAAGAGAAAAGAAAGTCTCACCACTAAACTACTTGACACATTTAAAAATATGATACAACTATGTATAGTTATATTGTATTTGTAGAATATGTATCCGTTAATAAAATCTATCTTCAAAAAAACATTTTTAATCTTTTTTTTATTTAGTATTAAAATTAAAATTAACGAACAAAAAAAATGCAAGAATATTTATTTTGCAAATAAATTATATTAATGGATATACATTCTACAAATATAATATCACAATATCTGGTTATATTACATCTCTTAAATACAACCTAGTGGTGAGGCTCCTCTTCTATTTTCTACTCAAATTGAATCTTCATATGCTATCTTAGAATCCAAACAAAAATGATGATTTGGAAAAATATGTGGCATAGATTGAGTTGACGCATGGCTAGATACTAATACATGTAGCATAAATTAAGTTGACACATGGCTAGAAGGCCAGAGGCATTAGAGCCCTAAATTTACTGCGCTTAGCAACTGGTCAAACCAGTCACTCGTAAATAGTCAACATGTTAAAATATTTATATGTCAAAATTTAAGTGTAACAAGGTTAATCCCTTAACGTGTAGGAGATGGAAGAGGAGCCTCAGCAAATTGAGGATATATATCATCTGAGTTTTTTTAGGAATAGATGCCATTAGCCACATGTGTGATTTAAACAACTAGAATTGATGCTCCTAGCCACGTGTCAACTGAATTTATACCACATATATTAGTTTAGCCACATGTCAACTCAATTTATGCCACATATTTTTCAAAGTCATCATTTTTGTTTGGATTATAAGATAGCATTAAAGACATTCGATTTGAGCAGAAGATTGAAAAAGAGCCTCACCACTAGGTTATATTATAACCATGTATTGTTATATTATATTCGTAGAATGTATATCCATTAATATAATTTATTTGCAAAATAAATATTCTCTTTTTTGTTCATTAATTTTAATTTTATTTTTTATACTAAATGAAAAAAGACAAAAATATTATTTCAAAGATAAATTTTATTAACGGATATACATTCTACAGATATGATATAATTATATATAGTTACGTCATATTTTTAAAATGTGTCAAATAGTTTAGTAGTGATAGTTGCTTAAATCACATGATTTCGACAAGTAACATGACACGTGATTAAAGACATCAATTTTAATTATTTAAATCATACACAATTTTGACACGTGATATAACACAAGACTGAGAGTATTAAAACCCTCAATTCAAAGAGAATATCAAGTAAAATCCTCAGATTTAATGGTCAGCATTAATTTTGATTACCTGAAAACTACTTAAAGTGAAACTATAGACGTGGAGGAACTCATTTTACATGTTTATCACAAAAGTCCCATGCACCGTTAACTTTATGGACCCTGCGAAGTGCGAAGATTTAAGCAATTAAGAAACTAAAGAAGTCGCGATTAGGATTCCTTAACATGCCTTTCTCTATTAAGCTTATTGTGTTTTTGTTTTTAGCATTTTTTACACTGATATTTTTTTATAATTGGTGCAAAAATACTTTTTAAAGTCAATTCTAAAAATAACTTATATAAAAAATTACAATAAATATCATATTTTAAACCATTTATTTTTAAAGCTGATATACAAACATACATTTTATCTCAATTTTAAAAATAACCAATATTAAAAATACTAAAGCCAAGCATGCGTGAATATCATACTCTTTTTTGCGATTGCCCAATTAATTATTTCATCTCACTAATATGCACCCACTCCATCACATATCGATAGATTTCTCAGATACTAACAATTAAAATGATTAATGTATAACCCCTTGTGTCGAGGGGCTAGGTGAGTAACCCCACCCCACGTGGAGTCTTTTGTTTAATAAACTTTAGTATGTTAAGGGTTCATTTAGTACACAGGCGATAAAATAAAATTATTAAAATGAAAAAACTTTAAAAGTTAATATTAATTTTATCCATTATTTGACACAATTAAAATTTTATTTTATTCTTAAGTTTTTTTAAAGTTAATCAAATCTCATTTTAATCAACTCTAATAAAACGAATATTAATCGATTCTTTTTGTCCTGTTCCTTCTACTATTTGTTCACAAGAGTCACAACTCGAAATGGCCTGCTACTATTTTTGATGTCCTATTTCAACGTTTATCTCTTCCTTCTTTTTTTCATACGTGGGCTATATTATCATTATTTGCTGAAAATTTATATAATCCAGTTTGAATGCATTTTTTAAAATGTTTTTCCATATCGGACATCCTATCCATAAGCGCATAAACTAATCAATCTTTAACCTCAACCATGACTGTAATCGGTATTAGTTTCTCAACCAATTAGAAAAATAGAACCATAAAAATAAAAAAAATCTAATAATTAATATTAATCTTATGCTATTTAAAAAGTATAAAAATCAAGTTGAGCAAACAAATACAATATTTATTATTGACAAACTCCACTATATTAACTTCAACATCTAAATAATTTGATCTATTATTCACATGAGTTTTCAAGCTTGACTCATTTATTTAATTGGACCAAGCTTGAAACTTGAAGCTTGAGCTTGAGCTTGTTGATAAAGTACAAAGGTTTAACTCGCTTGTTCGGCTTGTTAATTAATTATTCAGAGCCTCCACATTACAAGGATAATATTTCCAGAAAAGAAGGCTTTAAATTTGATATATAATAAAAAATCTAAATTAGAATTCATTTATCAACAGATTTTTTTCTTCCATTTGAACTCATTTCAATAATTCTTTTGGCTGCTTTGATAGGTGCAATTGTCGTGGCTCGCCAATAAGAATTGAATCAAAATAAAGAAAATAAAAGTCTGTCTATTAATTGTGGGTTATTTTAAATATTTGGAGGAAAAAAACTCAATTTTTATGATTAAAATATGATTAAAAAATTTAAGAGGACATACCCAGGATTACAAAGAATGTAATATTTATTTGACGATGGATAAAATCTCTTTCAAAAGTATTCTTTTTATTTGATTTCTGTTATACCGAGTATATTTAGTTTTAATTGCACTGTTTGTAACAAATCAGTAAAGTAATTATGGTTCTAAATTTTGTTCCTTTCTCTTTGATTTGATCAACTACATGACATAATCTCCAAGCAAGCCTTAATTAATTGAAATCACGCTATCTACAAGGCGATCGTATTTTCGCAACCTCAACATAATTAGCTCGGAAATTAATTAACAACCCAACATAATTAGCTCCTTTTTTTTTCCCAAACAGATTTGTATCCTAAATTAAGAGCCCAAAGCCCAAAAATAACTAAGGCTTTGTCCTTATTTTCTGACGTTTCCTTATTGAACCTCTTGTACAAGATTGGACCAAAAACACAAACCTCTTGCACGATAATGTTTCTTAATAAATTTTAATTATATTGTCCTACACCAAAAAAAAAATTGTCCCAAAAAAATAATTATAATATATTGGCGCGTTATTTAATAATGTCGTATAAATTAGATTTTTTTAAAAGAAACAAATTATAATTTATAGAATGAATTTTAGAGATTATATTATAATATTTTAAATTAAGTGCATATTCAACTATTAAAACAGTGTCATATTCATTTTTATAATTTTATTATAAAATAATCATTTTTTTAACAACGGTGAAAATGTAATAAATTATTTGAAACCATTTTTCATCTCATACATCCAAATATATGCACTAATAAATTATTTGTAATCAATTAAATAATTTGCAGCAATAAATACATCCAAACACAAAAGTTTTTTTTAACCAAAACAACTCCAAAGCTTCTAACATCACATCATGATCAAGCCCATGAATTTGGTGTATCATAGGTTGTTGGGTCCGTACCCGTGGGTCTGGGCTATGGCCTCTCATCCACTTTCTAAAGTTTTAGCTTTAACCAAACAAATTAATTATCATTTCTATGTGTTGTTATGAAAAATAAACATTAATTATTAGATTAAATTTAAAAATTAGATTATTTTTAATTAAAAACAATTTATAAGAAAATTATTTTCTTAAAAAAAACACCTACTGAGACGCCCCAAACCCCAAATTTAAAATAGGGGAAAATTTTTCGCGTCTTTGAAGATATTAATAAATTCTATAATTAAAGTGGTGAAGTATTTTTCACCAAACCCCTGGATCTAAGATAAACCACTCCCATATATGAAGATATGCGAGGGTGAGATTAAAAGATTATTTTTCAATTAGAGTTAGCGGAAGAATTCATTTAATTTAATCATTGGCCGATTGATTTCCCCGAGGAGGAATTTCATAGAAATGTGGAAGGTAATTTATATAACCTAGAGGTCCAGTACATATTCCTCAATACCTTCAAAATAATATTTAAGGAAGAAATAATGCATAGCATTTTAAAATTTAATTTAAAATAACAAAATGAGAATCAGGGGCATACTCGCTCAAGCGTGACTCAAGTCGCTTGAGCGAGCCAGCGTACACACGCTTGAGCGGACGCTGGGCGATGCTGAGCGAAAGAGAGAAATAAGTATCAGGGCTCAGCTCGCTTGAGCGAGCCCTGTCTCGCTTGAGCGAGACACGAAGGAATGCCTGAGCGAAGGAAGCGAGACGCTTGAGCGAAGGAGGAGAGGAGTATCAGGGGTCGATCTCGCTTGAGCGGCCCAAGGCTCGCTTGAGCGAGATTGGTCCAGAAGCGTTGAGAACCCTCTGGCCAATTTTCGCTTGGGCGAGGCACCACTCGCCCAAGCGAAAATCTTCCAGAATCAATTCTCCTTCTCCCTCGCTTGAGCGCTACCCTTCACGCCTGGGCAAAAATTGTCCAGAATCAAAACACTGATTCTGTGGCAATCTCGCTTGGGCGAATTGCATGTCCGCTTGAGCGACTTTGGGGCAGAAACGAATCCCCTGTTTCACAACAATCTCGCTCGAGCGAGATTTCTACTCGCTTGAGCGAGTTCTGCAGAAACTTAGCAGAAACGAAAATCCCATCTACTTAGCACATGAACCATTGACCTCTCCTATCTTGGCCTTGCCTAGGACCATATTTTGCCACATTATGCATGCACCAATTCATGTAATGTTACAATCCAAGACTACATGATTCTTTCATGTAATGAAAAACCAACAACAACATCATGCTAAGATTAATTCATACATATAGCCCAAATTCAACATTATGTCACATACACTCCCTACATACATTTGGATCCAACATCATTTCACAACTCCATAGAATGGCATAAAATTATAGCATACATTCATTAGTCAAGGACAAGTATCAAGATTCATTCTTTACACTTTTGGGTCATGAATGAAAATTGTCATTACACAAACATGTCCAATTTTCTCCCATGACCTTGAAAAATTATCAACCATTACAAAATTGAGTATATAAACCTCATATACTCTTCAAAACAGAATTTCATGTCGGCCAAGGCTCACATATTCCTATCCATATTTTACCTCCTTCATACTCGACCTCCAAAAGTTATAGGGTTTAAGTCATACCTATATCAACTTTAAAAATGGCAACGGGGAGGTGAGTAACATAATCCAAATGAATTAAAATCATACATTATGATGAAATACATGTATACTTGCTCAATTAGCAATCATTACACCACATCATACATTTTACACAATACATCTTATAATTTCAAGTATACATTCACAATATCAATCATTTGGATTGCCAAACACACACATCGGGTTAGTATTCAACTCTTTCCCCTTTCAATTCTCATTTATCCGTTGCCACCAAGGGCTTTCACCTAGGCATATCTCCAGCTATATGCAAATGCTCTTAAGGCTAATGCATATGCACAAGAATTTATCGTCAAACAATGCGGATCCGACTGTGGGAAATTATATCATTAAATCAATTCAATTGTGGGACAAGCATAGGTGTTCTACTATGCCCCTACTGCAGTAGAAAAAAATTGTGTACATATATATCTCAATTTATGCATGCTTATATCATCATAATTTTATTGGTACCAAACCGCTATCGCCCATCTGTAGCACTAGTCACCTTGTGACTTGCGGATCAACATCGTGGCCTCAACTACCACAAGCGCTACGGGCCCCTCCCGAACACACATCGAGAGAGCCGTGTCTCGTCGGACACCGAGGTAAACTCGCTCACCATAGAGCCGCCCGCCCACTGGGCCTGCCACATAGGGTGCCTCGTCACCAAACTATGGACAGCTTCGTGACTCATAACTCGAGTCACAGGGGAAAGTCACAATACGCTCGTGCACTGAGCCGCCCTCCCACTGGGCCCGCCTAGTGGAACCCCCTAATATTCCACATAGACAGCTATGATATGCCATGGATGCAATGCAAATGCAAATCAAGTGCATCCTCACACTATGCATACTAGATGTCACTCCACATTTAATCATTCATCACCACCACTTGGTGGATTTCAATATTCTCATCAATCTCATCCAATCCCAATTCTCTATTGAACTCATTCACATCAATAGTTAGTGGCATACATATTCCATAACTCATACACACATATTTGGGATATTCACATCACAATCTCAATCCACATATGGTTGCAAACCATCATCATACTGCATTAATATAGTATTACCACATCATTAATGTTATCCCAAACACAATGCCACATAACAATCATCATTCTAAATGCATTCAAATCACACCTATCATATCATCCATTCAACAACCATTAACATAATCACATATACATATTTTCGCATCACCAATGGATGAAATCATGCATTTAGAAAAGTTACCCCCTCCTACCTCAAGTGAAGTAGTGATCAACGCGGTTCGATGGTCCCGCTTCGTCGATAGGGTCACTTCCTACACCACAATACATTATACAATCAATTTTCTACTTACTCATTAAGATTCAAATACTTATATATCAATAAATACTTGCTGTTTTTATTATTATAACTCTCAAAACTCTTTTATTTCATTCTATCCACCATAACCACCATGGGTTAGGTGCCACCATTTATTATTATGTACTCAACAACCAAACCCTTTCATGGGTTTCTTCATTAATGACTTCCACCAACAAAATACCATCACCAATGACCCTTATGCATCACAACTCACATTTATTACCCACAATAAATGTTCATCAACCTCCATATACATTTTCCCCTAAATTTATGAAGTTAGGGTTTCATAAAATTTCCAACCACCTTCATAAATATTCTTCTCCTTCCAACCATAAATACATCCACTTCATTACTTCTCAAAGAGACCTCATTCTCATACAAAACCCACATTAAACTTTTGCATTGAATGCTCTCCTCAAAACATTCATACACATGCATGGCTTCCAACCTCATAAATACCATATACCCATAACCAAAACCTTAGCAAAAATGGGTATACTTACCTCAAAACCCAAAAACGAAAATGGGTTCCCTTAGAGGGAGAGTAAGCTGCGAAAATGAGGAAGAGGAGAAGGAAAAACAGCAGCTCACAAGCCTCCTTCAAGCTCCACCAACGAAAATGGGAAGGAGATGTGGAAGATGAACTCAATGTGTTAGGGTTTGGAGGAGGAAAAGAAGAGAATGGAGAAGATGATAATGAAGAGAAGAAGAAAATGAAGTGTAAGTGAAATGTTTACACCTTCAGCACGCCTACGTGAATAGAGAGGGGAAAATAGGATTTTCAATTTTTCTTTTAATCCAATTCATTAAAACTTCATCGTTTTATAACCAACAGGTTCTCCGTTCGGGCTCAAACATCATCTAAAAATTATTCTGAATACATATTCGGATTTCCAATATTATTCTCTACAGCCCTGACCAATATCATCTCATTCCGAGATACTTGGTCCGACACCCATATCTCAACCGGGCTTAATTTCAGCTTAACCGGTCTCCAAAATTTACCAAAAATTCCCAAAATTATCAATTTAATTATTCTCAATAGTTTGGGACATTAAATACTCCATATACCAATTTCTAATATTTATTTCGGTAATTAATTCTCTCATTTAAAATTCAGGATGTTACAATCCACCCCACCAAAAAGAAAATTTCGTCCTCGAAATTTCACATACCGGATTCGAATGCGTCGGGATACCGTTCTCTGATGTCGTCTTCGCGTTCCCATGTGAACGTTTCAGTATTTCCATGTTTCCAAGCGACCTCCACCAAAGGTACCAACTTGTTCCGCAATTTCTTCACGGAACGTCCGACAATGCGAACAGAAACAGGAGAAACAGATAAATCATCTCGCACCTCAACCTCGTCCATGGGGATTACGTGTAGGGGATCATACACATATTTCCTCAACTGCGATACGTGAAACACATTGTGTAGATTAGCAAGATGCGGAGGGAGTGCTATTCGATAAGCAACCTCACCAATCCGCTCCAACACCTCATAAGGTCCGATAAATCTAGGGCTCAACTTCCCACTCTTCAACGCCCTTCCAATGCCTTTATCGCGTGAGACCTTCAAAAACACATGGTCACCAACTTGAAACTCAAGTGGTTTATGTCTCTTGTCGTAATAACTCTTCTGCCTATCTTGAGCAATCTTCATATTCTCTTGTATCTTTTTAATCTGTTCGGTAGTTTCCTGAATGATCTCCGGCCCTAAAGCCAAGTTTTCACCAACTTCCAGCCAACACAAGGGAGTTCTACACTTCCTTCCATACAACGCCTCATACGGTGCCATACCTATGCTGGAATGGAAGCTGTTATTGTATGTGAATTCGATCAATGGGAGAAATCTCTCCCAACATCCACCGTGCTCAAGGACACAAACTCTCAACAAATCCTCCAAGCTTTGTATAGTTCTCTCCGATTGTCCATCGGTCTGCGGGTGATAAGCGGAACTAAGCTTCAACTTAGAACCCAACTCATCATGCAAACGTCCCCAAAACCGAGAAGTAAAACGAGGATCACGGTCGGATATGATGCTGGACGGAACGCCATGCAGTCTAATAATCTCCTTAATGTATATTTGTGCCAATTTCTCCAAAGGACTCTTCATATTAATGGGCAAGAAGTGAGCACATTTTGTCAATCTATCAACAATCACCCATATAGCATCGTTTCCAACACGGGTTCTGGGTAGTCCAGAAACAAAATCCATAGCTATACTATCCCATTTCCAAACAGGGATCTCCAATGGTCTCAAATAACCAGATGGTCTCTGATGCTCAACCTTCGCCTTTTGACAAACAAGGCAAGATGCTACAAAATTCGCCACATCACGCTTCATACCAGGCCACCAGAAATTCTTCCTCAAGTCTTGATACATCTTAGTGGAACCAGGATGAATACTCAATATGCTTTTGTGAGCTTCCTCAAGTATACATTTCCTCACATCACCACTTGAGGGAACATAAATTCGGCCTTTAACACGCCAAATACCATCTTGACCTTCTACTAAGAACAGATTCTTCCCTTTTTCTTGGGTCTTTTTCATCTCAATCAAATACTCATCGTTGGGTTGTTGCGCCTTCACATATTCAAGAAATTCATTTGCAACCTTCAACATCTCCAACACCATTTTCTTGGAAGTGTAAGTTTCCACGCCCACATTCAAATCTCTAAATTGTTCTATCAACTCCATTTCCTTTTCCATCATCATGGAAACATACAATGACTTCCTACTCAATGCATCAGCAACCACATTTGCCTTGCCGGGGTGATACTTCAATTCAAATTCATAGTCTTTTAGGAACTCCATCCACCGCCTTTGGCGCATATTCAATTCCTTCTGGTCAAACAAGTATTTAAGGCTTTTGTGATCACTAAAGACCACAAACTTGGAGCCATACAAGTAGTGTCGCCACAACTTCAATGCAAACACCACCGCCGCCAGTTCAAGATCATGTGTAGGGTAGTTAACCTCATGCGGTCGCAACTGCCTCGACGCATAGGCTATCACACACTCCTTTTGCATCAATACACACCCAAGACCAAGCTTAGATGCATCGCAATATACCATAAATTCATTCGTTAAGTCGGGCAATGCTAACACCGGTGCGGTAGTAAGCCTTAACTTCAACTCTTGGAAACTCTCTTCACATTCACGGGTCCACACAAAAGAGTGATTCTTCCGAGTCAACTTTGTTAGTGGTAAAGCCAAACGGGAAAACCCTTCAATAAATCTCCGGTAGTAACCGGCAAGACCAAGAAAACTCCTTATCTTCGTCACTGACGTCGGTCTTTCCCAAGCCATCACAGCTTCAACTTTAGATCTATCCACCGCGACTCCATCATTTGAAATAACATGTCCAAGAAATTGGACTTCAGACAACCAAAATTCACACTTAGAGAGCTTCGCATACAACTCCTTTTCTCGTAGAATAGTCAACACAAGACGAAGGTGTCTTTCATGCTGTTCATGACTCTTCGAGTATACCAAAATATCATCAATAAACACCACGACAAATTGGTCAAGATATTCATGGAAGATGCGATTCATATAGCTCATGAAAATCGCAGGGGCATTCGTCACACCAAATGGCATCACTACGTATTCATAGTGTCCATATCGCGTTCGGAAAGCAGTCTTCGGAATATCTTCGGCCTTCACCCGAATTTGGTGATATCCGGAACGCAAATCAATCTTCGAAAACACAACAGCACCTTTCAATTGATCCAATAGATCATCAATGCGTGGAAGAGGATATTTATTCTTAATGGTTAGTTTGTTGAGTTGGCGATAATCAACACACAATCTCATGCTCCCATCTTTCTTCTTTACTAACAACACAGGAGCACCCCAAGGAGACACACTTGGGCGAATAAACTCCCGTTCAAGTAATTCTTCCACTTGCTTTTTCAATTCAGCTAACTCCATAGGAGACATCCTATAAGGAGCTCGGGAAACAGGTTCTGCACTCGGAATAAGATCGATAGCAAATTCCACTTTTCGTGGAGGAGGTAATCCGGGAATCTCTTCCAGAAACACATCGGGAAATTCCGAAACAATAGGAATTCCACCAGATTGGGAAACACCATTCCCATCAACCAAGCAGAACATCATGAGAAGTTGAGATATACCTCGCACATCAAAGCCTTCATTATTAGAGGTTGGGAAATCACCGTTTTGCTATGACAATCTACCAAAACCTTGTTGGCGGACAACCAATCCATGCCTAGGATAACATCTAGGTCTTTCATAGGTAAACACACGAGGGATACAACAAATTTTCTACCCTCCAAGTCCATCTCGACATTCTCACATCGAGTCACCGATCTTAAGCAAGCACCAGTCGGTGTAGTCACCAATATTGCACCTTTCATCATACTCACAGGCACTCGCAGGCGCCTCACACATTCTTCAGAAATAAAAGAGTGCGTAGCACCCGAATCAAATATTACATTAACAACATTACCATGTATCTGACACTCACTTTGGACAAGATCCTCAGCTTGTGCAGCTTCTTCACCGGTCACGGCGAAAACTCTTCCAGCCATTTGTTGATTAGCACCACGATTTGGGCCATTCTGACCACCATTAGCATTACCTCGGCCGTTTCCATTTCCACGTCCATTACCACCATTTCGGTTTCCATGTCTTCCACCATTACCGTTTCCACGACCACGGCCTCTAAAAGCACCATAGCCTCCACGGTTTGCATTATCACGTGGCACAACATCTGCAGTATTCAAAGGACAATCAGGGCGGATATGCCCCGGTTGGTTGCATCTATAGCACACCACTGTTTCTTCATGATTGCAATCTCTGGCTAAGTGATTTCCACCACATCTGTAACAATGGAGTCCTTGGCCATTACCTCGGCCACCATCGGCACCATGCCTTCCACCACCTCGTCCACCTCTGAAAGTAGAGGACCCACGTACAAATCGTCTATTGTTTTTAAAGTTGCCTTTCTTCTTGAAGCTAGAAGATTGGCCTTTCAACTTATAATCATGCCCCGAGTAGTTCCTTGGAGCAATATCATTCTCTTCGAAAATTCTACACTTATCCACAAGAGTAGGAAAACTCCTAATCTCTTGGTGACAAATCGCCTTCTTAATCTCTTGGCGCAGTCCATTCTCAAATTTAACACACTTCGAAACTTCCGTGCCCTCTTGCTGAAAGGGAGGATAAAACACACATAGTTCTTCAAATTTCAAAGCATACTCCTCAACCGACATGCCACCTTGCTTGAGTTCCATGAATTCAAGCTCTTTCTTGTTTTTGTAACTCACAGGAAAGTATTTCTTAAGAAATTCAGCCTTGAAATTCTCCCAATTTAGAGGAGTGTGGGCAGCAATCATACGCCCACGGGTGAGGATCCACCAAGATTCGGCCTCATTCCGAACCATGAACACCGCATATTCCACCTTATGCGTTTCAGTACATTCCATGCTAGCAAATATCCGTTCCAAGTCACGGATCCAAACATGAGCATCTTCTGGCTTATAGCCTTCATGAAATTCAGAAGGTTTCCGCTTAAGAAATTGGTCAAGACCTTGATTCGGCTGACCAATAGGTTGTTGTTGTCGTTCAAGTATGTCGGCAAAACGATTAAAAGCTTCAACCATAGCGGCTGTATCAGGATTGCGCCTATACGCCATCACTCAATCTATATGCAACAACATAGATATAATTAGAAACTTAAAGTTCCTTCACCCAGTGTACATACATATCATTCATCATTAACTTCATTGACACAAGTATCATCATAATGTATTTCACAATTTGAAGGTAAATATGAGAAAGGAATTGCCTGGCCGGGCTTAACAACAATCATTTAATAATCTCATTTCAATAACTACCTTCATAACTCATCCATATAATTCACAAATCAATCAGCCATAAGCAACAAACATATAAACACCATCCATTTTAATTGTATCAAGAGCAATGAATGCTCTGATACCAGGTTGGGATGCCCCAAACCCCAAATTTAAAATAGGGGAAAATTTTTCACGTCTTTGAAGATATTAATAAATTCCATAATTAAAGTGGTGAAGTATTTTTCACCAAACCCCTGGATCTAAGATAAACCACTCCCATATATGAAGATATGAGAGGGTGAGATTAAAAGATTATTTTTCAATCAGAGTTAGCGGAAGAATTCATTTAATTTAATCATTGGCCGATTAATTTCCCCGAGGAGGAATTTCATAGAAATGTGGAAGGTAATTTATATAACCTAGAGGTCCAGTACATATTCCTCAATACCTTCAAAATAATATTTAAGGAAGAAATAATGCATAGCATTTTAAAATTTAATTTAAAATAACAAAATGAGAATCAGGGGCATACTCGCTTAAGCGTGACTCAAGTCGCTTGAGCGAGCCAGCGTACACACGCTTGAGTGGACGCTGGGCGATGCTGAGCAAAAGAGAGAAATAAGTATCAGGGCTCAGCTCGCTTGAGCGAGCCCTGTCTCGCTTGAGCGAGACACGAAGGAATGCCTGAGCGAAGGAAGCGAGACGCTTGAGCGAAGGAGGAGAGGAGTATCAGGGGTCGATCTCGCTTGAGCGGCCCAAGGCTCGCTTGAGCGAGATTGGTCCAGAAGCGTTGAGAACCCTCTGGCAAATTTTCACTTGGGCGAGGCACCACTCGCCCAAGCGAAAATCTTCCAGAATCAATTCTCCTTCTCCCTCGCTTGAGCGCTACCCTTCACGCCTGGGCAAAAATTGTCCAGAATCAAAACACTGATTCTGTGGCAATCTCGCTTGGGCGAATTGCATGTCCGCTTGAGCGAATTTGGGGCAGAAACGAATCCCCTGTTTCACAACAATCTCGCTCGAGCGAGATTTCTACTCGCTTGAGCGAGTTCTACAGAAACTTAGCAGAAACGAAAATCCCATCTACTTAGCACATGAACCATTGACCTCTCCTATCTTGGCCTTGCCTAGGACCATATTTTGCCACATTATGCATGCACCAATTCATGTAATGTTACAATCCAAGACTACATGATTCTTTCATGTAATGAAAAACCAACAACATCATCATGCTAAGATTAATTCATACATATAGCCCAAATTCAACATTATGTCACATACACTCCCTACATACATTTGGATCCAACATCATTTCACAACTCCATAGAATGGCATAAAATTACAGCATACATTCATTAGTCAAGGACAAGTATCAAGATTTATTCTTTACACTTTTGGGTCATGAATGAAAATTGTCATTACACAAACATGTCCAATTTTCTCCCATGACCTCCAAAATTATCAACCATTACAAAATTGAGTATATAAACCTCATATACTCTACAAAACAGAATTTCATGCCAGCCAAGGCTCACATATTCCTATCCATATTTTACCTCCTTCATACTCGACCTCCAAAAGTTGTAGGGTTTAAGTCATACCTACATCAACTTTAAAAATGGCAACGGGGAGGTGAGTAACATAATCCAAATGAATTAAAATCATACATTATGATGAAATACATGTATACTTGCTCAATTAGCAATCATTACACCACATCATACATTTTACACAATACATCTTATAATTTCAAGTATACATTCACAATATCAATCATTTGGATTGCCAAACACACACATCGGGTTAGTATTCAACTCTTTCCCCTTTCAATTCTCATTTATCCGTTGCCACCAAGGGCTTTCACCTAGGCATATCTCCAGCTATATGCAAATGCTCTTAAGGCTAATGCATATGCACAAGAATTTATCGTCAAACAATGCGGATCCGACTGTGGGAAATTATATCATTAAATCAATTCAATTGTGGGACAAGCATAGGTGTGATACTATGCCCCTACTGCAGTAGAAAAAAATTGTGTACATATATATCTCAATTTATGCATGCTTATATCATCATAATTTTACTGGTACCAAACCGTTATCGCCCATCTGTAGCACTAGTCACCTTGTGACTTGCGGATCAACATCGTGGCCTCAACTACCACAAGCGCTACGGGCCCCTCCCGAACACACATCGAGAGAGCCGTGTCCCGTCGGACACCGAGGTAAACTCGCTCACCATAGAGCCGCCCGCCCACTAGGCCCGCCACATAGGGTGCCTCGTCACCAAACTATGGACAGCTTCGTGACTCATAACTCGAGTCACAGGGGAAAGTCACAATACGCTCGTGCACTGAGCCGCCCTCCCACTGGGCCCGCCTAGTAGAACCCCCTAATATTCCACATAGACAGCTATGATATGCCATGGATGCAATGCAAATGCAAATCAAGTGCATCCTCACACTATGCATACTAGATGCCACTCCACATTTAATCATTCATCACCACCACTTGGTGGATTTCAATATTCTCATCAATCTCATCCAATCCCAATTCTTTATTGAACTCATTCACATCAATAGTTAGTGGCATACATATTCCATAACTCATACACACATATTTGGGATATTTACATCACAATCTCAATCCACATATGGTTGCAAACCATCATCATACTGCATTAATATAGTATTACCACATCATTAATGTTATCCCAAACACAATGCCACATAACAATCATCATTCTAAATGCATTCAAATCACACCTATCATATCATCCATTCAACAACCATTAACATAATCACATATACATATTTTCGCATCACCAATGGATGAAATCATGCATTTAGAAAAGTTACCCCCTCCTACCTCAAGTAAAGTAGTGATCAACGCGGTTCGATGGTCCCGCTTCATCGATGGGGTCACTTCCTACACCACAATACATTATACAATCAATTTTCTACTTACTCATTAAGATTCAAATACTTATATATCAATAAATACTTGCTGTTTTTATTATTATAACTCTCAAAACTCTTTTATTTCATTCTATCCACCATAACCACCATGGGTTAGGTGCCACCATTTATTATTATGTACTCAACAACCAAACCCTTTCATGGGTTTCTTCATTAATGACTTCCACCAACAAAATACCATCACCAATGACCCTTATGCATCACAACTCACATTTATTACCCACAATAAATGTTCATCAACCTCCATATACATTTTCCCCCAAATTTATGAAGTTAGGGTTTCATAAAATTTCCAACCACCTTCATAAATATTCTTCTCCTTCCAACCATAAATACATCCACTTCATTACTTCTCAAAGAGACCTCATTCTCATACAAAACCCACATTAAACTTTTGCATTGAATGCTCTCTCAAAACATTCATACACATGCATGGCTTCCAACCTCATAAATACAATATACCCATAACCAAAACCTTAGCAAAAATGGGTATACTTACCTCAAAACCCAAAAATGAAAATGGGTTCCCTTAGAGGGAGAGCAAGCTGCGAAAATGAGGAAGAGGAGAAGGAAAAACAGCAGCTCACAAGCCTCCTTCAAGCTCCACCAACGAAAATGGGAAGGAGATGTGGAAGATGAACTCAATGTGTTAGGGTTTGGAGGAGGAAAAGAAGAGAATGGAGAAGATGATAATGAAGAGAAGAAGAAAATGAAGTGTAAGTGAAATGTTTACACCTTCAGCACGCCTACGTGAATAGAGAGGGGAAAATAGGATTTTTCAATTTTTCTTTTAATCCAATTTATTAAAACTTCATCGTTTTATAACCAACAGGTTCTCCGTTCGGGCTCAAACATCATCTAAAAATTATTCTGAATACATATTCGGATTTCCAATATTATTCTCTACAGCCCTGACCAATATCATCTCATTCCGAGATACTTGGTCCGACACCCATATCTCAACCGGGCTTAATTTCAGCTTAACCGGTCTCCAAAATTTACCAAAAATTCCCAAAATTATCAATTTAATTATTCTCAATAGTTTGGGACATTAAATACTCCATATACCAATTTCTAATATTTATTTCGGTAATTAATTCTCTCATTTAAAATTCGGGATGTTACACCTACAAGTTTAAATTTTATTATCTTTTTCTAATTAAAATGTTTTATTTTATTTTAATCCAATAAATAAAAAAAAACAAAAGCAACATCATCAAGAACTAATAACTATACGATGTGCTCAATTTTTATGTCAACGTGCTTGATGTTTTTTGGTTTCTATGATTTTGTTTACTTTTCTTTAGTTGTATACAACCAAGTCTGTTTGTTATATATTTAAATTTAATTATTTATTTACTAGTATACTCATTAGCTTTGATGCACTAACATATAAGTAAATATGGGGTTCGTTCTATTTGTAAAATTTTATTATTTAGGTGTGTAAAATGTTTTTTTTCTTCTTCTCAATGATGTTGTGTTTTTCTTATTATTTTATTGTATTAGAATTAAATATGATCCTCTAATTAAAAAAAATAATAAAAACAAACGATACAATGAGAAATGAGAATAACTAATAATGATAATCCGGTCAAAATTACGAGACAAGATTAATTTTTTAAATTTGAAATAATACCACACATTGCTTCATACCTGATGGTTCAGAGTCAGACTTAGAAGGGGTTGAATAAGTCTTGACTCTTTTTCGTGGAAAGGTTAACCAAATAAAATGAGTAATCAAGCAAATAACGAAAGAGAGAAATTAACACAAAAAGTTTATTATGGTTCACTTCCAATACAAAAGCTACGTCCAGTCCCTTCTAACTTGAAGGATTTCCACTGTTGTAAAAACTCCTTTTACAATAACAGCACCAGACTAGTGTCACAAGTATTCTAGACTCCAACTACTCCTGGCTTAATCCAAGTATTCTTTAAACAAGCCACTCATGGCTCAACCCAAGTATTCTTTTGAAAGCCTCTTCAGGCAATAGTGTTTCCCAACAAATACGTTCTTGCAATCCACCAAACTTTTACAAAGTGTAAGAAAGATAGAAGATAACATAAGAAACTTAGTGTTTTTACATATATACAAGAAAGATTTTTGCACTAAGTTATGACATAAGACTAGAATCTATTTGAAAAATAGAATAGAACACAGAGGGTCTTTGTCTTACAAACAAGAGTATTGACAATAAGAATTCTTATAAACTTGAAAGATTTGTAACTCTCGTTATTTGAAGTTTAAACTTCTTTGGTATAAATAGAAGTTGGAGGATATGACCGTTACTGCTTCTTGAGAGGAGATATAATCGTTGGAAATTGTAACACCCTCTCTTACACCTTAATAAATACTAGAAAAATTCATAATTTTTTTAAAAAATGATCGTTAAAAGAAAATTATCGGAATAAATTACATACATCATTTCTGAAATACCTCATAAATATTATTAAAACTTTATAAAGTAATTTTACATTCATCCGAAGAAAGTAAATATTAAACATTATAAGAAAGAGAGGAAACTCCATGTCCCATAAGCAGTTACTTAATAACTTTATTTATTCATTGGACCACGGTATTCATACCGAGCTGCCTTTTTAGAACATACTATATTTACTGCCGAGATTCTTCGATCCTTCTCTCTGAACCATCAATTTAAAACATATGAAACAAAAACACGGAGAAAGGAGTGAGAAATAGAATATAATATTCTCGAATAAGACATAAGTAACAAAGAGTTTTCACAAACCAATACATAATAATATTAGTCACAATCACATATATAATCAAATATGAATGCATGAATGTTATGCAATATCTTTATCATAACTTAGTTATATATGTGAGTCCTTAAATTTTAATTTGCACTAGGTCAACCAGGAGTTTACACTGTTCCATAAGTCTGGATAATAATTGTGAACACCTCTTTTGGTCCGGTCCAAGTGGAACGAATCTTCTTTTATACTGAATTCTGAATCAGAATGGTCAAATCCGAGTAGAATGGCTTAAAAATAATCAAGTCCGAGCAGGATGACTTTGATTGAAGCATTTCCGAGTGAAATATAGCCCTGTTGGACAAAAATCCGAGTGGAATGACTCAAAAATAATCAAGTCCGAGCAGGATGACTCTGATTGAAGCATTACCGAGTGAAATATAGCCCTGTTGGACAAAAATCCGAGTGGAATGACTCAAAAATGATCAAATCCAAGTAAAATGACTCAAAATGGAGCATTTTTCGAGTGAAATATTACCCTGTTGAAGGTAAATCTGAGTAGAATGACTCTGAATTAATCAAATCCGAGTAGAATGACTCGAAGTAAAGCATTGCCGAGTGGAATATTGCCTTGAGATAAATCCGAGTACAAATTCCTGATCAAAACCAACTCCGAGTGAATATATCCGAGTGGTCATATTCTCAAGTGCCAAATTCTGAGAGAAAAGGTGGCAAGTTCTGATAGAAAAGAGAGCACCTCCGAGTGAATATATCTAAGTTCTGATGCACAAATGAATTACTCCTGATCCCTGAATCCGACCAAGACTTGTCCAAGTGAAGGATTCCGAGGGATTGGTTGACCATCCGAGTGGAAATAAGGCCGATTCCGAACAAATGCCCCTGAAGGATTGTTGGAGCTGTTGTAACTTCTGATTGAAATATAAAGGCCGAGTCCTGAGTTAATATGTCCGATTGAATTACTCCCGAGAGGACGCACCCGAGCTGTTGATAGGCCCGCAAGTGCACGAGGTATTGCGTAATAAAAAGTTATCGTTCCACAGAGATTGTTCCCAAGTACAAGTTTTCACGGTGGTTCAATTATCTAGAAAATTGTGAAATTAGGTTTGTAATTCAGAAGATTAAGAAAAGCAAAAGTTAAGAAGGAATGCTATCTGAAAGAACTAAATTAATTCTGAGATTGAAATAGAACAAATGACGGTGAAACTCTTGGGATTTGGTATATGATCATGCCATGTATTTAATTTTCCTAAGACCTTTCTATTTATTAATTCACGCTCTAAGGTTGGATTTCCGAATTTAATTAAGCCCTCTTCTCAGAGTAACATTAATATGCCCAAATAATAAAGAACCGCGTTTGATTTATTATGTGAACTTGTTAAGAATGGTGAAATTCTATTAAACCTCGAATCGTCATACCCACTTTCGTGACCTATGATTCTAAGTTCAATTTCATGCGTTCAAACAACTAATTAATCTTTCAATTCTCTTAGAGTTTAATTTCAATTGATCCTATCTCTAGGTGTTCAAAAGCATTACGCGTTCATGGAAATTGAATAGAAGCAATGAATTAATTAACAGAAACATTCAAAAGAAGTTCAATACATAAGCAATGTCACACCCTAATCCCAAGATAACATTTAGTTACACATGCTCAATTCACTACAGCCCATTGATGGAATCATATTCAGAAATTACAGAGAAAGAGAAAACCTAAGAAGAAAGCAAAGAACACAAAGCAAAAGCTCTCACTTGTGCTTACGAATCTTTCCGAAATCTGCCCAAGGATGCTCTTCAACGCCTATTGTCTCGATTTCTTTAATAATCCCCAAGTGAAACTCTCTATTTTTCTCTCTAAAACTGTCCCAAAATGTCTGTGTCTCCAATTCTTTTAAAATTGTCCATATAAAACCCCAGAAACTGCTCCCTAAAATAAAGAAATTGCTGTGCGTGCAAAAACCCACTGGCAGTGGGAAAAACCCACGGCCAGTGGATCGTACTGGAGGTCCAATTTTTGCATTTTTGAACATTCAAACAGAGGAACCCACGGCCAGTGGGAAAAACCCACGGCCAGTGGGTTTCTCTGGACCCCAATTTGTGCATGTTTTTGTCACAGGGCAGCAAGATCCACTGGCAGTGGGAAAAACCCACTGTCAGTGGGTTTCTCTGGTCTTCACGTTGCTGCTTTTTGATGGCTTGAAACCCTTCCATTTATCCAATGCTTCCTCGAATGCTTCTCGTTTGAAATGTATGTACCTGTAAATAAGCTATTCCTGCAAAAACTTGAAACACCCGAGTAACAAATGCGGAATGAAAGAAAAAATACTTGGAATTAGGGATAAGATAACACAAATGACCTAGAAAAACTAAATAAAAAACCACTAAAATCATGCAAACGAAACACCTATCAGCTGTTGATTGTCAAGTGAAACTATTCCGATCGGAAAATAAAGCTGACTTCGAGTGAAATGAACAGGCTGAGAGAAGCTTTTCTAACTGATGTAAACAGGCTGGGTCCCGAGTGAGCATATCCGAGGGTCAATTGTCGAATGAAACTCTTATGATTCGAAGGTAAAGCCAGGTTCCGAGTGAATATATCCGAGTAAATACACTCGGAAGATTGAAGTTGTGTTACAAGTTCTGAGAGGAAAGAAGACCGGCTCCGAGTGGTCAGATTCTCAATTTCTCAATTCTGATTGAAGTGTAAAAGATGACTCCGAATAAAACAATCCCAACATCCGAGCACATCATGATTGAAGTATGAATCTGAGTGGGTTGAAGCTTATTTCCAAACCGGTTGACAACATTCTGAGTGAATCAATGTGATTCAATCCGAGTGATGAGCTTCCCAGTGAAACTTACTTCACGACTGTTAATGTGAAGTCAAACAAAGAGTGGTTCTGACCTGTCGGTAACCGAGTAAAAATAAGGGCGACTCCCAGATATCCGAGTGGATTGATGCACATATGGAATGATTCTGAGTGAAGACTGATGCACGCAGAGAGACCGAGTGCTGCTGAGTAAAGCCCCTCCAATTGATGATTGCCAATTCTGATTAGAATGGAAGTAATGGTCAGATTTTCAAATGGAAAGAATGGTTGACGACTAAAGGAAATTCTGAGTAAAAAGCCAGTCGGATTTCCGACTGAAGAAGGAGTCTACCGAATGACTCCCAAGGAAATCCGAACAAGTTTTTTCGAGTAATTTAATCCTAGAGAAATAGCCGAGTGAAAATTTCAGGAAATGCCGATTGGAACATTTCAATCATTGCCGATTGGATCGTTTCAATCAGTGTCGATTGAATCATTTGAATTTCTTCTGAGTCACCTTTCAGCCAGCTTCCGAGTCACATTTCAGCCAGTTTCCGAGTCCTCTTCAGCCAGATTCCGAGCCACACCTCAAACGGTACTGAGTCACTCTTCACTCATCCCCTCAAACCACAACAGCCGAGTAGAATAATTCTGAAGTTCCGATTGAGTCAATTAAAAAAGGACTTCCAGACGCTCCTGACTGAATCAAGCAAAGAGACTGAGTGAATACTTTAAACAGAAGTGCCACCGAGTAAAAGCAACAAAAGTCCTGAATAATGTTTCTCGAAAAACCATTTCTGAGTCAATAAGCTGCGAATTCAATCCCACACCGAGTGAAAGAGATTGATTCCACTCGGTCTTCTGCGTATGAGGGTGGATACCGAATAAGTCATTTTTCAGCCAGCACCGAGTCTTCTTCAACCGATTCTGAGTCACATTTCAGTCAGCACCTGAGTGAGCCACTTTTTAGTCGGTACCGAGTCCCTCTTCAGTCAGTTTCGAGCCGCTTCTCAATCAGTACCGAGTGAATCCCTTTTCAATCGGTTCCGAGTTACTATTTGCTCGGTTCCGATTGAATGTTTCAACCATTCGTCCAGCTCTCTTCACAACCTCAACACCGACCGGATTTCACTCGGTCTTCTGTACAAAAGTAACCTTTTCCACTCGGTCTTGTGCACAAAAAGCATCTTTTCCACTCGGATTATTTCCCACTATGGGTGTATACCGACTGAGGCGCTAAACCGAGTCAGAAGGGAAATGCCGACTCCTTACTGCCACCAATTGCGCATGCTGACATGGATTCCCACTGTCCAAGTGGATCCATGAATCCTGGACGTGGTGGACAGGGGGAGGAAGTGGAGAAAATAAAAAAATCCCCACCAGCCGTTGTCCCTCACTACCAGGCTGCCTCCACTCTGAGTGGAAGCCTGAGCTGGCCAAGCACTGAGAAACCCCTATAAATGCACAAGGGTTGGGAATTTTGAAGGGATCCTAAAGCTTTCATTGAGAGAACTCTAAGGCTTTTGAGAGAAGAAATTCTGCCCCTCTCCATACTGTCCAGCACTCTTCCCTCTCCTCACCAGCACCCTTCCCTCTCCTCACCAACACCGTCCTTCACCTCTCCACACCGAACAGCTCCCCACACCGTCCAGCACCCTTACCTTTCCCTCTAAACACCTTCAAACTCCTCTCAACCCCCCACTGCCTTTCTCCCTCGGTCAGTCCCTTTCTCACTCGGTCGGTCTCTTCCACCTTCAGTCAGTTTTCGACCCCCTCTGCAGTCTCTTACTCCATCACTCGGTATTTCACTTTTCACTCGGTATTCCACTTTTTCACTCGGTATTTAATTTTTCACTCGGTATTCTATTTTTTCACTCGGTTTTTCTATTTTTTACTCGTTTTTCCATTTTCCACTTAAATAAATTTCTGTTATTGTCTTTTCTTTTCTTTTTTACCCCTTCCTAGGTTCGTAATAAATAAATAACAAAAAAACAAGTGTTTCACGTTCAGACTAGCCAAAAAAAATCATCCACCATTAATCTTTTAGCCTCTTCCTAAAAAGAACATCACCAAAGAACTACGTAACCCTGATTTCTTGGTAACTCAAGAATACGTAGGAGCGGGACTTTAAATCCTGTCGGGCCAAATCTTTTTTTATCCCCACCTTTCCCATTTCGTTCCTATTTTATTTTCTTTACGTTTCCTTTGTAACCGCTCTTTATCAATCCCATGAAAATCAATTTAGACGTGACATCTTGTTGATTTTCCTATAAGGAACGAGATACTTGGAACGAGACGTCCCGCTTATCCCCTTCCCAATCTCTGACCCCGTGTCTTGATTAAATTCCATGAAAATCAATTTAGACGTGACGTCATGTTGATTTTCCCATAAGGAACGGGATACTTGGGACGAGACGTCCCGTTTATCCCCTTCCCGTTTCTAACCCCGTATGTGATTAAAGGATGACTAATTTAGACACGACGTCTTGTTAGCATCCCTCCCTTTCTCTGTTTTTATATCAAAGCCGAGGTTAATTTGGACGCGACGTCCTGTTAACCTACACCCTATGTTTATCCAGTTTGTTCCTTCCATTTCCTTCTGTTTTTACACAAAGTACAACAATAAAAGGGAAGAAATAAGACATCTTTTGTAAGGCTATTTATGTTGCACATTTTTAATCTTGGTACTGTTTCTAACAGGCGATGTAGGGTGCTAATACCTTCCCTACTCGTAACCGATTCCCGAACTTGAATCTTATTTTTAAACCAGTGCTTTACTGAATATAGTTTTTTCCAATGTTTTTCCTATGGATAAAAACGTTGGTGGCGACTCCCTGTTTTTATTTTCGCAACAAAAATCATTTTGAGGGTCGGCCGTGCCGTCGCGATCCAGGTTGCGACAGATGACGACTCCGCTGGGGACACTTAAGAGAGTCAGGCCAGTTTGATTGAAAGCGCATGTTTTTTTTATATAGCCTTTGTTAGCTTGGATTTCTTCCCCTTGTTTTATTTTCTGTTGATTGTTGTGAATGTTTATTCTTGTTTTAATTGTATCTTGTTATTTGTTTCGTTGTCTATGTTTTACATGTTTGTTGAACCCTAGGGTAGAAAACCATGTTACTTTTCTGCAATCATTGAACCCTAGGGTAGACGACTTTGTATATTTGTTCTGTGTTTGTTCTTTGTGCAGAATGAGGTAAGGTAAAAGGTATGTATTGCCCTTCCACACACTACACTCACAATTATTTGCACACACCTATGAGTGGCGCCCTATACCCGGGCCCCAAATGAAGCTTAAGTTAGGAGAGGTTGGTAACGGAATCGTATGGGATGTACTTCCTATCTGGTGTTCGTGAGAACCTCAACCAGAGTTCGACCTCTCATGATATACGCACCTAGTGGATTCCACACTGTTTGCGTCCCTGTCATGGTTAGGATCTTGGCTCTGGTGACCTTCTAGATGTCTAGTGGAAACCACCCGGTGTGGAGAGTCACTTTTAGACAAGCCATAGGGCCTAGAAAAGACTTTCAACAAAACCCGACCTAGGCTACAAAAGGGCAATCTTTACTTTACCTTATGTCATTTTCGCTTTCCCTTTTATAAAAAAAAATGAATTATCTACCACCCACAGGCTTGCTTAATTTTTGAAATAATGACTCATTTTGAAACACACAGTATTCTTCGGGTGAATAGATAATTCTCTTTTGGTCGTGTACCTCTGAGTCCTGAGTCATAGATTTTCCTAATCGTCAAAAAAATCAAAAAAATATAACTTTATTTCCGCTCCAGCAGGGGCGTTGATGACGATTAAAAAATTTATGACTATTGCGACTTGGACCCTTGGTAATCGTTGTTTCCCCAAGAAAAAATGCTTTATGTTAAATCAATGGGGAAGTACCGGTTCCAAAACATGACATCAACTAATTTCTTCTCTTTATCCTCATTTTCGTGGAAGGCTATTCAGAACTTAACGAATACCCTTTGAGTATCTATGGAAATTAACATGGGATTGAACTTAAGAAATGAGGGCTGTAGTTGCCCGAAGAAAATGTTTGAGCTTGGGGCTCCCGCCTCAGGATGAAAGATTTCTTCTGTCTTCACAATTATCCCATATTAATTTCCATGTTTACCATACCTAGTACTTTTGAATAATAAGTTCTAAGGAATAGTCAAAGGATACTCGCCGAAGCCTGTAATTGCTTCCCACGACATTCTCCTTCCTTCTGTTTTCACCTGACATTTCTTGTTTTTCTTTCACTGACACTGAAAGACACTCTCACTCGACTTTCAAAGGAGACTCATGGCTGAAAGAGAGCAAGAAATTGAAAACCTCAGGAGTGAAGTTGACCAGCTAAAGAAGCAAGTGGCAGAAATGACCAGACTTTTAGAAAAAAAGATCATAGAGGAGGAACCCTCTGCGGGTGTCAAGAATGATCAACATTTACCAACCACCCCTCTCCATCCTCCTGGACTGACGAAAATGCAAATTCCCTCTTCCATGACACCTTCCATCACTATCAACAGGACCAACCCCATCATTGACCCTCAACCAACCTATGGCATGTCTTATGCACCACAACACTTCATGGGCCCAGACAATAACCTGTTTTATGCAGTACCCTCAGAGTACTCTCCCCCGTTCCATAACCAACAAGAGGATTATGATTTGCAAGTAGTGGACCCCCATATTTCATAATCCTCCCAGTCGCCTGAGGCACCTATCACAAGAATGTCTGCATCAGGAGATAAGGGGAAAAGAAAAGGAGATGTTAATTCTACTTCCTATAACCAAAAAAGGGCCCAACCCAGGCTAATGACTCATACCCCCTTTCAACCTGCCATTTCCCCTACACCTTACATGGCTGCCACCATCCCTGACCAAGACTCCGATCTTTTCCCATTCCAGTTCTACTTTCATCCATATATACCTCAAACGCCTTCCCATTCTCATCCGTCTACTATCAAACCATCTCTTCCACATCCCTACTGTTCCCCACTAGGGCAGACTCAGCCACCTAATCCAGATCGAAACATAATAAAACCCACTGATAGTCGAACACCGGTCCGGTTCGACCCCATTCCCATAACCTACACAGAACTTTTGCCTCACCTTATCCGTAGTTCCCTTGCGATACCCTGTCCATTGAAACCAATGATTCCTCCTTACCCCAAAGGTTATAATCCTAATACCCGATGTGATTACCATGCTGGAGCCCCAGGGCACTCTACTGAGGATTGTTATGCCTTAAAATTCAAAGTAAGGGATCTGATTAAAGCCAAGTAGCTAGATTTCCAGGAAAGGAGTCCCAATATAATCATAAACCCCAGGTCTAATCATGAGAATTCTGGGATCAGTATGATAAGGAGGGATTGAAGGCATGGAGAGGATACAAGCTCTCTGATTTGCACGCCAAATGGGAAAGTTCATGACCAGGAGACCACTTAGCCCTTTACGACTTTAAATTTTTATGACTTTTCAACTTAAAGGTTATGCCTAAGGTGTTGAGATATTGTATGTAATAAGGGCAAAAACATATTTTTATCATTTCAGGATTTTCTCAATAAATGCGTATTAAATTTCAAAATGTTTCCCTTTGCTTCCCGTATTTGTTTTGACATTCCCTTTATCCGTTGGTTCTCTTTTATCTTCCTCTTTCTCTTTGCCATCATACACTAAAAAATATTCATCCAAAAATGATCCTTCTGAGAACAATGAGATCGCAATCCTATGTCATGACTTTGACCGCTTGTTTGATCACGCTGACGAAGAAGGTAGCAAAGACAAAAGTTCCTTGGCCGAATTAACCAGGATGTCTCTAGTTTTATCCCGAAGCACTCAACAAGGTCAACACGCGGAGTGAAAAGGATTCATAAACAACTGGAAAATCAATCGAATAGCCTTAGAAGATGTTATAGTATAAGGGTAGTGACATACGGTCTACATGAATGAAGATAATGCTAGACCTCTTAATGGCATATTCACCCTTCAAAGGAATATTAGTATTGACCAACATGGATGACGAAGGCTTGCTAAGACCCATAAACGTAAACATGGTCAAGAAATACTCTGCCAAAAAAAAAAGAAAGGGGATTCAAGGTTGGTGCCCTACACATATACTAATTGGGGTAAGCTGATTTATAGATCAAATTGTCGCTTTTCCACATGGGGGTGTAAATGTTATCAAGCTAAGAATGCGACGAAAACAATGTTTCAACTGTGTCGCGATCAACACCCCAACCTTAAGGGAGTATAACTATTCCCATATCAGTGTAACCAAGGGAGTGGTCTACTGTGATGCCATTAATATCATACTTCTTTGCCACATTGGCTAAGTGCAAATAAAATAGCTAGACCATAATAAAGGTACCAAAGGGGTCATTTGAAAAAAAAAAGAAAAAAAAAAGAGAAACATTAAAAAAAAAACAATAACAAAAGGAGATGAAAGAGTAAACAAAAAGACAAAGACTTGGAACAAGTCCCCTTATTGGTGCCGGAAAAGGGCTCATTCCTTTTTCCTTAGATACATGGTGTAGGAGAAAACTTTCCTATTTGAAATAACATCCATTCCCCCACGGGCTGAGACTAAATCAAGAAAAGCTCATTGTCAAATCAGATTAAACCTTTGTTGTAAAGGGCGCAACCTTGAAAAAAAAAGAAGAAAGAAAAAGGGTGGAAGACGTCACAAGAAAGGAAAAGCTCGCTAGGCTAAAAACCTGAAAAGGCAGCTTAGGCAAAAGTTAGAGCAATCTGGTAGGCTGAAAACCTAAATAGGCATCTCAAGCGATAAATTGGGATCAAGATTTTGGCAGAATAATTTAGAGATTCTTATGGGAATGGTCTGATTCCAAGTTAAGGCATAAGGACCGTAGTCCGACTACCTTTTTCAGAGGCATGGTCAAATGGTGAATTCGAAGTCATGATGTGGGATTGAGATACACCTTGTTCTCAATAGTTCACTAGAGGATTTGTGAAATCGTTCCTATTCTACCCAATTATCATATTTCCTACGCAACTTCACTTATTTCTCTGGTCGCCTTTTTGCCACCCTCCACTCAACTTGCAAATACAATCTCACCTCTTTGATACGTGTTCGTATTGAGATTTTCCCTGATCTGTAAGACATATGTTTTTCCCTTAATATATAAAATTTTCAGGTAATGAAGGTTTAAAGTCGTGAGGATAAGATATCCCTGTTACTTGATCTCACCTCAAGCAATCGTTATGAAGACTGGGCCTCACACATTTCTAAAGCTTGGGTTGCTTCATCTGCTCTGTTTCAGTCATGGGTCACTTTGAATCTCTAAGGTTTGTGGCTTTGTAGGAGGTCTCTTTAAGTTCCAATTTGTTTTGCACCACTAACTTTTCTTGCAGGACATCATGACAAGTAGATGTGTCAAGTCTCAACCGCCAAGACTAGCACTTTCCGAGGTTTATCCATTAGTATCTAAGGCTCACTCTCATCTTTTCTCAATAAAACCGGCTCTCCTCGGGTTTCCTTCTCATAACCCCCCCCAAATCATTGGACAAGACACCTTCCTGTGGCCGAACATGACGCCTTTCTAAGTTCCCATTGTGCTTTGAGGTTTCCATCAATACCTTATAGTTGGAGCCGGTATCTTCTCAAGGTTTCTGTCTCGTCCATGGGGCATGTTAGGGGTTGCATTTCCAAAAATCAACCGAGAATGGGGATCCCAACAGTCAGGTGAATCCCGTTCCTAGGCAACAACCAAGTACGGGTTAATTTGGATGAGATATCCTGTTAACCCCAAATCTTTCAAACTTGGGATTTTACTGCCAAATCTATCATTCCTCTTCAAACTGGGGCATCACCCCAAATCTTTCCTCCGTTCGAGGAGCGATACCCCTAAACCTTCTAATTTTTTCAATAACTGGGGCATCACCCCAGATCCTTCTCCCAGCTAAGGGGTGGTACCCCTCAATCTTCCAATTTTTCCAATAACTGGGGCATCACCCTAGATCCTTCTCCCAGCCTAGGGGCAGTACCCCTAAACCTTCCAATTTTTTCAATAACTGGGGCATCACCCCAGACCCTTCTCCCAGCTTAGGGGCAGTACCCCTAAACCTTCCAATTTTTCCAATAATTGGGGCATCACCCCAGATCCTTCTCCCAGCCTAGGGGCAGTACCCCTAAACCTTCCAATTTTTTCAATAACTGGGGCATCACCCCAGACCCTTCTCCCAGCTTAGGGGCAGTACCCCTAAACCTTCCAATTTTTCCAATAACTGGGGCATCACCCCAGATCCTTCTCCCAGCCTAGGGGCAGTACCCCTAAACCTTCCATTCTTCCAATAACTGGGGCATCACCCCAGATCCTTCTTCCAGCCTAGGGGCAGTACCCCTAAACCTTCCAATTTTTCCAATAACTGGGGTATCACCCCAGATCATTCTCTCAGCCTAGGGGCAGTACCCCTAAACCTTCCAAATAACTGGGACATCACCCCGGATCCTTCTCCCAGCTTAGGGGCAGTACCCCTCAATCTTCCAATCTTCCAATAACTGGGGCATCACCCCGGATCCTTCTCCCAGCCTAGGGGCAGTACCCCTAAACCTTCCAATTTTTCCAATAACTGGGGCATCACCCCAGATCCTTCTCCTAGCCCAGGGGCAGTACCCCTAAAACCTTCCAATTTTTCCAATAACTGGGGCATCACCCCAGATCCTTCTCTCAAGCCTAGGGGCAGTACCCCTAAACCTTCCAAATAACTGGGGCATCACCCCAGATCCTTCTCCCAGCTAAAGGGTGGTACCCTTCAATCTTCCAATCTTTCCCATAACTGGGGCATCACCCCAGATCCTTCTCTCAGCCTAGGGGCAGTACCCCTAAACCTTCCAAATAACTGGGACATTACCCCGGATCCTTCTCCCAGCTTAGAGGCAGTACCCCTCAATCTTCCAATCTTCTAATAACTGGGGCATCACCCCGGATCCTTCTCCCAGCCTAGGGGCAGTACCCCTAAACCTTCCAATTTTTCCAATAACTGGGGCATCACCCCAGATCCTTCTCCCAACCTAGGGGGAATACCCCTAAAACCTTCCAATTTTTCCAATAATTGGGGCATCACCCCAGATCCTTCTCTCAAGCCTAGGGGCAGTACCCCTAAACCTTCCAAATAACTAGGGCATCACCCCAGATCCTTCTCCCAGCTAAGGTGTGGTACCCCTCAATCTTCCAATCTTTCCCATAACTGGGGTATCACCCCAGATCCTTCTCTCAACCTAGGGGCAGTACCCCTAAATCTTCAATATTCCTAATTGGGGGCATCACCCCAGACCGTTCTCCCAGCTTAGGGGTAATACCCCTAAATCTTCCAACTTTTCTAATAACTGGGGCATCACCCCAGATCCTTCCCTTAGCCAAGGGGAGGTACCCCTTGATCTTTCAAACTTTCTAAAAAAACTGGGGCATCACCCCAGATCCATTCCCAATCAAGGGGCGGTACCTTGAATCACCAAATCCTTCCCTAGTGAACTACACTTCTCGGGCAACTCAAACGGGAGCACCCCCACCCATATTCCTCTCTTTCGGTAAGCCCGCCATACATCCCTGATGGACCCCAGATCTCTCTCCTAACCAAGGGGCAATACCCCAAATTTTTGAAACAGCTTGAACTAGGGCCTCTCCTTGGATTTCTTTTCCAGTCTAGGGACAGTATCCCAAAATTCAGTCATGTCAAACTGGGGCATCGCCCCAGATCTGCTCTCTCGATCAAGGGGCGGTACCTCAAGGTTCTTTCAATCATATTCTAACTGGAGCATCTCCCCATATTCCTTTTTCAGTTAAGGGGTAGTCTACCAACCTTCGATCATCTCAAACTGGGGCATCACCCCAAGGGTCTCCTCTTTCAATCAATGGGTAGTTCCACAAAATCCTTTCGGTCTTCGTAAATGGGGCACTTCCCAAATTCTTCCCCAGTGGAACCATAATCGCCAAAGCTGGCACTCCTCAAGTTTTTTTTCCTGGTGGACCCTAGATTTTCCATTCTCAATCAAGGGGCAGTGCCCCAAATCACCAAATCCTTCCCCAGTGGGACTACACTTCCCAGATAACTCAAACTGGGGGCATCACCCCAGATCCACTCTCTTAGGCAAGGGGCAGTCCCCCATGATTCTCTCAAATCATGTCAAACTGGGGCATCACCCTGGGTCTCACTCTGTCCAAAAAGAGCGCCCTCCAAGCGTCCTCAATCTCCCTAACTGGGACATCACCCCAAGTCCTTTTCCCGGCTTAGGGGTAGCACCCCTAAAATCTTTCAACCTTTCCAGAAATGGGATATCTCCCTAGATCTTTTCGCCATTCAAGGGGCAATACCCCTAACTCCTTCAGCCGGATTTTCCAAAATCATCCAAGACAGCTTGAACTGGGGCATCCTCAGATTTCTTTCCTCCAACAAATCCACCGTACACCCCCCGGTGGACCTTAGATCTCTACCTTAGTCTCCTGAATCAAATCATGTCAAATTAAGGCATCTCCCCAGATCTACTCCCTCAGTCAAAGGGCAGTTCCCTGTGATTCTTCCAAATCAAGTCAAACTGGGGCATCTCCAGTTCCCCGTGATTCTCCCAAATCGTGTCAAACTGGGGCATCTCCCCAGGTCTTCACCTTCTAGTCAACCGAGAGGCAACACCCTCACTTTTTCTTTCCAGTCGCCAATCAAATGGCACCCCTTTACTTTCCAGTCGCCGATCAAATGGCACCCCTTTATTTTCCAGTCGCCGATCAAATGGCACCCCTTTACTTTCCAGTCGCCGATCAAATGGCACCCCTTTATTTTCCAGTCACCGATCAAATGGCACCCCTTTACTTTCTAGTCGCCGATCAAATGACACCCCTTTACTTTCCAGTCGCCGATCAAATGGCACCCCTTTACTTTCCAGTCGCCGATCAAATGGCACCCCTTTATGTAACATCCTATTTTCATCACAAATAGGAAATAGATATTAATATATTTCTTGAGAAATACTTACTATAAGTTAGTTTATTATTATCATTTTTTTTTGGAATTTTGGTATTTATATTTTTATTATTTGTTTTTTTAAAAATAATAATAATAATAAATGAAAATATTTCTAAATGAGAATTTTAAAGTGACTTAATTAGTATTCACTAATTAAGAAAATTATATTAAGAATTTTTAATATCTTTATTATTCACCATTTTTATTTTATGTTGTTATATATATATTGTTTTTACATATTTAAGATTTAACTCTTATTAGAATTTTAAAATAAAATTTTGAAGGAATTAGACTATGGTTCTTTTGAACTTTTTGATCTACATAATATTTATGATTTTCTGGAAGTTTTTGAAAATTTTGAATTATTTTAATAAAATAATATATTTTAAATAATTTTAAATTCATATAAAGTTGCTTAAAATTAAAAATATTTACAAGAATGTAAAGTTAAATTATAAGAAAATTTTCTAAAATCCATTTCAAGTAGACTTATCTAAAAATTATCGGTTTGAGAAAAATCTTGATTTTTTCTAATCGTTAAAAAATTAGAAACGTATCAATAAATTTTTATTAACAGAAAATTTTAGATTTTTAAAATTTTAGCTTTATATTACTTATTATAAAATTAGTGAGGACTGATATAATATCGCTAAATTTCAAAAATGACTCATTTTGAATATTTAAAATATACCGAGTGAAGGGTTACTATTTGACTTAATAATTTTGCCGACAGTTACTATACAAAACACTGTGCATGTATGAAATTTTCAAAAGATGCACAGTAACCAGGAATAAAAAATTCAAAAATGCATAGTACTTTTATATTAAAATAATGGAATGCATAGTAAAATTTTTTTCCTATAAATACCGAAGGATTTCTTCTTTAGAATTCACAATTTCAGATTAAGTTTTCTTAATATAGTAGTGCTAGTGAGATAGTGGTGGAAGTGAGAGAGAGAAGAAAAGTTTTTGGAGAGAAGGTTCTGCCAAAATCCTAAGGTAAGAATACTTCTCTTTTATATTTTTTGGGTTATTTTTATATGGTTTTTAGAAATCTGTTATTATACTGAAAATAATATTATTTTAAGTTACTATTCTGCATAGTAAACACTATTTCAATAGTAAATTACTATTTCAATAGTAAATTACTATTCAAATAGTAAATTACTATTTACTGTTACTATTTACTGTTACTATTCACGATTTACTATTTACTGTTACTATTCACGTTTTACTATTTACTGTTACTATTCATGATTTACTATTCATTATTCACTATTCACTATTCACTATTCACTATTCACTATTCAAAATTTATCATTTCTGTTTTAAGTAGTAATCTTAATCTTCGTCTTATGCTTATACTGAAATAAGATTGGTATTAATATTTCTAGAAATCGGAGGCGCAAAGCAAATTCATTTTGGGTAACAATTCAAGGTAAGGGGGAGTGAGATAAGAATATAATATGAAAGACATAAGAATAAAGGGAGGAGTCCCCTACTCCTTTTAAATTTAATAATATTATTATTTTAAAGTAATAACTTCTCAACTTAAAATTTATAATAAATTTAATATATTGTGTAACTTATTCTGAAATATCTATACATGGATCTGAATTATTATAACTTATACGGACTGGACTAAACCTATGCAAGGACTTGGATTTTTATATCCTATATGGATCAAACTAAACCTATGCAAGGACTTGGACTATTATGACCTGTCTAGACTGAACTATACCTATGCGAAGACTGGATATATGGACTTATATAGACCTGTGCGAGGAATGGACTATAAGGACTCAAAATCAAATCTACTAATTTAAATAACCATTAAAAATTTGAATTATATTTATAAGCGATATTTAGTTGATTTGACTTGATTATAGTTAATTATATTTGATTTCGATTAATGATATTGTGATTTATAATATTAGACTGTGATTAATAATATGCAATTATGATTGATGATATTTGATTGTGATTGATGAGATTACTATACTTGATTGTGGTTGATGAATGATTGATGACCTTGTGATATGAAGTTTGAGCATATAGCAAGCATGACGGAAAGTTAAAACTCAGTAAGAATTTTCTTACCTTACTCTTTAAATTTTTATTCCAAGAGAAAGTATTTTATAATTATTTTAGTCTTTTATTTCTTCTTAGAAATAATTTTTATTAACTTTATTTTTAATCTCTATAATAAAATCTAGTATTAGAAAGAAGCTATTTTATGAAAATCAAAGGTTGAGATAATTAATTCTTGAATTAAAGAAAATTTTTATAGTTTTAAGTATTCTTAGTTAATGATTTTAAATTATTTTCTTAGAAATTAGAAGTTTAAAGTAAATTATTTTGGTTTTCCCCAACGAAATAACTAAAGAATATTTTGTGGAGATTTCAAAAACTCAATCTAGTTAAGATTCAAATTGAGAAAGATTATGTAAATATGTGAAGATTTTTAAGAGAAAGCTTTGAGATATTTAAGGCTTGGAAACTCAATTTTGGTAAGATCTGAATTTGAAGACTGTACTAAATTATTTCAGTATAACAGAAGTTCAAAGAAGAACTTATGGAAATGTACAGTTTATTGTGATGATTTTGTGAACCTTTATGGTATTTAATAATTGAGTTTCTAAAAGCCTTAACCAACTAAATATGCGAGTAGTTCATGCATCATGAATCATTAAAGAGAAATGAGATGTGATATTGCCTGGGGACGGATTATAGAAACCGAGGATACATTAGAGGAGGCTTAATTGCGAGCCTTGGGATGAGAGAGTGTGAAAGGGTGCTTCAGGTGACCTGGGGTCGCTCCCTAGTGTCGGGTACTTTCACAATAAAAACTTTCTCAGTCTGACTAGTCTCTAAGTGTTTCCACGCCAGTTGAGCTGTTCATATGCCATGAAGGCATTTATGTTATTATTATCCAGAAATTATGAAACAGTGTAAACTCCTGGTTGGCCCAGTGCAAACTAAAACTTTAAGGGCCCACATGCATAAACTGAATGAGATAGTAGCATAAGCATTACATAACATTCATGTGATTGTGACATTCTATATGGATGGTTATGAAGGAAAATATAAGTGTTATGTATGTGGAAACCCTATATTCATAATTGATTGTATATGAGAATATGACTGATATTACTATATTAGTTTGTGAAAACCCTTATGCTTATGTCTTATCTGTAATATATTATATTTTGTTTCTCACTCCTTTTTGTTTGAATTTTTGTGTCCAAAATATATGTTATATGATATATAGCTAGCAGTCCAAGATGGAAGGATATATAATTACAAGAGGATAAAGTGGTCTCATCCTCAATCGATTAGATGAAGAGATATGACAAGAGTAGGATTCAAAAACTCGATGGTTCAAGGACTAGAAAATGTTTGTTCACATTTGTAGTAGAGGTATAGTTTAATTTTATTTTGCCTTATTACAATATCAAGTAGATAATTGTAACAAGGTAAAGGTTAAACTTTGATAAACTCTTTCATTCGGATATAATATTGTAATGATTTATCACTTATGATTTCTATAAATTATTTTGTCATTATGGACAAATATTGAAAGACAACTTTTTTTTACTTTCAATATTCAAAGGAAATCAAATGTATATACGTCCTTGTATACACGAGATAAAGAGTGATAAATATGTATATCTTTCTAAAAAGTTTTTTTATCTCGTATATATAAGGGGGTGTTACAAAGTGGTATCAGAGCAGTTCAATCCAAACCGGCTTGTGGTATGGTCTTACTAGCGTGTTAGTGTACTCTGATGGTTAAGTTTGACAAGAGATTTTATGGTTGAGAAAAGAGGAAATTTTATTGGAGTAAATGGTAAGAAGTAAGTGAAGAAAAATTAGGAGTATAGAAAGAAGGAACTAATTTTAAGTTCATAAGAAGTATAAGTTAGAACTTTATAGCCTGTTACTTGAAAAATGTTATTGCAGGGATTATCAGAAACCGGCCATTCTGAAGTCTTTCTTGACATTGTTTAAGTACGGGCCTTAATGTATGATGGAATGATAAGGTAAATTAACTAATGCAGTTATTTCCTTTTATTCCAAGTGTATTGTATGGTGTTTGATTCTCTGATTAATATGTGATAGTAAAATATTCTAACATTTTCCTGTTTTATAATATGGTATGAGACAACAAGGGAGATAAGACAATATAAAATTCTTAGAAATATTTTGGTATGAATTCTAGACTGGAGCTGTCGTGACTTTGACTACTTAGTTATAAACTATCGGGACTGATCACCCCGAATGATTTGCACTAAGTAGTGAAAGACATGTCAAAAGAAGGATGTTAAGATCAACGAATTTAACCTTGGGTTAATGTGGTATATGGAGAAATGGAGATAAACTCAATAAATTCTATTAGGATATTCCTTACCATGTCCTTGAAGTTGTAGAGATACTTGTGTGAATTAGAATTCCAATGGGTAGATAACTGTTGTAATCTCAAACTAGTATATCAAATTGTTTAAGATAGAATCATAGTTTTGTCCTTTGGTGATATATTTTGAAAAGAAAAATGTGTGGATGTATGCTTCATGAAAGAAATATGATAATTTATAACTTGTTTGATATAACAAATAATCATATTAGGAATTGTATCTCTGGCTATTTGTATTGATTCTTCTTTTGTATGACATATAAAATATGTTAATTATTATTTGATTTGATGAAGTTTTCATTTATGATGTCTACGATTGAATAATATATATAATGGTTATGTGTGTAAATATATGAATTAATGAAACTTTTATGATTGTGACATCGAATGTAATTAACCATATATTTTTGAATTTTTTTTTTTAAATTGATTTATTGTGATAAATATATCAATGAATGACCTAAAATAAGCATTATAGATCTTTGGAAGACATCGATATTGGTTTAATATTTAGAAATTGTGACATAAAATATTTTTTGTGATTCCTAATAATATGATACATGTTTATCAAGTTATTTTCTTTTAGTCATTGATTTTGTTCGACGAATATACATACCTGATATAAATCATTGTTATGTTATGACCATTGTAGATTTAAAATAAAGAAATGTGTTAGTAAACCATGAGGAAGTATATATGAACCTTTACTTATTGATTTTCCTATAAAGAGAATTACATAAGTCTTAGTTACCCAAAAAAAAAAATTCAAGTGAGTATTTCTAAGTCAACGTAGTGATTTGTGATCATTTAAGATTGGAGAATTTATCAAATATATGTAATGGTTGTAGTCAATTATAATGGAGTGTGCAATCACTTAGTTAAGGAATATTTAATTCATTATAGAAGACAATAAGAAATGATTACATACCCTGGATTATCATGAAGCAAAGACCACAATGATTTAATTAGATAAACAAGTACAACATGGACTAAGACATATTTATCCTTTCTCACTAGGATAATTTATTATACACGATTACATTAAGGAAAATAAAAGAACATCTAGTATATCATAGATAGAGGTCTAAGAGTCTTGGCAATACAAAAATTATCCAAACTAGAGAAATAATCATAACGATTATAAGAAGTGAGGCACTTGTTACCACAACCTGTAGTCCATCCCGACTTCGTTCTTCCTTACTTCTAGGAAGGTTGGCCATCGAATAGTATGATAGTACTTGAGAAAAAGATTGAAGAAATTAGATAGAAGAGAGAAACTAAGAAATCTTGAAGTTGTGATAGGAAGTGAGAATGGGATGAGAATTTATAAGCAAGTAAGGGAGGGAGAGTTGCAACGGTCATAAACGGCTAGTCCAACGGCTAGTTGCTAACGGCTAGTTGTCCAGTAATTAATTCTTAGCAGTCCATTTTACTATGTTACGAGTAGGAATTTTAATTAATAGATGTTATGAATTATGTTAAGTAAGATTTTAATAGATTGAGAAACGTAATTATTGAGGTGTTTAGAGTTAACCATCAATTTATGATGAGCATGGTTGACAAAATTAAGACGAGTAATATTTTTGAGTTAAGGAAAAAAATACAGATAAGATTAAAAAAAGAGAGATAAATGGCAATGTTAAGGAAAATGTACACAATTGCCAAGGAAACTAGAAATATATTTTAGAACAGTTCAGTTAGTTTAGCTATGGTAAGATTTATTAACAATATTAAATTTCGAGGACGAAATTTCTTTTAGGGGAGTAGAGTTGTAACATCCTATTTTCATCACAAATAGGAAATAGATATTAATATATTTCTTGAGAAATACTTACTATAAGTTAGTTTATTATTATCATTTTTTTTTGGAATTTTGGTATTTATATTTTTATTATTTGTTTTTTTAAAAATAATAATAATAATAAATGAAAATATTTCTAAATGAGAATTTTAAAGTGACTTAATTAGTATTCACTAATTAAGAAAATTATATTAAGAATTTTTAATATCTTTATTATTCACCATTTTTATTTTATGTTGTTATATATATATTGTTTTTACATATTTAAGATTTAACTCTTATTAGAATTTTAAAATAAAATTTTGAAGGAATTAGACTATGGTTCTTTTGAACTTTTTGATCTACATAATATTTATGATTTTCTGGAAGTTTTTGAAAATTTTGAATTATTTTAATAAAATAATATATTTTAAATAATTTTAAATTCATATAAAGTTGCTTAAAATTAAAAATATTTACAAGAATGTAAAGTTAAATTATAAGAAAATTTTCTAAAATCCATTTCAAGTAGACTTATCTAAAAATTATCGGTTTGAGAAAAATCTTGATTTTTTCTAATCGTTAAAAAATTAGAAACGTATCAATAAATTTTTATTAACAGAAAATTTTAGATTTTTAAAATTTTAGCTTTATATTACTTATTATAAAATTAGTGAGGACTGATATAATATCGCTAAATTTCAAAAATGACTCATTTTGAATATTTAAAATATACCGAGTGAAGGGTTACTATTTGACTTAATAATTTTGCCGACAGTTACTATGCAAAACACTGTGCATGTATGAAATTTTCAAAAGATGCACAGTAACCAGGAATAAAAAATTCAAAAATGCATAGTACTTTTATATTAAAATAATGGAATGCATAGTAAAATTTTTTTCCTATAAATACCGAAGGATTTCTTCTTTAGAATTCACAATTTCAGATTAAGTTTTCTTAATATAGTAGTGCTAGTGAGATAGTGGTGGAAGTGAGAGAGAGAAGAAAAGTTTTTGGAGAGAAGGTTCTGCCAAAATCCTAAGGTAAGAATACTTCTCTTTTATATTTTTTGGGTTATTTTTATATCGTTTTTAGAAATCTGTTATTATACTGAAAATAATATTATTTTAAGTTACTATTCTGCATAGTAAACAGTATTTCAATAGTAAATTACTATTTCAATAGTAAATTACTATTCAAATAGTAAATTACTATTTACTGTTACTATTTACCGTTACTATTCACGATTTACTATTTACTGTTACTATTCACGTTTTACTATTTACTGTTACTATTCATGATTTACTATTTACTATTCATTATTCACTATTCACTATTCACTATTCACTATTCAAAATTTATCATTTCTGTTTTAAGTAGTAATCTTAATCTTCGTCTTATGCTTATACTGAAATAAGATTGGTATTAATATTTCTAGAAATCGGAGGCGCAAAGCAAATTCATTTTGGGTAACAATTCAAGGTAAGGGGGAGTGAGATAAGAATATAATATGAAAGACATAAGAATAAAGGGAGGAGTCCCCTACTCCTTTTAAATTTAATAATATTATTATTTTAAAGTAATAACTTCTCAACTTAAAATTTATAATAAATTTAATATATTGTGTAACTTATTCTGAAATATCTATACATGGATCTGAATTATTATAACTTATACGGACTGGACTAAACCTATGCAAGGACTTGGATTTTTATATCCTATATGGATCAAACTAAACCTATGCAAGGACTTGGACTATTATGACCTGTCTAGACTGAACTATACCTATGCGAAGACTGGATATATGGACTTATATAGACCTGTGCGAGGAATGGACTATAAGGACTCAAAATCAAATCTACTAATTTAAATAACCATTAAAAATTTGAATTATATTTATAAGCGATATTTAGTTGATTTGACTTGATTATAGTTAATTATATTTGATTTCGATTAATGATATTGTGATTTATAATATTAGACTGTGATTAATAATATGCAATTATGATTGATGATATTTGATTGTGATTGATGAGATTACTATACTTGATTGTGGTTGATGAATGATTGATGACCTTGTGATATGAAGTTTGAGCATATAGCAAGCATGACGGAAAGTTAAAACTCAGTAAGAATTTTCTTACCTTACTCTTTAAATTTTTATTCCAAGAGAAAGTATTTTATAATTATTTTAGTCTTTTATTTCTTCTTAGAAATAATTTTTATTAACTTTATTTTTAATCTCTATAATAAAATCTAGTATTAGAAAGAAGCTATTTTATGAAAATCAAAGGTTGAGATAATTAATTCTTGAATTAAAGAAAATTTTTATAGTTTTAAGTATTCTTAGTTAATGATTTTAAATTATTTTCTTAGAAATTAGAAGTTTAAAGTAAATTATTTTGGTTTTCCCCAACGAAATAACTAAAGAATATTTTGTGGAGATTTCAAAAACTCAATCTAGTTAAGATTCAAATTGAGAAAGATTATGTAAATATGTGAAGATTTTTAAGAGAAAGCTTTGAGATATTTAAGGCTTGGAAACTCAATTTTGGTAAGATCTGAATTTGAAGACTGTACTAAATTATTTCAGTATAACAGAAGTTCAAAGAAGAACTTATGGAAATGTACAGTTTATTGTGATGATTTTGTGAACCTTTATGGTATTTAATAATTGAGTTTCTAAAAGCCTTAACCAACTAAATATGCGAGTAGTTCATGCATCATGAATCATTAAAGAGAAATGAGATGTGATATTGCCTGGGGACGGATTATAGAAACCGAGGATACATTAGAGGAGGCTTAATTGCGAGCCTTGGGATGAGAGAGTGTGAAAGGGTGCTTCAGGTGACCTGGGGTCGCTCCCTAGTGTCGGGTACTTTCACAATAAAAACTTTCTCAGTCTGACTAGTCTCTAAGTGTTTCCACGCCAGTTGAGCTGTTCATATGCCATGAAGGCATTTATGTTATTATTATCCAGAAATTATGAAACAGTGTAAACTCCTGGTTGGCCCAGTGCAAACTAAAACTTTAAGGGCCCACATGCATAAACTGAATGAGATAGTAGCATAAGCATTACATAACATTCATGTGATTGTGACATTCTATATGGATGGTTATGAAGGAAAATATAAGTGTTATGTATGTGGAAACCCTATATTCATAATTGATTGTATATGAGAATATGACTGATATTACTATATTAGTTTGTGAAAACCCTTATGCTTATGTCTTATCTGTAATATATTATATTTTGTTTCTCACTCCTTTTTGTTTGAATTTTTGTGTCCAAAATATATGTTATATGATATATAGCTAGCAGTCCAAGATGGAAGGATATATAATTACAAGAGGATAAAGTGGTCTCATCCTCAATCGATTAGATGAAGAGATATGACAAGAGTAGGATTCAAAAACTCGATGGTTCAAGGACTAGAAAATGTTTGTTCACATTTGTAGTAGAGGTATAGTTTAATTTTATTTTGCCTTATTACAATATCAAGTAGATAATTGTAACAAGGTAAAGGTTAAACTTTGATAAACTCTTTCATTCGCATATAATATTGTAATGATTTATCACTTATGATTTCTATAAATTATTTTGTCATTATGGACAAATATTGAAAGACAACTTTTTTTTACTTTCAATATTCAAAGGAAATCAAATGTATATACGTCCTTGTATACACGAGATAAAGAGTGATAAATATGTATATCTTTCTAAAAAGTTTTTTTATCTCGTATATATAAGGGGGTGTTACAAAGTGGTATCAGAGCAGTTCAATCCAAACCGGCTTGTGGTATGGTCTTACTAGCGTGTTAGTGTACTCTGATGGTTAAGTTTGACAAGAGATTTTATGGTTGAGAAAAGAGGAAATTTTATTGGAGTAAATGGTAAGAAGTAAGTGAAGAAAAATTAGGAGTATAGAAAGAAGGAACTAATTTTAAGTTCATAAGAAGTATAAGTTAGAACTTTATAGCCTGTTACTTGAAAAATGTTATTGCAGGGATTATCAGAAACCGGCCATTCTGAAGTCTTTCTTGACATTGTTTAAGTACGGGCCTTAATGTATGATGGAATGATAAGGTAAATTAACTAATGCAGTTATTTCCTTTTATTCCAAGTGTATTGTATGGTGTTTGATTCTCTGATTAATATGTGATAGTAAAATATTCTAACATTTTCCTGTTTTATAATATGGTATGAGACAACAAGGGAGATAAGACAATATAAAATTCTTAGAAATATTTTGGTATGAATTCTAGACTGGAGCTGTCGTGACTTTGACTACTTAGTTATAAACTATCGGGACTGATCACCCCGAATGATTTGCACTAAGTAGTGAAAGACATGTCAAAAGAAGGATGTTAAGATCAACGAATTTAACCTTGGGTTAATGTGGTATATGGAGAAATGGAGATAAACTCAATAAATTCTATTAGGATATTCCTTACCATGTCCTTGAAGTTGTAGAGATACTTGTGTGAATTAGAATTCCAATGGGTAGATAACTGTTGTAATCTCAAACTAGTATATCAAATTGTTTAAGATAGAATCATAGTTTTGTCCTTTGGTGATATATTTTGAAAAGAAAAATGTGTGGATGTATGCTTCATGAAAGAAATATGATAATTTATAACTTGTTTGATATAACAAATAATCATATTAGGAATTGTATCTCTGGCTATTTGTATTGATTCTTCTTTTGTATGACATATAAAATATGTTAATTATTATTTGATTTGATGAAGTTTTCATTTATGATGTCTACGATTGAATAATATATATAATGGTTATGTGTGTAAATATATGAATTAATGAAACTTTTATGATTGTGACATCGAATGTAATTAACCATATATTTTTGAATTTTTTTTTAAATTGATTTATTGTGATAAATATATCAATGAATGACCTAAAATAAGCATTATAGATCTTTGGAAGACATCGATATTGGTTTAATATTTAGAAATTGTGACATAAAATATTTTTTGTGATTCCTAACAATATGATACATGTTTATCAAGTTATTTTCTTTTAGTCATTGATTTTGTTCGACGAATATACATACCTGATATAAATCATTGTTATGTTATGACCATTGTAGATTTAAAATAAAGAAATGTGTTAGTAAACCATGAGGACGTTTCTGACCCCCTCTGCAGTCTCTTACTCCATCACTCGGTATTCCACTTTTCACTCGGTGTTCCACTTTTTCACTCGGTATTTAATTTTTCAGTCGGTATTCTATTTTTTCACTCGGTTTTTCCATTTTTTACTCGTTTTTCCATTTTTCCACTTAAATAAATTTCTGTTATTTTCTTTTCTTTTCTTTTTTACGCCTTCCTAGGTTCGTAATAAATAAATAACAAAAAAACAAGTGTTTCACGTTGAGACTAGCCAAAAAAAAATCATCCACCATTAATCTTTTAGCCTCTTCCTAAAAAAAACATCACCAAAGAACTACGTAACCCTGATTTCTTGGTAACTCAAGAATACGTAGGAGCAGGACTTTAAATCCTGTCGGGCCCAATCTTTTTTTTATCCCCACCTTTCCCATTTCGTTCCTATTTTATTTTCTTTACGTTTCCTTTGTAACCGCTCTTTATCAATCCCATGAAAATCAATTTAGACGTGACGTCTTGTTGATTTTCCCATAAGGAACGAGATACTTGGAACGAGACGTCCCGCTTATCCCCTTCCCAATCTCTGACCCCGTGTCTTGATTAAATTCCATGAAAATCAATTTAGACGTGACGTCTTGTTGATTTTCCCATAAGGAACGGGATACTTGGGACGAGACGTCCCGTTTATCCCCTTCCCGTTTCTAACCCCGTATGTGATTAAAGGATGACTAATTTAGACGCAATGTCTTGTTAGCATCCCTCCCTTTCTCTGTTTTTATATCAAAGCCGAGGTTAATTTGGACGCGACGTCCTGTTGACCTACACCCTATGTTTGTCCAGTTTGTTCTTTCCATTTCCTTCTATTTTTACACAAAGTACAACAATAAAAGGGAAGAAATAGGACATCTTTTGTAAGGCTATTTATGTTGCGTGTTTTCAATCTTGGTACTGTTTCTAACAGGAGATGTAGGGTGCTAATACCTTCCCTACTCGTAACCGACTCCCGAACTTGAATCTCATTTTTAAACCAGTGCTTTACTGAACATAATTTTTTCCAATGTTTTTCCTATGGATAAAAACGTTGGTGGCGACTCCCTGTTTTTATTTTCGGAACAAAAATCATTTTGAGGGTCGGCCGCGCCGTCGCGATCCAGGTTGCGACAATAATAATATGAACAGCTCAACTGGCATGGAAACACTTAGAGACTAGTCAGATTGAGAAAGTTTTTATTATGAAAGTACCCGATACTAGAGAGCTACCCCAGGTCTCCTGAAGCACCCTTTTACACTTTCTCATCCCAAGGCTCATAATTAAGCCTCCTCTAATGTATCCTCGGTTTCTATAATCCGTCCATAGACAATATCATTTTGTTTCACTTTAATGATTTATGATGCATAAACTACTCGCGTATTTAATTAGTCAAGGCTTTTAGAAACTCAATTATTAAATACCTTAAAAGTTTACAACATCATTTCAATAAACTGTACATTTTCTCAATTCTCTGAATTTTTGTCCCACAGAAATAAATTTGGTACAGTTTTCGAATCTTACTGAAATTGAGTTTCTAACCCTTAAATATTTCAAAACTTTCTCATATAAAACTTTACATAATCTTTCTCAATTTGAATATTAACAAGATCGAATTCTCAATTATTTCCAAATATCTTTAGTTATTAAGTTGGAAATATAAAATAATTTTCATTTGAAAATTTTATTTTATTAAAAGAGAATAATCCAAAAATACTTAAAATTATAAAATTTTTCTTTAATTCAAGATTTAATTATCTCAATTTGTTATAAATTAATTTTCATAAAATGTATTCATTCTAAAATAAATACTAATTTTTTTATTCTAAATATTAAAAGTAAAGTTAATAAAAATAATTTCTAAGAAGAAAAGATTTAAAGTAATAAAAATTTAAAGAGTAAGGTAAGAAAATTCTTACTGAGTTTTAGCTTTTCGTCATGCTCGCTATATGCTTAACTTCATATCACAAGATCATCAACCATAATCAAATATTATCAATCACAATATCATCAATCATAATCAAATAATATCAATCACATTCAAATAATATCGATCACAATTAAATATCATCAATAATAATTATAAACAAATCAATTAAATATAATTCAAATTTTAATGGTTATTTAAATTATTAAAAATTGATTTTGAGTCCTTATAGTCAATTCCTTGCATAGGTCTATGTAAATCCATATAATCTAGTCCTTGTATATGTATAGTTCAGTCCATATAGGTCAAATTTGTCCAAGTCTTTGCATAGGTTCAGTCCAGATCGTATATATTATGAAAGTCCAGGTCCTTGCATAGGTATGTCAGAGTTAGTTACATCAGATATTTAATTTAAAATTTATTAAAAATTTTAAGTTAAAATGTTAATATTTTAAAATAATAATATTATTAAATTTAAAAGGAGTAGGAGACTCCTCCCATTATTCTTATGTCTTTTCATATTATATTTTTATCTCACTCCCCCTTACCTCTTGTATCTTGGTTCGTTATGGAAAATCCGTACGTGTCTCGTCTCCGAGTTCTAAAACATACCAATTATATTTATAAGATGAAAATTAAGATTTATACTTAAAACAGAATTGGTAAATTTTGAATAGTGAATAGTGAATAGTAAATCGTGAATAGTAATAGTAAATAGTAAATTGTGAATAGTAATGGTAAATAGTAAATCATGAATAGTAAAGGTAAATAGTAACAGTAAATAGTAATTTACTATTGAAATAGTAATTTACTATTGAAATAATATTTTACTATTCAGAATAGTAACTTAAAATAATATTATTTTTAGTATAATAATAGATTTCTAAAAACGATATGAAAATAACCCTAAAAAATATAAAAGAGAGGTATTCTTACCTTAGGATTTTAGCAGAACCTTCTTCCCAAAAATTTATTTCTCTCTCTTACTTCCACCACTATCTCACTAGCATTACTATATTAAGAAAACTTAATCTGAAACTGTGAATTCTAAAGAAGAATTCCTTCGGTATTTATAGGAAGGAAAATTACTATGTATTTCATTATTTTAATATAAAAGTACTGTACATTTTCTGAAATTTTTGTTTCTGGTTACTGTGCAAGTTTGAAAATTTCATGCATGCACAGTGTTTTGCATAGTAAATGTCAGCTGAATTATTAAGTCAAATAGTAACCTTTCACTCGGTATATTTTAAATATTCAAAATCAGTCCTTTTTAAAATTTAGCAATATTATATCAGTCCTCACTAATTATATAATAAGTAATATAAAGTTTAAATTTTAAAAATCTAAAATTTTCTGTTAATAAAAATTTATTGATAAGTTCCTGATTTTTTTATGATTGGTAAAAATCAAGATTTTTCTCAAACCGATCATTTTTAGATAAGTCTACTTGAAATATATTTTAAAAAATTTTCTTATAATTTAACTTCACTTTCTTATAAATATTTTTAATTTTAAGTCACTTTATATGAATTTAAAATTATTTAAAAAATATTATTTTATTAAAATAATTCAAAAATTCTAAAAAATTTTCAAAAAGTCATAAATAATACGTACATTAAAAAGTTCTAAAGAACCATAATTTAATTCCTTCAAAATTTTAATATAAAAATAAAAATAGGGGTGTTATAGAAATCCTTTGAAGGTATTTTGCCTTAAGCTTCTTGTTACCAAACCTTGAAGATGAATTAAGCTCGAGAGAGGTCTGGTACACTTCTTCATCATTTTCACAAAAATAGTTTCTTATGCATTTCCATGCACAAACCATCCATAAACAATTCTTGATTGAGCGATAAGTTGCTTTCTGAGATGTTCTGACGAAATTTCTGATCGTGACCAGCATGTGTAGAGGTAGGTATGTAACATCCCATTTTTCACTCAAATAGAAAATAGATATTAATATCTCTTTAATGATAAAACACTTATTATTAGTTAGTTAATTATTAACTAATTAATATTTTTATGAAATTTTGGTACTTATATTTAATTATTTTGTTAAAATAATAATAATAATAAAATAACAATATATATGTATTTTGAATGAGGTTTTTAAAATGACTTAATTAGTATTGATTAAGAAAGTTATATTAAGGATTTTTAATAGCTTTATTATTCACAACTTTTATCTTATGTTTTTATATTTAATTTTTTATTTATGATTTAACTATTATTAGAATTTTAAAAATAAAATTTTGAAGGAATTTGATTATGGTTCTTTAGAACTTTTTGATTGTTATACAATTTATAATTTTTTTGAAATTTTTTTATATTTTTTCATTTTTTTTGAGAATGACGAAATACCCTTAACCTTTTATCTAATAACCAAAATGAAACTGCCGATATCATCGCTTACTTATTGCTTACATCATCAGTTAGGTAATTACTTACATCAAGAATAGTCATCGGTTAGGTAAATACTTACATTATAAATAGTAAAATAAATAATAAAATAATCTTAAATAGTAAATTTCTCTTCCTATAAATAGGTGGTTCATTTGCAAGATTTATATACCAAAATTGAATAGAGAATCTAGAGAGATAGTGCTTAAGAAATTAGTGGGAAGTAAATTTTTTGGTAAAAAGAGATTCTGCCGGAGGTGTAAGGTAATAATACCTTTCTTCTATATTCTTTTTATGATTATTTAGTTTATTATTTTTAGCACTCTTAAACTATTAATATACTATTACTATTATGAATAAGTTACTATGGTAAAAATAAATTACCACTATACGTTATTTTTACGATTTATTGTTACTATTCACCATTTACCATTTACTGTTATTATACAAAATTTATTATTTACTGTATTATTCAAAATTTATTAGTTGCTATTACTATTCAAAATTTACTATTTACTGTTACTATTCAAAATTTACTATTTATCATTACTATTCAAAATTTATCATTTACCATTACTATTCACGATTTACCATTTACTGCTACTATTCAAAATTTACTATTTACTATTACTATTCAATATTTGTTATTTACTGTTACTATTCAAAATTTACTATTTAGTGTTACTATTTAAAATTTACCATTTACCATTACTATTCACAATTTATCATTTACCGCTACTATTTAAAATTTACTATTTATTGTTACTATACATAATTACTTTTCCCATTTTTGATAGTAATCTTAATTTTTTATCTTATGTCTATACTGAAATAAATTAGTATTAATATTTTTTTAAAACTCGGAGGCACAGAGCTTTGGTAGCAATTCAAGGTAAGGGGGAGTGAGATAAGAATATAATATGAAAAGACATAAGAATAATGGGAGGAGTCCCCTACTCCTTTTAACTATGAATAATTATTATATTTTAAAGTAATAGTTATCATCATCTTAAGTAAATAAATAACTAAAATTTATTCAAAAGTTTAAAATATTGGGATGAATCATATTGATTAACCTAACATTAAGTTTAAAATATTTAGATGACTCATTAACCTAACATACCGTATCATTGAGATTTGGACTGTTATGGACTTATATGGACTGAATTATACCTTTGCGTTGATTGGACTATGATGGACCCATATGACCATTGGACTATTTTGGACTTGATATGGACTAACTAACATTAGGACTGGACTACTACGACTTAAAATGTGTAGATTGTGTATAGTAATTGTGTTATTTTTATTAATTATGATTAACAATATTTATTTGTGATTAATGATATTTAATTGTGATCGATAATATTTGGTTATGATTGATAAGTGATTGATGATCTGGTAGTGTGAAGTTTGAGCATATAGCAAGCATGACGAAAATCTAAAACTCAGTAAGAATTTTCTTACCTTATTCTTTAAATTTTTATTCTAAGAGAAAGTATTTTATAATTATTTTAGTCTTTTATTTATTCTCAGAAATTATATTCATTAACATTACTTTTAATCTTTAGAATAAAATCTAGTATTTATTTTAGAAAGAAGTTATTTTATGAAAAATAATTTATAAAAAGGTTGAGATAATTAATTCTTGAATTAAAGAAAATTTTATAGTTTTAAGTATTTTTGGTTAATGATTTTAAGAATTATTTTCTTTTAGTATTTAGAAGTTTAAAGTAAATTATTTTGATTTTCCTCAACATAGTAACTAAAGGATATTTTGATGTAATCGTGATTTCTAAACTCAATATAGTTAAGATTCAACTTGAGAAAAATTATGTAAATATATAAAGTTTTCTATGAAAAAGTTTTGAAATATTAAGGCTTGGAAACTCAATCTTGGTGAGATTTGAATTCGAAAAACTATACTAAATTTATTTGTGTAACAGAAGTTCAAAGAAGAACTTATAGAAATGTACAGTTTATTGAAATGATGTGGTGAGCCGTTATGGTATTTATTAATTGAGTTTCTAAAAATCTTAACCAATTAAATATGCGAGTAGTTCATGCATCATAAATCATTAAAGAGAAATAAGATGTGATGTTGCCTGGGAACAGATTATAGAAATCGATGATACATTAAAGGAGGTTCAAATGCGAACCTTAGGATGAGAGGGTGTGAAAGGGTGCTTCAGGTGACCTGGGTCTTCAGTGGGGTCTGCTCTTTTTTTTGGGAGAGTATGCCAATATGATCTTAATGAAGTGCGGGGCTTTGCATCTGACATTCGTTCGCTCCCTAGTGTTGGGTACTTTCACAATAAAAACCTTCTCAGTCTGACTAGTCTCTAAGTGTTTCCATGCCAGTTGAGTTGTTCATATGCCATAAAGGCATTTATGTTATTATTATCCAGAATTATGGAACAGTGCAAACTCCTGGTTGGCCCAGTGCAAATTAAAACTTTAAGGGCCCACATGCATAAACTGAATAAGATAGTGACATTAAAAGCATTACATAACATTCATGTGATTGTGACATTCTATATGGGTGGTGTGAATGAAAATATAATTGTTATGTTTGTGGAAATCCTACATTCATAATTGATTATGTATGAGATTATGACTGATATTATTATATTAGTTTGTGTAAACCCTTATGCTTATGTCTTAGCTGTAAGATATTATATTTTGCTTCACACTCCTTCTTGTTTGAATTTGTGTTCAAAATATATGCTATGTGATGTATAACTAGCAGTCCAAGATGAAAAGATGAAATTATAAGAGGGTAAAGTGGTCTCATCAGGTGAAGAGATATGGCAAAAGTAGCATTCTAAAACCTTATGGTTCGAGTACTAGGAAATAATTGGTCACGGTCATAGTAAAGGTATAATTTAGTTTTAGTTTATCTTATTGCAATATTAAGTTGGATAATTGTAACAAGGTCAAGGTTAAACTTTGATAAACCTTATCATTCAGTTATAATACTGTAATCTTTTATCACTTATGATTTCTATAAATTTGTTTTGTCATTATGGACAAATATTGAAAGACAACATTTTTTTTACTTTCAATATTCAGAGAAAATCATGTATATGTACATCCTTGTATACACGAGATAATATATGATAAATATGTACATATCTTTCTAAAGTTTTTAAAAGCAATATGAATACTTATATATCTCATGTATATAAGGGGGTGTTACAAGGTACGCTGACAGTCGCTGCTTATTTTGATCTTGTTCTTTATGTTCTTTGATGATAAGCATGCAAATATGATAAGAGCATTACTCTCAATGCATCACCAAAATAGATTTTATGAACGTTGAAAATAGGTCTTTGATCAGATCTATCAGACTTTTGCTGTTCGACCAAACTTTTAGAAAATTTATACTCCCCTTTGTTTTCATAGCTTAATATCCGTATCCTAAAATTGCTTAGGTACACAGAAAAATGTTATAAATAGTACAAACTTTATTATTTTAGCGAAAATACTTGATGAAATGTATAAAAAAATTTAGGAATATAAAGTCTGGGGTTTGGTCCAAAGGAACTTAAAAAATTTCTTTATCCAGACTTTTTCTCAACAATACCTTATTTAATTTGATATTTTTTAAACTTTTGTAACCTTTTGTTATTTGAAGTAAAATTTTGCAACCATGAGTTTATATTTAAAGTAGGGGTAATTTTAAAAATTTATTTTATATTCATAAGTATATTATACTTGAACCAAATATGAGAAAAAAATTATGATGAAAATAAAAATTTAGTCCCAAAAAACTTGATTCGGTATCGATACTGGTCCCCAAATCAAGAGACAACAAAGGTAGAAACAAGGCGCGAATCCAACAAATTTACAAAAATCGGCTTTCAATAAGACCGGTATGATAATTGTATGGATACCGACTGCAAGCAAGTTAGAGCCTTTGAACACATGCTGTAACTTGACTACATAAGTAGTTTGTCACCTGAGACACGTCAAATCACAAGTTAGACCTCCACAGAGGCTATAAATATCATCACTTATGATAATTAAGGTAAATAACTTATTGCTCTGAATATAACATCCCAGTTTTTTCTAAATTAAATACTATTGTGTTAAATAAATTAATAAAATTAATTGAGTACAGTTTAAATTAAATTATGAGTTGATAGTAAATTAAGAAATCTAATTTAATTAAATTGGTGAATTAAAATTATGATTTAGAGTTAATTAAATGAGATGGTAAAAGGGAGAGTTATTAAACGGTATAAGGTAAATTTATTTACCTCTGATTAAATAAAGGGAAAAGAAAAGAGAAAATACGAAATGACATAAATGCCCTTAAGACTAAACAAAAGGAAATCCCACTTCCTTCTCTTCCCCACATGTGTAATACCACAACAAAACTGAGCTCCTTCCTTTTGCATGGTCGTACATTGCATGGATTGGTAGATATTGAAATTGTTGTTGAAATTTGAAATTAAGGATAGCATTGTGATCATGGAAGTGGGGTAAGTCATATGATGGTTTCAATTTTCATTTTCCATGTTTCTTTGTTTAGACCAAAAATGACATTGAGCTTGGTCTTCCATGGAGTTTTGGCATCAGAGCTTAGAAAAAAAGTTTTAAACAGTGGGTGTTGGTAAATAACTAACGATTCTTTGTTGTACCTGTAGGTAGCGGATTGAGTTTTGAGAAGCCGTTGAATGAAGAGGGACTTGGAACCAATGCTGAAAGTTGTCAAGTTATTGGACATAATCGGTACCAAGAGCAACTAGCAAACACTTGGGATCAAGGTAAGGGGGCTGTCTGGAGTCTTAATTAATTAGAATCTAGGTACTAATTCCAATCAGAGTTCAAAAAAGGATAATTAATATAAATTAGTGAATAATCGTATGATATAAATTATGGATATGGGAATGAGTTTCCAATTGATGAAATGATAAGAATGATGATTTTAAGAGTTTATGACTTGCAATAGTCATTTTGTGGTGTGTATGAGATTGAGTTTGCATGATGATGTAAAATTATTATGTTTATTGTGCCTTAATGGAAATGTGAAGTTTGATTGAAAGTATGTAATGTGGGTTGGGTTTGTGTAGCCGCCCTTTGTTTAAAATTGATGCTTTACTGGCTGTTTGATAAAAAGAGATTATATGATTGGGTCGGCTCTGTGTGGCCACCCTTTTTATTTAAAAGAAGGCCATTGTGCTAACTATCAAATAGAAATAGAAATTGAAATGAATATATGTGATTAGGTGACTGGGACAACGTAACGGTATATTTTGCCTCTCGTTTTTAGCTACCATGGTCAAGTAGGACCCAGCTGAGTTACCTAGTGGTCAAGTAGGACCCAGCTGAGTTACCTAGTGGTCAAGTAGGACCCAGTGATTGAGGTGGAGAGCCAAGCAGGGTCCAATGGACCAAGTTGGGTTCACAGGGTGTCAAGTAGGATGTAACATCCCAAAAATTTCATTCTCATGTATAATCATTTTGAGTTAGACCGTTAATGATATTATCCATTTTATCTCAACTTTTTATATAAATTTGGTTAGGAAAACATCTTCAATTTAATCTTTTACCATGGTAAATAATTTTAACTTTATACCTTAGGTAAAAGTTAATCAAATAACTTATTACTTATTTCCTTAGTTATTAATTTCTTTGGCTTTTCCAATTACTCTCATCAAATTACCACATACTCCACTCAAAATGCGTCATCTTGTACACATTTTAATTGTTAGTTAGAGTACGAATTTGGAAATATGGTCAACTACAAAGTTGTTCCTCTTTGTCTTAGCTTTCCAACAAGACCAATTTGTTAAAATCCATTAAGATATGAGAGAGATATGCCTAAAATACCGAAACAGTGTCAGAATTGATATTTTACTTCAATCATATCATCTTGTACATATTTTAATGCCTAGTTAGAGTCCGAATTTGAAAAAGTGGTAAACTACAAAGTTGTTCCTCGTTGTCTTAGCTTTCCAACAAGACCAAGTTTGTTAAAATCCAGTAAGATATGAGAGAGATATTCCCAAAATACCGAAACAATGTCAGAATTGATATTTACTTCAATCAAACAAGCTACATTATGTAGGCTGGGAAATGGTCAACAATCCAGCCCATTTTTATCACTTAAAACCTCAATTATCACCACAATTAATGCACCTAACATCCTACTACAATCCCATTATGAAAAGGTTGTCCCCCACTTGTCATTTGCATCATTAAATTAACACTACATCTTGTTCCCAAGTTTGAATTCTTAGAACAAGCTAAAGTTAGTGAAGTCTCTATCTTATTTTCTTTCATTTTCTCCATCAAGTTCACTCTTGATCTGAAGCTAGGACAATAATACAACACTTTCAACCACTTTAAGAACCTCCATTAAGGTAAGAGGGGATAGGGTTGTGAATAAATATGGAATGGGTAGAATTGTATGCTATTCTAGGATTTCTAGATTTATTTTCATAACTTGTTACTTAATTTCGAAGCTGAAAATGTATGAATTTGACTTTGACTTCTTCATAAAAGTTGTAGATATTTTTGTTATGTGAATTTTGAGACTTGAACCAACTGATTTGGATATGTATATCATGAGTTATAGTCAAAATATTACAGTATGTATGTTCTAGAATATGTACCTTCTATTTTGTATAAATATTAATATTCTGGGAATTATACATACATATTTAGACTTATTTATCTTATGGATCTATATAAAGTGGTTTCAAGTTAAAAGGATATCTTTAGCTCTAGTTATACCTAAAATAAAGAAGTATATTCATGCTGAAAATCTGCTGACATGAATCACTATTTGTATTTTTAAAACTGGGAATTTTGTGATGAGAATTAGTGTTCAGTGTCTTCATAAAGGTTTTATATATTTGTTTTGTGAGTAATTTAGAACTAGTCTCATGCCAAAATTATTTTTGTAGCTCCAGAAACGTTGAATTTACTAACATATATACGTTTTGTTACTTTATTTGACATAGTTTACTATACTATGAATTTGTGATATTTCTGTTTGGATTTGAAATTTTTGGTCTTCATAAAAATTATAGATAATGAAATTATTGAAACACAGAACTTAGTCTCATTCAAATATTATTTTTATACCATGAGTTATAGCTAATTTACTAAAGATTGCCAAACCAGTAAATTTTTCAGAAATTGGTGATAATGAAAAATGATAACCTATTGACTATTATATGATTATGTGATGTTTCTGTTTAGAATTTAAAATTGTGGTCTTCATGAATGTTGTATATAATTTTGTTATGGAACTACAGAAAGTGGAATTACTTAAAAAGGATTTGATTTGCTCATGTTATGGTCTTGTTACTAATGTATGTTGCTGTTGTAAATTTTTGAAATTTACCTATAATGATTATTATGGATGAAAATGATATTTTCCATGGGGATAATGATTTATTTATGAATTATTGAGGGATTATTGATTATTATGGATGTTATTGAGTGTCCTATGGATGTCATACAGTATATATTTGTGATGAATAATTATGAATGACTAAATTAATGTATACATGAATGTCTTATGGTTTATTGAGATATGTTGTTGAATTGTGAATCCATGATTTTGAGAATTGATATATGTGATGTGTCCTTTGAGGACTTATGGCCTTCAAGTGATTATGGAAGTATTGATATCATGGTATGTTAAATTGATAAAGAGAATTAAAGGCATTCATGCATCATAAGCATTTGGACGCACCATAGAATTTAAGGGTTCCATGATTGCCGGCCCTGGTGGGGGGTTTACTCTATGATGAGTTAAAGCCTTATTTTCGTTGAGCGCCATGAAGTGTAGGGATTCATGGTTTATGCTAAGTCATACTTGTGTACTTTGGTACTTGAGCGCCATGAAGGGTAGGGATTTATGGTATATGCTAAGTCCTACTTGTGTACTTTGGTACTTGAGCGCTACGAAGAGTAGGGATTCGTGGCATTATGCCAAGTCCTACTTGTGTTTCTATGAGACTTTTTACTGCAGTATTTCCACTAAATCAAAATGGATCCAGCATGACATCATTTAACTAAATTAAAGATTATTAAATGTAAATGACCTTGTTTGGCATATTCATCATATCATAATTGTTTGTTGATTGTGTTTGTGTAATTTTACTTATTTTATATTTATTCTATATTTTATCTCACTCTTACATCATTTTTACAGTGCACGCTTCACAGAATGACGAGTGGTGCAATTAATGAAGTTTTTATGTTTTATTGCTTGGACTTTGATTTCATTTGAGATTTAATGTGTTGTAATAATATTATGTACCTCGTACTGCAATCTTATTTATCATTTTCGCTATATAAATTTATTATGTTTTATTCGTTCACGACTAGTATGCATGATAATATTTTGCATTTATCAATTTTTACGTGACCTCAGAATTTAAATTACGAATTTCAAAATGATTCTTTAAACGTGAAAAATTTATTTCAAAAATTTGGGTTAATTAATTGGAATTTGTAATTTGAGTTTTGGGTGTCACATAGGACCCTTAGCTAGAGGCCAATCCTTTTAGTATTCGGATACTTGCGAGTATAATATACTTTGAATGAGAGTCAGTTATGCTTAACATGTTTTGAATTTAATGATGTATGATGAAGGTGACGATTATTGATGTAATGATGTATTTGGAATTAAATGGAATTGTATTGGTATGTATGAGATTATGGATAGCCTAAGTGGCTTGTGGTGATTTTTTCAATATGACTGAGTGTTATTGATGATTGAATACATGTTGTAGGTGTGTATATTATAAGTCTAAGTTTACGTGTATGTGTGTATATATATATATATGCTGGATGATATCATATATGATTGAATTATTCAGATTAAAAAAGTAAAGATAATTAAAAGATAGTTAGTGAATATTTAAGGTTATGTTATACCTTTTTCACTTATATATATATATATATATATATATATTAAGTTCTATATTTGATCTGGTCTGGATACCGGCCCCCAAAGTTATGATGTGAGAATGACTTCATAAGAGGGAAACCGGTTTCACAGTTCAGAAAGTGCCACACCGGATATCCGATATCCCTTCATCCGCTCTTATCTCATCAGGCGTTCTGTTCACTCTCTCTACAACGGATACTTCACTCGTTCTCACTGCACGTCTATATAACCGTTTTCCTCAGGATCACTGTGAGATAAGAGTTCCTTATAACTTATCAGCGAAGATACCCCGCATAGCGGAATGTGTCAACGTCAATTACCTTAGAAAGTAAGTACATGTGTCAGCGAAATATACGGAAAGGTGATTATCCTCCATCCTTATCACAGGATCGTACTCTGATAATTGACCTACCCCCCTGACACACTCTGAGTACTGAGCCACTTTGATTGACACACTTCACATGTTATCAAAGCCAATGGGGCCACTTGCATCCAACGATTCATTTCCTACGTTCAACTATAAATAGCGCAATCTAAAACACATGCAAGGTTACGTTGTCCTAACTCATTCTTTTACTATTGTATTGCTTAAGTATTCACTGAGTTCATACATTCCTCTAACTTGAGCGTCAGAGAATCTTCGCAGGTGGCACCACCTTTCGCCCTCTCTTAACGTGAAACGTTGGTGTGAAGGATCTCCAGGACAACAAGACCGGTTTCTCCCACTGAAAGGCCGGATTACAACGCCGGATACCCACTGTACCGGTGTGCAAACCCTAAAACACCTGAACTCTTGTGGCTGGTCCCACACCATATCTAAGACCCCGGTTCAGACCAGTTCATTGGCACGCCTGGTGGGACTCGTTAGAGTTATTCCCACTTTTCGTAGAAGTTTGGTGGTCAGAATGGAAGATGATGGACGTGATTTCGATGATGGTCATGTGGAGGATGTGACCCACCAACAGACTGGAAGGAGACTTGTCTTTGAGTCTCCTGCTACCAACACTCGAAGGATGGTACCAGTAGTGACTCCTGACCCTCATGATGAGGTTGTTAGACATCTCAGGGAGGGGTTGATGAAGTTGAGGCGGGAGAAAAGAGGAGCTAGGGACAGGGTAACGTCCCATACAGAGGATGCTCACCATGCATCAGCGAGGGATAGATCTACAACTCTCTAGTATTCGAAAATCCCTACGTACGAGGAGAGAGAGCAGACCCAAGACTCTGATGATAGAGTCAGTACCAGGAGAAGGGAGCAGGCAGTGGTAACTTCTGGGACTTACAAGCTCAGCGTTCCTTTCTCAAGGAGACTCATGAGTATTGTCATCCCAAAACACTTGCAAACAACTCAGCCACTATCGATTGGAAAATATAATGGAGAAACTAATCCCACTAAGCATCTAGATGCTTATGTTTATGAAGCCATGTACCTGGGGGCAGATGAAGACGTCATGTATAGGATGTTCCCAAGAACACTGACGGAGGAGGCTCTCAGCTGGTTCAAGAGCCTGCCCTCAGGATCCATAGATTCTTGGGAAGAAATGGCAGCTGCGTTTGAAAGCCATTTTGTCATCTCCAGGGACATTCCAAGAACTTCTCACACCTTGGCCCAGATAAGGCAAGGAGAGACTGAAACTCTCAAGGAGTTCTTGAAGAGATTTTACAAGGAGGCTGCATTGGTCCCCAACCTCACGGAGGCCATACAGCTCCATATTGTAGTAGAAGCTTTGCAACCTGGATCTGCATTCGCCTTATCTTTAGTAAAGAGCCCCCAACAACCTTCGAGGAGTTTCGAAGGAAAGCTTCCAAGTACGTGGGTATAGAAATGCATCTGGAGGCTACAGCAGCAAGAATGAAGCCCCCGGTACCCCCTCAATAGCCACGAAGGGAGAAGGAGAGGGTTAAGCCAGAAAGGCACGCTTTCAGGGAGGACTTTGTAAGCATCCGACCTCATCAATGAGACAGGCGCGTCTCGTCTTTTAGTAACTACGCTCCTCTAAATGTCAGGCACTCCCAAATCATGAGGGAGGTCGGATGGCCCATGCTCAGTGTCTTTGGTATAAGGAAGCCACCCCCAGTCAAAAGGGTCGGTAACCCACGTAAATATTGTGCCTTCCATTAGCAAACGGGTCATCGCACGGATGAGTGTAAGGCGTTAAAGAACACTGTGGAGACCCTCATTAGAGAGGGAAAGCTGAAGCAATATCTATTCAGAGAAAAGTCTTTGGATGAACCTGACAGAATGGACAAAAGGGGGAGAGATCCAGATGATGAGGGTGATAATAGTCGTAACCCAGTGAGAAGATTTACTGCGGCTGAAAAGTAGAAAGGAGTGGTGATTGCTGAAGGAGCCCAGCAGGACAATATGCCTCAGCAGCAGAGGCAAGGTAGACGCGAGGTGATTGAGATGATTGCTGGAGGATTTACAGGTGGTGGAGCATCCATCTCAGCCAGGAAGAATCACCATCGTATGATTCTATCAATACAGGGCAAACCAAGAGATAACCACCCTTTCAGGGACGGTGTGACAGCCCCAATGGTGTCATTTACTGATGATGACTTTGGCCCGACAATCCCAGGAGGAGACGATGCAGTGGTGATCATCGCTGTCATTGCTAACAAGGATGTGAAGAGGATCCTCGTTGACCAGGGAAGTTCTTACGATGTAATTTTTTATAACTGTTTCAAAAGAATGAGTTTTAATGATACAGATCTACAGCCTTACACACAAGAGTTCACAGCGTTTAATGGGGCCAAGCAACCCACTAAGGGGTACCTCGACACCCTGATTTCTTTTGAAGGAGAGCCTGATGCAAGAACGGTCAAATCAAGAATTCTAGTGATTGATGTGGAATCTCCCTACAACGGGATCATAGGCCGCCCTACCCTGAATGCAATGGAAGCGATTGTGTCCACTCCTCACCTCTTGATCAAATTTATTGACAAGGACAACGGCGTGTCCTCCCTCCGTGGAGATCAGGAGATGGCTCGGTACTGTTATAACCTGAGCCTCAACATGGTTAAGTTGGAAGCGTTCAACAAGAAGAGGAAGCTAAATGACGGAGGAACAGCGGCTGGGTCTGTTAGTCTAATTGATTTGGACCCCAGAGCGGAATTGAAGATTGACCCTCTCAACCCCTTAAAGCCCACACCGGATGGTGGTTCTAGGGGACGTCGTCTTAGGGGATTCCCCAGAAAAGGTCACGCACATTAATGATAATCTGGAGGCAGGCATGGAGCAGCGTTTGTTAGCTCTCTTGCAGGAATTTAAAGACCTTTTTGCATGGACTGCAGCAGACATGCCTGGGATGGACCCTGATTTCTGTTGTCATAAACTCGCTGTCTACCCCGAAACTAGACCGGTGGCCCAGAAAAAGAGAAGGTTGGGACCGGAGAAGCAGAAGGCAGCATGTGAGCAAACAGAAGAGCTGTTGAAGGTAGGTTTTATAAAGGAGATTCGCTATTCATCCTGGCTTTCCAACGTAGTGATGGTGCAGAAAGCCAACGGCAAGTGGAGGATGTGCACGGATTATGTAGACCTCAACCGATGTTGCCCCAAGGATCCGTATCCTCTTCCAAACATCGATCGTATGGTAGATGACTCTTCTGGTTACAGTACCTTAGTTTCATGGATGCTTATTCGGGGTACAACCAGATTCCGATGTGGGAAGGAGATCAAGAAAAGACGGCCTTTGTCAATGACCGTGGTGTTTTCTGCTACACCGTTATGCCATTCGGATTGAAGAACGCCGGTGCTACCTACCAGCGTATGATTAATCAAGTATTCGAAGGAATGCATACTAAGCTAGTAGAGGTGTATATTGATGATATTATTGCAAAAACTCCTGCTGCAGGAGATCACATCGAAGACTTGCGCCAAGTGTTTACTAGGCTGCGACAATACAATATGAGGCTAAATCCACTGAAGTGCACTTTTACAGTTCCAGCGGGGAAGTTTCTGGGTTTCATGTTGACCCAGCGGGGTATCGAGGCCAACCCTGGGAAGTGTCAAGCAATTTTGGACATGCAGAGCCCTAAGAGTCTGAGGGAGGTCCAATCGTTGAATGGAAAGGTGGCCGCTCTAGCCCGATTCATGCCCAAGATGGCGCACAGATCCCTTCCCCTGTATAAGGCGTTGAAGAAACACAAGAGTTTTGAATGGGGAGAGGAGCAAGAACAAGCTTTCCAGCAGCTCAAGGCCGTACTTTCAAGTCCACCAATTTTGGTAAAGCCTGACCCTGGCGAGACTTTGATTTTATACTTGGCGATTTTCGATGAGGCCTTAGGTGTGGCTCTGGTTAAAGAAACTCCAGAGGGTTAGAGGCCGGTGTACTTTACCAGCAAGACGTTCCAGGGGGCGGAAGGAAGGTATCAGAAGATAGAAAAGGCCGCTCTAGCAGTGGTGTGGGCTTCACGACGGTTGAGGTCATATTTTCATACGCACCCAGTACTGGTGAGAACGGATTTGCCTCTCTATTCAGTGCTCAGCAAACCGGATCTTGCTGGAAGAATGATCAAGTGGTCCATAGAGCTGTCTGAGTTCGAAATTTCTTATGAGCCTCGAGGAGCCATTAAGGTGCAAGTATTGGCAGATTTTGTAGTGGAGATGACAGGGTCGGATCCAGCCACACCTCGAGCACATTGGACCATTTATGTGGATGGATCGTCAAATAGTAAAGGCTGTGGAGCTAGTGTTGTGGTGGAAAGTGATGATGGTGTGCACCTAGAGATTTCCCTCCGGTTTAATTTTAAGACCTCCAATAATCAAGCTGAATATGAAGCATGCTTGGCCGGCCTCCGAGCTGCAATTGACATCGGAGTGTCAGCAGTTACATTGTGTAGCGACTCACAGCTGGTGATTTCGCAAATTCAGGGGGAATATCAAGTTCGAGAGCCACAGCTTCAACTCTATTTGAATTGCGTGAATGAATTGAAGGGGAGATTCGACGTTTTAGAGTTCAAGCATGTACCTAGAGAGGAAAATACCAGAGTGGACATCTTGTCAAGGCTTGCAAGTACAAAGCAGCCTGGTAGCACAACGACGGTGGTTCAAAGTACTCTGACATCACCTAGCATCCCTCTGTTCCCTTCTCTGAATGCTATAATGGTAAACTATCCTTATGAGAACTCTTGGGTCATCCCTTATATCCACTATCTGGCAGATGGACAACTCCCTACTGATGAAAAGGAGAGGAGACGAGTAAAAAGGGAGCTGCCCTACTTCACCATGGTTGATGGTGTTCTTTACAAAAGAGGATTCTCTGTCCCATACCTCCTGTGTTTGAGAGAAGATGAGGTACAAGCAGTGCTGGAGGAGGTACATGAGGGGCAGTGTGGGCACCATGCTGGAGGTCGGAGTTTAATGAGAAAAATCCTCAGGGCTGGTTACTGGTGGCCCACATTGAAGCAGGATTCAACAGATTTTGTGAAGATGTGTGATGCTTGTCAAAGATTCTCCAATCTCCATCATACACCGGCCCAAGAGCTTTCCTCATCCGCTGTGCCCTGGCCGTTCTACCAGTGGGGCCTTGATATCTTGGGTCCATTCCCTACTGCTCCAGGAGGTATCAAGTATTTGATTGTGGGGGTAGATTACTTTACTAAGTGGATTGAGGTTGAGCCAGTGGTGCACATCACCTCTGCAAGGACAAGGCGTTTCGTGTACGAAAATATTATAGCTCGATTCGGTGTCCCAGGGCAGATTGTAACTGATAATGGCACCCAATTCACAGACAAAAAGTTCACAGATTTGCTTGAAGGACTGGGGATAATCCAAATTTTCTCGTCTGTTGAACACCCTCAGACGAACGGCCAGGCAGAAGTAGCCAATCGAGAGGTGCTGAAGGGATTGAAGAAGCGCCTTGGAGAAGCAAAGGGGGGTTGGACTGATCAGCTGTGTCACGTACTGTGGGCATATCATACTACACCGCACTCTTCCACTAATGAATCCCCATACCGGTTGACCTACGGGGTCGAGGCGATGATCCCAGTAGAGCTACAGACCAGATCGGCCTGAGTGGAGTATTTCTCAACTGAGGACAACAATGCCAATCTGGCATCAGAGCTGGACGTTCTCCATGAACTAAGGGAAAGAGCTTTTGTTAGAGACCAGGTAATAAAGGCGAAGGCAGCCCTCCGGTATAACAAGCGTGTCCAATACAGAGCGTTCAACACTGGTGATCTTGTGTTAAGAAAGGCAAGTGTGGGGAATAAATTCGCGCATCAAGGAAAGCTAGCGCCAACTTGGGAAGGCTCCTACAGAGTTTCGGAGGTGACTAGAAAGGGATCATACCGGCTGGAGGAACTTGATGGGACTCTAATCCATAATAAATGGAACACCCAGAACTTATGTGTTTATTACAGCTAGTTGGTAAGACGGCATGTACTCTTTTTCCTTACTTGAGTTTTTTCCCATTGGGTTTTCTCAAGAAGGTTTTAACGAGGCGTAACCCCAACTACGCTTTCTTTGTAATATACTTTCAATCTTAATTAGAATGCAGTTCATAACTTTATCACTCTCACTTTTCTGGTATGTTGTGATTTATAGCTATAGTCTATTACGCTATTCCCCAGGACAGATGATCTCAACCACCTATTATGTGGTTCGATGATACAACTCCTGGCGTAGACAATTCCCATCATTATCCTTGTGATGGAAGTCTTTGAAGACTCAATCCGTACTCTTACGATTGAGATGAAGACCCCTCAGGACGGATGATCTCAATCACCAATTCTGTGTATTGACGATGTAACTCCTTGAGGGATGAACGAAAACCCTCAGGACGGATGATCTCAATCACCAATTCTGTGTATTGACGATGTAACTCCTTGAGGGATGAACGAAGACCCTCAGGACGGATGATCTCAATCACTAATTCTGTGTATTGACGATGTAACTCCTTGAGGGATGAACGAAGACCCTCAGGACGGATGATCTCAATCACCAATTCTGTGTATTGACGATGTAACTCCTTGAGGGATGAACGAAGACCCTCAGGACGGATGATCTCAATCACCAATTCTGTGTATTGACGATGTAACTCCTTGAGGGGGAAATGGGTTGTAGGATTAAACCAAACCCCATTTTGAAGGCCCAGATGGTAGGATTGCACCGAACTCTAGGTACGGCTAGTAGGATCGAACCGAACACCGGATGAAGGCTTGGATTATAGGATTGCACTGAACTCCAAGTATGGTTAGTAGGATCGAACCGAACACCATTTGAAGGCTTGGGCGCAGTAAGCTGGTTCATCTAGAAAACCACGCTGAACCCCGAGTAACGGGCGTAGTAGGTTCAGGATTAACCCTGATCCGAACCCCGTGTTGAAGGCCCAAATTGTAGGATTGCACCGAACTCTGGGTATAGTTAATAGGATCGAACCGAACACCGTGTGAAGACTTGAGTTGTAGGATCAAACCGAACCTCAAGAGAAGGGAGTCAAAGACTTAGCCTTTTTCAATATCGTATTGAACCCCACATGAGAACGGGGAGAATAGGGTCATACCGAACTCCAAATATAAGTTCCATCCTCATCTCCGAAGCATTCATCACGGGGCGGCTGAACACAAGTATGGCCGTTCCATATCTTCGAGATCGGATGAACTTTTCTAATTTTCAAAGAAGTTAAAGGTAACTTTTACAACAAAATTTTCCCTTCCAAGATACTTATACTTGGGGACAGGGCATACTTTAACTTATTTGTTGCTTGTCTGTTATAATTTGTTATCTTAATCCGAGGTGATAAACACGCTTTAAACAACAGTATAGCTAAACAAGAACGGATTTGCAAAGTATTGAAAAGAGTAAAGTATTATGCATATCATTAAGTTATCTGACAATCATATACTTGTCACAAATGATAGAAGAGAAATAAAAGCAAATTTTATTTCTGGAAAGGAGAAGTTGTACAAGTTTCAGAGTATTAAAAGCTGGAGCTGATCCCAGTACACAGTTATGAATGAAAGCATAAAATCAAGGAGCAGGTGGTTGATCCTCTGAGGTGGGCACTTCCTTCCTCCCTCCTTCAGCTCCCTCCGTTTGAGCCTTATCCGCTCTGATCTCAGCTTCAGTTTGAGCACCTTCTTGCGTTTCACCTTCAGGGCCAGGAGTGGACGGTGTTGGCTCCATACTTTGACCCTCCGGAAGTGGAGGCAGTTCATAAAGAGCTTCGCGAGGATCATGGTACGAGCCGTCCTTCTTCACTTCGACAAGTTTCCCTCCGTGAAATTCATAGAACGGATCTAATCCGTACAGATTAAGCTTCACGTCAGGGTTGCGGTAAAAGACTTGACGAAGTGCCAGGCCGAAGGATTCGTAAGCCACCTTCTTGCATATTTCCAAGGCTTTGGCAGCCTTGGCCTTAGCGGCAGATAATTTCTTTTAAAGCTTGGCAAAATCCTCCTCCAACGGCCCAGTGCTCGTACTCCCCTTCCTCAGCTCTTCAATCTGGGCCTGCATCTCCTTCCGAAGGATCTCCCACTCTCCAAGGCTTTTGTTGTGACCGTCCTCCATTATTTTGAGATCGTCAGCAAGCTTGGCCGATCTCTTCTTCTCCAATTGCAGCTCTTCTTCAAGGAGGGGGATGGACTTATTTTGTTATTGAAGCTCATTGACTTGCCGTTCTAAAGCCTTGTTAGTGAAGTGAAGCTGGCTTATTTCTTCAGTCTTCTTTTACAGCGTCTCTTTGGCCTTAGTCAATTCACTCAGCACCCCTCTGTGAGTTTTAGCCTGCTTGGTCGCCCAGGCCTCCCTAACAGCGATATCGGCCTCAAGCTTCTCAACCTGTTCCATATAATCCGCCTTCTCGCTCAAGGATCCCAAGAGGCCGGATAGCTCATCCAGCTGCCAACGGCCGGCCTCGCAAGCACTTCGAACTCCAGTAGTGTCAAGAGAGGGGCGGAGGCAATATCTTGCTTTGGGAAGAGTGGCAGGCATGGACCCCTGGAACCAGAGGTATGGAGACAGGAAAGACTCATTGGGGGGATCCATTGCCGGGAGAGGACCGCTCATCGAGTCCGGTCCAGACGTGGTCTGTGAAGGAGAGGCGGTTGAGTCAGAGACAGGTTTCTTCCCCTTGTCCTTTTTCAGCCCAGATTCCTTAAGCGTCTTCTGGCGTTTCTTTGCGGGGTCACCAGAGGGAGGCTTCTCCAGATCCACTGTCTTGACCAGGTGCCTCTTCTTCTTTTTCTTTTCTGGGACGGCCTCTTCATCGCCCTGCCCAGTGGTCTCTGTTTGTCCCTCCGGTTCCTGCTCATCGAGGAGGAGGACCTCGTCTCCCACTGCGGAAGTCAGAGGAATGGTTGGAGCCTTGGTGGCATTCCTCTTAGCTTGAATTTCGTTCTCCTCGGAGGAGGAGTCATCATCAGCCAGCATAGTCCTTAGAGACAACATCTCTGGATAGGCTTTTTCGATTTTTTCTGCAAAACAAAGAAAATTGAGTTAACATATGAGAAGAAAATAATCAGAGCAGAATAAATACATAGCATAACCACAATAGGAACGGATATTACGGAGGTAGGTAGTTCGGATATCGTCATCTACCAGGAGGAGCCTGCAAGAAAATCCTTTGAGGGTCCTCGAGGCCGTCTGCATGGCGCTCAGTACCTCAACGGAGTGAGAAGAAAGCTTACCCTCATCAGTATAGTAAGCACGGCTCAGCAGTAGAAAGTGCTCGTGCGTCCAACTGAGAGGAAATTTGGTGAATCCTTCCTTGTTGCGCCAGAAGACCGGCTTGTTGGGTTGAATACGGACCCGTGTGTAATAATGTTTGAAAGAAAGACCGTCCACCTTAGCGGATTCAGTGTAGGACTTGAAGTTTACCATCCTTGAGTCACAACGAAGTGTTATGAACCCAAGGCCGCCCTTCTTGTTTGCACGGCAGACCACCTGGCAGTAATAAAATAATTTGGCCACAGTGGCGGTGAAGTTGAAATGCTCTCCCAGAATTTCGAGAGCGCGAACCAGGCCCCAGCCGTTGGGGTGTAGTTGAGTTGGAGCGCAGTCGAGGAAGCGCAGGACGGCCATCTGAAATTTCGTCATGGGGAAGTGGACTCCCAATTTTTGAAACACGAAGTCGTACATGTAGACCGACCTCTCGTCTGGGATGATGTGACAAACTCTTTCAGATGGACGGGGTGCAAGAATAACATAGCTTCCTTTATACTTCTTATCTGAGTAAATCTTACAGCGGAGAGTGACGGGGCGTTCTTCTTCACTCGCATGATGTGAGGGGATTTCCAAAAATTCCTCCTCAACCCAGCAGTACGGCCTCTCCCTATTCAGTTTTTCCTAATTCAGCCGGTGTGCCACGACGTTGACACACCCTTTAGTAGTACGAAGAATCATCGTTTTACCAGACCCCGGGATCTCCATGGTCTTTGATGCACGATGGAACGCGTATGTGCTGTGGTAGAAAGCAACATTGTCAGAGAGATAACCTTCGTTACTTGACCCTTCATCAGAGCTGCTGGTAGCCCTCGAGTCAAGGGGAACCTCAGAGCGGCGTTGAGTAGAAGACGCTCGTGAGGAAGAAGTTTCAACTCTTTCTGAGCGACGAAGCCCAGCCACAGGAAGATTCACTAGAATCCTTGTTAGGGAATCCCTAGCGTATGAGCAGCGGAAATACAAGGATTCCCATAGGATTTGCAAAGCGCCGTGTTTTAAAGCATAAGACAAACACAAAAAAATTGTGTTTTAGGATTACCTCTTGAAGAATATCGAAGCAATGTAGCCTCATCCTTTAGGAGTCCACACGAGTACTCCCACCAGAAATGCTACACCTTCCAAATGCTAGTTTGACGGCGTGTAGCTTTTGCAACTTTTGGGTATTTTTGTGTCTCTTTTTAGGTAGCCACCTATAAGCATCTTATGCTCTATTTATAGGCTTAGGTTTGACCTAATTTACTCTCTAAAGAGTGGGCTCCTTACTCATTCTAAATGAGTTAGGCCCAATAGTCTTTTTTTAGTCCAACTAAAATAAAAAGCTATTTTCTGATGGGCTTACTCTATGTGTGTGACCCTATAGGTAAAATACTCGGTTATATTAATAATAAACTATTTTATCATTAATATAAAATAAGAGCGGCATCTAGCAATGCATCATTATGTCTGAATATTATTTATTAACAACATAACCTATAAGTGATAATTATTTTATATGTTTGTTCTTTTTGTCACGATATCCTAATTGGGCCCAAGGCATGGTCGTGCCATCCTTGTACAGTCCAATTTATTTTACTTGATACCGGAGTAGACTTTATACGAATAAATATCCAATATTTATTCTTTCTAGCATGGCCATGCATTTCCTTAGTCTCACTCCATCAAGTGGCCTATAGATATCACTCCTGTCACATAGGAGAGACAAATCCCATCTACATCACTCATATCCCTCTGCATAATTTGTACATTGCCTAACCACAACCTTTATAGTCCTCTTGTTATAGAAGACGTTTGATCGTATTAAAACAATAAACTCCTTATGTAGGAATCGTAGTGACTTCAGGTCAAAGGACTACATATACCATTATCACATTGAGAATCGTTTATGACATTCATGTAACGATCCATACAACGTTCTCATGGTGGGTCTGTCCAGTACATCATTACTCTTAATGTGTACCCGTGTGAAGACTTGATATCATTTATATTCATGATCTGTGAGATCAGATCATCAGTACACTCATACACTAGTCTTAATGTATTTACATGTCCCCACGTAAATACTTGACTAGGGACATTTTAGGAGTAACTCTCATATGACCTATTACTCCAAGGATAAATAAAGGTTGTTAAACTATTTAACAAAAAATGACTTATTCAAAATGATGGGAACCTATATAGGCTTTTAGTGCATATTTCCAACAATCTCCCACTTGCACTTAGAGCCGATAAGGTTAATACCCAATGACGTCTACAGTGCCCTTATGCTTTTACTACGTAAGCGGTTTTACTAGTGGGTTCCCAACAATTTTGTTGGTATGCACATTGCATATTTTCACATCTTCCAAACATAGAACTATTTAAGTATATGCTTGGATTAATCCACTTCCTTATTTGTTCTATGGTTCCATTGTCATCACAGTGGAAACTCATAGGATACAAAACATTTGGAATGATTAAATGTAAATTGACTTCTTTTGTAATTTAACATAGCAAAATACTTAGATTTGTTAGTAGAACCAACGATTGTTTCTTGCTTTGAACCTTTCAAGCATACATCGTAACCATCTTGACAACACATATATTTTGATTACAATCTTAAGTCTTTCAAATTAATCAAAAAATTGACATCGATGTAACCTTTACAACGAGCTCATCTTCCATTTATCAAGATTAAATCCTTAGTCCTTCTCAAGTGTTTAAGGATACTCTTGACTATAGAATAAGAATATTATTAGTTCTAGAAGAAGCATGTCTTTTGCATGTAATACTAGAACTATAATTGTGCAGTTACTAACCCTTTTATAGCCACAAGATTTATCTTCGTTCTTTAATAAAGATTCTAGCTTCTAAAAGCTTGCTTTAGTCCATAAATAGAACATTTGCAGTTCACATACCTTCCTAGATGTTTTAGGCATAAAAGGCCTTTAGGTTGTGTCACATACACATCCTCAAGATGATTTCCATCTTGACATCTGTCTACCATATCTCATAATGGTGGTATACTGCTACAATAAGCAGGATCTAAATGGTTTTTAAGCTAATTGAATTTTGTCAATCTTGCTTTTAAAGGTACTTTTATTACCATCCATGTTTAGTTTTCCTTTTGAAAACCCACTTGCATCCTATAGGTTTTACCCTTTAGGTGCGTCAACCAAGGTTCATACCTTGTTAATATACATGGAACCCATTTCAAATCCCATGGTCTTATGCCATGTCTTAGAATCTAAACTTGCATTGGCCTCTTTATAAGAAGCTTGGTCATTTAGCAATATGCCTCCTTCCTGATTTATAAGATATCCATATCTTTCAGGTTTGGTGACATATCCTATTTGATCTTACACAAGTCTTGTGCTATCAGAGCTAAGGATTTCACAACACTTTGTGATTTCTGCTCCAAGTCCATCCTTGACTTTTAAATGCTTTGTGATACTTGAATTTCTTCAAGTTCTACCATCCTCCCACTGATTCTTTAAGGGATGTACTCTTATTCAAGAATACAACATTCTAAGCAACAAGCCTTTTATTCTTAGATGGATTGTAGAATTGATAACCCTTAGCTTTCTTTGGGTATCTCACAAAAGACATTTATCTAATTTGGATCCGACCTTGTCAGAGTTAGATGCTCTATAGAAGCATCATAGTTCCAAATTATTAGTAAAGACATACTAGGTCTCTTCCTAGTCCATATCATATATGGTTTCTTTAAGAAAGTCTAAGATGGAACATGGTTAAGTATAGAAATTTTGTTAATAAAGAAACGTTGAAGGAGTTAGAGATGTTTGATAATAATCAATAATCAAACTATGTCCAACAAGGTTTGACTTTTCCCTGTAGAGATGCTATTAAGGCATTCCATGAGGAATGAGTTAAGAGGTAATCTCTATCTCTATTAGATAGTTATCAAACTTATAACTCAAATTACTATCTTGATCTAATCAAGAGCTTTAATTGTCTTGCCAATTTGGTTTTTCACTTCATTATGAATTCTTTGAACTTTTTAAAGACTTTCTAACTTATGTTACATAAATCCATACTCATTGACTTTTCAATTAGTATGTTGAAGTATTGAAAAACATATCTAGTTATTGTTCCAATAGGCCCACATACATCGTTATGTATTAGATAATAGATTACTCATCTTTTCAATGAATGAGGTCTCAATTATCTCTCCGATAAATAAGATTTACATGTCTCTATTGATTCCAAAATCAAAAAGAGTCCATATAACCACATTAATGGTATTTAAAAAATGTGTTTCTTATCCATTTGCCTTATGAGACAATACCATATAAGTAAGGTTCAAAATCACTTATTTTAACCTACTTTGGCAGTTGTTATAAATGGGTGTTTTGAGATTTAGGATGTGGAATCCATTACTCAATTGTGCATCAATATCCATTTGAAGAAATAAAGTTATTATTTTATAATAAGAAAAACATTTCTTGTCTAACAAGAAACAATATGCACAATGTCTAGTTCACTAACTAGCCCAATAGATAAAGATCTTATCTTTATTGTAGCAACTTTTGCTCAATTTTATACAGATTTCTCCACCCTTAACAAGTGATCTACTTCCTTGATCTTTCAAAATTTGAGATCTACTACTAGTATCTGATACTAATGTTAGTGAAGTAAAATAACTTGACTTCTATAACATGACCTGTAGTGGAAGTCTTACTTCCCTTTCTTTTGAACTCCTTCAAGTTCTTTAGACAAATTATTTCAATGTCTTATTTTGGCTAAAACTGGAAACAATTTCCTTTCTTGATCACCTTTTAGACTTCCAGACTAACTTGGCCTTAATAAAGTCTGTATACGATCATATCGTATATCTCCCATATATTCATATTGCCTTTTATAGCTCAGAGTTTATGCAGACTCCATAGGGTATTCAAGACCCAACCATAGATGATATATAAGCCAAACATGACACACTGCCGCTTCATCTTTAATGAAGATAATTCTCAAGTCTCAATACCTATCTAGGCATTTTTATAGATAAAGTGTCTTCCAAAGGACAGATTGTAACAAAACAATATTTGGTATATCATGGTTATTCTAAAACAAATTACATGCAAATCTATCACTTCTATTTAAAACATATTTAAATTTTGGTCATTAAATAAATATGTTGTCTCCCACTATTTTGATTCAAAACAAATACCCTCACTGAATTATAAAAAAAATCCCATTGGAAGATTTTTCTAGTGGGCCAAGATCCATATTTGGCCTAGTGTTGAGTCAACTTTGGCTGATCGCCCAACCCTTGGTTATTTAGATAGGAAACACATTTCCAATTGCATCTCATACAACTCTTGGATGATTGAGTGGGTAACTCTTTACCCTTATTCATCTTATGAATTTAAGCTCAATCCTTACGGCTCTAAGTTATTTTCAATCCAATTGAAAAACTTAGTTAAGTTTAGGCCTAATAAAAACAATTTGGATATTACAATTATCCCATCGCGCCTTACTAATATAAATGATAGCACCCTGCTTTGGCAGGCCCACTATTTATTGACATTAGTCTCGACGAGTGTTACTTATTAGAAGGCGTTTAAACTTAATATTAACGCTTCTAGGTTCTTCAATCTGATTAAAGTTACCTAGATAAGTCCAATAACAAATGGTTGGATAATCCAATTATCCATCATCCTTTACTAATATCAATAAAAGCACCCTGCTTTGGCAGAACCTACACTTTATTGAAACTAGCATTGATGATTGTTGTTTATTCAAACGCGTTTTAGACTGTTCATACCTTTAGGCTTTTCCAATCCAATTGGAAAAAGTCTATTTGAATAAAACTTAATAATACTTGGACAATCCAATTATCCAATCATGTCCTACTAAACATAAATAAAGGCACCCAACTATGACGTGACCTGCACTTTATTTATATCAAGTTAGACGTTATTACTTATTTGAAGGTATGATTGTCGGGCTTGAGGGATTTCAATTTTCTTATTGTTCATTACCAACTTTCATTAAATGCTTTAACGCAAAATAAAACCCAAAATATGTAATCAAAAATTGTGAGATGGTTATGGTCTTCCTAGAAAATAAAATAACATAAAATAAACCTAAAGGAACTATGGTGTCTTGACTTCATGAAGTCCTACTTCTTGAAACCACCATCCTCCTAGAGTCACCACTCCTTTGTTCCTTTCAAGGTCATATCCATCACCACTCTAGGTTTCTTCTAGGTCCCTACCTTGTTGGCTTTTCCAAGATTACAATGTAATAAAGAAAACTCGTTTTACATACGAGTGAAGGGTTGAGAGAAGAAATTTAAGAATAGAGAAAGGCACAGCACGCAGGCTGTATTTAAAATTAAATAAAAAAAATCTAAGACCATAACCATTCACCGTTGGACGTGTTAATTAATCAATTAATAGAGTAATCAATTGTATTTAAAATAAAATAAATTTTAAAACATATAATTAAACACGCGGGGTCATAAAAGGAAAACTACGCAAAGAAGTTTGGCGGCTCTGTTGACCGTTCAACAGACAGGGTCAAGGGGTGTTCCAACCCAAAAATTTAGTACTGTAATCAGGTTAGTTCCCAGGAAAGAGAGGTGGGTCCGGAGTGACCGCTTAAGTACCAAGTTTTTCCTAGCCAGAACGTCCCACTGACCATTAACAGCTCAAAATATTCGGTTATGATTTCAAACAATTTGAAATCTTTAATTTTGAAATGGCCAAGATTTAACTTTTAAACCTTATCTTTTGACCCTTACAATTATCCTAAAATAGGAATAGTCAAAGTTTAACTTTTAAACCTTATCTCTAGAGTCTCAACAATCATCCTAATTTTTAGGAACGATCAAGGTTTAAATTTTAGACCTTATCTCTAGAGTTCAAGATATTTTATTTTGAATCCTATTAAATTTGATAAAGATCTTATCTTTAATTTGTAACTTTTACAAATCCTATCAAATTTATTAAGGATTAAATATTTGATTTTAAAATTATTAAATTTAATAAAGATCTTATCTTCTATTTGTAACAATTACAAATCATATTAAATTTAATAAATATGAATCAATTTGTAACTCCTACAAATCACATTAATTTTAAAAAGATCACATATGATGCAAATCCTATTAAAATTAATAAGAATAAATTATTTAAATTTGTAACTCTTACAAATCACATTAATTTTAAAAGGATCACAAACAACGCAAATCCTATTAAAATTAATAAGAATAAATTATTTAAATTTGTAACTCTTACAAACTTTAATTTTAACAAATAATTAAAAATTTGATTTGTAACTTTTACAAATCGAATTTAAAATATAATATTAGAATCAAATATTTTATTTGTAACATTTACAAATAAATAAAATACCATTACGGCTAGGTATCAACTTTTGAATCTTAGTTTTCATTACGGCTAGGGTTTAACTCTTAAACTTTCTAAACACAATCTCACATGAACAATTCATATTAGAAAAGAGAAAGCATATAGACGTCATTGCATACAACCCTTGATTTCAATTTAATTAAATAAACATAAAACATGCCTTATAATTAGAACACATATAAAATAATCACCATTGCAACATACAACATGTTCATATAATAAAGCACATCCTAAAAACATGTTCTTTAATTAAAATGTTGAGAAAAGAAATCAATATACATAAAGCAAAAATATATTGATATTAGCTTTCAAAAGGTGCAACCTTTGCAACATATCTTATAAAAAGCAACCTTTATATAATATCTCATTAAAATGTAACCTTTGCAACATATCTAATAAAAGATGCAACCTTTGCAAAAGGATTCAACCTTTACAATTCTTTTCATAAAAGAAATTTTAATTTTATTTTTACATGTTCTTTAAACAAATGTTTGCCTAAAACACGGTTTTGCAACCAGGCTCTGATACCACTGTTAGGGAATCCCTAGCGTATGAGCAGCGGAAATACAAGGATTCCCATAGGATTGCTTCAAAGCATAAGACAAACACAAAAAAATTGTGTTTTAGGATTACCTCTTGAAGAATATCGAAGCAATGTAGCCTCGTCCTTTAGGAATCCACACGAGTACTCCCACCAGAAATGCTACACCTTCCAAATGCTAGTTTGACGGTGTGTAGCTTTTGTAACTTTTGCGTATTTTTGTGTCTCTTTTTAGGTAGCCGCCTATGAGCATCTTATGCTCTATTTATAGGCTTAGGTTTGACCTAATTTGCTCTCTAAAGAGTAGGCTCCTTACTCATTCTAAATGAGTTAGGCCCAATAGTCTTATTTTAGTCCTGATCCGGTCTCAATACCGGTATCCGATCTGCTATACATATTTCAACGTCTTTGATAAGACATCTACGTGTAACCGGTGTCATCGGTATACATCCGGACTGTAATTCCGTATCAGGCGTTCTCCCTATACCGGTTGTTCAGGATAACACCATGACATCGGATAATACACACGTCACTGTGCAAAAGACAAGGATTGTTGCTACAGGGATCGATCAATAATTCCCTGCACTACGAGCCAAATTCTGCTCACGGGAATGGTCAACTTGTTCCGTAATCCTAGTCTACATTCTCTATGCTCAATATAAAATAGCCACTTGACCCAATCATGCAGGTAAGTGCGCAATATAATAATGCTAATGGGAGTTGGTGGTTCCCCACCAACGTGTCCTCGTTAATCGAGCCAATCAGGTATATGAACTAACTTCATGATTGAAGTTGGGATCTTCTTTAGCTCTTTTACGACTGATTCCTCTCTGAATACATTCCTTACTTGGAATATTACTGACTTGAGCGTCGGAGAATCTTTGCAGGTGACACCACCATTCGCCCACTTCAACGCGTTAGGTCGGTGTGAAGGATCTCCAGAACGCCCAATCCGCTCTCCTCACTCAAGGACAACGGATACAGACATCGGATACACATACATCTGGTCTCTTATACAGTATTGACATACTATTCGTGACTGGCTTGAGATCGGATCTCTTGACCCCGGTCCAGGACAGATCATTGGCACGCCCGGTGGGACTCGATAAAGTTATTCCCATATCCTTTGACAGAGCAGGTAATCCACAATGGAGGGCGAAGCACAAGACTTCATGGAGAATCAGGCTGAAGGCAGAACCAATCCTAACGCCTTCAGAAAACTCAACTTTGATTCTCATGGGGGCAGCTCAAAGAAGATAGTAACTGTGTCTGATCCTGATCCTCGCGATGAGTTGATCAAACAACTTCAGAGGGAACTCGCTGAATTGCGAAGAGAAAAAAGGCAAAGCGAGGATAAAGAATCATCTCGCACGCGAAACACTCCCCACACAACTGATGGTGAAAAGTCTACCACTCTTCAGTACTCAAATATCCCTACGTTTGAGGGGGGAGAACAGACTCGCGATTCTGAGGATGCAGCTTCCCGAAGGAAGAGAGATTCAACAACAGCACCCCCCTTGTCTTACAATCTGAAAGTTCCTTTTTCAAGGAGACTTATGGGCATCAGCATCCCCAAGCACCTTCAAACTACTCAACCACTTTCCATCGGAAAGTATAATGGTGAAACTGATCCAACTAAGCACCTTGATGCTTATGTGTTTGAAGCCATGTACTTGGGGGCTGATGAAGACGTGATGTGCCGAATGTTCCCTCGAACATTGTCTGAGGAGGCCCTCGGGTGGTTTAAAGGCTTGCCTTCTGGATCCATAGATTCTTGGACGGAAATGGCAGCTGCCTTTGAAACCCACTTTGTCATCTCCAGAGACGTACCCAAGACGTCTCATACCTTGGCTCAGATTAAGCAAGGTGAAACAGAGGGCTTAAAAGATTTTTTGAAGAGGTTTTATAAGGAAGCAGCCCTGGTTCCTAACCTCACAGAATCTATCAAGCTGCATATCGTAATTGAGGCATTGCAGCCAGGATCGGCTTTCGCTCTTTCATTAGCAAAGAGCCCCCCAGCAACTTTTGAGGAGTTCAGGAAAAAATCCTCAAAGTATGTGAGCATAGAGATGCACTTGGAGGCAATGGCTGTAAAGAAAAAGCCACCAACACCATCTCCCCAAACCCAGAAGGGTAAGGAGAAGACGAGGTCAGAACGCATGGAGAGGCCATTCACCAATCCTAAGGTGGATAACCACCCTCCTCAACCTCGAGAAAGGCATGTCAATTCCTTCAGCCATTATGCACAGTTATCTGCCAGACCATCTCAGATTTTGAGAGAGGTTGGATGGCCAGTTTTCAGCACATATGGCATCAGGAAACCAGCCCCTATGAAAAGACCAGGAAATTCACGTAAGTACTGTGATTTTCATGAACAAAATGGTCATTCCACTGATGAATGCCAAGCTCTAAAGAACGCGGTAGAGACGCTAATTAGAGAAGGCAAATTGAAGCAATACCTGTTCAAAGAAAAATCCTTTGACAGGGCAGAACGGAATGAGAAAAGAGAAAGAGATCCAGACGATGGGGATGACAATAACCCCAGTCCGGTTCGAAAATTCTCTGCTGTAGAGAAGTAAAAAGGTGTGATGACTGATAATGCAGCACAGAAAGACAGCATGCCCCAGCAACAATGTCAGGGCCGACGTGAAGTTATTGACATGATTGCTGGAGGGTTCGCTGGAGGAGGAGCTTCAATTACAGCCTGTAAGAATCATCACAGAATGATTCTATCTGTGCAAGGGAAAGTCAAGGACTATCGCCCTTACAGAGGAGGGAATGAGGCTCCCATAATCTCTTTCTCTGACGAGGATTTTGGCCCAACCATTCTTGGTGGTGACGATGCTGTAGTCATCACTGCTGTGATCGCCAACAAGGACGTCCGAAGAATCCTTGTTGACCAGGGAAGTTCCTGCGATGTTATTTTTTATAATTGCTTTGAAAGGATGGGTTTTAAAGACTCAGACTTACAGCCTTACACGCAGGAACTAACAGCTTTCAATGGCGCAAAGCAACTAACTAAAGGGTATCTTGACACCCTTATCTCGTTTGAAGGCGAGCCAGGAGCCAGGACGGTTAGGTCTCGGGTGCTAGTGATTGATGTCAAATCACCATTTAATGGCATCATAGGCCGTCCTACTCTGAACACAATGGAGGCAGTTGTATCAACCCCACATCTCCTTATCAAGTTCATTGACAAGGATAATGCTGTGTCATCTATTCGGGGTGATCAAGAGATGGCTAGGTATTGCTACAACCTTAGCCTCAACATGACAAAGCTGGACGCCTCCAATAAAAAGAGGAAACTTAATGATGCTGGAACATCGGTTGGATCTGTAAGCCTTGTCGACCTGGACCCTAGAGCGGATTTGAACATTGATCCGTTCAACCCATCAAAGCCCACACCGGATGGAAGTTCCAGGGACATCGTCTTGGGAGATTCTCCAGAAAAGATCACCCATATCAATGACAAGCTAGATACTGAAATGGAGCAACGACTGTTGGCTCTCTTGCAAGAGTTTAAAGACCTCTTTGCATGGACTGCAGCCGATATGCCAGGCATAGACCCTGAATTCTGTTGTCATAAACTTTCCGTCTATCCAGAGACGAAACCTGTGGCCCAAAAGAAAAGACGGTTGGGCCCAGAGAAACAGAAAGCAGCTTGTCAGCAAACTGAGGAGTTGCTGAAGGCCGGATTTATCAGGGAAATCCGATATTCCTCTTGGCTTTCGAATGTGGTGATGGTCCCTAAATCCAATGGTAAATGGAGAATTGCATTGACTACGTGGACCTCAACCGCTGCTGTCCAAAAGACCCTTATCCTCTTCCTAATATAGATCGGATGGTGGATGATTCCTCTGGTTATCAATACCTGAGCTTCATGGACACTTACTCTGGTTACAACCAAATTCCGATGTGCGAAGAGGATCAAGAGAAGACAGCTTTTATAAATGATCGTGGTGTCTTTTGCTATACAGTCATGCCCTTTGGCCTGAAAAACGCCCGGGCGACATATCAGCGCATGATCAACAAGGTTTTCGAAGGTATGCACACCAAACTTGTTGAAGTATACATTGACGACATAATAGCAAAGACACCGGTTGGTGGCGATCATATTGAGGACCTACGCCAAGTATTCACCCGTTTGAGACAATTTAACATGAGGCTGAACCCAATGAAGTGCACATTCGCTGTCCCTGCTGGGAAATTTTTGGGTTTCATGTTAACTCAACGTGGTATTGAAGCCAATCCAGGGAAGTGCCAAACGATTCTAGACATGCAGAGTCCTAAGAATCTCAAAGAAGTCCAATCCCTGAATGGCAAGGTAGCAGCTTTGGCACAATTCATGCCAAAGATGGCTCACAGGTCGCTTCCCCTGTACAAATTACTGAAAAAGTCCAAGAAATTCGAGTGGGGACAGGAACAAGAAAAAGCTTTCCAAGAGCTTAAGAAGGTGTTGTCCAAACCTCCCATTCTCACAAAGCCTGACCCCGAAGACACACTCATTCTGTACTTGGCTATTTCAGATGAAGCTTTGGGCGTTGCCTTGATAAAAGAAACTACTGATGGACAAAGACCGGTCTATTTCACTAGCAAGACCTTGCAAGGTGCTGAGATCCGGTATCAGAAAATTGAAAAGGCCGCCCTCGCTGTTGTTTGGGCCTCACGACGGTTGCGTCCGTACTTTCACGCCCATCCAATCATAGTGAGAACGGATTTACCACTCCGTTCTGTCTTAATCAAGCCCGATCTCACTGGGAGGATGATCAAATGGTCTATTGAACTCTCTGAGTTTGATATATCCTACGAACCCCGCAGCGCTATTAAAGCTCAAGTCCTGGCTGACTTTATTGTGGAAATGACAGGGACTGATCCAGATTACCCTCGAGTCCATTGGACCATTTATGTTGATGGTTCATCAAACCAAAGAGGCTCTGGAGCAGGTGTAGTTCTCGAAAGTGACGACGGAGTACACCTGGAGATCTCCCTTCGTTTCAATTTCAAAACATCCAACAACCAAGCTGAGTACGAAGCTTGCTTGGCCGGGCTAAGAGCTATAATTGACATCGGAGCTTCTGAGGCGACACTCTGCAGCGATTCACAGCTGGTGATTTCGCAGATCTTAGGAGATTATCAAGCTCGCGAACCTCAACTCCAATTATACTTGAACTGTGTCAAGGAGTTGACTGAGAAATTCTCAAAGGTAGAGTTCAAGCATGTTCCACGTGAAGAGAATACGAGAGCGGATATACTCTCCAGGTTAGCAAGCACTAAACGACCAGGTAGCACCACTACGCTGGTTCAAAGCACGCTAACGTCGCCCAGCATCCCTCTTTTCCCTTCTCTAAACGCCATAATGACTGACTCCCTTTACGGAGATACATGGATGGCTCCTTACATCCGTTATTTGGCTGATGGACAACTACCCGCGGATGAGAAGGAAAAGACGAGGTTAAGGAGAGAATTACCGTATTTCACTATGATTGATGGTAATCTCTACAGAAGGGCACTCTCTGTGCCCTATTTGATTTGTCTCAAAGAGGATGAGGTGCAAGGTGTAATGGAGGAAGTGCATGGAGGACAAAGTGGACACCACGCCGGAGGAAGAAGCTTAATGCGAAAAATTCTCAGAGCTGGATACTGGTGGCCCACAATGAAGCAAGACTCCATTGACTTCGTCAAAAAATGCGACGCTTGCCAAAAATTCTCTAACCTACACCACACACCGGCGGAAGAACTCTTCACATCCGCTGTTCCATGGCCCTTCTATCAATGGGGATTGGATATTCTGGGCCCCTTTCCAACTGCTCCTGGGGGCATCAAATATCTCATTGTAGGGGTCGATTATTTCACTAAGTGGATAGAAGCAGAGCCGGTGGTGCATATTACTTCAGCCCGAACTCGTCGTTTCATGTATGAAAATATCATAACACGGTTCGGGGTCCCAGCACGGATTGTCACAGATAACGGCACCCAGTTCACGGATAGAAAATTCACAGATTTACTGGAAGGGTTAGGAATAACCCAAATATTCTCATCCGTCGAACATCCCCAAACTAATGGTCAAGCTGAAGTGGCCAACAGGGAGGTGCTGAAGGGACTAAAGAAACGCCTTGGTGAAGCCAAGGGCGGATGGACAGACCAGCTGTGTCATGTCCTATGGGCATATCGGACAACGCCTCATTCATCCACCAATGAATCCCCATATCGTCTAATATACGGGGTCGAGGCAATGATACCTGTGGAACTGCAGATTGCGTCCACAAGGGTTAAGTACTTCTCTGAGGAAACCAACAATGCTAATTTGGCATCCGAAATGGATGTCATACAAGAACTCAGAGAAGACGCTTTTATCAGAGATCAAGCCATCAAAGCCAAAGTTGCTCTCCGGTACAACAAGCGAGTCCAATCAAGGACTTTCAACGTCGGAGATTTGGTTTTGAGGAAAGCAAGTATAGGGAACAAATTCGCCCATCAAGGCAAATTAGCCCCAAACTGGGAAGGCCCATACAGGGTATCCGAGGTCACTGGCAAAGGCTCTTACCGCCTTGAAAATCTTGATGGCACTCTAATCCGAAATAAATGGAACACCCAAAACTTGCGCATCTACTATAGCTAGCTGTTGAAACCATCTACACTCTCCTATCCTTATCTTGGATTGAATACTGGAGAATTTATTTTCACAGCTACGCTCTCATTGTAATTCTTATTTTTGATTTAATAAGAATCTCTCACAATTTAACTCTTTCGAGTTTTTCTTATGCTGTGATTTTCAGTTTATCCGGTGTACAGAAGCATATTCAGGACGGATGATCTCAGCTACTTATTCTGTAGTTGACGATGTAACTCCTCGAATATGCGCAACGCACAAGAACATACTCAGGACGGATGATCTCAATTACCCATTCTGTAATTGACGATGTAACTCCTCGAGTGTGTCTAAGTATTGAAGGCCCAGATTGTAGGATTAAACCGAACTCTGGGTACGGTTAGTAAGTTTGGCTGAACACCGGTGAAGGCTCGGATTGTAGGATTAAACCGAACTCTGAGTACGACTAGTAGGATTAACCGAACGTCGGGGAAGACCTGAGTTGTAGGATTAAACCGAACCTCAGGGCATGGGTTGTAGGGCTGGTCCTTTTTCAAGGCCACAAACCGAACCCCATTCGAAGACTACATGGGTGGTAGGGCTGGTCCTCTTTCAAGGCCACAAACCGAACCCCATGCGAAGGCTTGGGCGCAGTAAGCTGGTTCTTCTTCAAGACCACGCTGAACCCCAAGTGACGGGCGCAGTAGGTTCAGGGTTAGCCCTGATCTGAACCCCGTATCGAAGGCTCGGATTGTAGGATTAAACCGAACTCTGAGTACGACTAGTAGGATAAACCGAACGTCGGTGAAGAATTATCATTGGATAAAACCAAAGACCAATTGAAGAACGGCTAGTAGGATTAAACCGAAGGCCAAATATGACATGGACTGTAGGATCAAACCGAACTCCAAACACAACAAGTAAGTCATACTGAACTCCAGATTAATACTCTCATGAAGTTCTTTATTTGGAAGATTTATAGCTTATTATTCTGAGTCATCAATTCTTCAATTGAGACCTGACTCATAAACTCCGACACAAACAATTCATTCGGGTATGCCAAAACCTAAGGCATATTCACCCGAAATCTATCAGTCGGAAATATTTGAAGAGGAATTTCTATTTTAAATCCTCACTCTTAAAAGCTCTCACGAGAAAATCTCACTCAGAGTTTATTCAAAATCATAATCACCCGATGAAACTAGGGTACAATATCAACGGTTTAACGAATACCTTGAGGAATGAACTCTCATCTAAACGACCTCACTAGCATTCCCCTTAAGCCGTTCTTGTAACGATGATGTGTTCCCCCACAAGAGGTGATCTTATGAAATTCATTTCGCATGTATATGTCCGGTATGGAGATTTTGTTTTACAATCCGGTCTTCATTACTTAAATCCGGAATAATACAATACACATGCAGTCCCTCTATTAAAGTTGTTTTTCACTAAACAAGAATGGAGGTAAAAAACTCTTTTATTGATTAAATGAGAATTACAATTCGTGTAATAATCCGGAGCTGATCCCGGAACACAGCGAATTTGAATCAATAAAATGAAAAAGGGAAAACAAGGAAGGTGCTACTTTTTCTGGCTTGAGTCTCCCTCTTTCCCTTTGCCTTTGTCTCCGATCTTGCCTTCTTCAGTACGAGAGCTTGATCCTGTACTTGTGGGCTTCAGGAGGGAAGGTCCCATTGATTGATCTTTAGGTAAAGGAGCAAACTTATAAGGTGTGTTAGGCGGACTCTCATGACGATTGTCAACGATGGCCACCAGTTTCCCTTGGTGAAACTCATAGAACGGATCAATACCGTTCAAATTAATTGACACCTTGGGATTCCGGTATAGCACTTGACAAACGGCCAACCCGAAAGCCTCCTTGACTGCCTGATCACACATGTTTACAGCATCGTCCAAGTCTGCTTTCAGGGTCTTGACCTCGCCATTCGAATCCACCAGCTTTAATAGCAGCTCCTTTTCCTTACGTGTCCAATCATCCACTCCTTGAGAATGGACGACCTTAGCCTCCTTCAACCCCTCTTCCAGCTTTGAAGAGCGTTCCTTCTCCGTGCAGAGATGAGCATTGAGGTCAGCATTGATTTTCTTCTGATCAGAAACTTGACCCTCAGCTCCTTGGCAAGATTCTTCAGTTTGGCAATTTCTTCATCCTTCTTCTGAGTTTCTTCTTTGGAAGTTTTTAATTTTCCTTCTAATTGGAGGATGATTGCCTTGTCCTTGCCAACCATTGAGGTGAGCCTCTCATTTTCTTCTGTGAGCTCGCGAACCGACTTGAGGAGCTCGGATAACTCAGCCAAGTGCTTCTGTCCGTCGTCGCAAGCTTTGATCATTTCTTCACTCTTCAACGAGGGCTTCACCTTGGGTGAGGATTCAGGAACGCCCTCAGGAACGGAGCCCTCATACACCGGATGTTGAACAAGACCGGAACTATCTTCAAGAGGGCAAGGGGCTTTGGGCGCGAAATAAGTCGTTATTGGCTTCGCCCCATATGTGATAACACCACTTGGGGTATCCGGAATAGACCCTTCCGCTCTCTTTTCCTTAGAAGGCCCTGGCTCAGCAGCCCCTCTTGAAGTTTTTGGCTTTTTGGGTGAGGATTGACGGTCTGAGGTCTTCGAAGGATCACGCTTTGTCCTCTTCTTTTTCTCGACAACCTTCTCAGATCCGCCCTCGATCAGAGGAATATCGTCACCAGCAGATGAAGTTAATATTATTGTCTCAGCAGTGGCCTTCTTTGAATTCCGCTTTGCCTGAATGTCATTTTCAGCCGCAATGGAAGTCTCTCCGGCCTTGAGTCTTTTTAGCCTATTCATCTCTGGTGACTCGCCCTGAATTTCACCTGCACAGTCAAAAGACACAATCAGAGACGTAAAATTTTCAAGGCAAATGACATAATAACGCATGAAGAATGGCAGGGAAATTATGTAAATACTCCTCGCGAGTAGACTTTGATCCTAACAAATGCCTGCAGGAGAAAAATTGGTGTGAGGCCGTGTAGGACTGCAGAGCTGAAAGAACGGAGATTGAGGTTGGGCTCAGTTCGTCCTCCTCGGTATAGTACGCTTGGGAGGTCAACAAAAAATGTTCGTGCGTCCAAGTCACTGGGAATTTTGGAATCCCATCTTCAGTTAACCAAAAAATTGGTTCATTCGGATGGACGCTAATCTTCGTGAAATAGGACTTGAATGAATGTCCATCAACTTTGGCGGAGTCAGTGTACGCCTCAAAGTTGATAACCTTGGAGAGAGTCCGGAGGGATATCAAGCTCACTCCCCCCTTCTCCTTATTCGCACGACGGACCACTTGAGTGAAGTAGAAAAGCATGGCCACCGTCGGTTTAAAGTTGAAGTGCTCCCCAAGCACTTCAAGAGAGCGGACCAATCCCCATCCATTAGGGTGAAGTTGCGAGGGGGCGCAGTCCAAGAATCTCAGGACTCCCATCTCAAACTTCTTCAAGGGGAAACGCACACCCAAGTTCAGAAATAAAAAATCATACATGAACAAGGACCTCTCGTCTGGTGTGTGGCATATCCGTACTGATGGAAGGGGAGCGAATACTTTAAAACACCATTTGTATTTGTCCTTCTTCCAAACGGTAAACCGCGGCTCCAGCTCCCCTTCATCCTCCCGAGCGTGGATGGACGGTGTTTCACGAAACTCCTCAGCCACCCAGCTGAATGGGCGTTTCTGTTGGAATTTCACCCAGTCTATCCGGTGTGCAACCACATTGCAGAGGCCGGATTGGGTCTTCAAGATATACTTCTCGGAAGGGGATTCCCCTTCAGACGATTTTCTCCCAGTGGCTTTCTTTGTCACCATTGTGAAAGCTTTGATGCTGCGATAAAATTTCACATCATCAGAGAGATACAAATCCCCACTTTCGACACTTTCACTGGAGGAGGAAGACTCTGAAGAGGGTATAATCACCCTTCGCCTTTGATATTGCGACTCCTCCCCCCCTGTATACTGTGGCCTCGATTGGAAGATCACTGGGATCCTCCCACCATGAACATTAGGGTTTTGAGCCAAAGCCCTTCCTCCTCTTCCTCTAGGGCTAACGCCACTGAAGCTAACACCCTTCCTAGCCATTCTCAAATATTGAAAAGAGATACAAAAAACGAAGGGAAAGTGGTTACCTAAGGATAGTGAATTGAAATTCACAGAGGCGGACACGAAGAACTTCTTGGGACTTTTGCAGAGGTTCGTCAAGGAAGCAAGAAGAAATGGTAACTGAGATTGCCAAATACGCCTGTATCAGGGCACAAAAATTTTTCAAATACCCACTAAACACAATCTGTCGTTTACCTCCAAACGACTCCCCGTTTAGTGGACCAAAATTGTCGTTTAGTACCTCATGGCGTGAAAATCCCATCGTTTTGTCACAGAGCCATTGAAATGGGCCTATTAAAACCAAATCCTAGGCCCAACAAGACTATGCGTGACAGTTACTAAGACATGCGCACTTAACGCAATAATGGCTCGCCCACGTGAATTATGGCATTAAATGTCCAATCATTAGAAACGTGGCCACCATTACCCAAATACCAAGGGTTGCGAAGTTCGATAAACTTCTGATATTCCCATTGTCGAATCCGCCCTAAAAATTTCATCACTGCGGAACATGGTTTCCAGAGCGGATATTTACACTTCGGTGCAAATCCGAAATCCAAACGTACTATGATCAATATAGCTCATATGAGCAAGTCAACTGCTTCCTCACATCAGCTAGGGGGCTAGTAGAGGTAAGACTCGGATTTCGGATGGAGCGAAAATTGCCAATTGAATCCGCACTCCCTTGATTGGAAAAAATTCACTAGGACGGATGATCTCAATCACCTATTCTGTGATTCGATGATGTAACTCCTGGTACGAACAATTCCAATCATCACTCCAGGACGGATGATCTAAATCACCTATTCTGTGATTCGATGATGTAACTCCTGGTATGAACAATTCCCATCATTATTCTTATGATGGAAGCTTTTGAAAATTGAGAAGCATTCACACAATCCGTACTCCTACGATTGAAAAAAATGTCTCTAGGACGGATTATCTCAATCACTTAATCTGTGATCTGACGATGTAACTCTTGGTGTTGTGTACTTTTCCAGAACGGATAACCTCAATCACCCATTATGTGATCTGACGATGTAACTCCTTGACATGGTGTACCTGCCCAGGACGGATGATCTCAATCACCTATTCTGTGATATGACGATGTAACTTCTGGCGCCATACATACCACAAGGACGGACGATCTCAATCGCCTGTTATGTGATCCGACGTTATAACTTCTGGTGCTGTACACATCCCCAAGACGGATGATCTCAATCACTTATGAAGTGATTTGATGATAAAACACCTGGCATGATCAATTCCCACAATCATCTTTATGATGGAAAATTCCGAAAGTCAGTCCGCACTTTCGCTTTCAAGTGGTATTCTCCCAGGACGGATACTCTTTATCACCTATTCTGTGATACAACGACGTAACTCCTGGCGTAGAAAAAACTCCCATCATCATCCTTATGATAAAGGACTCAAACACTACTTCCTTGCAGTTCCCTAAGCTTGGAACAATATTGTAATCTCCTGTGAGAGCATTACGGATTAAAAGCAGTCATCCGTCCTGTTACACTACTCTACTGAACAGCGGATCGACCCTTCTTTCCCCAAAAGAATTAAGAAAATTAAGGATCATGCCCCAAAGACAGGCACCCTTTTTCTTAATACACACTTGGGGACATGTATATATTTACCCGTTCTAAATTTTATTATTGTTTAATTTTCTGAGGCAGTTATTTCAATCTGGCCTTAAGATTAGTTATACAGAACGGATTAATAACGATTTATATATACATGAAACGACGAAGACAAATTTCTTCAATCAAAACTCATTCATTGAAATGAAATTGCATACAATAGTTCAAAATCCGGAGTTGATCCCGGTACACAACTATACATGTAAATAAAAACAAAACTACGGAGGAGGAATCTGTTCTTCAGTTTTTTGCGCCTCCTCAGCACCAGGCTCTTGTCCCCCTTCCTTGGGAACCTCCTCAGGAATCTCCCCTCCAGGAGCTTCAGCCCTTTCTTCAGAAGGGGGAACCTCGGACACAGGAAAGACGTAATCAGGTCCCATGGTTTGACCCTCAGGAAGAGGAGCCAAACCATACAAGGACGTCGGTGGATCTTCGTGACGACCATCCACCACTGCGACTAACTTTCCCCCATGGAATTCATAGTACGGATCCATTCCATAAAGGTTAAGTTTCGCAGTGGGGTTGCGGTAGAAGACTTGGCGTATGGCTAGGCCGAAGGACTCTTCAACAGCCCGGCTACATATTTCAACGGCTTCTTCTCTCTCAGCCTTCGCTGTAGCCAATTCTCCCCGCAACTTGGACAGCTCCTCACTAGACACCTCGGACTCCGCTTTCCTAGCCTTCAGTCCCTCTATCTCAAGAAGGAGCTTCTTCTCCCTTTGAGACCACTCCTCAGCATCAGCTTTATGTTTATCCTGGCTGCTACGGAGTTCTTCCTCCTTCTCTGCCACTTTGCCTTCCATGTTTTTAAGATCGCCTTTGAGCTTGAGATTCTCTTTAGTCATGATATCTCCAAACTCCTTAGACTTGTTAAGACGATCTTCCATTAACTTCACGGCGGCTTTGTCCTTTTCCGAGGAAAGCTTGAGTTCTTTCAATTCGTCACTCAATTCCTCAACTTTATCGGCGTTGCTAGCCAACTCGCTGACTGAAGAAAGCATTCTAGCAAGTTCGGCTAACTGCCACCTTCCGGCCTCACACGCTTCCGTAATTTCTTTAGGACTGAGTGTAGGCCGGAGTTTGTACATCGGAGGAGGAAGAGTGGCTGGAGTAGAACCTTCATAGGAGAGGAAGGGGGTGAGAAACGAGGTAGTTGGGAAGGAGGTCGGCTCTGATCCAGAAACCCCAGCAGCAGGATCCTCCGAAACCCTTTGCTTCTTGGACTGACGCCTTGCAGGATCATTCTGGATCTTTCTTCTCCTCTCAGTAACTGGAGGCTGACTCAAGGCTGCGCCAACATCGGATGAACCGCCCTCAACCAGTGGGATGTCCCCTTCAGCATCCGAGGTCAAGATGATTACCTCAGGACGATCCTTAGTTGAGGGCCTGGGCTTCACTTCATTTTCATGGGCAACGGATTTACCAGCCGCCTTGAATTTCTTCAATTTATCCATTTCTGGAGTTTCCTGTTCTATTTCACCTACATGAACAAACACAAGATGTCAGCAACTACAAATATTCTATATATATTTGATAAAGGAGAAAAGATAGAATAAAACGAGAAGTACGCAAATATTCCTCCCGGACTCCGCTTGAGCTACTTAGCAGACGCCTACACGAAAAGACGTGACGACCTGTAGTGTGCGATTCAAGTGCGAACAACACTCTCGACGTCTCACGAGACAGATCGGATTGATCAGTGTAGTACGCGTGTGAGCTCAAGAGGAAATGTTCCCACCTTGCTTGTTTGCTCTTCAAACTACCTGAGTGTAGTAGAACAGCATCGCAACAGTTGGCGTGAAATTGAAATGTTCACCAAGGACCTCCAGAGCCCGGATGAGGCCCCAACCGTTGGGATGAAGTTGGGAGGGTGCACAGTTCAGGAACTTCAGGACGCCCATCTGGAGTTCGGTTAGGGGAACACGAACTCCCAGATTATGAAAAATAAAGTCATACATGTATACAGAGCGGTCATTAGGAACGACGTGGCATATCCGCTCTGTCGGAAGTGGAGCGTAAACCCTATACCACTTTTTTGTCTCTTCATCCGTACTCAAAGTAAACCTCGGCTGGATCCGGGATCCCTCCTCATCCGCATGATGGGAGGCCAAGTCCTTAAACTCACTGGACACCCAGCAGAAAGGCCATTTAGCCTGAACCTCCTCCCAATTCAGCCTTGAAGCAACTACGCTATAGAGACCTTCAGTTGTCCTCGAAATAGCGCTATTTCCAGAGGTTCCCTCTCCAGTGGCCATTTGGATTATCTAAATCAAACTCCTTAATCTACGATAAGAAATAAAATGTCGTCAGAAAGTTGCAATCATTACTCACTGCATTTTAAAAGCAATTACAATCAGAGGGCGACTCTGAGAAGGGAAAGGTCACTTTCCACAGTGAGTAAGATCCCCTTTCTGAGCGACGCGATTCAGTCTTAGGAAGAATCACAAGGATTCTTCCCCATGACTATTAGGGTTGCGGGAAACTGATTCCCCCCCTAGACGAAGCCTACTTTCTTTAACTAAGAAGTAGCAAGACAAAACAAAACTAAAGCGACAAGGAAGAGATAGTTACCTCAGATGACAGTGATGAATTTGAGGAACGAAGAAACCCTCGCAATGTAGGCAATAAACTTCCTTGCAAAATTTCTGCAGAGTTTCGTTGAGAAAGCAAAAGCAAGTGGAACCCAGAATCCACTAAGTATTCCTTTTATAGGAAACGAAGAGGATCGGTTACCTCCTCTTGAAGTTGTGTCGTTCTCGATAAAACGCATCCGTTCACAAGCGAAACGACACAACCGTTCCAAATTCTTGGGCGCCAAAACGATAGCGACTCAGCGAAGGGCTATCCACTAGGCCCAAAAGTTTCGAAAACTTCAGGCCCATTAAGCCCAAAACGACGGTTAATGAGATTTTTATCTCAGACGCAATAATTGCTTGCCCACGTGATTAAAAGCATTAATGTCTAATCATGCAATGCAATTCACGCTTTACAGCCGTTACACGAACTTCAAGAGCTTTCAATTCCAATAAACTCTTGAAGTTCTCACACACAACGAATCTTTGTCTGAATTCGTTGTGACCGCACCGACAGGTCGGATCTATTAATTTTAGAACGGTTCTTTACGAATGACAACAGATGCTAAGGAACTGTTACACACGTAAGCTTACCGATATTAAGACCTCTCGCAGGTTGAGTAGCTTATGTGAATAACTATTCAGTCCCTCACACAAGCTAGGGGACATATGATCCGGTCTCAATACCGGTATCCGATCTGCTATACATATTTCAACGTCTTTGATAAGACATCTACATGTAACCGGTGTCATCGGTATACATCCGGACTGTAATTCCGTATCAGGCGTTCTCCCTATACCGGTTGTTCAGGATAACACCATGACATCGGATAATACACACGTCACTGTGCAAAAGACAAGGATTGTTGCTACAGGGATCGATCAATAATTCCCTGCACTACGAGCCAAATTCTGCTCACGGGAATGGTCAACTTGTTCCCTAATCCTAGTCTACATTCTCTATGCTCAATATAAAATAGCCACTTGACCCAATCATGCAGGTAAGTGCGCAATATAATAATGCTAATGGGAGTTGGTGGTTCCCCACCAACGTGTCCTCGTTAATCGAGCCAATCAGGTATATGAACTAACTTCATGATTGAAGTTGGGATCTTCTTCAGCTCTTTTACGACTGATTCCTCTCTGAATACATTCCTTACTTGGAATATTACTGACTTGAGCGTTGGAGAATCTTTGCAGGTGACACCACCATTCGCCCACTTCAACGCGTTAGGTCGGTGTGAAGGATCTCCAGAACGCCCAATCCGCTCTCCTCACTCAAGGACAACGGATACAGACATCGGATACACATACATCTGGTCTCTTATACAGTATTGACATACTATTCGTGACTGGCTTGAGATCGGATCTCTTGACCCCGGTCCAGGACAGATCAAGTCCAACTAAAATAAAAAGCTATTTTCTGATGGCTTACTCTATGTGTGTGACCCTATAGGTAAAATACTCGGTTATATTAATAATAAACTATTTTATCATTAATATAAAATAAGAGCGACATCTAGCAATGCATCATCATGTCCGAATATTATTTATTAACAACATAACCTATAAGTGATAATTATTTTATATGTTTGTTCCTTTTGTCACGATATCCTAATTGGGCCCAAGGCATGGTCGTGTCATCCTTGTACAGTCCAATTTATTTTACTTGATACCGGAGTAGACTTTATCCGAATAAATATCCAATATTTATTCTTTCTAGCATGGCCATGCATTTTCTTAGTCTCACTCCATCAAGTGGCCTATAGATATCACTCCTGTCATATAGGAGAGACAAATCCCATCTACATCACTCACATCCCTCTGCATAATTTGTACATTGCCTAACCACAACCTTTATAGTCCTCTTATTACAGAAGACGTTTGATTGTATTAAAACAATAAACTCCTTATGTAGGAATCGTAGTGACTTCAGGTCAAAGGACTACATATACCATTATCACATTGAGAATCGTTTATGACATTCATGTAACGATCCATGCAACGTTCTCATGGTGGGTCTGTCCAGTACATCATTACTCTTAATGTGTACCCGTGTGAAGACTTGATATCATTTATATCCATGATCTGTGAGATCAGATCATCAGTACACTCATACACTAGTCTTAATGTATTTACATGTCCCCACGTAAATACTTAACTAGGGACATTTTAGGAGTAACTCTCATATGACCTATTACTCTAAGGATAAATAAAGGTTGTTAAACTATTTAACAAAAAATGACTTATTCAAAATGATGTGAACCTATATAGGCTTTTAGTGCATATTTCCAACAATCCTTCCACCACGGTGGCTAGAGGGGGCGCGAGAGCTCAAACTCCCCCTGTTTGAGGTACCAGCGTTGCCTGTTCTAGGGCGCATGGTTGAAGTAGAATGAATAAAATTATAGGGAGGTAAAGGAAAGGGAGGTTACCTAAAAGAGAGAAGAACTTTGTGAAGGTTGAAGGCAGCAAAGAAATCTCCAGAAATTTGAGCAGAGGTTCACTAAGCTTGTAGACAAAGATGAATTCCAAAACTCGTTAAGTGTCCCTTTTATAGGTAACGAAGAAGCACAGTGCTCTACTGAAATCACGACGTTTGCTTCAAAATGCAACCTTTCGAATTCAAATGACTCAGTCGTTTCATAACATTAAAGCGCGAACATGGTAACGTTTCAGTAAATGTTTTTACGAAATAGGCTTGCACCAGTTGAAATCCAGGCCCAATAAGCCCAACCGACAGTCACATTCTTGGGTAGTAATGGCTCATGCGTAAAAAGACGCCTTTAATTTCCAATCATTTCAGACGCATTTAATGCGCCCCAACCACTCTTTGCATACCAAGGGTTTTGATTTCCAAAAACTCTTGGGATTTCCCTCATTATGATACGTTGTCTGAATCTGTTATGTATAGCACAAGAAGAACGGTAGCTCCGTTAGCAGAACAGATATTAAAGAATTTTCAGAAGGAATTTCCAGAACGTTCCATCGGCATCCAGACTTCTCAAAGGCTGTATAGCTCATATGAGCAACTTAATAGTCCCTCACACAAGCTAGGGGACAAATGATCCAGTCTAGATACCGGTCCCCAAAGTTATGACGTCAGAATGACTTCATAAGAGGGAAACCGGTGTCACAGTTCAGACAGTGCCACACCGGATATCCGATATCCCTTCATCCGCTCTTATCTCATCAGGCGTTCTGTTCACTCTCTCTACAATGGATACTTCACTCGTTCTCACTGCACGTCTATATAACCGTTTGCCTCAGGATCACTGTGAGATAAGAGTTCCTTATAACTTATCAACAAAGATACCCCGTATAGCGGAATGTGTCAACCTCAATTACCTCAGAAAGTAAGTACATGTGTCAGCGAAATATGCGGAAAGGTGATTATCCTCCATCCTTATCACATGATCGTACTCTGATAATTGACCTACCCCCCTGACACAGTCTGAGTACTGAGCCACTTTGATTGACACACTTCATACGCTATCAGAGCCAATGGGCCCACTTGCATCCAACGGTTCATTTCCTACGTTCAACTATAAATAACGCAATCTAAAACACATGCAAGGTTACGTTGTCCTAACTCATTCTTTTACTATTGTATTGCTTGAGTATTCACTGAGTTCATACATTCCTCTAACTTGAGCGTCGGAGAATCTTCGCAGGTGGCACCACCTTTCGCCCTCTCTCAACGTGAAACGTTGGTGTGAAGGATCTCCAGGACAACAAGACCGGTTTCTCCCACTGAGAGGCCAGATTACAACGCCGGATATCCACTGTACCGGTGTGCAAACCCTAAAACACCTGAACTCTTGTGGCTGGTTCCACACCGGATCTAAGACCCCGGTTCAGACCAGTTCAATATTAAATAATGATTTCCAGCACTCATCCTTGTTGTTGTCAATCTTTTTAGTGACCAATGATAGGGAGATCATGGATACCTCAGAGAGAAGTGCCAAGTGAGGAGCTAATACCAAGGAAGGGAATGAAGATTATATGATTGTAATGATGATTCTTGATGAATTTTGCATTTCTACTCTTTGTGCTTGAATACTTGAAATAATCATATTTTGACGATGAATGTTTAATATTGGTGTATAATGAATTAAGTGTGCTGAACTAAGTTATGAAGTATGATTTGTGTAGCTATGTGTTATGTGTGTATTTGATTATGGTGGATGTTGTAGGTGTGCATATTATGTGTCTAAGTTTGCGTATTTAAGTCTGCGTGCTAAATGGCATTGGGCCATATTGTGGTTAATTTGATAATGATGATGGAATTGATGAGTTGGTGATAATTTGGTAAATAATATATGAATTGTTAGGAGAAAAATAGTGTTAAGCTAGATAGACTAAGAAATCCTGTGGACAAACTCTAATCGAAGGGAATCTTCCATTACTATTGTCATAAGTTTGTAGCAATTGATATATATATATATATATATATATATATGTATATATATATATAATATGTTTTAATAGATCTAGTCTAAGTTTGTTGTTGTACTTCAATTCAAACCTACTATATTTGTAACCATAGGTTTATCGAAGTTGACACATATATAATCTGTTGTGATTGATATTATGTAAGTCTGTTGTTGTTCCAGTTGTCATAAGTAGGTTGCAACTACTTATATATATATATATATATATATATATATATATATATATATATATGTTTGTGTGGGTGTGTGTGTTTGGTCTGTTGTGATTACTAATAGCTGAGTCTGTCTCACCATGAGTATGTTGTAGCTGCTCATGTGTGACCAGGTCTATTATTGTTCATAAGTCTATTGCAACAGTCTAAGGGTTAGGTTGTTGTTGTGTTGGTTATAAGTGTATGGTTGTATAGAAGTTTGTTGTTGACTGTACAGCTGGATCTGTTGTTTCTATTTTATATGAATCTTTACAGTGGCGTATAAGCTAAGTTTGCTGTTATGGTTACTACATGTGAGTCTGCAATTTCTGACTGTATGAGTTTGGCTTCTGAATCTGCCTTTTAGCCTGTTATGGTTATATGTATCTAAGCCTGTTCTGCTTTCTAAAAATTTGTCTATACTTTATTTTAAGTTTGCTACAGGTGATTGTGATGTTGTTGTTAATTTACATCATAAGAGTATGCTGTTTCTGTTTTATATATTATAAGTTTGTATATGTTCTGAGTCTACTACAGTTTTTATTTTCAAGTTTGCTATTATTATTTTGTTTTTGGGTCTGTTACTACATGAGATTCCAATTTTGCTATTGTGCCTTAATTGTTAAGCTTGTATCTGTTTTCTTGTAGTCAGCTACAGTTTCTATCTTGTCGTTTTTACTCTAAGTTTGTATGGCTCTAATTAATTAATAGAAGCAAAAAATTTTATGGAAATTGGATCATATCAAGTTTGAAAATAAATAAAATAGGGAGGGATGTTATACTTAACGCTTCGGTATTGTTAAACCGTACTGACTTAAACTTTATAGAATATTTGTAGGTTCCACCACTACTTGTTCCAAAACTATAGCAAAAAGAACCTTAGACATTAAGATTAAGGACATTGAGCTCCCACCAGACTCCTACTCGACATTGAGCAAAAAGAGCCTGTGTTTTATAATACCGAACTCCCACCGGTTCGATGTAATATCAGAGTGAAAGTGATATTTAACATTGGTTGAAAGTGTAGTCAAGCTATCCCCAACATCCAGACATTTTAAAACTTAAGTGACAACCAAACATAATTTTAAAAATCATGAGGAAATCTTATTTAAATGTAGAAAGATATCACATATCAAACACCAGGGAAAAGGAAATAAAGGGTCTAAACACATAGTCATGATTTAACTTTAGCACGTGTTTTTTTTTAAAACTATACACATTTTAAATATTTTTAAAGTAAGTACTGTATATTAAATTAAATAATATATATCATATCAAATTAAATAAGATAAGAATTTTTTTAATCAACAAAAGAAAATATATTAAATGAGGATACAAGGGGTACCCTAACCCATATAAAAAAATGTTACTCACAATCCTGATAGGCATAAAAGACCCTATACCATTCTACGTAACTTCTAAAAAATTCATTTAGTCGAATCCTTAACCAAGTCCACGACCTATATTGAACCAATTTAAACATCATCTCAATATCCATATCCCCCTCCTGAAAAATTATGTTGTTCCTTGTATCCCAAATAGTCCAAATAATAGCAAACCACATCACAACTTAACCAAGTTTAGTTCTATTGTCATCCCCATATCCCAAAATAGAATCAAAGTTTTCCTTACCACAGTGATGCAAAACAGAAGAAAACCTCAACCAGTCAAAGCACTTTGCCATAAAGAATAAGATATGTTGCATAAAAAAAGTGAGAGCAAGTCTCCTCACATTCTCCACAAAAGACACAAAAGAACAAAAGAATCATTAAGCATAACCCCCACATGAAACTAAATTACTTTTAGTTTGAAGACGATTAAGTAATAATCTCCAACCAAAGGTTCTTACTTGTAGAGGCACAACATTATTCCAAAAGAACTGCACAAAATATGAATCCCACAAATAAGATTGCTGAAGCAACACATTCTAAGCACATTTCATAGAGAATTGACCAGAGGAATTTCCAACCATATCCAAGAATCAGGCACATTCACAAGTAGACTAGTAAAACTTCCAAGATCATCAAGTAGAAAATACATCGGCTCACTTTCCTAGACAAAAAATCCCCTACGTCATTTTAGATCCCAGACCTATTCACGATCCACCCACGCGCCTATATCTTTAATAGAATCATGTTGTTGTGAAGAGATTAAAAACAACCCGTGATACCTGGATTTTAACATTGTGTCCCCAACCAACAGTTTGACCAAAATTTTGTTTTCACCATCACCCACCACCCTCCCCACTCTAGACTGAAACCACCCAAACTTTCAGAACACTCCCTAAATCCCTCTACCATCTTGAACATTTTCTAAAAATATCCTAATCCCCACATCGAACATCACTCCCATATTTTGACTCTAATACTTTACCTCATAAAGTCTCATGATCTCCCATCAACCTCCACATTCATTTTCCTAACAAATCAATATCGAATTTTTTCAAATCCATCACACTTAACCCACGTGCCTTTTTACTTATACTTAATTAATTTTATTTAACCCAACATATTTTTTTCCTGATATGTGTTAATACTTTTAATTTAAATTAATCTTATTATTTAAACAACCTTATTACTTGATTAGTTCACTATAAAATATCAAATACCTTGTACCCCATAAAATATCTAATATCTCTCCCTTTCTCATTCTTTTTTCTCACTCCATGGGATCTTATTTTCGGTCTTGTTTAAAGAATAACTTTGTCATGTGTTGCTGAGTATCAAGTTCAAGATTAAAATCCATTATTGATGGGTTTAGATTAATTTGATTTTATATTTTATTTGAATTAAATAAAATCAAATTACTCATAATTTTGTTACGCTATTCGAGTCCATGTTTGACTACCACTGTGCAAACACCTCCCATATATTTTTAGTAAAATTAGCCACCGAATTTACAGAGAAGTTGCAGGTGGGGGAATAGTGGCTTGAAGACGATCAGTCATCGGTCCTTTTTGTCTTTTCAGGAGATTACTTGCAAAACCCAATCACCATTTATTCTTTTGGCCTCTTCCACATTATTACTATTCATCTACAATCTGTCTCTTCAATTTTCCTATTATAGAATGAGAATATATAAAAATACTTTATGATTTTTATAAGATGTTTTAAACTTAATTGAGTAAGTTACTTGAGATGCATTTAATTACCTAATTTTACTAAGAATTTACATAAGAAATTATTTTTAAACGACACTTTATACTATTAATTTAATTGTAAAATTTGTTGAAATAGATTAAAAAGAATTTATTTTAACAAGCTATATGAAAATTAAAAATAACTTATAAGAGTTATAAATTATTTTCATAAGTTGTTTATAAATTTTTTCAAACTCAACCTTGATATTACTTATCAAAATATGCTATTTTTACAATGAAAAAAAAAACATGGACAATGCAACAAGTTATTAACTTTGAAGTGCATGAATTAACCGGATTGAAGTTTGGTCAAGAGTAAACAAATTTCGTTAGCTTAACAGAAATTTAGTCCTTACTCCCTTAAAACTCCTCAATAGAATCCTTGAAAAACAATAAAAGAATATCAAACTAAAAAACTGAATTGTTTTCTTAACTTTAAGAATCACATAATCAAAATCATTATTGGTGGTGTGGTCATTTGTGGCAAAATTAAATGCATGAAACGAAATATTCAAACTCCATAAAACCGGGGCAACGAAACAAAATAAAAAACGTGGACAAATATGAACCAAGTTACCAACCTTGAAATGAATCTGCATAGTGGAAAGTTGAGGAACACCACAATGACTATTAAAATAGTAAGATAAATAAGAAAGCAAGAGATGTTTGGTTTTTCGTTGGGATTGATTAAAACAAAATATTATAATTAAATGAAGTTTTAACTGTTAAATAATATAAAAAATTAATATTAATATTTAAATTTTTTTATTTTTATAATTCTATTTTTTCAACATATTCAATAAAGAGTGTGAATTTAAATAGCTGTGTTCAAATAAAGTTGTGATTTGTGTCACCATCAATGACGAGGATCTTGGATTGCAATTCTATTGTCAAAGGAAAGTGATTTGTAAAGGCCAAATTAGCTTATTAGAAAAGGGATTAGCTGCCTCTTTATCCTAAAGGGTGTCATCCAAAATTGGCTTTTGCCTAACTTAAAGCTTGCACTTACTCATTAGAAATAGTTTTAAAATTACAACACATTCTCCCACAAATCCAAAAGAAAATTCAAGTATAGTGGGCGTTGCGTATGCGGAAGAGACGCAAACGCAAATTGTGGTAATTAAGAAAACCAATTTAGAGATCACAAGAAATCTCAATTACCACTAATGCTGTTTCTTATGAACCAATAACCATTTAACTAATGTTAAACAATGAATAATTTTTAATATACCTCAAAGACTTCGAATTCATTACTCATTCTCTTACATAATTAAGATTCCTTTCAAAATATGTATTTGTCATTATTCAATACTCGTCCGTATTTTTTACTTAATTTATTATGTGGCAGTGCGTATGAACAAACATTGCTCAGTTCCAAAAGCATAAATTGGGTTATATTAATTACGACAAACTTATTCAACAGTGAACTTTTCAATTTTCAACACTTGGCACTCGAGAACAAGTTTGAATTTGAAGATTTTTCGCACTCTTCTGAATTTCATACGAACAAAATGATGAAAATTTGAAACCTTACTAAAACATAATGGAAATAATGCGTAGTTCGATTGTGTTGTTTTGTTAAATATATTATCAGGTTTGGACATTCTTTTAAGGGTTTATTGCCAACTAAATTAAAGTTGGATCATAAAAAAAATTATATTGATTCAATAAAAATTTAATAGTTTTAGATAACATGTAAAATTAATATTAATTATTAAATTTTTAATTTTTATAACTTTATTTTCACAACTAAATTCTAAATTAATACTGGATACCTAAATTAAATCTAACTTTTTAGATCAAACCTGTCAAAGTTTATTATTTACATCGGCTTGTTCAGCCTACACATTAGAGGGCTTCGTAACCCTGCCCACAAAAGAATTTTGTTATTTATTATAATTTGATCTGAGAATTTTGTTATTTATTATAATTTGATCTTATTAGATCTTTAATTTATAACCATAGCAATTTTGATGGAAATATCTCAGGTTAGACTTATTATTTTTTTAATAAAAAGGAAAAGATAAAACCATAAATGAAAGGGAATCATCATCCTGCATCTAAAAGCATGTAATTATTTTTCAAAAGACGATTAAAGAACATATATGTAATTTTGTGGATGTGTTTCTTCATTGATATTTATTGTCTTTTGTCAATTTGTAATGGTATATTAGTAAGGATCTAATGGAACGGGGTAGGTATGGATATTATACTATCTATATCTGTATATGTTAAATTTTACATATATTTATATCTTACGTATTTATTAATATAAATTATTATTATATAATACAATCCCAACTTAATATTAAACAAATTTTATTTTATTATAAAACAACAAAAACATTTTAGTATTTAAATATATTTAATATATGTATATATAAATATGCAAGTATCCTCGTAACTAGATAAACGTATGAGTGCTAATTGCGGGTCTACTCGTGGAAATTGGCAATTACAAATATTTTAATCAAACCCAATTACTGTTGGCGCCATGTAAAGATGAAATTGAATTATTACACCATTTGTGTTTGGAGATCGTTAACATTGTATATCATAGGCTTATCTACCCAGTATTTCTTTTTTTTTTTTTTGGTAACTTTGTACCTAGTATTTCTACTCCGTTTTACTAGTATTGTTTCAAAAATCAACGTGGTCGTATGAGTCAACCAGAAATTGGTGAATCAGGTATTAATTTGATTTGTTTAATCAATGAATTAATATATGATTTGATTAAATGGATAAAATTAGTTAAATTAGTGAATTGTTGGTTTTTTTGAATGATTCCAAAAAAATTATGGGTTTTTTTTAATGTTTGGTGTGTGTAATTATATTATATTTTTAATTAATATTATTTTATATAAGATTGACTTTTATTATCAAAATTTTATTTTGTTAGTATTAATATAATATATTTTTATTAAAAATATTATTTTGTTAATATAAGTTCAACAAGAATTCACCCATGGTTTGACCAACAAACCTTAAACTAATAGCTTCACAACATTTAAACCATTTCACAAGTGGTAAGCCATAAATTTAAATACATAAGTTTTTATGTTTGCTTGTGATAAGTGTCTATTAAGCATAAATTTTACATGTTAATTAGATAATTTTTTATGGATTTTGTTCATTTGGATGAAAATTATTTGATAAAATAGTAAAATTTTGAATGTGAATGAGCCATCCTAGGTTTTGTGACCTTAATAGTATTTAATCCATGTATTTTTGTATATTTTGTAGGAAAATAGGAAGAATGAAGGAAAAAGGCATGAAGTGGCCAAAATTTGATGAAATCTGGACTAACTCGCTTGAGCGGGGCCAGATTCGCTTGAGCAAATGGCTTGCTTGACGCTCAAGCGAGAATAAGTCAAAATAAAAAAAAAAAGATTACTTGCTAAAGCTAGAACTTGCTCGCTCAAGCGAGAAAAGACATGCTTACTCGCTTGAGCGAGACTTAGCTAGCTTAAGCGAAAAAGTGGTAGAGAATCACGATTATTCACTCGCTTGAGCAAGACTCAGTCCGCTAAAGCGAGAAGGGGACAAACGAAAACATAACAGAGACTTTTGGACCAATCTCGCTTATGCGATGAAACTCTCGCTTGAGCAAGAACACGAGGGATCAAGCAACTTATAAGACATACTTAATTGTGAAAAAATAAGTCTCGCTTGAGCGAGGCTTAACTCGCTCAAGCAAGATTGCCAATATATAAGCAATTCAAACGCCGAAATTAGAGAGCTGCTTTTCATACACAAATATGACGTTCTCCTCTCTTTTGGGAATTGACGTAGAAGGTTGAAGAAGCTCTTTTTCTTCTAATTTTCTTCATTTTCTTGGTTTGTAATGGCTACCATGCGTAGCTAAAACTTCTTTTTAGGATTGAATGTAACTAACTCGAGCACGATGTACTTCAACTCTATATTTATATATATGGTATTTCGTTCTATTGATTTTGGTATTTCATTATGTGTTTAATGTTTGATTCTATTGGATAAGTAGTCTCTTGATCTAGTTCTTCTTGGGTTATTGAAAATTGATTCTCGAAAACCGACCGGAATGAAATACTCGATACGATCGGTTATTAGGAATAGCTTTTGACGTATCGAACACTTTAAACACCTTATTATAATGCTGGAAAAATCCTTAAAATGATTGAGGGAACAATGTTTTGGGAATTTTCCTATGAATTTCAAAGTCGAGGAATCAATATGAATGACTTTTATTGTTATGTCAAAATTAATAGTTTTTGAATACCATTTATAGTATTTATATCCAAAATACAGTCAAGTGAGATAGATGGAATTCAATCCCAACTTCTCTTTATTCGATTTCACTCAATATATTTTTCTCGTTAGTTGTTGATTATTTGCTTTGATTGCTATGTTTTTACGCATTATAACCAGAACAATAATTTATTTTTCCACCAATTACAATTCTAAATGAAAAGTTTTAAATTTAGTAACCTCTAATGAAATGACACTCAATTTTCATGGATAACTTACCACGGTCTCTATTAGTTTCTTAGAAAATTTTTTCACAACAAGTTATATATATATATTTTTTGTTCTCATTATTTTAAAAACTTAAACGATGATAATGTTGTAAGTTTAGGCACATGAATTAAGATAATTTTGTCTTAATTTTATATTTCCTTGATAAATTTTCTTTATCCTAAATAGGTGAGTAATCTGTAAATATAAATTATTTATATTTTAAAATTACTGATAATCCTACGTGCGAGAATATTTTTGTATAATTTATAAGTAAATGTTGTTTTCAACTTTATATTTAGTTGGGTAACCAAGATATCAATAAAAATTGCCACGCTTTCGGATTGAACACATAAACAGTCTTCTCATTTTTTTCTTGACGCAACCACGTTACAATTGAAAAGATCAATACAGGAGAAGAATCGAGAAAAACATGAGATATCTGTTGATCTTTACAGTTGTAAATTCAATCATTTAGGGTCAATATATATATAGTATATTAGTATTTAACATGAACATCTAAATGATAAGAATAAAATTCGAACACTGCATTTTCCGCTCTCAGATGGAAAAAAAAAAAACTAAAAAAATTTATATGAATCAGAACATGGTATTTAAATGCACTTTCAAAAAAGACAAGAACTTGAGTTATATAAGTTGTGTTATATTAGTTATTGATTTAAAGAGAAAGGAGACAAGAAATTTTGGTCTTAAAAAGTGTGTTGTAGTCCCCCACCATAAGAGGTAATCCGTAATAGCTGCAGTACTCTCTGGATCTCAGGCTCTGAGCAGCAAAGCAAGCAAAAACACTTCCATTCACAATCTTACACAAACACTCCAACCCCAACATGACAAACAAACTACAACAAACCTTTCCCACTTATTCATTGACCCTTTTTTGGTCTCTAAACACAAACCTTTGTTTTCTTTTCCCTTATGGAAATTAAACAACAACAACACACCACAGCCAAAGCCAAAGCTTCACCTTCACCTTCACTTTCTAACCTTGTCTTCTTGTCTCCAAAAGTCTACTCTTCTTCTTCTTCTTCTTCTTCTTCTTCTTTGTGCCTTGGAAATGGAAGCTTCTGGCCCACACAGGAAAAATGATGGCTTTCAAGTTAGCTCTGTTGTAATTGGAAGTGGGCATGCTTTATCTTCTTCTTTGGTTTTGGATAAAGAAAAAGGTGAGCTTGTAGAGGCCCCTCTCAAATTGGAAAGAAAAGGTGTGTCCCCTGAGAGAAGTATTGAAGCCTTGAAGAACCATAGTGAAGCTGAGAAGAGGAGGAGAGCAAGAATTAATGCACATCTTGAAACACTTCGTAGTGTTGTTCCAGGTGCTAAGAAGGTTAGCTCGGTATAATGTTTTCTTGATAATCATTTTTTTCTTTTTCTTTTTCTTTTTCTTTCCTTTCTTTTCCTGTTTTGGTTTATTTTCTCATGTTGAGAACAAGTTCTGTCATCTTTGGCAGTTCCGTGATTAATTTAAAATAATAGCCTTTTGATTGGCTCTTGTTTGAGTTTTTTCTTTTTCAACTATTGTTGCACTTTGAAGATTTTTTAAGGGGAATCTGGGTGCCAGGTTAGTATTGAATGTTCCCCCTTTCATATATTTTATCTTTCTTGTGAAGTATCCTTTTAAATAATTTGGTTAGCTTGGGGTTAATTATTGTTGACCTTAGCAAATCATTTCGTTGAATTGGGTCATAAAAGAAAATGGTTGCTCAGAGGCTAAAATAATTTGTTTACTTTACCCCTCTGATCATATTGGTTTTTGCAATGAAAATATTGTTTTTGTTGTTGTGAAGAATGAAAAATAGCTTTGACTATACATAACATGCGTGATGCATCTGCACTGTTAACTGGAAGTGATACTTATTAAACAATTAAGTTAATTGATTAATGCACCAAAACATGTAGCAAAAGATTTGTTAAAAGCTCAAACAAAAGATTTGCTAAGTTTTGAAGTCTTCTTTATATTTTTTTTTACTGATTTTCTTTTTTGTTTTCAAGGACACAATTTCAGCTTTCTTTCCTAAAAGAAATGATGAGAATAGCTTGATATTAACTGTCCAACTTAATTATGCTCATACTTTGAACTATGAAGCTCATTTCAGTAGAAACTTACATGTTACAGTTAAATGAGTATTCATGCATGGCTTCAAAATCTGACTTATTCTTTGTATACTTCTTGAACTCAAGTTGGACAAAGCAACCTTACTGGCTGAGGTTCTTAAGCATTTGAAAGAGCTGAAAACAAATGCAGCACAAGCTAGTGAAGGCTTAATGATACCGAAGGACAATGATGAAATAAGAGTTGAGGAACAAGAGGGTGGGTTGAATGGTTTCCCTTATTCAATTAGAGCATCATTATGTTGCGAATATAAACCCGGGTTGTTATCTGATATAAGACAAGCACTTGATGCACTTCATCTTATGATAATAAGGGCAGAGATTGCAACCTTGGGAGGAAGGATGAAGAATGTGTTTGTGATAATTAGCTGTAAAGAACACGACTCTGAAGATGCCGAACACCGCCAGTTCCTTGCCGGATCTGTTCATCAAGCTCTTAGATCTGTACTAGATAGATTTTCTGTTTCACAGGACATGTTAGAGACAAGAAAAAGGAGGAGGATTTCCATATTCAGTTCATCATCTTTAGGAGATTTCTTGTGAGAATTTTTCTATTTTGAAAAAGTGATTTGAGTCCCAATATGCATAGCATATCATGATGAGGGAGTGAGTGATATTGGCAAACTAGCAATTTCAGTTGTCATGGAAACTAGAGTACATATACTGAAATGTTGTCATTCTACTCTTCTTATCTAGATTTGGACTTTATGAAGATGAATTATGTGGGTCTGTTGTACATGTATTGGGAACTTTCACATTAGCTAGGTTGATAACGGATAGCAGCATCTTTTGACCATAGACAGAATGGACTCTTTCTATGATATTTGTAAAACTTGTTTAGAGAAAGTTTCTTCAGTCATGAATTCTCTTCCCTTGAACAATAACAACTTGGATTAGTCTATGACAGATATGAAGCAAGCAAATCATTTGTAAATTCCTTGATCATCATAGACCCTTTACATGGAAAGTCCAAAATCTTATATAGGTAGTTATATGCAGTACTAGAAATTCAGTATGCACTGTGCTGGTTTATTATGAGGAGAATTGTGTAACTACTGGTTGAGTTAGACAAAGATGTTAGAGGGCTAGTTCTTGAAAGTGCTATTAATGATGGTCAAATACGATATTGTGTTTGTCTGTCATGCCTTTCAGACAATCAATCCATTTGGTTGTGACTTGTGAGCTATCAGCCATTTAAGGAAAATGTACAGATTAAAATTTTGTAATATGTTTTATCTGTTTTCTCGTACTCTTTTCTTGTGGACCTTCTCAAGATTCACCTACCATGGATCTAACAATATTAGCTTTTCTTTGGGGGAAAATAGAGAAACACTGCAGTCTGTTTAAGTGTGCTGAGAGGCCAAAAATGAGTTATATTAGTACGCAACAAGATTAGCTTGCTGATTACAGAATACAGAAAGTGGATTATTGAGCCAGGGGTAAGGTTAGTTTTACTATTAACCTTTTCTTTAAGTGTAATGTGGTAATTTTGAAAATTGTGACATTTCTCATCAGGATAAATTATTTATTCCATAACTAATTAAAGTCTCAACTTGCTGAGAATATAGTTGCTTTAAAATTAAGTTGGGAAACTCTTATTGTCTATAATAATTCTATCGAATTCAAATTTGATTAAGGTGTGTTAAACAAAAATAAGGAATGACAATTAATGCTCAATAATTACTAATGTTCAAATTAACACAATTTTGCATAAAAAAAATTTCATTTTGGATTCCTTAAACATTTTCCTTAGCAGACCAGGGACTCAACAAAAAAAATACACATTTAGATAATTATTACTTAAAAACAAAAAAAAATGTTAGCTAAATTTTGATTTTTAATATTATTTTTTATTTTTATTTTATAAAAGCCTTGTTAAGAAGAAAAGGGATCATCTAGAGTATATAACAAGATATTGGACCATTAAATATGGATAAATAATATATTTTTTAACAGATGACTAATTTATTATTTAAATAAATAAATTTTAGCATCAAGCAGTAAATAACTTAGTTTTACTTTACCCGAGTTGAGTTCAATATAATGAGATTAAAATTATTTATATGATCCATACATTAACAAAGGAAATACACTGATTTTTTTTTAAGATTAAAATTAATAATTTTAAAGTCGGACAACCGAAATAGTAAATCACTTCTAACCCGTAAACAATTTTTCATTGCACCAAATTCAGTACACCAATTCAATTTGTAGCATAAAATGAAACTGCATATTTTCTAGAGCATATTCCCCTTTATTCTCTTATCAGCATTCTAGAGGATAATTTTTTTATGTGGTAATTTTGTTGGGAGCTTAATAATAATTAAGATTTTTTATCTTCTTAATTGTCTTTGAGTGAAGTCAAAAGTGAAAGTTTTCTCGTAATTTTAATTTGGTTTGCTCATTGAATCTCGATCATACATATATAGCATAGAAGATATTGACTATTATATATAAATGATTATGAGTAAGTTTTTTTTATGTGAGAGTGAGAGAAGTCGTATAACCATATATAGGTAGTTGAGATTAAAAATTTTTAAAAGTTATGTAATTACTTAAAAGGTATTAATTTCAATCATCCATTGTATGGTTGTATGTTCGAGATTCGCTTATTTCACTCTTACATAAGAAAACCTTTTTATATGATATATCCTCATTAAATACATACACACATACGTATCATATTAGAAAGATTTTCTTGTATTAAAAGGAGAAAAATAAATCTTCTCTATTAGATTTTATAATTGATAATGGACAGTAAAGATTAATATATATATATATATATATATATATATATATATATATATATATATTTCATTTTTTTTTTACTTGAAAGTTGAAAACAAAGCAATCACTGTCCTGGTCCATAATCATGCCCCTATTTCAGACCGTTCGATACTGTAGGTTGTGCGAAAATCAGACGGTTGTAATTACTCTGAATCAGGATCGTTTCGGTGCAGCGTCAGCATCTTCTTCCTGAGAACGAAGCTGAGACAAACCTTCCTTTCAGATACTTTCTCCTTCTTCAACAAACAAAAAAAAACCCCAAACCAAACCCTAATTATCCGAAATTCGATTCCTCTGTGCCAAAGTTCTTCCCCAAATCGACCCCTCCTTCAGACCCAGGTCGCTTTTCTCCTTCCTCCTCATTCTCTGCCACCAAATTTGCGATCTTTCTCTGCCCCCGATCATGGAGAAGGAGGAGAATAAACCAGAACTAGACATTCAGAAAAGTGGCGGTGAAAGCGAAGACATTGAACCCTTAGAGCTCGTTCTCTTTCAAGTGCCCGAGTGTTATGTCTATATAGTGAGTTTTCCAACTTTGTGTCGATGGGTTTGTCTCAAAATTTGATTTTGATGAACTGGTTTGGGCAATGGGTTGTGATAGGAAGGTGGGAATTCTGGTTTAAACTGAATGGGGGTATAAAATGATCGAGTTTTATAAAAGTGATCAGAGTCGTAATTTATGCTTGTTATGAAATTGTGGTTAAAAGAGTTGAATTTGGGGTCAACTAATGGATTTCTACTATTATGCAGATACCCCCAAGAAAGAGTGCAGCTTCTTACAGGTTTGTGATCAACTCCAAATTATAGCTCCTGATCTGTTGTGCTTGTGATCTGTTTGGTGCATCTTTAGCATAATATTGAAGTCATTAATGTAGTCTTCTTGGTAATGAAGCTGTGCTATTCTGTGTCCATGGAAGGGTGTTAGATCTGTCTAGTACATTTGCTATACTTCTTATTATTTTGTTTCTTTCATTACCTTTGTGGACTTAAGTTTTTTGTGAAGGAATTGATTTCAACTTTTTCCATTTGTGGTTGTGCCTTTTTTTTTCTTTTGGTTGCTGCTAGGTGTGTGATTGCCCAATATTTATATTCTTGAAGTTTATTGCAGGGCTGATGAGTGGGATGTCAACAAATGGGCATGGGATGGGATATTGAAAGTCATTAGCAAGGGAGAAGAATGCATCATAAGGCTTGAGGATAAGAACTCAGGTCAGATCATGTTAAACCTGCTTTAATTAGATTATACTGCTAATTTTTTAGCCTTAATCTTTTGTTCTTCCAATTAAATAAATTTAACTAGGTGAGTTATATGCTCGGGCATTTTTAAGAAAAGGAGAGCCGCATCCTGTGGAACCTGTAATTGACAGCAGCAGGTGGTTTTCCATGATGTTCAGCTTTTAGTTGTTTAGCATCATACCTTCTTGACTTCATGTATTTCAGGACGCTTATCAAACTATACTTGTATTGTGCAGATATTTTGTTCTTCGTGTTGAAGAGAACATAGGTACGTCATTATCTACATATTTCATTATTTCTGTTTTTTCTCTTAATGGGTTTATCCTGCATGTGATGAGTATAGCATAGCCGGATAGGATTTGTAGGGGACACTAACATGAGAATCTGTTTGGTTTACCATATCATTACACAATGTTGTGAGAAGTTTCTAAATTACTTACTATTCCTCGAAAGAAACTGTTGAAAAATTTAGCTTGTTATCAAAGTACGCGGAAGCAACATTTTTAGTTTTGATCAATTTATTTTGTCTGTGTACATAATTTAATTTTTCTGTGAAAGCATTTGGAAACTTGCTATCTCATACAATAATGTGATTCTCTTCAGCCCCAGTACAATGTGCTCTTTCAATATTTAAGTAATCCTTGAATTTTCTTAGCAAACACCAGACGAGGAAAAAATATTCTTGAAGGAAAAACCAACATGTCAAAGTCATATTTTTGGTTTGAGGTTGATATAGGAATCTTTAGTTTTTAGTCCTTAAGTATTCCTAACTTTAGAATCTGAATTTCTTTGGCTCAAATGTCTCTGAATTCATTGAACAAATTGTGAAAAGTTCCAGGCCATCTCTATTACTTAGTGGTCTTAAACTTGGTTCATTTCACAAATTGTCTCAACATCTCACTAATTCTCAGAATATGGTTGTACCACACCACATTCATATTCTCGGTATTAGGATCAGAATACTCTGATGCAATATATTTGAGGGAAATTCATTGTGATCTTCTAGCACCAACTAGCTTTTACTATCTTCTGCAGTTCCTCTTTCTCTGCTTAACAGTCATAATTTGTATTTTGCTATCCATCTAATCTCATCCCTACTTATTCTCATATGGTATTAGCATTACTTCTATTTATCATGAGCAAATTTTCTTTTTAAGTTTTGTACCTCTTTCTTGTTTGCACATTTCAAGTTTGAAAGACTGTTGAGCTTTGATCCCTTAATATCAATTTTTCTAGGGGGTAATGTTGCTGCACTCTATTTGTTATAACTTATAACTGATGAAATTAGGTGTTTATTACTTGAAAATAATGCAGATGGTCGCCTTCGACATGCTTTTATTGGCATAGGATTCCGAGAAAGAACAGAGGCTTATGACTTCCAAGCTGCTTTACATGATCATATGAAGTATCTTCCATGGAGTACATTTTATATTTTCCTTTTTTTATTATCTGTTCCACCATCTGCAAAGTAGCATATTTTTTATTTACATTGGCATAGAGGTGAAGGTCTTCATGCTACTTTTTTACAAATGAAAATGAGTCTTTTCCTAATTTTTTTTGAAGATATCTGAACAAAAAACAAACTGCTGAAGAGATGGAACAACATTACCAACATAGTTCCTCAGTTGATTACAGTCTGAAAGAAGGAGAGACTCTTGTATTGCAAATTAAGAACAACGTATGTAATTTGCTTCTTTGATTTGTGAACAAAGTTTTTTTCTTTTCTTTTCTTTTTTCTGTATCATGATCTTCATATTATACTATCTGTTGCCTGCAGAAAAGTGGCTGCAGCATGAAATCCAAGTTTTTCGAGCAGGGCCTGAACAACTCCCCAGAAGAAAAGAGTGGAAAAAATGAATCTTTAGCTACTATCAGGTTACCACCCCCTCCTCCAGGACCACTTTCACCTGTTGCTACCCCACAGAAGTCTCCAACAAACTCACCAACAAAAATCAGCCTTGAAAATACATCTAAAGTTGAGACCCCTAAAACAGAAGATAAAGATGACACCAAACATGAGCATTCTCCTGAAAATCAAAGCACTGATGTACCAGATGATGATTTTGGCGACTTCCAAGCAGCAGGTTAACATATCAATCATCGCACATCTCGAGTTTGTGATGATTAGAAAGCATGCAAAATTGTGAACTCTTTGCCCATCTGGTATATACCAAGGACTGCTGATTCATCTTGGAGATTCAATTATGTCCTTCCAGAGCAGAGAAAGTAAACTCTACATAGCCAACAAAATATCATTAAGAACCAACCTTCATGCTTTGTAATCGGTGGTTGTTTTAGTTGCACTGCAAGCTTCTACTATGAGAGTTTTTAACTTCCTCTTTATTTTGTTTCAGTTTTTTGGTTTGTTTACATTTCTCGGAGTTGGGATGCCTCAAAAGTCATTTAGCAGTACATCTTAAACCGGGTTCATAGTGTTGTTGATAACATCATTGTTTTGTTGATGAATGAACCAAATTGAATAGCGTTTATAAACTTGATTTTTTTCCTTGTATGGTTGATGATCAAGAATATGCAGAAAACCCCTCCTCCCCCAAAAAAATTAAAGAAAAGAAACCCAGATAACAACAGAAAAGTGCTGCTAAGAGTACGAGAACTTACAAGGAAATGGACAACAATATGCTTTGTGGTGGCTGTATGCTAAAGCTACATGCATTGCACTTTTAGAGGATCTCTTAAGCCCTTTCAGCCTCATTTTTTTGTTTGTTTTTTAGCATAAAAACAATGAATTACAAACGAATTGAAATGATTAAATAAAAAGAGGCACGTTTGTCGAAATTCGTAAAGCTTGTTAAAACTCGTAAGTTATAAGAGCAATTATCTTATCCTCAAAAGCTCAGTTATTTAACGAATTTCGTTTTAGATTTTGCATAATGTGAAATTCGAAAAAATGCATTTTATTATCTTCCATAAGATAAAGGAAGATAACTGCTTTATCTTTTCTTTAAAAAATTCCGAACTATGGAAAATTTTGAAACAATACATTCAGTTTCCAACAAACTTATTCTTTATAAAGGAAAACAATTATCAGATAACTTTTTGCAATTTGAAACTCGACACATTCTGTAACAAATAGAAACGTAAACCTCTGTAAAATTTTGAAGAAACGAAAGAAAATAAAGAAGCAATATTGGTGATATGCTAAAGGAAGTATATAAAACAAAGTAGTACAAAGGCAACAGTGATAAAAATAAGGGGATGGATGGTGGGGTCCACACAGTGGTAAAGTGAGCAACAACAATCATCAAAAGCTAACTTAGAAATCGGAATCCCCATGTCAAACGTAAGGCTTAGCAGGGCTGACTCTATGCTCTATATAATATACCTTCTCCTCTGTCTCTCTCTTCAATTTTATTTCTTTTTCTTTAGCCTTCTCATGACTCTCAGTTTGGTGTGCTGAGTGTGTTCCTCTCTCTCTCTCTCTCTCTCTCTCTCTCTCTCTCTCTCCAAGTAAACTCTGTTCTGTACTCTCCTTGTTTCCATCGTTGGCCCTTATTTGTTTAGGTAATTTTAAATTTTTATTCTTTTCTTGTTACAAGTTTGATTTTTATTTTGGGCGAGTTACACCTTTAATTTTTGTTTACATATATTTGACTATATGTCGTTATTTTTTTGTTGGGGGGCTCGTGGTTGTAAATAATTTTAGCCCGTCTTTTGGCAAATTTATACTCTTTCCTTGGTTATCTTTGTTTATGGTAATTTTGATCTGGTAAACTTGGAGTTTGCATGCTGTTACTGTTTTTTTCCTCTGCCTTTTCTTTCTTGAAGAGAGAACCGTTTATGGCAAAATTGTTATAAGGATTATCAATTGTATGCAGTGTAGTATAATTTTGAAGATGAACTTATGAACTTGTCATCATTTTTGTAGGAGGGATTGAATTTGGCATTATCAATTAAGGACGAATTTGATTGATTGTTCAATATAAATGTGTTTTAGGATGGAAATTATTTGCAATTCATTTTATTTATGTACAATATCACCCTCTGATCAATGTACTTTTAACTTTAGGTTTTGGCCTAAAGAGATGACCACCATAAATTGAGGCTCTTTGTTCATTTGTTTCTTTTTCATGATTGCATACCAGATAATCAGGTAGAGCCATCTTCAGGTTCAAACTGTTATCCTTTCTCATATCAGACATACTGGAACAGCTCTAATTACTATTCTGGCAAGTGTATTGTGATGGCTATGGATGTAAAAGGCATAACTTGGGTTGGAAATATATACCAGAAGTTTGAGAATATGTGCCTGGAGGTGGAAGATGCGATGTTCGAGGTATGGCTTGATTGTCATTTATCCTTAACCGATCCTATGCTTGTTTTAAAGTTTCATTCGAGGCAAGATAAATGATCCAATTAGACATATCATTGAAACCAATACGTGGTTACAATGTATGAAGCTCCAACTACAACGCGGATACAAACACTTTGACACAACTAACCTCTAAAATATAGAACACTAGAATACCGCATGTGTGTATAAATAAGAAAGAAAAACTCAAATAAAATGAAAATATGAATAGCATAACCAGAAAATCTAAATTGATAATTTGCATAAGATATGTATGTTTGTCTTCTCAAATCAAAAGTTTCAAAATTTCACATTCTTACCATGATAATAGGCCTTAAAACATGAGTGAGAAACATTATTTTGTTGATATTTTATATTACAATTAAGTTAATTTTTTTTAATAAGATTAGTATATGCCCATCTATATAAAAGTGTGAGCTCAAGCGTCTGAGCCATATAAAGTTGTCAGTCAGGTGTTCCCAGGCCGACAAAAATATTTTTTTAATTGGATACCTGTTGAGAAGTGTCTGATGCGTGTTGTGTCAGGATGGTGTCCATGCTTGATACAATCTTATGCTTGCACTGACAGTTGAATCATGAAAGCAACTATTTGGTATTTATGGTAATCTGTGATAACATTTCTGAAACTCTTATTATATATGATCTCAATTGTGAACACAGCAACACTAGCTTGGTACACAGCCACTATTTGGTTTTTGGAACTGATAGTTCCTGGCTTGCAATTGATTTACATTAATAGTCAGCTATAATCCTGTCATTTTTGGTCCATTTGTTGGGTGTAGGAAACTGTTAAGTACATAGAGAATCAGATGCAGACAGTTGGGGAAAGTGTTAAAAAGATCTATTCAGATGTCATGCAAGATTTACTTCTTCCACCTTCATGTGGTTTGGATGAAACATCAGCTTCTGAATTTCCTATACCGTCGCACACTAATGACAGATTCACTAAGAAATCATTTCAAGATTCCGAGAAAATAACTGAGAAGGCCAATCCCAACCAAACCACTGAGGACTCGAGGATCAATCATGATGTTGATGATGTAATCCACGCCGAATCCTGTGATGCTGATGTTGCTTTGGTCGAGTCAGCTTGTTGCAATTCTGTCAAAGGAAATACTTTTATTTCGCATGCAAGACAATACGTTGGGAGCGGCGATACTAATTCAAACCTTGGTAGTGATGGGAATCAGAAAAATGAAAATATGGTTGCATCAAAGTCAGTCAGTGAAATCATTTTATCAAAAACAGATGCATGCAGTACACCCCAATCATGTGAACTCTCCAATGGAAATCAAAATCACGCAGCTGCTGTTTCAAAGCCAGGTTCTGATGAAGTTACAACCATTGACTCTTTAGCAGACTGTTGCAATGAAATTCAAAATGCAAGTATAGAAGAAATCCCCAGTGTTCTGGGATTGGTCAAATCAGCCGAAGAGAAAGAAATGAGAACAAATTCATATTCCTCCAGGGTCCTATTTGGAGATTCACATGGTTAAGTATTTGAGTTTTGCCTTTGATAAAGTTTCATTTTTTTCCTCATTGTTTGCAGCTGGTAACATTTTTACTTCAGATAGGAGCTTAATGATTGTTTTTTTTTTGTGGTAGCGGCCAGTATGGTCAGAACAATGCAGCCTGATGATTGTTCTTATAGCACAATTATTGTATCTCATCCAGGTACTAATAACATTATGAAGTACTTACTAAACTTAGGTGTTAATTCAAATCAATACGAGGAAGTTCTTCAGTTTAAGTATCACTAAATAGTAGATACCTTTTAGAACTACTCACTGAGTTTAGCATGTAATTATGCACATCCTGGTGCTGGCTGCTTTGTCTTATTTTGCAAACACGTGCATGAAATAAGTGGTTGAGGCATCTCCATATTTGAAGATCAAAACAATGATTTCAAGAAATGTGGTGTGTTATAAAGTTTTCAACATTTGTTGTAGCCTACTGACAAATAAGAGAGGAAGTGTTTTCTTTACTAAGGGACATCTGTTCTTTCAGTAAACAATTCGATTCTTTTATACAACAACAGAGGTAACTTTCACAAAAAATGGTTTCTTGCCCATATACCTATGTTCATTTTGTTTCTGATTGGAATATCTTTTATTTTGCAAAGCCTTTGTTGGTGTATCTAGATTCAGAAATCAAAAGCCTGTTTGGAATTTGGAGTAGATTTTGTTTTCAAGTTTTAGAGAGTAAAAAACAGCCTTTGGGTATTTCCTATTTCAACATGCTTGGTGATCAGACTCATGATAGTGTGTGGTCATTCATTTCCATGATGTATTTTAGCTCATTGTAACTTACTTTCTGATTATTTAAGAAACTACAGAAACATGGAGTTTGGATGTATCAAAGATTGATACTCTTATAGGGCAAGGCCATAAAATCATACAACAAGATGATGAACTGAATCTTGAGGAAACTTGTGTTATGGTGACTAGAGATGATCTTCAATCAGTTCCAAATGCAGGGGTTAATCTAATGACTAGCAAGGTATATATAAATTCCTTCTCCCCCTCCCCTCCTATCTTTTTCTGTTTAGATTAAGTTCTAACTTACTTTTTTCTTTCTTCTCATGTTTTAAGAACAAGAAAAGGCAACCTTTTTCTTTATCCCAGAAGGTTGCAAGGAGGCAAGAGTATGAGGAACTTGCAGTATGGCATGAGAACAATGCAAAAGGAAAGGGTGATTGTGTGGAGAATTTATGGCCATATTTACAAGAGGATCGAAAGAGATTGCTACTTCATGATATCTCTGAACCTGAGTGGGAGCTTCTCTGAATATTACACTACAACCTTGTAGATTTTACATCCACTTCTTTAGCCCTTGTGAAGGACATTGAGATGTTCTATTGCAACAAAGATTCAATGTCCCACATTATCTATTATGCTACTATCTTTGCTTTGCTTCCCCCACATCTCTTATTTTCTTCAAAAGGGAAAACAATAGCCTTAATTGAGCATTAAATTAGCTTGGACCTATTATATATTGAGTACTGAATACGGCATATTTTACATTCTCTCTATTGACAATGTCTTGTCTGGTTGATTCCTCAGAGATACAGTTATATTATATAATCCTTTTACAGGATTTCAAATGCTTTACTATGAATGATTAATATCTTGGATATATCTTCTATTTTTATTTTTCAATTGAAGAATTTAAAATTATATTTTTGTAATTTTTATATTCCTCGCAGTGCTCGATAAGTTTACAGCATGAGATAAAGTATCTATCTAGTAGTGCCTGAGAAAGATTGTTGTATGTGTACATTTATTCCACTGCCTGTATGGTAATTTTATTCCATTTCTTACCTTTTCATTTCACCAATAATAATAGTTCTTGCAACCAACAAAATTTCACAGAATTCACAAATGTCTTTTAACATACTTGAGTTAGCTTAGTGGTAGGGAGCTTAAGTAATATATATGAAATCTTAAATTTTAACCTCGAATATTTTACTCCTTTTTAATATAATGGAATATTTTTCTATTTTCACGTAGTTGGTGATATGGCTAACTCAATTGGTGTTTGACAAACAAAAGTATTGAGAGTAACGTTTAACACTTGTTCCTCTTCCCATTTATTACTATTGTAAATGATATATTAAAAAAACTAAACTTTTTATTGGAAAAAAAAAATTAAGGTTTTAACAAATGTTGGCAAGGGTTTCTTGGGAGATATGTGACTTTGGTGACAAGGGATTAATATTTGGTGGTGGTGAAAAATATTATTGGTGCACATGAAAAGGGGTTAAATGTCCTTATCCAAAAAAACAATTATACCAAATATACTTTGTGCTTGTGTGTTTTGATGCATGTATGTTTTTTTTATTTGCAATATAATTTTTGAAGAGATTAATAAGGAAAATGTTTGTGATTTTTTCAAAAAAAAATTATATAATTGGGACATGATATCCCAAGAATTTGACAGAAAGTAAATGTCAAGTAGATATGTGGAGAACTAAATTAACATAATATAATTTTTATATTACATAACATCAGTCACGGAAAAACTTAAAAGGCGTGATGTTTTATCACATAATATAATTTTTATATTACATTAATAACAAAATATTAAACAAATCTTCAAAAATTAATCATCATACAAATTATCTTGTAAAAAGATTACAAAAATTAGGATGATGTTAAAATAATAAAAGTGTTACAAATAGCGATTCCCTGAACTGTTTTTTTTGGTAGATATACAGCCTGCGCTATGAAGCCCAAAATTGAGCCCAATGCAGGGCTGCGTACAGATTTAAAACCTTACGGGCTTTGCTCCAAAAATAATCTAACTTTCTTAAATAAAAAGCTTTTTTTTGTAAGAAAATAAATAGCTTTAAATATGAAACCTTGACTTGACCCAAAAACAATTGTTCGCTTATGCCCATTTTTGGAAGTGCAACCTGGCAATGTTTGAATTTTCAACTTGGTTTTCATCAAAAAATAAATAAATTCAACTTAGTTAGCATTAGGAATGTTGGCATTCTAATTTATTTATTTTTACATTTCTTTTTTTGTAAATATTTTTTATGTTTTCTAAATGTACTTGCAGATTTTAAGAAAAAAACTTGCAAATAGTAATTATTTATTAACTATTATAATTTAATTAAAATAAAATTAATTTGACATGTCAATATTTACTTTGCCAATCAATTAAATACACTAAAAATATAAATATGACTTTCAAATATACAAATCAAGTTTAATGATGTATTCAACTATTATTGTTTTTTCTATATACACCATTCTAGGTTCAAGATGAAAATCTTTCTATACCAAGATTGAATACAACTGCATATTCTGGTATTTAAGATCACAAATTAAATTAGAATACTTCTATGTTAGTTGATGATGTATCGCTTGATGGAGTTCAACTATTATTGATTGATAGGACAAAAAGATTTTATACTAAAAATGTATTCTAATTAAACTTTGTGGTAACTGGATTAAAAATTATATTTTTTGTATTTTTTTATTTATTGTTAAGAATGTAAAAATGAAATTTGGCTTCTCTTCTTTATTTAACTGAAGTAAAAAATATTTTTTAATACCATTTATTTTTGTAACTGATTTAAAAAATATTTTTTATATCTATTATAAAAATAACCATTTAAAATAGTTTAATATTGCATGTATTTTTTTTAAATTGATTGTTTTTATAATTGGTATAAAAAATAGTATTTTTGTTTTTAGTATGACCGAGGTTAAAAAAACTAATAAAAAAATAATAATTTTGTTTTTAGTATGACCGAGGTTAAAAAAACTAATGTAGAAACAAAACATGCTTGTTTTTAAGGCATATAAAATGGAGAAAATCCAAATAGAAAAATTTAAGCGTAGAAGTGAGACTCATATAGGAAGGACCACACCAACAACATGATGAAATTAAACTATGACTATTATCTTACCTTCCATACATACATTTATGAGTTAAATTTTGATGTATTGCAATTTTTTCCCCCACATTTAATCAACTAAAAATTACCTTAAACATAACTTTTAAAGTATATATTAAAAGGGTTTTCTACTTACGTAGATGGCAACACTTTATCACGTATTCCAATTAGATTTTATATTTTGTAATTTGGAATTCAATTATTTAGATTGGTTTTGTGGTTTGCATTGAATTGAATAAGTTTATAAACACCCTCTGTAATAACATATTATCCTAAATGGTTTAGTTATTTATTGGTAACTTTCTTCTTCCCACCTCATCCCTGGGTGATTTTCTTATATCATACATACATAGTATAAAGAACACATCATTCTCCAAATAAACGTACATGGGCATCCCAATTCAATCATTGGAACAGTATATTGACACATTATTCATACTTTTGTAATTTTAAGCAAACTGCAATTCAGTATCTAACTACTGTTTCCTGATCATTAGTTGATAAGCCCACAATAAAGCGGAGAAAATTGAAATACTTTATATATTAAACACTAAATCAAAGTCGAACCCGATAACAACTTTGATTGTTATATATGAAAAGTATCATAATCACGGTTGGTAGAATTTTATATTGAATAACCCTTTTGGGAATGGCTTCGTGCTGTCGCCAACATGTTCTCAGTTTTAATTGTTTTTGTTTTATAAGAATGGATTGAAGTTTTGCTACAAGAGATGAATATCTATGTGTGGTCGTAAGCTAGCTCAATAATCATAACTTAGTTTTTAAGAATATTGTTGGAGTTTAAATCATATTTTGTATATATAAATGATTTTGTTAGATGATGCAAAACTCATTTTGATGAGTTCTATATTTTTACTTTCGGTTAGGAATATCTTTGGTGTTTTTTTTTAAAGGACTTTTGTAATGAGCTAAGATATGCTTCTTTGGATAATTGTAACGTGCGAATTACTTGACTACCTAATGCATTAGCTTTAGCTCTTAAATTGGTTGCAGCAATAGAGTGCAGAAGTTTCCTTAAGTACAAAGTTAGGTTCATCAAAGGACATTTTGTATCTTATAGGATAATGCCAGCCATTATTGACCAATGAAATTGAAAGGGAGAGATATAGATAAACGAAAAACAAATGTTGGACTAAAATTACTCATTTAAGAAGCAACTTGTATTAAAATTTCAGCAAGATGGGCCAGGGACTTTTGCTGGACCTGGCCCGCATAGCGCAATTGAAACAGCATTTTCTTCCACAAGTGGAGATTCCACATTCTCTTGTCCACTTTAAGCCAATAGGTTTGTAAGAGAACAAACAAATCAATCAATTAGTTATTTGTTTGGATTATTATATTATTATATTCAAATTAACAACTCTTGAAAAATTCTATGGATGGATTGCTACTTTGCTCAAAAGAAGGTGACAACCCTAAAGGAAAAGGGACCTACTAGAAAGTGGTGGGTACATGATTAAGGAGGCTGCCTAAAGCTAGCAAATGCTCTAAGTTTTAAATATTCAATTAGTTTAATAGAAATTTGAAATTATATCCTTGAGTTTAATGGAAATCTTAAGGTATCGATGTGATCAAGTCCATCAACTACCAGTATTTCACGTTGAGAGACGAAATCGAGTATCATCTACAAAGTCATTTTAACGTTCATACTGGACAAACAATATCAGAGCTTAAGTGATGAGTTAGTAAACGTATCTTAACTGTAGTAATTGTGTGGTATTTACAGAGTTGGTGGTGATTAAGTCATACGTTGCCTATATCAATATCTTTCTATAAATTATGGGAGAAGCTGACATAAACATTCATGACACTCGCCATAAGTCTTTTGGCCGACATGCTTTCAGTTGTCCCTCAGCTTCCAACCAGTATCGGGTCAGCTAGATCCTCATGTGGGGCCTCATACAGAACTTCTCTACGTGGGTATGTTTCGAATATGTTTATGTCATCAATGATCTTCATACTAGGTTGCTAATTATGGGATGTAACGGATATGTTTATGTCACATAGTGATAAATCTTTAAAAGTTTGGGCCGATATCAAGCCCAGATCACCATACTAAGAAATATAAGATGATTCAGTTGTTAGATGAAAAAAGACAAAAAAAGAGAAAGAAAAAATTGTATATTCCAATTTCATTAGTAACATTATCAATTAACTAACATCTAATATTTACGAATATAAAATAAGCAACGATGCTCATAACGTATGGTTTGAAAGGTTTATTGTAAGTTATTTCTTCAAAAGATTGCAAGTGGATTAAATTATCAAGTTCTGCAAATGCTACTGGCGAATTTAAAGATTTCAATCTTACTTTGTTGCAGTGCGATTTAAACTTAGCTTTTTAGTTTGAGGCAGCATGGTTAATTTGATCGGCTTTGTAATACGAATTTGCAGTTAAAAATAGTGGAAGAGAATTTAAAGTATACATAGATATATAAACTAGAATAGGTATTCATACATAATTCGGATCATTTTAAAATGAGTTTAATTTTAATGTATTAGCCCAAAAGGATTTGCACTTGCATATCTAGAAAGAGAGAGTCTTTTCTTTATGTAAGAATAAAAAGATTAAGTATTGACCAAATAACTATATATTCATTGTGCAATTTTGTTTCCCTTCATTTTAAATGGTCAATTAATTTAGTCCTTATTATTTCTCGCGCGTTTGTTCATATTAAGTCACCTCAAAGTTTCATCCAGTGATTAAAAAAAACTATTATAGAAAAGTTTACTATTTTTGTATAAATTAACAATACTTCTACTTTCATTTAAATATTATATATATATATATATACTAATTTATACAAATTAATGACATGTTTCACAACTTTTGTATTTTTTGTTGATTGTGAAATAAAATTTTATAGTGAAGAGCAATTGAGAAATTATAAACACTAAACTTGACCAATTAATTAAAATTAGGGTATCAATTTCATCCAATTATCTATTAAGTATCCAATCCATCAACACATAATCCATCCAATCTATCTATTTATAAAATAAAAATATGATGGATTTAATGGATTGGATCTCATTTATTTATTGGATGGATATGGATGAATCCATCATAATTTTTAATCCATTGGATTTTACTTTTATTTTTTTTATTAAAATCCATTGGAGTTTTTAAATTAAAAAATCCGTAAAAATTTTTCATGCTCTTTTACTTTATTTTTATCGTTTAGGTGACTCATACACAATTAATAATAAGGGTAAAGTTTCTTTTTTCTTTTACCTTAATTAGCCTTTAGACGTCAGTTATTAAAAATTTGTAACTTTTTATTAACAGAAATATATTTATTATAATGATTGCGTCAAAAATATGAAAACGTGATGATAAATGCATTTTAATTTCTCAATAAAGGATTATCATTTTATAATTTAACGTACCCTTTATTTGGCTGATAAAAAAGTGTACATATTATTTGATAAATAGAGAATATTTTTTCAAAGCACAGTGACTGCTAAAGTAAATTATAATTATATGTATAGAATTATTTTCAAAGTATATATAATCATATTTGTGTGGATCTATATATATTATATTAAAATAAATTGGAAGGTAAAAAAAATTAAATGAAAAAATATGGAGAGAAATTAAAAGAAAAATTTAGAGAGAAGAAAAAGAGAAATTAAAGTGTAAGAATATAAAATGAGAAAATAAAAAATTAAAGAATAAAAAAAGATAAATTAAAATGTAAGAATATGAAGTGAGAAAATAAAAAAATTAAAAAAATTTGGAGGATAAAAAAAGAAATTAAATGAAAAATATGGAGAGAAATTGAAAGAAAAAATTTAGAAAGAAAAAAAAATTAAAGTATAAGAATATAAAGTAAGAAAATAAAAAAATTAAAAAAAATTGGAGAGTAAAAAAAGAGAAATTAAAATGTAAGAATATGAAAGGAGAAAATTAAAAGAAAAAATTTAAAGGGTAAAAAAAATTAAATGAAAAAATATGGAGAGAAATTAAAAGAAAAAGTTTAGAGAGAAAAAAATTAAAGTGTAAAAATATAAAATGAAAAAATAAAAAAAGAAATTAAGAAAAAAATAACACTATTTTTTAAATGGATGGTTGGATATCCATCCACAAAATAGATGTTAATGGATGGATTAGGTGGATTTAGTTAATTAAGGTTATGGATTGCATGGATATTTCAAGAATTTTTAAATGAATCATAAATGGATTAATGGATGGATTTTGTCCATCCAACCAAATTTAACTCAAATCTTATCCAAACCATCCATTTGACACCCCTAATTAAAATCGAAAGGAACAATCCATATGATCAAAATCGAATTGAAGCCTAAAAGTTATTCGATCTGTTCCAGAAATCCGGGGTCGAGGTTGACTGCCTTGATCGGACTCTTGGTTCAGCCTTCTGACCGGAATTACCTCTCGTGCTCTCAATTTTATACCGCCTCAGTGGAGTACGGTATTATATATCTCGGTTCAGTGGGAATCCGAAGTTCTTCAGGTAAAGGTGGCTATCGATGTTAAATCCGTACTGATGCTTCAAGACCACACCGAAGGGGTACTTGCAGAATATTTTCCGATGCTTAAGTCAGTACAGTTTTTAAGGTAATATCGTGTTACGGAGGTAACTTACGGAAAGTTTAGATCAGATCTTTGTTCAGTAATAAATGACTTGTATTTATAGTGTTTACCTCAGTTTTGAAAGTGATTTGACTACCTTCCTAACTTACTGTTGATACAGTGCCTGCAGGGTAAGCTTGCCCATACCTCCTCTGACTGGTTGTCGGATTGTCAGTAGTCGACCGGGGTTAATGGGAAAGGTCCGTGGTCAACTAATGGTTTCGGACTTCGGTTATAGCTTGCCAGCTCATAATGACGTGGCGTTGTATTTTCCAGACCTCGTCCATCCTGAGTTGCCACCCCGGATCATTATTTAATAAAGAGATGTTTAAGGGTTGTCTGGTTTATGTTTCATTTTTAGTAAAAAAAAAAAAGTTGTGATAAGAACATCATGGCGTTTCATTTTCGTCCAAATATCTTTAGTCCACCTTTGATATTATACGAGGTATCTTTGAGTGGTTTTTAGAACAAAATTACTTTTTAAAATGTAAGGATGCATATTATTTTATTCTCACTATACTTAAAATTATGTGGCTTGAGATACAAGAAAATTAAAAAAAAGTGTTTTCATGGGGTAACAGAACACGATTTAGACGTTGTATGTGTTTTATACTATAGATTGATCCAGTCTAGAATTCCGATCAAAGGTTCTCATCAAGTTGTTTTTAAGATTTTTCTAGATAAATTTTTAAAAACAAGAAATATAATGGTAATTTTGTAATTAAAACCGAAAATAAAAAAACAAAATGTTAAACATGTTTTCCATCCTTATAAATTATCGAATTTTAGTTTTCATTCTTATAAAATTTTTGTTACGGTTTTCATCTTTGTTAATATTTTTGATATGTTCTTCATCTCTCATAAATATCAAATATTTAAAATTTGTTCCTTATTAATTTAATTATTTTGTTTTAATATCTCATTTATTTGTTACTTGTAATTTTTCCAACAAATTCTGATGACATCTGCTAATAAAAAATACTATGAGAAAGTTAAATATTTTCACCACAAAAGTTTCTTATATCAATCCTTAAAGTAATTAGATGACATATCACTAATTATGTGAAGACTTATCTAACAAATCTGTTATTAATAATGATTCTCTAATGTTAAGAGCTATTTTTAAGATATTATAATTTAATAAGGAGAAAAATAAAAAAAAATTATGAGACAAGAATTAAAATTTATTTATTTTAAAATATATATATTTAACCCTAAACCCTAAACTAATAACCAAACACCCCTTAATTTTTGACACGGTATATCTATTTAGCTCGTCCCAATATGATAAGCAATAAAACTTCCTAGGTTTAACTTAACGATTAAAAAATTATATAAATTTCATTGTTAAATTTTAATATAATTATATTTAATAATTAACATTCATTCCTTAATATTAATTCCATATTGATGAGCGCATCAAAAGATATCCTGCCATAAAAAGAACTAGCCATGAGAACTATATGTCCCCAACCATATCAAACCATACATTAATCATATACTATTAGTTTTTTTTAACTTATTTCAGTTTTGCATCCAAATTTTACTATATATATATATATATCATCTTTCATATGAGAAAAATTGTTTTATGTAAAAGTAATGAAAGAGGTGAATCTGTGTCGTAAAATTATATAATAAATAGTTAAAATTAAGTGATTATATAACTTTTAAAAACTTTTAATATGAAACCATACATTTTATTTATATCTTTTCTTTTCTGAAACAAAAAGCCGGCAACATGTTACTTGCAGGCAGTTCTCGTGTTGATAAGGGCTTTGCTGATAGCGATTATACATTAAAAGTTATAACAACTAGTCAGAAGAAACATGTTCCCTTTCAGCATTTCACTCGAGTAATGTTTTTTCCCTGTAAACCAGTGTACTAGGACCATCAAAATTCAGTTCCAAACAAACAACACAAACATGCATGCCCCCCAAATTAATTGCTTTGCAAAGAGATTTCTTTTGGGGCGGAGGTGAGGGGGTTACAGGGTGGGACAAAATCTGTAAAAATACGTGACTGTTTAATAGGGTTCTGCTATCAAAATAGAAATTTGGGTATGCTCTTGCAAGAATGGCTCTACAAAGCTGTCTGGAAAAGTGTTGCCTCTTGGAGGATGTCCTTTAATAGTCTTCATGTTAAATTTGAACAGAAAAAAGAGAGGGATCGTTCTTGCTATAGCAAATAAGCCTGCACTTTATGCAATTCTGATCATGAATATTCATCTTCTCATCTTTTTATTCGTTTAAATTATGGTCCGTATGTCTTGAATGGATGGGTGTGATGGGGCATCTAAATCCGTTTTTGGACTTATGGGAAGAAAACAAAGAAGGCTTGGTTTGCTATTTGGTTTTCAATCTTGTGGTTTACTTGGATTTATAGGAATGCAGTAATTTTTTTTTAAAAATGAGCATCCCTTTATGAATGAAATGTTTCGCTTAGTGAAGATTAGAGCATGGACCCGACTCAACGCAAAAGTGTGGGGTTTTTCTTGTTCCTTTTATGATTGAGATAGAGATATTTTACTTCTATTTATAATTTATTCTCTCCTCAATGTATATTGGTTTTGGGTAACTTTATAATTTAGACTTTTTAAAATGTTTTAGCAGGATCTTATTATTTAAAAAGCTACGTCAAACAACTATATCTTAAATAACGTAAGTGGATTTCTATTGATAAACAGCATAGTAAACATTATTTATTTAAGTATTGAGATTTTTAAATAAACCTTTTAAAGTGTCTTAGGTATATTTTATTATTAAATGAGCTACATTAAATTAAATCTTAAATAAGTTAAGTCATAGTCCCAATAGTTATTTTGGTGTATTGTTACTCATACTAAATATCATGATAAATATTATTTATATAAATATAAAAAATTTAATTTGATAACTTATTTTAAAATTACAAATATATATATAACAATTTTGAACATCTAGTTGTATTTAATTATGCTTAACGTGGTTTTGTGGAGTCAGTCATGTGGGTAGCTATGTGCAAATATGTAAAAAATGAGGCACATACCAACTCCAATCTCAAATTATTATATTTAATCAATTAATAAATTTATATTTTATAGATTAGCCGATGCACACTGGGCTTGCTGGCTTCACACTCATTTCTAATCAATAACATAATTAGAAGCTTGAATAGTTTATAAGAAGCACGCATCACTGGATCATTTGCAAACTGGGTCACTCCTTACTCACATTCCACCCATTCTGCATGTGAGACGAGTTATAACTATTATTCTATATATATAAGTAATTAATCACAACATATACTATATACATTCTTTTAGATGACCTCAATAATCATCAATATTCAAAATAATAGATTGTGCAATGGATTGACTGTAATTGGGATATATACAAGTTGATCCACAGAGGAGTAACAACCGAGTTGGATAGGATTTAAGATAAAAAGAAGTGTTTGTTGTGAACTGGATCACGATTGGAGATTTATCGTTAAAAAAAGAAGTTTTGAAATCTTTTTGAAAAAATGGAAATGCTATCAATATTTATTTAAAGGTAAAATATTAGAAAAATCTTTATTAAGACATTGATCATAAAAATAAGATTCTCAGCAGCCGAATTACAAATGAGAATATATTAGCACCTCATGTTGTTTGTTATAAAACGGTTACTTCAAATTGATTGCGTGCATTTTAAATATCCCAAAAATTAATTTAACTTCCAAGAAAGGAAATAAACGACACAAACAAGAAAAAAAAAGGAAATTTCAAAATAAGGTTAATAAGACGTCTCATCAAATGAATCTTAAATCTAATATTTTTCAAAAAAAAAGAAAAAAAGTTTAATGAGACATCTCGTCCAAATTAATTTTTTCACACTAAAACTTATTATTTTTAACAGATGAAAATGAGATCGAAAATATGACAAGATTAACAACACGTCTCGTCTAAATTGACTTCATCGTAATAAAACAATGTTTCTAAATTAAATAGTAACAATGTAAAATTGATCAAAATAAAAAGATGGCACACGAAAATTACTAAAAAGAAAACGAGTCTGACATAAATTATTCTCGCTCCTACGTTGAAACAACCCGACTTAATTAAAGACAAAACCGAGACAGGGGAAATTTTTCTAAAATTCAACATTCCAAACGTTCACAAAACGGCTCAGAATGGAGTCGGGATAAAATAACAATAATCCGGAGTCAAGGGAAACAGAAACCGATCAGGGAAAGAGAAGACCGGGTCCGGATGCCACACGCTGGCAGGACCCAGCTTCAGATAAAAGAAAGGCAGCAGAAGTCGCCTAAGCGAGCATCTACTCGCTGGAGCGAACCCTTATTCGCTGAAGCGAACCCATTCACTCGGGTATTCCGTCACTCGGAATCGGAGCTTAAGTTCACACGAGAACTGTCCCCCTTCGGGTCATGCTTCACCCGGTACACTCATACTTAGCCAGATACTTAATTTATTTCAGGAAGGTCACACACATGTTCCACTCGGAAAATGATAGTTATTCCACTCGGAATCTATAAACTTCCCTAACCCTGAATATTTCCCCAGACATGCATCACTCGGAAGTATTTCAACCTTAATTCACTCGGAAATGTTTTACTAATTCTCCACTCGGCATATTTTAATTTTCCTCACTCGGAGAACACTTAAACCTCTCTTCCCTCGGAAGGCTTCTCCACAATCAAGTTTCACTCGGAATTACTCTGACCTCACATCACTCGGAGGAATTCACTAAGTTAGTCTCATTCGGACTTATTTAAATCTTATCCACTCAGAATATTTATATATCCTTGTCCACTCGGAAGAGGGTTCCTAGAATACACCTCAATCAGTACCATCACAACCCTTCTTCCTTTGGAAGTGGTTCATCGGGATTTCCACTCGGGAGTATTCATTCTTTTCCCACTCGGGATGGTTTACTCAGCTATTTTTCACTCGGTAACAAATGGACTAGCCTTCCCTCGGAAGTAGTCCACTCGAGTACATCTTATTCGGAACTGCCTTAAGCCTTCACCACTCGGGAAAGAGGCCCACTCGCCCAAAGTCTCACTCGAAAACGGCTCTCAGCTATACCTCACACTGAACCATTGGTCCTTGACGTTTTCCTTGTAACAGAACCTCTCAAATAACTCAACAACTTTATAACATCATACATAATATATACTCAGAATACTGGGTAATTCAAATTCGTTCATATTAATACGTGTTCAACAAGACAGAGTTCCTAAGAGCCGGCCAAGGCTTTAACATATCTACTTTACAATCGGTGCAGCACACTATGTACACCACAACAGCATAGATACCCATCACTCGGGTTTAAGGTCATCTCGTCATTCACCACACCGACCTGCATATACTGAAAATATAGCCACAAGTAGGGGTGATCTTTTACATATTAAATAACAGTTATTGACTCAGATTAATCCTCATTTTCTCAACTATACAATAACATATCTCAATCAGCAATAACACACGCTGTCATTCAATATGAATATTCACACAACATCATCCGATCGAAAAATCATTCAATTCATTCAGGCTCTATAATTCACATTATCCAGCACAACATATACCACAACCATAACCTCATATTGCACTCGGCAACAGCATCAGCATACATACATTCCTCCAATCGGGATTATTCAACTCGTACATGGCTATATAATTCATATTATTCACTACAACATATACCACAACCATAACATCACATTGCACTCGGCAATAGCATCAGTATACATGCATTCATCCACTCGGATTCACTCACATCAATTCTAAACTATATCAATGATGTTATTCTCAATAACATATCCACATATACATACAATCACATTGAGCTCAGTAATGATTATAAGTGTGCACACATCATTTCAGTCGGATCCGATTATTTATTATTTAATTTTATTGTTGCAACATAGGCTCCAAGCCTTTTTTTCAGCTCCAAACTGATCCGGCCGTTTTACTGGTACCAAACCGTTTGCCCTCACATGTAACACAGTCACTCCAAGCGACAACGGAAGTGTTACGGGCAGCCCCGAGTCCAACCCGGTAGGCTTGCCTTGAGTCCAACCCAAGGTCTTTTAAGTTAAACCCCGAGCCTCGCTCAAGGGGAGTGCCTGAGCCTCGCTCAAAGGTCTTTGAAATTAAACCCCGAGCCTCGCTCAAAGGTCTTTGATTGTATTTCACACATATTCATCTGATTGCCGTTTATATATTGAGCGTCCCACGCTATATGCACTCGGCATTTCCAATGGCGAATCAGATGCATATGGTCGTATTCATCAAGCGTCCAACGCTGAATGCACTCGGCATTGCCTTGGGTCCAACCCAAGGTCTTTCACTGTATCTCATACATATTCATCATAAAAACACAACGAATTCAGCACAACATTTGCATACACTCGGCAATCCACACATTCATCACATGCATCACATGCTTTTTAACATAAAATCCCAAACGAGAATCGGTAAACATCCCCACACATATGCACTCGGCATTCGAATGTCAATAACATGTATCTTATGCATTTGAATATAAAATCACACACTGGAATCAATATAGCATACTCATACACTCGGCATCTCAATGGAATCGACATGTGTTTTAATATAAACAACAAACGGATATTTATCCACTATCTAACAGTTAAATGCACTCGGTAATCATAATGACATTCACATCTACATGCATTCACTCAGCATTATCAGAAATATTAACATCCACTATGGACAGAATCATCACAACATCAAACAGACCACAACGATCACAAATCCGGGTGTTTCATGCACCATTACTCAACCACCACACATCAATCCACATTTCAAGCATATCACAACGCATTAAAGCAAATCCACCCGGAACCCGTCCATAAACCATGCATTTGAGATGTAAATCAGCCCCCTTACCTGGAATGAAGATTCCAGAAGCTTCTCGAGCTTACAGCTCCGATCGGTTGCTCTCCGATCGTTCTATTTGTCACTCGTTCTCAACATAACGACCCTGCTTCAGTCATCCACCATGACACTCAGCTTTGGAGGAACTCCGAGCCACTCACACTCTCGAACAGCTCTGCCCTCCATGACACCCACGCTCTGCATGCAAGAACAGTTGGGAGTTCCAAGCCTCCAAGGCACCACGCTGTCCTCTCACTCGGTCCAGTGGAGGATTCCAAGGCTGTTTCCCCACTCGAACAGTCCATTCCTCACCAGCAATGAAGGACTTCCATGCTTCCAGGAACCCATCGCTGTTTTCTCCCTCACGAGCAGCTCCGCCTCAATGACAGTGGACCATTTCCACAACTCCGAGGCACCCCAACGCTGCAGACTTTCCCAGTCGAGACTCCGACCGTCATCGGATGGAAGAAGAAAGAGAAGGAGAAGAAGGGGACGAAGACGACGAAACAGCAAGGAAGAAGAAGAACGCAGGTTGCATGCACAAGGAAAAGTGCTCAGCTCACTTCGTCTTTTCTCTAACAGCGTGAGAAATGAATGAGTGAGAGAGAGAGGGACCGAAGCCCTTTATACCACCAAGGGCACATGCGTCATTTCCCTGGCATTATTATGATTATTCAGCCATTATCTTAATCGGAAATTAATCCGAATCAACCAATAATCTTAATTCTGTAATTAACCTTAATCGGTAATTAAATCTAAACCAGGATGTTACATACGTACTCCCGGGTATGTCGAAAAATCATGGTTACGTAGTTCTTGATAGAATTAAAATTTGAAAATGGATTTTTTGTTTTTTTCCTTAAAATTATTTTAAAGAGTCTTAGAGGTGATTTTTTTTAAATTATATTTTTTGAATTACAAGAAATACAAGACGGAGTACTCCGTACATGTATCAGCCTTCACAAATCTATAGCATCGATGTAGGCAAAATACTTTGCATGACATAGTTATAAAATCATTGCATAATTTATTTTAATGAAAAAAGATTTTATTTTTAGCTATTTTAAAATTCAGATAAGAATGTTTCTCAGGTAAATATTTATGAATCAAATTTATTTATATTTTTTATTTACATTTTTATTTAAAAAGAAAATTCTTTTTTTTGAAAATATTTTTATTTGTCTTTGAAGGCTAGTAAAATACTTTGCTCTTTTTCTTTCCAGTAGATAAAGCGAGTTAAGGTGGAATAAAATCAAGTAAAATGAAATAGAACACAAGTAAATAAATTGAAGCAACACACACAAAATTAAGAGAGGGTATTGTTGATGGTCTGTGGCAAGTGTACCACCACTAATTGTAGTATAAGAAAATTAATTCGAATGTCATTCCACTTAGGGTTATTGTTAATCAGAACTATCAATTTATAATTGATTAAGCTATTTACGATGAAACAAAGCATTTTCATGATAAAAGTAACCTACACAAATTTAAATATAAAGACAATGAGCTACGTATTAAGAAAATCAATAGAGAGAGTTGTGATTGAATAATTTTATCTATTTCCTTGTGTCATACCCTGCATATACATACATATATAGCATTTGAAATTATTGAACTCGATGCAACATTCATTAATCATTTATATCGATTCCTTGAATATAAAATCCATAAGAAAATTTCTCAAATGTTTATTCCTCAATCATTTAAAGAAAATTTTTAGCATCAAGATCAGATGTTATCTGCATTCAATACATTGGAATCTATTCCTAACAACACAACATATTGATTATTTCATTAGATTGGTTCTCAAGAATCATTTTTCAACAACTCAAGAGAAACAAAATCAAGAAACTATTGATCAGATAGAATCAAACATTAAGGAAAAAATAAAATACCAAAGCTCAATAGAACGAAAATACCATATATATATATCACCCAATATACGTCGGGTTCAATTTGACTACATTCAATCCCAAAAAGTGTTTAGCTACTTATGGTAGTCATTACAATCAAATAGAAACGAGAAAATGAAGAAGAAAATTGTGTCCACGATCTATGGCTTTAATTCCTTGAAGATGGGAATGTGTTTTTCTCTCTAAAAACACGTATTTCCATAAAAATCTAATTTTTACACTTTTATATACAGGGTCTCGCTTAAGCAAAGCATTCTTCATCCTAAAGGAACCTTTGGATCTGCCTCAGTCTTCGTGGTGATCAAGTGAGATTGCATAAAACTGGATCCTTCCTCTCTGGAACATTTTCGCTTAAGCGAAGGGTCTTCTAAATGAGTTATTCCCCTATTTCACTTTCACTTAAGTGAGCAAAGGCCTCACTCAAGCGAGAGACTTCAAACATGAAATTCTTTATCTTCCAAGGTATTTTCTCTCAACACCTTTGCAACTTCTTCATGCCTTTCTTCATTTATTCCTTTATTACCTATAATTTACACAAAAAATAGAGATCAATTGCTTTCAATTTAACAAGACCTGGGCATATTCATTCGGATGCAAAATGTACCTAATTACAATATAATTTATATCCAAATGAACATAAATATATTAAAATTGTCTAAGTATAACATCAATTTTTTTATCATCACAATGGACATTTATTAGGTACTCATTATTAATTCTTTGCACCATGAAATATAAAAACCCAAAATAAATTAAAAATAAGTAAATTAATAAAATAAAAAATGGCAAAGCAAAACAAAGATAGAAGGAGAAAGAGAAAAAATAGCAAAATAAAAATAAAGACAAAAAAAGAAAAGAAAGGGAAAAATAAAAAAAATAAAAAATGAAGACAACAAAACAAAAAAAATGGAAAAAAGAGAAAATAAGAAACAACAAAACAAGAAAAGAAAAAGAATAAAGAGATAAAAGAAGATAACAAAACAAAAACAAAGGCAGAAAAAAGAGAAGAAAAAAAACAACAAAATGAGAAAAGAAAAAGAAAAAGAAGGAGAAAACAACGATATAAAACAAAAGGAATTGAACGGGCTTCAACATGAGGCTTGTGACTTGTTAGCAATACCAAAGGCCAATTAAGGTCAAATTTGACCTAAAATTCAAAAGACAAGAAAAGAGAGTTAGAAGGTTGGATCGTGTGGCGGAAATGTGTATGTGTGTGTGTGAGAGAGACAGAGAGAGGGATGGGGGGAGGGAAGACCAAGAGGGAGGGGCACAACGCAGAGGTGGTGGCGAGCGACGGTTTGGGGTGTGACACGGTGGCGGTCATGGGTCAGGTGGTGAGGCACGTGGAGGTGGTGGCTTCAATGGTCTTACTCCGCCCTTTCTTTTCTTTGTTTTTACTTGTCTTGGTTAAAGAAGGAGGAGGGTTGTTATAGTGATGAAGTTTGGAGGTGGTGATGGAGGTTTGAAGGAAGAAGATGGAGTGTTGTGTTTTTTTTTTTATATCTGCTTGTTGTTTTTTGTTTCTATTTTGTAACCTTAGCTATTGGTTTTCTAATTCTATCACTAGTTGTTAAAAATGAGTTTCCTTTATATCTTGATGTCATTACTCATTTCATGCTTCAATTTTAAATTTAAGCTATCTCTAGTTTCAATTTGATATTCAAGCATAATAGTCTTTAGCATTTGACCTTCAGATTTGTAGCTTTTAAATTTTCCTTCTTGTGTTTCTATAATTTATGTGGGAAACATCCCTTTTCTCTAAGCCTCTGTATTTGCTTCAATAAAATATGAAAAGAGTAAAGAGAAAGAGAAAACATGGGAGGGACAAAGAACATTTAGAGGGAAAGAAAGTAAAAAAGAAAGAAAAGTTAAATAAAATAAAAATGAAATAAAATAAAATAAAATGGTACAAGATAACAGAAATAATAATAATAATAATAAATAAGAGACATTTTGGGAACAAAAAAAGCTACCCGGACGAAAACGAGTGTTCACAATTTCGAATTCAATCCAATCCTTTTTTTTTTGAAATATTTTAGTGAGGATTTTCTACCTATACAGGGTCTCGAACCCGAAATTTTAATTAAGTGATATCAAACGGTTTATTACTTGTACTCTCGTTAGTGCGCACAAGTAAACTTACTCTTAAGTTGAGTTAGTATGTGAAAAAAGGATTAAAAAATAATAAATAAAATAACATGTTAAATTTAAATCGGATAAGTATTTAGATTTATGTCCTTAAAATCTTATATCCAATAAAATTAAATTGTTTCATAATTACATTAAATCAATTATAAATTGATTAACAAATTTGATTTAACTGATGGCGTTCAGATAACCAAGTTAGAGCCTGTTTGGATGTATAGTTTGGTTGGTCAAATTGACCAACCCCAAAAATAAATTCTACGGTCAAACAGAGTTTTGACTATCTCGAACGGCGTGAAGGATCAATATCAACCCTTAAATTTCTCCATTTTCCCAACTCCGTTTCCCCAACTGGAAACCAAACGGATCCTTAGATAATCCGTGGCTAAAGTTTAAGTTGAGCGGCCCTAAGTTTGCCAGCCATGATGTGAACTCAACTTTCCTTTTAGGCCGCAGATGGGCCTATGAAAACATATACACCATTTCCCTTCAATTACGCTGCTGGAGTTAATGCAATAATATATCAAATTAATTTATTTTACAATAAAGCATTAAAAACCTAAAATCTTTTGTAAATTACTCTCACCTCGAAATTTCCTATGTAATGTATGTATATAATTGCATTTCATTTGCGTCAATATTTTGATATCCAAGTAAAAATCCTCTGGTTAATCATTAACAACTGGACCCTTTCTTTTTCAAAGGTTTTCTTCTAAATTTCTTTTATACAATTTTATCCCTTTCCTATTTTTAAATTGTCATCCAAATTTTCAAACACGTGTTACACGTCATTATGAATGGCTTTGGTAATTGATGGCAAAATCAGTAGTTTTACATAAACGATAACACTTTGCGCAAGACACACATTCAGAAGCTATGTATAGGATTCTTTTATTGACAAATCACAACATGCATTAAATACATACATAGAATTAAAATGTTACCTTTTTCGATAAAAAAAATATAAATAATTTTTAATATGTATTTTTTTATTTTATTAGAAATTAAACTTTTTTGTATAATAACTTACAACAACTCATGTATTTTGTTAAACCAACTGAATTAATAATCTTGACTTTGACTCATACTAAAAGGCCGTTAATAAACTTAATTTAAAATAGTAAAAATATTAACTGTACACAAACATGCATACATAAGAAATTCTTCAGTGCTGGCCTGCCGTTGAAATGTAAATCATAAACATGATATTGAAGACACTTTAGTTAAAAAAGTATTCAAATCATGTTCGTGCGAGTATTAGAAATTACGAAATATATTCATGACATTTTTTAAAAAATTATTTTTCATTTTGATTATATATATATATTATTCAGACTCCAATCACTCCACTTAAATATAAACGACAAAACTATTTAATTAGTTTTGAATACAACTATATTTTTTTAACTACAATTATAAATGGAAATAATTATACTTGTAATATAATGATAATGATAACTTTTTTTATTAAATAGAGGACAAAAGAAATTAAATTTGTGTGGGGTTGCTCGTGTCCTTTTAAAGCACGTAAATAATAATAAAATATTAAAAAAACAGAAAGTAAAAGAAGAATATGATTCTTTCCCATTTTCATAACGTGCTATATTAATATTTTCTTATTGAGTAATGGACAGATCTACGAGACTTGTTTCAGTTTTGGTCAACATCGCCGTCTCTTGTCGTAACAGAGCCAAAATACTTTCTCAAAACTATTAATTCCAGTGGTTTTTTTTTAATGAAAAGTTTAATTAGGGAAATGTTCGCCTCTATGTAAGTTTAGGGATTAGTTGTATTGTGCTTTTTTTAAAAATAAAAAAATAAAAAAATAGTTTAAAATAGCAAAAAGTTGGATTGACATCTACATCACACTAAAATGAAACTCTAATTAAATATTGCCAAAAATGTATAAAGAACAGTGTTTAAATTTTAATCATAGAAAGTTATATAGCTGGTTACGCGAATGGTATTTTGGTGGCATCCAAATCATCTGTTACTTTTTGTGCACTTCTTTCTGATACTTTTAAATATATATACATATATATATATATATATATATATATATATATATATATATATTTAAATCATCCAAAAAGGCTTTTAAAACATTTATCAATCTACATATTTTAAAGGACTTTTTCTTTCTGTTAGTTTTTTATTGATTTTCCTTTTTCTCGCGTGTCCATTTCTTTTACTAAAACAAACGATTACTGGAAATAGGCTGAAAAAAAGTTTTGTAAAGTTTACATATCGACTCATGAGCCTAACTATTTGTGCCAACCTGCTTTGGCAACACACTTTTTTTTTGGGTTCAAC